>JAOVFP010000004.1:4800000-6000000 GCA_025738555.1 Cyathus striatus | reverse complement strand
GATGACACTTCAGTGGGTTCTTTTAACGAGCTATCTTCAATTACATTTAAAGTATTGACAAAACTTTAGAAGTCGAGGATATAAATCCCAAATAAATCCAACAGTTCGGGTTCATGTGAGTATCTTCCTGTATCTTCGCCTATCTATATAAGCTTAGATCATTGTTTAGTACCCAGATCGACTGAAAAACCACTTGGTTTAGATTGATGGATGGTCGGTGCGCCTTTCGATTCGCGACATTCCAGCAATGACATTCTTCAACACGAACGACATATGGCAACATATGGCCATTGTCTAACCTCTGAATGGTTCTTTCAAATAATACTCGCGTTGTAACATGGTTGTTCTCTAAAAATTGCACAGTAGCTCGACCCTAAGTTATCTGCCAGCGAATTAAGCACCCCCACAATATTACCCGCCATTGGTTATTGTGATATCATCTCTCTAGCCAAAAGTAGCTATTTTCGCGCCTGTGAGGAATGTCTGGGTCATCTTCAGTGAACCATTGTCTTTAGTCCGCCGGGGCAAGTATTGATGTCAATTTCAATGTGACCTTTGTGATACCTCTTAGCTCACCGATACATGCTGGGAAATATGTGATTCGTTTTATTACCCCGTGTTTGGCCACTCATAGAAAGGACCTGCACATTCAGGTAGCTGCAAATCAGCACTCGACCTGAATTTGTTTCCCAAACTGTTGGTTCAGCTCAAAAATTCACTGACTTCGGAATGTACAGGTAAGTATTTGTAAGTATCTCAGATGGGCTAATATTCGGACTTTTTCTTTGACGCATTTGAACTTCGAAGCTCGTGCTCAACTCGTGCTATCCCCTATGTCGTGGCAACACAAAACTGGAATACCTTATTTTTAGATATGTTTCGTACATACAGCATCTACGGTTGATGCATTGATGGTTCGATTGATAGTGTGTACTGTCTACGTGGCAAAGGAGGCCAAATATGGAACGTAGAATCGACCCTTTTCTTTTGTGAGGATGTAAGTCGGTCACCAGCGGTATACTACACTCATGTTATTAGTGTTATGAATTGAGTCCGATTTTAGTTTTGTTATGAATTAATAACAACTAATATGTAAGTAGTTCGTGTAATTTAGCAGTGAAAGCAATGAAGGGCTCAATAGCCTGCATCTTAGATAGGCACTCTTTAGTATTATTGCCGATAGCGCACTTGTAGACTACTTCCGTACCGGCTCGGCGTTTTAATTGCGATTCCGCCGCGTTTGCGCCACATGTAGTGACACTGCCTGACACTTCGTAATTTCAAGCGAAAGAGATCTGGTATTTTTCCCTGTGAAATCGAGCAGTGTCATCCACAATACTTAAAGGAAAAATCATTATCATTGCTGATCTTTTAGCCATTATTTTGTTTTGCTATTCATTCACTGCCACCAGCGATAGTTACATATGCCCTTATCAACTCGCTCGTAATTAACATCCCCCCCGGCCAGTGCGACACAATACGATCTAAACAGAATGTCACCTAAAGGGATTGATAAGTCAAATAGTACAATGGAGTTGGTACCGGCGTTGATCGTTTTAAAAGGTTACTAACCAAATAGTGTATAGGCTCACGGGTATAACTGACGGTAAGTTTTATGCTAAAACATATTTCATGAACTTAACGAAACTACAGAGGTTTACTGCAGAGTCCATGATTCTAATTTTGACGCCAGGCAAGCTATAGTTTAAATGCATATACATGGACTAAATGTCATGAATAGACTTAGTGAAGATTGCATGCCCTACAGCTGTCCTCTTCATTCCTTTCAAGATCTTCTTTACTCTTTAGAAAAGTAAGTGGGTAGTCATGGTGCTTGTCACGTTTCTAATCGACATATAGCACACCAATATCTTCCGAGGAAGTTTTAATTGCGATACGAAGGCAAAACGTCTTCCACTCTGAGCCATCTTCTATACCTCAAACCTCGTTAGTTTTCCACCAACCGGACGCAACATACTCTTGGAGGAACTTTGATCCAAAATACCCTGATATATGTGATCCATTCTTATATCAACAGCAACATGAGGAAGTGGTTGATGAGCATGAGCGGTGGAAAGCGCACGTATCGGAACGTATGACTGAATGTGGAGCAAAAGCCTTAGTATGTCAATGGGTAAAGTCCCCTGAAAAGGGAACACTCTGCATGTACTATAACATAAAAAGTGCCGCCGTCCGACGCCATGTCGAGGTTACTCATTTGGGTATTCTGTAAGTGTAGAAATTTTATAAACTCTAAGTGCTTAATAGTTCATTCCATTACATAACAGGAGATATCATTGTGGATTCTGCGATAAATTATTTGGTCAGGTAAGTAACGTTCTTCCATCAATCGAAGACGTTTTGAACCTTTCATATATTAGAAAACTTCTCGAGCGTGTCATGAGTGGAGAAAGCAGTAAGTGCAAGCTTTCTGTATGAGTAACAGTATAATTTACCCGTGCTCTTCTAGCATGAGGATACAACCACTTGCTTGTGGCTTCTGCGATGAACGATTTAACGACCACGCTAGGTTATCAAAACACACCACCAAAATCCATGGAGTAATTTCACAGATAAGAAGAAAAAAGCCGAAACTCATCTAACTACGATTTCAACGATCTGGCTTTGTAATGAAGTTGCCTACGTTTTGGTGGTCTCATGTAGTGCTTGTTCCTATTGTTCACGATTTGAACTCATGTACACAAATTTTTGTCTTGTTCACTGTAACCCCGCATGTCGGATGCTTTACATGCACCAGAATATAAGTGTTAGATATTGAAAATGAATCGTGCAGACCTGTCAAAGAGATTGTTGGTTAGTACACATTCGTTCTTTCTTTGGGCCCACTTGCGATATGTATGCGCACAATCAACGAATCGAATGCTATGCTAGAAAAATGGGGTGCTCTTTGTGTGAAAAAGGTCACAGATGGAGGAGAGATCGACTATATTTAGAACATTAGTTAGGCAACTGTTGACTTTCAATCAAGACTGAAAACGAAATCAACCCCACTGTAACTGAAACGAATCTTGTTTCGATCATTGATATATGTGTGTATTCAGGTAAGAGTGATTGTCTCCATGACTGGAACCCTGTTTTTTATGGAAGAAGGAGACTTTTAGTACGCGGTTTACGGAGCAAGGCGCCAAATGGAAGTTTGTTAGTTCGTGGGCGCGTAGACAATGGTCGAAATTTCGAAGCTTCCTTCAGTGTTTCTAGAGTCATAACCCGATCGCTTTCAAGATCCCAAAGTAGTGATATGTAGGTGTGTCATGTTCAATACCGTGGAAATAGATATGCAAAAGGCCAGCTCGGTATTAGAGGCGGGGCATGACTTCAGAATCGTAGGCTAGAATACATACATGCGAACATATTTTGTGGGGCTTGGCTTTTCATCCCCATTTTTGTCTGGGCCGCTCCCGTTCCATACGTACACTAAGATGTTTCCATTCTAAACCATAACACAAATCGAACCAAATGAGCAGACAAGGTGCGCTACGCGCGCTTGGGAAATTGAGCCCACAAAGATTCATCTGCATTGATTAGCGGAGATATCTTTGCCATCGCTTATCTTTTTTGTCTTTATTCTGCTTTTGTTCTCTCGCCCTGGCGTATGCGTATATCATCAGCGAGAAGTTTCTCAGGTGCTCATCAGATTACAACCACAATTCCTTCGAATCGCCTCATATGCCTCGTTTCAACACTACAGCGTATACGTCCCCACAGAACCGGAGGTTGTCATTAGCGCGTAGGGGAGGTTATCCAGTGAAGTAAGTAGTATCACTGCTCAAAATCCTGCATACACTGACTCTTTACAGCCATTCGACATGCGGATCTGGTTGGTTGAACATCGTTCGGTATTCTTTACCTTTCTTACTCTGTATATCCAGATACAAGTGACAGAGACAGCTGTTTCTCTACTGAAGAGTATGTTGAGCAATGCGTAGATATTCATTCTGATTGAGTGCTGACTGCTTCCACAACAGTCGCTGTTTAAAAGTTACTCGATCAACCGTTTCCCTGCCTTCTTTTCAGGAGTTTCTTACTTCAGTCTCGAGGTACAATACTCATTGACTGCGTCTATGAGCTTACTGACATCTTCATATCCAGTGCGCCAAGTGCAACTCATTCTCTGTCGGTATTTCATCAACCAGAAGCAACGCACCTGTTGTATAACCACACACATTCTTATAAGCTCAACCCAATACTGTATGAACGTGCCCTGAGACAGGACATCCCTCACGACATCGGACATATACAATTGCGACCTCAAACAGAACGTCTAAGCCTGTAAGATAAACACTAACATGCCTTTCAGCGCTCTTCTCATTCTTCTACTACTTTAGTCCTGCATTGAAAGTTGATACATCAACTACGAGTCAATCCAATAAAAGGTGAATATCAACTGGTTATATTTTCCGTTTTCTAATACTTTTCATTCAGTCTTCCTGTAGTAAAAAAATGTCAAGCTGCCTCTGGAACAGTTTCGAAAGCTGGCTATGATATCGAAGCGGTTCTGAATCCTGAATGGTTGAAGTATGCAGACATGAGTATGACTGAGTTCGGAAAACCGGTTCTAGTATGTCGTTGGGACATGGGAGAGGGTCGCACCTGTCAGTACTATAATCTCAAGAATGCACTAGTACAGCGCCACATAGAACATAAGCATCTGGGCCTCCGGTTAGTACACAGCTTTGTGGTTTATCATCATGTAACTGTACTCATTAATCCATCTTACAGCCCGCATGCGTGTAGATACTGCGAAAAGTCCTTTGCGCAGGTTAGTATTACCTATTAGGCCTTGCACCGTATCACTGATGTATTATGACTTCAGAAAACGACCCGTGACGTACATGAATGGAAACTGCAGTAAGTACTGCTTGATTAATGTTAAACTGTCATAGCTAACGAAACTTTGTAGTACTTTCGAAATGCCACTGGGCTGCGATCACTGTACCAAGCGATTTAACGACCCGGCAAGACTTTCCAAACACCGTAGCAAATTCCATGGGATTAAGGCACAAGCAAGAAAAGAAAAGCCAAAGCTCGTCTAACGATAAAATTTCCAAGACTTCATTCATACACTGTCTGTTCACATTATTTGTTTTGTTCTATCTGTTCATTTCATATTACCATGTGCTCGTGCTACATGTTTCAGCATTTTTCATGTCTTCTGAACTCATCATGTTCTGCACTCGGACGTTATGTATACCCCATAATTATCTCATGTCGAGTGCTTTTAGTGCACCTTTATGTATATATCCTATTAGTGTAACTCTTGTTGCAAACGCAAATCATGTTTCCTGATTCGATGAAATATATACCTAACGCCCATATTTCTACACGTTGCGTTTGACTACTACATATTTTCATTTTACTCCATACCGCAGTTCTCTTCTGGTCTTGAAATATGTTGTAAAATTCCATGTATTTCCAATCGACCCTTCTCCCAACTGGGGTTTGAAATGCTAGTACAGAGCACCACGCCACATATAGCAGACGCTTTGCGGACATCCCCGAAAGCTTATTATACGCTCATCATTATTATCGTCAGTACGTGTAACTGTAGGATTCCTGAGCTGTAAAGGGCGCAGCGGCGCCGTCATATTCCTATTAGCTTGCATATTTCCACGTACTAGCATATGTACATCAAATAGACAGAACTTAAACTGCTATCCTATCGACTTTACTGTATGCTACTGCGGAGATTTCCATGTTGCTGTATCTTTCCATTTTGTTTTGGTTGAGTGGGCGCCACCAAGTACACAGCCTATGTTTACTACTTAGTACTTATTCACGCCATCTTACATTTTCCACGCTTTAGCACTCTTCTTCTTACCCCCATCATGATTCGCACACTCAAATTAACGCGACGAGTTACACCTATAGGTCAGGCTAGAAGTTTTAAGAAGAGTATCGGCCATGGGTAAGTTGCACTTGCCTCTTGATTGGTACCGGATGTGGCGTAGTACAGTGGAACTGACGTCTCCCATTAACAGTCCCCAACTCCCATCGATCCGCTTACTACCATCGTATTCTGAAATAAAAAATCCACGATCATTGTTAGGGTCTGAAATTCAAGAACCCCTACGTTCGCTGATGGTCGGGCGGCCGTCCATTGGTACGTTGGGGGAAGCATCTGGCTTGAATACTAAAGATTATCTGTCTGCAACTCGTGTTGATAAGGAATCAGTTACCTTTAGAAACAATGATAACAGGGTATACCATTCCCGTTGGACTCGTCCTCCTCTTCCTTTGCTTCCTATAAGTTCGATTCTCAGATCAACGCTTGCTACAAGTTCCACCGCGAGAGATCATCCGGAACAACATAATGCTAGGGTTGAAGCTATCACTTCGAGATTGGGCTCGTTAACGGCAAGGTATTAAATGACTTGATATTATGTTTATTTACATTCTTATTTACTGTGCGCTGGTCTCCTTTAGCGACTCAGCTGCGGAATCCTCGAAGTGAGCATCTACTTTCTGATTGTTCTAAGATTGTCTGATTTTTCTTCTATGTGTACAGTACCCACAATCGCTTGGAAGAAGAACAACCAACAATGAATCAAGAACAAGGACGCCGCCACATAAGTCACAGCGCCACACCCTCGGAAATACCTCAGTTTACACTTGACTTTATTCCAGAGACAAATGCCATCGCAGTGGCAGAAGTTGACCCTAATATCTGCATGCCCTTCGTTGAAGTCACTACAACAGATGCCGGAAGAAAGCTGTATATCTGTCAATGGGGTATTGGCACAGGAAAACCGTGTGGTTACGAAGCTGGCCATGGGACCGGCCGGCCCCGCTCATCCATCTACCGTCACGTAACAGAAACACATTTGGGCATTAAGTGAGCATAAGTATAAAACATTATTACTTTGGTTCAACTCTAAACTTTGATAGGCGTTTTAAATGTACATACTGCCACGATAAATTATATACACAGGTATGCTTACTTTCTGGTTTCAATGTTCTTTTGATTGACATACCTTCAAATTCTACAGAAAGTAAGCTTAAAAGCTCATATAAGCAGGAAACAGTAGGTTTGCCTATTACTTAGATATATTTTGTTACTAATGAAATTTATAGCCCTGAGGCTGGTCTTCCTCTGCATCATTGTGATCAACCAGATTGCGGCAAAACGTTCACTGACCCCGCACGATATTCGGATCATCTTATTGGGGCTCATAATATAAAGCGACAGGTGCATAGGAAGCCGAAGAGGCGTATAACTTCATTTGGAGACGCATCCTTGCAACAGATGTTTTTACCTACATAACTTCTCGATGTTGCTCATACAAGCGCTCAGGTCGTTGAACTACTAGGATTGTGTGACTTCAAACTTTCAATCGCCAAGCTCACCTCTAACTTTTATTCTCGATACTCATTGTGATAAATTTGTTGTTTTGTTGTTAACCCTTCTTGTTGTAGCATTATATGTTTCTGTTTCTGGACTTCATGTGCGCTCGTGGCTCCCGGGACGCTATACTTGCGCTGTACCATGTACCAACCATGTAGTATGTACTGTACTTATTCAACCACTACGCGAGATGCGAGATGTCTCCAAATTTTACCTTCTTACTTTCTTGTTGGTTGGTTGTAATGCTTGTATTTACTATCTAAGCAGACGTTGAGCAGAAGCGCAGCCTAACCAGGAGCCGGTGTGTGTTGAAGTGTTTTAGATCGACGCTGGACCCTGATGTTGTTGTGTATTTACATCTGTTAGACTCAAAGGTCTCGCGCTGAAGTAAACGGTTGATGTGAGTCGCGTCAACGCGCCAGCTTTCAAGTCAAGCTCAAGTTTCAACGTTTCAACCCACACTCCCTCTTTGAAATGCGTATTCCACAGCCAGAACCTACGACCAAAGACATTTTTGACGAGGTGAAAATATCTGACCAATACGAGCTGTGGTTCTATACAAGTTGAAACACGCCTTCAGTTGTGCTACTTGGGAAGGTCAACGCCAGCGCACGTCCTGAGCAGGGCTGCGGTTCTTACAAACGAGGATGTTGTCGAGTTACTTCACTTGAAGTGACAACAATGAAGGCTTTCAAGGCTATCCTAGAACTTATTGTCTTATCAAGTTCTGCTATCTTCTCGACACCTTTCGATCAAGGACGTTGTTATCAAGATACACATTGTCTGCCCAGGCGCCGAAGTGAGCAAAGAAGTTTGCAAGATTAAGGGAATGTTCGTCGTCGTTGAGGATCATTCGATAGTGTGTACGTCCCCTATCTATATATGTTCGACATAAGACTTAATTGATCCCAGGCTGGTTCAGAGCGTCATAGTCGCTGAATTATGTACTCTGTAGATGATAGAGATTTATCAATGAGGGGAAGTCTAGGAGCATTACGCCAGCGTTGCAACGCGTTGTATGCTCAACTTCTTTGCGTCCCAGTAGGTGCCCTGCTCATCCGAACTACACTTCAGTCTTAACACACTCTTACCAGCCCTCCTCTGAATCTGCATTCTACAAGGTTCTACAAGCAAGGACGTCGTTATCGAGGTACATTGTCTACCCCGTACGAAGTCTAAATCAAGTCGAATTCCTAACTGTAGTTTCTCGTGCAATGTGTCCCAAGTTTGTCGTTGACAAGTGCTCTGTACGTAACTCACATACACTTTCACTGCATACTTGACCTGGCGTGGTTTCCGTACAGGTCAGCAGCGAATACATCATCCCCAACGCATAACTTACAATCTTCGAGTTCAACAAGCTAGTCTTCTATTTCGCCGCTCCGGGAGCTCTTACCACCATCGTTCGCTGGCAGCGTTTCAAGAGGAGGTACACCAACATGCCGGAGACCCCAGCGAAAGAGGGATAGAGTACGTGGGTGCAGCCAGCGCATTTCATATAGAGCGAGGGGCGCTCTAGTATTAAGGCCTATAACGTACGTTCGCGATGCTTCTGTGCTTCTCCTGAAACTGAGCGGTTTGCATGCAGGCTGTGGAATGCTGGTTCAGCACATTTTCGCTGTGGACCTTCGACGATCATGTCCTTCCGCTGTTCCTAGGATCGTAGATATCCAGTGACGAACGAGCATTAGATCGATGGCCAGTACGCGACAGGCTACCACTGTTGTTGAAGAACCGGTTACGCTCGCCCTGCGTGTTTCATTGGTGCAGCATCTGCATGAGAACCACTAGATCTGCAGCCGACACCTCGTTTAGGATTGTAGTGTACAGACAAGTTATAGGAAGTCACGTTCACTTTTTGGCTTGTGTTTGATCGCGATATGATTAGATCGAGTGTCGTCATTCTGAACGCGGTGCGTACCCGACACTACGTGAATTTCTTTTATCTTCATCCTGACTTTGTTGCTAGTCATGCGCGTGAATCTTTGACCCAGCGAATACAGTTTCTCATCCTGTTCTTCTACCACCTCCCTAACCACCTTCTGCTTCGCTTTCTCAGACTATGCTCCTTTCACCTATCGCTCTGCCAACCCTTCCCATGCGGACCCCTCAAGTACATCACGCCACCGCCTCTCGAAAGGCGAAAGGGTGTCCATGCGACTTAGCGTACCTTAGGTTTCGTGACAAGGTCAATCTACCGATACTGGATCTTTATTGACAATAGACACTGTCATTGTTAGAGTCTACGAGTGCGTTTCTAATCCCTACGCACTCTTTGCGAGACTGATTGATTCCAGGTTCGGAAATGATAGTTTGAACAGTTCTACAGCGTATGGACAACGTCCAGTGACGATCAGCGCATGCTCCTAGGCTGGGGCTGCCCTCGGCTCTTGCGAGCGAGCACACTGTCGTGGTCAAATCAAGGTACAGCATCCGCATCCTAGGAACTCAGTATTGCAGGCGTATGGCCAATGTCAGCGCATGCTCCTATGGTTTTCCTCCGGAACAGGATGTCATTGATCTCTGTAGCTCTTGCAAGCGAGGACGCTGTCAACATACAGAATCTGCATTCTAGGAGTTCAACATTGCAGAGAACTTGGATGCATCTTCTAGCTGTCACTCGGATCATCGATATCCCTTGACGAATAAGCGCCAAGTTGCGGAGCACACCGGCGTTGAAATGTGGTTTATGATCGTGTACCTTTCACATCGCAATCACGCTCACCTGGAACTTTGTGCTCTCACCAAAATCCCCAACCCTTAACCTCCTCTATGAGCCTCAACGTTGCCTCACGAAGAGCCCGGCGTAGTTTGCTCAAACTTCATGTAGCCTAAACTTCTACATACAAAAACCTAACAACACAACTTGCCCAATTCACGAAGCTTCTTATCCAACTCCTTTTCCGCCCTCTCAACCACTTTCAGCTTCTCTTCATGAAGCCCTCTTTTCCACTCATCACTCTCACTGGCACCATTCCACGCAGTTTTCTCAAGTACATCCCACCATGCTTTCTCAAATGGATGCCCGGGAGAGCCAGCATAGCCCCAGGGCTTAGCCGTCGGAGGCTGAACGTACGGATTCAAGATCTCCGCCAACGAGGGGTGGACAGGGCCAGTGAAGTGGACTATCGCAGGATCGAGCATTTCGTCAAGGTTAAGGGACTTTCTGTCGGAGCTAGGGTATACCGCGTAAGTGCCTAACCCTTGCGCATTCCACGTGAGGCTGAGTGCTTTCCAAGTTGTAAAATGACAGGTTAAGACGTCTTGATCGCGAAAGGCGGATGTGCGCATGCTCCTAGCGGCGTCAGGCATGGTCGATATGTCTCTGCGGATGAGAGCTAGGTCGAGGAGCATAACGCCGGCGTTGAAGTATGGCCTACGGTCTACTTCCGCATGTCCCATGGGGTGCCCGATGTCTACGCAAGCTCCTATAGGATTGCCCTCGAGATCGGTATCCCAGAGCTCTTTCAGGCTCTTGCAGACCAAGATGTCACTGTCGAGGTACAAGCACCTCTCGACGGGAAGAATATGGAGGATATCCAACTTTGCCCAGGATGGTCCTAATTCAGTAGCAAGTGCACCGTCGGGAAGATCGAGGAACTTTAGTGTGGTGTTGGTCCTTCCCTCCGGCAGGGTCAACTTCAGCTTCTCCTTATCGCCAGCCGATAACCCACAGTCCACGACGTAGAACGTGATCCTACCCGGTGTATGCTCCACTGCGCTGCGGATGACGACCGCAGCAGCCATCGCATACTTCGAGTCCACAGTCAGAGCAACATTAGTACCGTACCCTAGCGCCTCTTTTACATCGTCGACTTTGCCAGCATTTGGCTGCGAAGATGCAACGAGAAAGCCAATTCGCATGTCAGTTGTCTTCCTCAGCACGACTTGATAATGCTCTTTCGCTGTCAAACGGTCATACTCTCCCCTATGCAACTCCAAAAACGCGTCTATACCCTTCTTCGGATGGTGGATACTATCCTCTGGCTCGTTATCCCAGTGGTAGTCGTCGAAGATTACGATAGCTCCTTTTCGAGCTAGACGCCAACACAACTCGCCATCGAGGAACGTATCGTCAGCTTCATGAGAGCCGTCAATGTAAATCCAGTCGAATCCCGGGTTGGAGTTGCCCATCTCCTCTTGCAGGAGGCTCATCAGAGCTGGAACACTGAATTGCTCCATGATGCGATACTTCCCACCTGTTAGCGCAAGGTTATGTTGTACCTTTTCTCTGCGCGCCTGGCCTGCTTCAGTAGTGAGCAAATCGAAGTGATCTATGCAGATCATTCCACCTTCTTCCTTACAGAGAGAAGTGAGGAGATATACTGCTGAGCGGCCTTCCCAGCTCCCTATTTCTAGTGCCCGTGGGCTGGAGGCGGTAACGAGAGGGAGGAGGTTGCTCCAGTGTGGGATGTTGTGGCTGAACCAGTCTTGGGTTTCTGTGTAGCGATATGCAGTAGTAGGGAATGAAGATGGGCTGCGAGGGAGAGTAGGCATCACTTCGTCTTTGTCCTGGGTCCCAGAGGACGAAGAATTGAGAGAGATGGGGTCCGCGGAGAGGGGTGTGGTTGTGTTGCTGCAGATTTTGGGAGCAACTTGTTCTCGTTCCTCGATGATTCTGGGACCAGGCGAAGGATTGGATTGAAGAGACATGACGCTTGGAATTGTGGTAATTTACGTATACTCTAAATTGCAGGAAAGTGATTGTGTGGGTAGCCAAAAAATCAACGGACAACGACGTGGGCGACAATATGAACGAACCGGGAGATAACGAGCTCTGGTATAGGAGGAATAAAGGGGTTAGTGAAACCTCAGCAAAGATAAAAGGAAAACATCACGCGCCTGGTGCAGGAGGAAGAGGGATGCGTAGCATCTAATCCCTGCTAATCTCCTTTGTACCAGGAAAGTGGGGCTTCTCAATTTCTAAATGAGAATCCTGAAACGAGCTGGAAGTTGAATAACATGATGCCAGGGTAAGTCAGCCACTGCCTGACAAGGATCGAAACAGACCGAAGCTAACTTACCTGTTTCGGATCGAAACGAAGGGCTACTCCTCTCCAAGTCTACGACTTGAATACCTTCTTCGAAGGAAAATAAAGTTCTCCCATCTTTGTACCCAGTAACTATACTCCAAAGATAACAGTGTGCGTTTAGCTCACATCGGCGTTAACGACGAACAGTTGTGACTTCTAATATTCGTTGGAGGGAAAGCTCCTCCCTCGCTCTTAACTTCGATGTTCAGTAACTAGCTTGCACCAGTGACAATGAAATGTACCTAACCCACCCCGTCACCAATGGGCCGCCGCTCGAACAGGGGTGAACATAACTGGGCCCGTTGATTCCATTCATTGGCCGAACCGCTGAAAGTTCGTCCGCACAATCATCTAGGCGCTTAATATAACTCTGCATATTTAGCTTACATCCCCATTAACGGGTAATTGCTAAATTACTTTGTTCTATGGTGCATTCTGATCGGCGTCCTGCACCACGAGTACGGTCACACCTTATCTTTGCTACTCCATAGCTTGGCTCTCAAGATGACTGAGAGCGTCTAGGTTGCTTCGATATTAACGGTGAATGCCTTGCAGTAGATTGTCTCTACTATATGGTAACTTAGCTTATCCTCCTTCCATGGGACACTCTGATTGGGATCTTTTCTATCATGTCAATGGGCAACACGATTCTCAGCTGAGTCCGCTTATGACGTCTGTGAACGATTTTGGTTTAAAATGGTTTTATTGTAGACAAGCATCGGGAAATAGCTCGTTATGTCTTCTAACTCGGAACGTGTCATTCTTATCACTGGTGGACATGGTTTTATAGTAAGCTCCTTCAAATATCTTCGACTATCTAACATAGCTCAACGTTCACCCTAAGGGATCTCACGTTGCTCGACGGTTATTTAAGCTCTCTCAGAACGACTCTACGATGCGCATACGCATTGTAGATACTGCACCGTGCCCTACAATTGATGGACGCCTCTGTCACGAGTTCATCCAAGGTGACCTTTGCGACGTCGCTGTATGTAAGAGCGTGGTTCGCAACGTCTCTACGATTCTCCATTTCGCTGCCAACATGGGTGGTATGGGAACAATCCATCAAAAAAACGACTTCGTCATCTTCCGAGAGAATCACTCTATGACCTTCAACTTACTCGAAGCAGCAGCTCAGTCTTTTGTTCAAAAGTTCTTTTATGCATCCTCTGCTTGCGTCTACCCCGAGTACTTGCAATCCGACCCGAACGTAGACGTGTCCCTCCGAGAATACGACGTGTTTTCTCCAAACCACATGCCTAAACCTCAGCACTTGTATGGATGCGAGAAGTTGGTTTCAGAACTTATTCTGGAGCAATACGGGGCCAATATGGATATTCGGATTGCTAGGTTCCATAATGTCTTTGGACCTGGCGGCTCGTGGCACGATGGGCGGGAGAAGGCACCTGCCGCTATGCTTCGTAAAGCTGTCGCACTGTCACTCATGCCTTGCCTTTCCCATTGCAAGTTCGAGATATGGGGCGACGGCATGCAACGTAGAAGCTTCTTGTATATCGATGATGCAGTCGATGGTATCATTGCACTCCTGAATTCCAATTGTTCTACACCTGTGAACATTGGATCCGATAGGTCTGTGGCTATTAAAGGTCTCGCCGAGATTGCTTTGCGGTGTGTGGGCATTGATCCAGATAAGGTCTCCCTGCAATTCGTAGGCGACAAGCCAATAGGTGTATCCTCCAGAAACTCGAACAACGACTTTGTCCATCAGGTGATAGGCTGGCAGCCCGCTGTGTCGTTGGAGGATGGTATGGCACAGACCCGAGGGTATATTGAGGACGAAATGAAGGCTCTACTAGATCGTGGCCATTTGAAACCCGATGATTTTATGCAGAGCAAGGTTCTCTGCCTCGATTCTGAGGTAACGAAGTTTGCGATACTACTTCCCATCACCTCGCGTAGTTCGCAGGGACCTGAATCTTGTCTCGAAAACCTTCGAACGTTCGCTTGCTCACTTTATAATACTACTTGGCGTGATACTCGATCTACTGGTGGGGCGCGCTTCGAAGTCAGGATATACCTGGCCATAGATCACGATGACGAGTTTCTTCTGACCGGTAGAGCTCAAGATGTTCTGCTGCAGGAGAAAATCACCTGCATCACTACAATTGTTTGTGACGTTCCCCGAGGTCATGTCTGTAGCTTATGGCGGGAATGTGCTCTCAGAGCATATGTAGATGGCTGTCACTACATGGTTCTCATGGGTGACGATGTGAAGCTTCACGATGAGGGCTGGATGCGTCATGCCGTCGAGCAATTTAAGAAAATGACCACCGAAAACCGTGCTCCATTTGGCATCGGATGCGTCGCGTTTACTGATATTACGTTTCCTGGGATGCCCACATTCCCCATCATCCACCGTACGCATCTCGACATCTTCAAGGGCGAAGTCGTTCCAAGGTCTTTCATTAACCAGGATGGTGACCCCTTCCTGTTTCAACTCTACCGACGATGGGGATGTGCCGTCATGTTCCAATCACGTATCTCGAACGGAGTTGGCGGTGAAGGTCAAGCCAGATACGAGAAAGTGAGCGCCAAGGATTGGACCTTCGAAGTGCTGGATAACGCAATCAACACTGTCGATGAATGGCTCAGGGTGCAGGGATACAACGTCGAGCAGAAAGTCACTGTGGATATCGTTATTCCTTGCTATCGTGTTTTCATGCCCGTTCTTGACAAAATTCTTAGCCTGCAGAGCTCTGACTCGTGCTCAGTTATGTTCATCATCATCGTTGATAATCCTTCCTCTCAAACTACGGAGCTTCTGAATCTCAAATATTCCAGCAGGGCCAATGTGCGTATTCGAGTCAATACTACGAATATGGGAGCTTCTTATTCTCGAAATCGAGGGATGAAAGAATCGTCAGCAGATTGGGTCCATTTCCTGGATGACGATGTTGTCCCGGATGATATGTTGCTTTATCACGACGAGAAGATAATTCGATCCCATCCCAAAGCTGCAGGTTTCGTTGGCAAAACAATCTTCCCTATTGCAGACACGGTGTTCACTACGGCCGTTCATCTCGCTGGGGTCACTTATTTCTGGGACATTGCAACAAAAATGGATGTCGACATTCCGTGGGGAGTAACAGCAAATCTCATCGTGCGTCGTATACGAGATGGCGTTGAATTCGACCTTATATTCCCCAAGACTGGTGGCGGAGAAGATATAGACTTTTGTCGCAAAAAGAGGGGCTCTATCATCCAGGCAGGTGGAGAAGGCTTCGTAGCGGCTCCGGGTGTCGTTGCGCTACATCCTTGGTGGAATCATGGTTCGCGTTCTTACTGGAGATTTTATAATTGGTCCCTGGGAGATGGCGCCCTGATTAAGCTCTATCCTCAGCACATCTATCATGATTACGTTCCTAACAGTTCAGAACTCTTCTTAGTAGGTGCAATGGGTCTTGGATTTGCATTCCTTACCTGTAATCTCCGCATTCTTTTCGTCTCCATCGACTTCTTCATTGCTGTCGTCGTCGCAAACGTGCTCCACGATTGTTATCGTCATCTCTGGAGGGATTGTTGTCGTACTAAAGTCATCAACACGAATGTCCAGGGAATCTATTGGGTCGCTTCTGTGATAGAAAGTTCCTATATCAGGATGTTCAGTGAGATAGGACGGACGATTGGTATTATACAACGTAGGGAATGGGATTGTGTCGGAAAGCGCTTCGATTGGTTTACCGGTCGGTATGGCTGTGGCCCAATGAACGAAGAACGTATGAACAATGTACAGCGGTTCTGTTTAGCGCTTTTGATCTTCCTTTTTTATTTGTGTGCTAGTCTCACTTAACAGATTAGATACGGTTGCCGGATACTCATGTAATCTTGTTAGATTTGAATTTGAACTTTGAACGCTTTCTTGGTGACCTCTGTAGTACGGTCTAGACAACAACTGACTACACCAAACCAGAATCGGTATCGCACAAGTGCAGAGTTCTCAGTTTCAACCGTACTATAACATCATACTCAACTATTGGCTTGTCTTCCTAAGCTACATCGTTTACTGAGTATAAGTAACCTAGTCTTACTGCTTAGTCTCAACTCTGGGGGTACCGTCCGACCTCGTGCTCCAACTTACGTACCTAATTGCAAGCTTTCCGTTTCGACTTACATATGATACCGACTATGTACATTAGCAATAGTAAGAACAGAGATAGGGCGGAGCCTCGGTATTATGTGGGTCGGGACGGTTAGGTATCCAACTGCAAATCGAAAACAGTAAGACTCCGAGAAGAGCAACGCGCCATGCTAGCAATTTGCCTAGAAACGGGTAGGTAACCGTTGGGGAACCGATGAGAAAGACACTATGCCGCTATCAACGTCAGCAACGGCCGACTCGTCTGGGCTCTAGGGTTGGTACAGTGTAAATAACCCAACAAATACAGTGTCTGTCTTTGAAGCATATAAAAACGAGGAGGACATGATAAAATACTTAAATTATCACCTTCTTTCATTCACGCATTAGCTAAATTTTCCTTCATTATGCCTACTGATACTTCCAAGATCAATGCTTCCAGCCCAGTCCGTGTTGCTATTGTGTTCGTGTCAAACACTTTTTTCACCCGAAAATAATTTAACATGTTTTTAGAGGAGCAGGTATTGGGGGGCTTACCCTCGCAGTTGCACTCTCCCATCTGATTCCTGAAAAAACCATCAAAGTGGACGTTTTTGAGCAAGCGCAGGAGCTCAAGGAAATTGGAACAGGCATCGTTTTCTGGCATCACACCTGGCCGATATTTGAACACCTTGGAATTGCTGATGCTCTACTACAACACCTAGCAAGGAAGCCAGATCCAGAGCGAAGTGAGCACCCAGTCCTTGCGTTTACTTTTATTGATTCTCATAACTCTCTATAAAAGCACTGAATTTGAAAGTAATTAAAGCCAACCAGCCAAAAAATGCTGATGTTTTTGATTTCTACCAGAATGGTACGTTTATTCTTTTTGAAGAATTATATAGGGTTCATACTCATTTTGATTATAAATAGGCATACCAACTCAGTTCCACAGGCCAGCCATGCAAAAGATGTTGATAGAGTCCCTGCCTGATTCTGTCAAAGTCCATCTTGCACACCGTCTGGTCTCATACAATGAAACAGACGAGGGAGTTACACTGAACTTCCGGGACAAAAAGTCTCAAAGTTACAACCTGCTCATAGGAGCCGATGGTATCAAATCGCAGATTAGAGCAGAACTTATAAACAAAAGATTTCCAGATCAGAAGAAATCTGTAGAGCCTATCTGGACTGGAATCACCTTTCACCACACTCTCATCAATGCAGAAAAAATCAGGAAAGTGTACCCCAACCATATTTCTCTTTCCAAGCCAGTTCAGGTCAGACATTTCCTCAACTTCTTAGGATGAGTCATTACTTACACTGTGATTTGATATTAGTATGTGGGTGATGGGAACGTACAGCTTTAATTCTTACTTTACCTGACCACTGAAAAGGGTTGTTGTATTCTAGAGGTGTATTCTGCTATAGTTACACAGCAAAATCACTTCTAACTTGTACAAAACTCCGAAAATGTGAGTGACAGGTAAGGTAGTGCTCCTCTTTATATCAATGTATCTTTAAGTTCACTTTTCAATCCCAAATGAATCGAAATAATAATGATTTATTGGAAGAGAAGAAGTAATACACTCTGTACTACTCCGAAATTGCAAGAACCTAATTAACACTTCTTGTGTTAACTTAAATCCTTAAAAACTGGTTGAAAGCAACCCTTTGCTTTCCTTGAATTCACTTTTACTCAAAGTCTCAAATACTAGACCCTCACTGGAGCCTCAGTCCTTTGCACTTTGTAATAAATCCCACAAGATTCTGATAAAATCACTTTAAATTACTTTGAAACAACAAGACCTAAACCACTACCCTATACCTATGTACTGGGCAAGAAAGGCACGATGCTGCTTCCCTTTCTACCCTCTAATGTACCTAGTTATATACAGAATTGAAAGACATATTACAAAGCAGGTTCTCAAATCATAAATACTAAATATGTACAGTGAAACAGATGAAACATACTACTCCTATCTATGATTCCTATCATCATTGTTCTTGATAATAATATCACCCAGGTCCAGGCTGTGAAGCACTGCCATTACTCATTCTATATCAATCTATCATGTTTCAAGGTCTTAGATGCCCCTATCAATGATGTTTCTGGTGGATAAGTATCCTTTCCTATGTATGATTGATCTTTCAGCCTGATATTGGCTGGAATCCTGTCCATTACATTGATAATCATAGTCGATTAACATGTGTTTCTTTCTAGCTTTAGAATGAGCCCAAGATCACCCATTTTCATGGAGATTTGACCTCTGTATGCCTTCCATAACATGTACTAATCATCTCATTATTATAATTTACCATTGATACAGCATATTACACTTGTTCTTTCAAGTATATTTCATTCGGTAGAAGTATGTATTACCAATAGACCAACATTAAAGTTCTGTAGAGTCTTGTACTCTGAGTAATGCATAGCTTTCTTCACTAATATTCATTATATCATGTCTGACTACTTGTTTAATATCTTTCCTGTTGCCAAACAAACAATTATAGCGGTCTTAGAACTTAACAGACACCTGTACAAGTCATGTGACTGATGCTAAAGCGGTCCATTTTAATGATTATATTATCTTTCCTTTATTTCCAGGCTAGTGGTAGGTTGGACATTGAAGCACTTATAAGTATATTTGTAGGTGGTTTATGACTATTAATATTAAGTCAATGTGTTAGGTGCTTGCTATTGAATAGCAGTCCATGAATCTTTATTTATTATATGGGCTTCCTCAATGTGTTCAGCTTTAATGCTGAAAATGATAAAAATGTGCAAGCGGCGTCACACCACTCAAGCTAATGCTCTTTGTAGTATGTGACCACATACCCCATCATGCAAGGCCGAACTATTTACATGTCAGCTCAAATTATTGATTATGGAAAACATGACACTGGTCTGGAGGAAGCTGAAGGATCCACTGCCACAGATACACAGAAACTCCTGTCGTTTTACAAAGGGTGGTCCAAGGAATTTCTCGAACTGCTTAAGGTAATTTGTATCATTTCCATGTGCTTCATATTTTAAATGGAGATGCACCTGCTAGAACATGGATACCAGCTCGCAATGGATGATTAAACACTTGAATCCAATTCGAAGCTTCACAGAAGGTCGAGTGGCTCTTCTTGGTGATGCAGTATGTATTTTTATTATTGTGATCACAGATTTGTATATGAATTACCTTCATAGGCGCATGCAATGACACCAGACTTGGGATCTGGAGCTGGACAAGCAGTTGAGGTAAGTATTGAAACGACCGTGCACATATCCACGTCTGACATTTCGATATTAGGATGCTTACACCCTTGCGCACCTCCTATCGAAGGCTATTTCCGAACAGAAACCTATCCATCGTGTCACTGATGCTTATACGAAGTCGCGTCAGCCTCTCGCCAATTTGGTTCTAGAGAGGTCACTGGAAGCAGATAGGTTAACCCGATTCCGTTCAGACCGTACCCGAGGATACGAAAGTATCAATGATAAAGACGACGGATCGGGGGAGGTGTTTAAGCGTTTCGCGGTGGAACATGAAGCCCTGTACAGCTGGTGGAAGACTAACCCGGTAGAGCAAGAGGTTGAGAAGGCACTGCAGATGTTGTAATAACAAAGCGGGATCTGGATGAACAATGTACTCAAATTAATGGTATTTAAATCACGTTAAAGACCTAGCCACATAGCTTTGAACTTTGGAAATATGAAACCACTTTTACGCTGTCTTCTTATTCTGATTCATCAACGAGATCCTTGTGAACAGTGGATAACATAAATTGTTTCATTCTATACGTTTTCCGAAGCACATTAACGCCCGGGATCTAACGAAGTCACTGCTATGCACAACAGAATAAAACCAGTGGATTGAGAATAAGCACACTAGAAATTGCGCAGAGGAGATTAAATATGCTAGACCACTAACGATCGTTTATTCCCAGTACTTTTACGATCGTGAACTAAAACTACAGCGAGAACGTAATTCCTAGAGATAACGCTAACGATGAAATGTAGGGAATGGTTCATCTTCATCTCCGATACGTGGACCAATACCATCTCGTAGCACTACGTTGCACAATGTTCCATCTACATTTCGATATATTCTTGCAGTGGCATATATCGGATAATTGGAATGAAGATCCACAACCAGTTCCAAATTACTACATGCACAAGCTAGCTCCTCTGCGCATAACCGAAAATTCTCGAGTGATTTAGCGTGGTCTGGATCTTCTTCCAAATTTTGTTTAGTAGTTCCAGGTCCGTAAGAATAGAATCTTTCCAGTTTCCGGAAAGTACTTATTGATGGAATCAAAGTGAGCTAAACATGATCATTAGCCTTTAGAACATTATAACACCATGAAATTTTCGCCGTACTAATGAATCATTGGTGGTGGTAATATAAGGTGTGTTGAAAGCTAACTCTTCAAGGTTAGGTGCGATTCCTGACATTATGGATATGTATGACGAATCGATCCTGCGGTTTATATTCTGCTGTATAGTGATGACACCAAATGTTCCGTCCCTCATCAAGCACCAAGTAGCGCCTTCTTGTCTAATGGATACTTTGGTACCTGACCCTTGTTGGCTTACCTGTAGCCTTCTAAGTTTTGGAAAAAGACGTCCTTCTAGAACGTCGAGAAATAAATATGGGACTTGAAAGTTTACCGTACGAAATATTTCTAAACTTATAAGTCGGTGTATAAGGAAGTGTAGCGCTCTGACATCGTCAAATGGTGCCTAGATGTGCGTTAGATTGATTAGAATGCATTTAAAATATAGCATCGAACGTACAGCCAAATGAACAAGATTAGGAAGTAATTCTTTAGTGCAGTTTTGAACAAAGCAGTTTCCGGTGCTATAATGAAGATAAACATATTGAAGCGAAGGATGGCTGTTCCAGAACTCCATCGCTAGATGTATATCGGAATCATCCATTGTGAAGCCACGCAGTGCCAATTTGACAAGGTTTGGAAATCGACAGGATAATATTTTCCGGATATTTGTGTGTTCCTCAAAAGCGCGAGACAGTTTCAACGTGTGAAGATAGGGGGACATAATTGAGATATCTTTAAACAACATATTCAAGCCTTCCTCGGTGTTGGACCCCACTTGTAAAGTTAGGTCGAATGAAGATAAATTCTAACATGCGATTTAGTCAGTCAGTGCTTCTTCATGTGATCTTGTATTTCGACATACTTTTAGTGAATATACCTCGGAGCTATTAATCCATGGCAAATGTTCGTAATCTCCAATTCCATTAAGAATAATGCTGCGAACTGACGGGCAATTCTTCGAAAGTGCATTCCAAAAATGTATCTTCAGCTGACCATAATCGCCTGGTATATGGTCGTAGTTTTCCGTGCGATACCAACTAGAATGCAAATAAACTCCGAGGGAGTGAAGATTCGGTACTCCACATTTGGTTATCAGCTGCTCTAGGCCATCTACAACATTGAATGGACCTTTCGTTCCATTTCGCACATTTTCAGATAGGCCAGAATATATGTAAAATTCCCGAACAGAAGCTCCTAGCTTTGGATTCTGTATCAATCGTAAGATCATTTTTATCGTAGATTCTTCATCTTGGGTAATTATGCAGGAATAGAGAAGTCGCGGAACGATGATTCGATGCAGTGCCTTGTTAACTGTGGCTAACGACAATACAGTGGAAGGCGTCAGATATAGCGGAATATGCGAGATGATAATGGGGAACAACTCTGGTAAAAGCATTATTGGTGTGGGTACGAAAAGCTGTTATGTTGATTGATCTTGGGTCATTTATGTATGTGGGGACAGGCTGTGCAAATTCTTTAGATCCGGTTGCGATAACTATAGATGCACATCGATAAATCAGTTGATGCATGTTGTAAACAATGCAACGTGATTTGATTCAAGGCTTTTACGATCGGAATTCTGCATTCCCTATAATCAACGTGGGCGCATTCTCAATATTTGATGTTCAACAGGACGCCCGAAAGCGCCCATACGGGCCATAGAGGTCTAATACCAGTCCACGCACGTATGATCAATTTTCGGCCATTATGTATGATGAGAAATCAGTGTGGATGGCCCTTAGGAGGAAGTATGATATCTGTCCACGTATGGTGGGAGGGGTGGGATCAGGGCAGGATGGCGCTTATAAAGCGCTTAATAAGGTCGGAGGACAAAATCCGCGTAAAACCAGCAATTTTGGAGGTATCCTCTGGTATCCTCCTACAATCCGCGTATGAAAGCCAATAAGCCGCCAAAACCTGTCTGCGTATCAATTTTCGACCTCTATGAGCGCTTTCAGGGGTCATCATTCAACGTTCAGTTTGGACCATTCCGAGGTGTTTGTTCTTCTAGAATCTAGCTATCATAGCATCTTGATTTGTGTGTGCATCCGATGGTTCGCCGAGCACGAGATCATCACGGGGACTTGGGTGGGACACACTTAGACTAAGATTCTTAACACGTTTTATGCGGTTCGGTTGGTTACAATCTGATATGTCGGAAGATGTGTTAACTATTGTATCATTCTATTTACAGTAAATGTATGGTTCTCTCTACATATAAAATCATGTGAAGAACGAAGATGATTTTCAGCCGGCCTCACATACCTCTCAAAGCGCAGGTCGCTTTAACGAATCACTGGCTATACTCATTTACACTAAAACACATTAACCGAAGATGACTAAGTTCAAGTTATTACAAATCCTTCTTCTTTATCTATCTTTTTCCAACTCCACCCGCGCTGCCCCAGTAACATTTCCAGAAGAACAAATCCTAGTGGTACGAACCGTACGTAAAGCCTTTATTAGATATATTACTGGAGTAACGCTACTTCAGGGAAATTTTGCACCAACTGATACTACCACGAAGAATGATGCTATGGAATTTATTGACGGAGTCAAAACTGAGGCGTTAATGAAGGCGGTGGAGGGAGGGCCCTCTGCTAAAACCGTTGCTAGCGATGACACGTTTCATCTTGATTTACAGCAAGGCTGGAACAAAGACGGCGCCCACAAATTCGCAGTGCAACTAAACAAACCTGTTAAGGTCTCAGGAACCTCCGGCACATCGAGTACTATTGCGCAAGTCAACTCTCACAAGACATCACATATGCCTGGTACGATTACAGATATAAAGGTTGGTCTACTATACGCCGGAATCATACTCGCAGATCTAAATCGAAGCTCATAGGCTAAGAAGTTGCTCAAAACTTCGCTGAATTTTGGGAAGGAAGTGCACCTGTTCCATCCGGAGAGCAAAAAAATGAAAAATGTTCAGGAGATGCAAAAGCAACATATTGACAAGGCTAATAAAGTATCTGATGCATATCGTAATGGGATGTTGCGGGCAGCTGGTGGGAAGTTTCGCAAAGGGAATCCGAAGGGAGTTCCTCCTGTTACAAGGACCAAGGCGAAGAACCGGAAGACCGCTCAAAACAATGACCAAAAACCTTCCCAGAAAAACGTTAAGGAAATGAACAAGATAGTTGCTGCATATGCTAACGGAATGGCGAAGGCATTTGACAAGAAGCTTGGCAAAAGCAATCTAAAATCGGCTTCGTCACCTGCTAAAAAGAACCCCAAGCGGAATCCAACCAGGAGTAAGAGCGGCAAATTGGAGGGCAATAAAGGGTAATAGGAAAGGAAAGAAGAAATGAATGGAGTATTAATTAACGTACTTGGACTTACTTATTTTGCTGTTCCAGTGATTATTGGATATACCTATTGCACATACTATAGCCTCAAGATATCTAGGTATTCTGAGCTTTTGTCACTCCTATCTATCTGTAAGTGCCAATGAGAATATGTGTCGTATTCCTGTTCTCCTTTGAGTATATTAGCAATAATGATTCGAAGGTACCCACATTACAATTCAGAACTGGTAATGGCCCGATTTGAAATGCTTCTATTTATCGTTTCCTAGAAATCATAAACAGATTCACCTTGGGTGAGCGAGTCCGTTGGGCAGGTCGCCTTCTCTCTTGATTCGAGTCCATGGTACATAGGTGACTAGCACTATATTTTGCCAACCACAAAGTCTCTACTCCGTGAGGTATCTGTCCATCTACGCTGGGGCCCTCTGTGAGCCTCAAGTTTTTAAGCCTTTGGTTCACCATACCAATGGTTGGTCTTCCCCACATGCAATGTAGAGCATGCAGTTTGCCTGCGATGCGAATCTCGTGTTTTTCATTACCGTACCACATTTCATTCATTCTGTCGCTTACTCATACACACCGCATTTGTTAGCTACTTAAACTGTCGTACACACTCTCTTTGAATTCAGGTTTTCGTTACCCCCATTTCAATTCGTATCGTACCTCACTAGAACTGGAGGAACGACGGATGTCGTTCCACTCGCATATTCTTTGTCGAGAAGATACCCCCAAGCTAGTATCTTCCTCCACAGCAACAACGTTCCTCCCATCCGCACCTGCCCCCGCTACTTCTACCACCCTCCATCCTGTCTACACCCACGCCCCCTCTTCCGCATTGGATACCAGCGCAATCCCGGGCCTCAAACGAAAAATTGAGTCTAAAGTCGACGTTAAGGACCGCGATCATTGTCCTCATAAGAAAACTACGCGTTGCACAAGGTTGGAATGGAGGTACGTAGGGGGCAGACCGTAGACATGCTGTGAAACCATGCGTAAGGAATAAAAGAACGGTGACAATCGGTTTTATACTGTACGTACCATTCATCGCACACAATCCAAACAAATAGTCATAATTTACGATGCACGAGAGCTAGTAGCCTCATACGTCTGTATTCGCTCATGGGGAACAATTCGGATGCAGAGGCGTGTGTGTGACAGAGTTGGGGAAGGCAGCAATGGACAGAGCGAACGAGAGACGGGCTGTTCGTGGTAATTGAAGAGTCTTATGCTAGTCTAGATGAAGAGGTGGATGTACAGCGCTGGACAAGATTGAGGGGGGGGAGGGGGGGACTGGAGTGTATAGGTTGGGAGTCGGGAGCTCTCAATGCTGACAGCTTGGATAGCAGCATCGATAACCGCAAAAGCCGTATAGACCAATCGAAAGCATACGTGTTATTTACGCTGTAGGATTAAGTGAGAAAACGAAACAAGTTAGGTATTGTAGCGTACGTATCGTCCATAGTATACAATCCAACCTGTCTTCAATCATTCCCCCAGGCCCGACCCTCGCTGGTTAACCGGTTAAACTCCAACGTTCCAACGAACGATCTGAGGCAACGATGAGAGTGGATGGTTGGCAGGGGACTCAGGAGGTAGTGATTGTAACAAGAACTAACGGTCACAAGTGTCATACGAATTCAGAAACAATTAATTTCACAGGCGCATGCAATGGCACCAAACTTGGGATCTGGAGCTGACCAAGCGATTGAGGTAAGATTTACGTCTGAAATTTCGAATAACAATGTACGCAAATTGATGGTATTTACGTTAAAGATCTAGCCACATGGCTTTGAACTTTGGAAATATGAAACCCCTTTAATTTAACGCTTCCCAACATCTTCTCATCGTATACTGCATCCCATTCTATGTTTGCTTCAAGACCTTGTTCGCAAACGGGATGAGGACTTGAATGAGCTCATCCTTATTATCAATAAATAAAGCATGCGACCCTCCCTCGATCCTGTAGACTTCCAAGTTCGTGAAGTGAGGTTGAATTTCTTCTGTGATGTTGTCGTTTAATATAATCTTGTCAGCAGTGCCACTAATAGCAAGGAAAGGAAACCCTCTTGTGCCTGCTTCAAATAGTTTAGTAGGGTCCTGCGTACGTTGACCAACGAAAACGGAGAAGGGAGGAAGCTGTAAGACGGATGATCCTAGCCAGGTCCATCTTGTGCGGATTGGTATATTTGAGGCATTGTTGAAACAAGCCTCAACGAAAGTGTTTTTGGTGTCGACATCCACAGCAACGTCGTTAGCAACGCCAAATAATGGGTTGATCGTAAGAGCAAATGGTGTGCTAACCAGCAGTTCGATGGACGGTATTGCAGCAATTGCAAAGATACCAGAAATTGTTTGGGGTGGGAGGAATGAAAATATATCAGTCATGACCGTTCCTAGTGGAATATTATTCAGGAACTCCTGTGCATCCGATGGATCAAGCTTACCACCATAGCTCCTACGAGTTTCTTAGTAAAGGGATTAACAGTTAGCTGTGCCAAAGACGTACCAACCAGCATATAGAGGGGATTTCACGTTAAAGTGTTTTATAACAGCTGAAAAGTCATCGGCAAATAAATTGGAGACATATGCTTCAGTTGTATTTGGTTTCCCACTCCTTCCATGCCCTCGTAGATCATATGATACCTGTAAAGAATAACTGTGGCAAGTGCGTCCAAAGTATCACTGGAGTACATACCATATAAAAGCGGCTCAGAAGTCGTTCATCTTCAAAGAGATCGTCGAAGACTAATGAGCTGAACGAGTATCCGTGAATGAATACGATGGGTGGATTCTTTGGGCTGCCGACTGCACTGGCGAAAATTTCTGTTCCGTCACTTGACTTGATTAAAACGCCAGTTACAGTTAGTATTGTGTTGATGCAAAGAAATAAGAGGAAGAGGAGTATCATGATGATATAGGGATGTGCAGAACCAAGGAAGTTGTCAATCTGGTAAGCTGGTGCCATATTTAAAGGCGCGAATGGTATCCGTTTCAAGTAGAAGATGGTGGCGTCAATTATGGGATATCTTTGACATCTCTGATCAGGTGGGTTCAACGTGCCACTACGGTGGCAACACCGATACAAAGATGTTCTAACAATAAGGATCAGTTTACCTACATCTCCCTTGGACTGCCGTAAAATGAACTTGATGAAAGAGAGAATGCTGCGTGAACATTTAAAGCAGCCCGGCCGCTCCCACACGCTGACTCAGGGGGGTAGATATTTTTATTGGTATATAACTGGTACTTGACGATTGGATAATCTGCTGCCCTGAAAATCCATCCTTAAGGATAGGTCTTAAATCATAGCATTTCCAATGCATTCTCAAGCTCCTTCTCGACAGGTCGTGTATTCCACCACTCAAACTTCTCCAAGAAGTCCTCGGGGAACTTTTCTAGTAGTTGTGTCTCCAATCCTGCATTTCTGATATATTCATAGCCAGGGGCGCGAAACGATGTCAACTGAGACATGTCATAAGACTTCTGGGCTACAAGGTTCCCTAACGGCTGGCGAGCCTTTGTATATGTCTCCGTTACTCGTTCAATGCAATCCTATGTCGGATAGCCTTTAAAACGAGATGAGAGTGTGTATACGCATCCTGGTCACATTTTGAGTCACGATAATAGTAGATAAATAGCGAAGTGCAAACCTCAATGGCTTGTCCGGCTCCTGACCCAGGACTCGGCATCATTGCATGCACCTAAAGGGAAAGTATGTTTAGCATGCTAAGATAACAGGTTTAAGCCGAAATCAATACCGCATCGCCGAGAAGTGCGACTCTTCCCATTGCGTAGCTCTCAAGATTCACATATTGATATTACCCACTGAGTGCATGTATCGATTGACTGGACAATGATTAGAAAGATAGACGAATAAGTTTGAAAGGAACACGCACGTTCAGCAATACCTCAACTTCCTCTGACCACCCTTCAAAGAATCGTTTGACCTTCAAATAGAGTACCATGTTTGCTGTAATCGATCGCTAGTGGCACTAGATTTATGAATCTGCCATGCGCTATCGGATACGTTATGATATACTACGCCCGTATCCTCAGTGACACTGAGCTAGTGAAGTATTGAGTATATACATACCTTGTCACGTCCTGTATACTAACAAATGTAGTGCTAAATATGACTTTCAATGAATACAGGGTCATTCGGCTTACCAGCATAGGCTTCGACAGAGCGTCGTGATTAGGATATACTTTTCGAATTTGTTCAGGATTGATAAGACTGCGATACGCAATAGCTCCTCCCCATGTGGGGTGAATCGAGTCAATTTGTTGTGGTAAGCGTTTATTGATAAATAAGTCTCGAACGTTGGAATTGATTCCATCTACTCCAACGAGAAGATCGCAGGTCCACGTAGAGCTGCTTCCGAACGTAAGAGTAACTTTTTCTGTTGATTCATCGTACGACATAAGACGATGAGAGAGATGAATATAAACGGAAGGAGGCAGGCCTTGAAGTAACGATTGCTGGACGTCCGGTCTTCTGAAAAGGTGTCCACCGCCTGTCCACGATAATAGCTATCACCAAAATGAAAGCAGCTGTAAACAGCATCTACACCGACCTTCATCATAGAATTCGTAGATATCTTCACTTGAGGGCTGGTCAGATTTCTTTATTTTCCAAACAATCACTTTCGTAAGGTATAAATTTTAGTGTAGGCAGAAAACAACAACACCAAGCGAGGACCATACCTTCTTCATTATTAGGCTCTTAGTCCAGATGTTCCATTAGAGCCTTGTTAACTTCCAACTCACTGACTTCGTAAAGTTTTCGTAAAGTTAATATCGTGAAGTTAACACGAATCAATTAATATAATTGAATACACCACAGAGTGTCTTGATACCATTCGTCAACGCAAGTCAACGTGTCACCAGCAGCTGCGCACGTATAATGACCAACCTCTTCAAGTTGTCTTCAAGTCTTGAACGGGGTTTAAGGCTGGAAAAGGCTGGAAAAAGGCCGCCGTATCAATCGAATGCACAACACTAACGTGAAAGATTATGCATTATGATAGATGAACAGCTTGAGAACAGCAAAGCTGTAGACAGTGAGAGTCATGAGGCAGCGACTTAAAACAAGATTCTTTCAGCCGCGATATTTGCCGGATGGTCCGAGCGTTTTTCCCACATTCTCACAACACGTGCCACTTCCTTTTCCAATACTCGCTTGGTCTTGACTCCTCAAGGCCTCACTGCTTACTGGTGTTCAACGTTTAATGTTATTTATATATGCTACACATACATGTTACCTAACTGAATAATTCATCATAACTAAACCATGGGTGCCGCTTATTACTTGCTCTTCTAGACTCTTGGAGTCGATCAATGAATTAACTCCAGACTACTTAGCATACTATTCATTCGAATCCATGACGTTTGCGCAATTACTTTTATCGATCGCTCTAAGAGAGTCCAATTTCAGGTAATAAAAATGTGCGCATACATATAGTAGCCACTCAGATTAAAGATATTGTCATATAAACAGTATTTAACTTCATAGTATAAGAGCCTATGAAGAGGTTGGAAGTACACGGGTCCTGTAGACGTTGAATTTGAATATCGAATGAAAGAAAGTGTCCCTCCAGTGGAAAAATAGGGTAAGTAATAAACGCAAAAAACAGGGCAGTATTAGCGAAAGAGTACCTGCGCGCGTTTCTAAATTTATAGATCACAAAAACTGCAGTTTCGGTATCCAAGGGAGCTGGGAGTATTTCGTTGAATGTCAAATATGATTGTTCTTCTCTTCTCTAGCCACCCCTGCGTATAAGTGATGCATAGTAGAGACACCAAATATAAAAGGTTTCTGCATTGGCAAAGCCGTACCAGTTAAAATGGCAGATCCCAGTCGTCCTAATAGATCCATATTATTATAACTTAAAGAGGCGTGTGGTTGGCGTTTGGAGAAGACCAGATAGAACAGAAGAGGGTTGAGTTGAATGGCAAGAATGGAGAGAAGTTGTGTGGAGGGAATGAAATTGCTTCAGACTCAGTTGAAGACATAACTAAACTCCGACATCTCACGCGCTGTTTGAATACTGTGGATACCACTCGGCAGTAATGACATGAGTGTACTTAAACTGCTATTAAATTATAACAATTTCGATAGCTGCAAGCTTTCTGTACGGCTGACTCGAAGCTTCCCAGCCATACCCCGTATTTCTCTAATGATTCAGATACACTTAAGCAGTAACTTATTTTGTAACACAACGCTGGAAGTGTGGAAAAACTAATAACTTCAAACGCAAATCATCTGACACGATCTTCTAAGCATGGCCAAAACCAAGACATGTAGTCCATAGCATTCTATCTATACCGTCAAAAATATCAGAAATATTACATGCCATTCTAGTTTCGCTTCAAAACTTTATTCGCGAACGGGATGAGGGCCTGAATAAATTTATCTGTGTTATCGATAAATAAGGTATGAGAGCCACCGTTAACTTTGATAACTTCAAGATTGGTAAAGTGCGGCTGTAACGATTGCGTTACGTTGTCGTTTAAAACAATCTTATCGTTGGTACCACTAATAGAAAGGTATGGGAATCCTTGCGCGCCTGCTTCATACAGCTTCGTTGGGTCCTGGGCACGCTGAAGGAGGATAGCTGAGATAGGCGGAAGTTGCGAAACGGAGGAACCGAGCATCGACCATCTGTTTTGGATGGGTATATTCGAGGCGTTGTTGAAGCATGCATCAATGAACGTGGTCCTTGTGTTGACATCAACTGCTACGTCATCAGAAACACCGAAAGATGGGGCGATGCTAAGAGTGAATGGAGTAGTTCCAGTAAGGGATGACTTAGCGGTCAGGATCGCAGCTACTGCGAAGATACCTGAGATTGTTTGAGGTGGAAGATTTGCAAATATATCAGCTGGGACCGTTCCTATTGTAAAGTGGTGTTAGCAGTATACTCAACTCGAAACTATCGAGTGCATTGAAATGTTTTGCTTACCACCATAACTCCTGCACGATGTTAGTCAGAGAGTAAACTCTGAAAATCGAGTAATTTTGATTGACGTACCATCCGGCATAAAGAGGAGATTTTACTTTGAAATACTTGATCACAGCTGCAAAATCATCTGCAAACAAATTCGATGCGTAGGCTTCTGTCGTATTTGGTTTGCCGCTTCTTCCGTGCCCCCTCAAATCATATGATAGCTAAACGGCATGATTGAATAACTGGATCCAATTGAGAGTGATAATAGCTTACGAGATAATAACGGCTACTCAGCTGTTGTTCCTTGAACAGGTCATCAAAGACTGCAGCACTGAGAGTGTAACCATGGACGAAAACGATGGGAGGGTTCCTCGGGTTTCCTACTGCGCTGGCAAAAATTTCGGTTCCGTCACTGGACATAATTAAAATGCCATTTGTAGCCATGGCTAGGGTTAAAATCAGCCACAGCATGTAGAGCATTGTGATATGTTTTGAACGAAAAGAGGGTGCTAATGTGTGGAATGTGAAGGTGTTAAAGAGATGACTGACTGTTTGAGACGATTCGGGTCAGACTTCTACTCAGTCTTAAATACTTTCGAATCCGAGCCGTGCATAATATAACCTTCGTCACTATCGCATCGATACTTACCACCACATCAACACGAGAAGTACTTTCCTTGATACATGTTTCAACAACGCCTCAAATATACCAATCCAAATGATATGGGCCTGGCTATGGTCAGCTGTTCAACAGCTTCCAGCAGTTTCCATTTCCCTCGGCCTATGCACTCAGGATACAACCAAACTGTTTGAAGCAGGCGCGCAGGGATTTCCTTATCTTGCTCTCAGTGGCGCCGCCGACAAGATCACATGCGTTATTCATTGATAACAAGGATAAATTCATTCAAGTTCTCATTCCGTTTGCGGATAAAGTTTTGAAGAAAATATAACAGTACCTAATGGAGTGGGGATATGTGATGGACCACATGGAACATCTCTGAACTAGCGTTGTGTTTTATCACATTCCGTTGGATTGATCCTGGTCTACAATTCTTACATTTAGAATCGTGTATTTAAGAGCGCGCAGGCATAGTATTTCATTGATAAAAGAAAATATTATACCTTGTAAGGTTTCGGAATATGACCTACCTCGCACAGTAGACTTCATACATATACAATGGTACCTTTTTAGCGGCATATCATCGTGATTATGGCTTGACTTTCCAGCCACTGAAATGGAGTGATGTATTTTAGTTTGTTGACATGGCTGATGGCAATGAACTCGAGTACGCTGCACTGCGTACATCTTATCAGGGATTGTATTGGAATGTAGGTGCGGGGAAACCCATCGAGATTACTGCTTTCCAGCGCTAATGGTACTGGATATTTTTCGCTGGACTGCATCCACAAAGTCAGCTGTGCCGAAAATTCCATGAAATCGATGAATAAATTTCCACCGGAGACGTGCAAAACATAATATACATTGAATGTGTTATATAGCACTAATATATAAGGCGCAGTGTATGAATCACCTTCTATTCACAAACCATGTTGTTTCTTTTCTTACTCTTTCTCGTTGCTACAATTTCTATAGCTGCGGGTGGCGTCTTAATTAAATCGACTGACGGAACGGATAATAGTATTTCCGGCGCAGTAGGCAAACCAAGCAACCCATCTATTGTCTTTGTCCACGGTTTCACTTTCAGCACTTTGGTCTTTGATGACCTACTCAAGGATTAGTGGCTGCTAAGCCGTTATTATGACGGTCAAAGTGCACATTTACTGTGCTGCGCAACTTTTTCGGGGGGTTATTCGGCGCAACTTTTTCAGCGCAACCTTTTTTCAGTGCAATTTATTAAGAGGCAAAGTCCTACTTTTCCACTTGCCTTCCCAGTAATCAATGCCAAATGAAACAAACAAGTATATCAATCTAGCCAATGAAGGAGCGACAAATTATTAGAGTTCCTCTACACACCCAAAATAGCCCGTAATCCTCCCCGTCAATGGCAGCTCCAATACAGTTTGAGCCCACAAGGGGAGCCTACGAAGAGAACCACAAGCACGGCTTAGTGATGTTCTGCATTGTAGATGTTGGTGGATTCCAATACTTCGAAGCGGAGGTGACGATTGGGACGATATATTTCGACGAGTTACAATGATGGTCAACAATAGTATATATAAGGGGACATGCGCTGCATCATCAGGAAAACCTGTGGAACTTTAAGGCGTCTTTAAATGTCTTTCGAAATACAAAAAAGACGTAAAATACTCATATAGACGCTAAAGTACAAAGACATTGACGTCTTTGCAATGCTATGTCGATTTTCTTTTAAAGCAGCAGGTATGTCTTTTAGGGTATTTCTGTCTTTCCAAATACTGTGAAAGACGTCAGCACTTTTCAATGTTCTCTGCTTAGATCATATACATATAGCTCTCTCTCGTACAAAATACAGAGGAATAAAACATATTATTGTGGGGTGCTACATCTAAAAAACACTATGTAGGTTACAAACAGTGAAATATTAACTTCACTTCACTTCCCACACGACCACCACTCTCACATAACCTTGAAACATACTCAAAACTAGTCCAAATGTTGTTTAAATCACCTGTCCTAAATGTACAACTCTGAAGTCTGGTGCACCTCTTAAAATAAATGTTAAACACATACCATTTCTTCCATATCTCATAGGCTCAGTCTTCCAATCCTTACTACAAGAAGCACCCATATTGAAAGCCAACATCTGGATAAGGATATTAACGAGAAGGTGTGATCTATAGAAAGGAGTGACCTGAATGACAACAACACAGCATGACATCGGAGGCATACACTGAGAGGGATGTAACAGACAACATACAGAATTCACACTGAGACAGCCAAGACGAACAAGAAAGAAGCCCATCAGATACCACTGCAGAGTTAGGGAACAGTCAAATGAAGCGGCAGCTTGTTGCGACAGAGACGAGCACAGAAGCAGCCAGACAAGAGCCAGACATGATAAGAGCTTGAACGTTGAAAATGAACGAAGGGGAAAGCCGTTGATGCAATACTTTGAAGGACATCCATGGGTGAAGCGGGGCGAGGGGAGGAAGAAAGGCGACGAAGGACATTCAGCGCTCAACAGTTGGATCCGAGAATTCATTAGAGCGGAGCTTCAAATAATGTCGTCTGGACTCTCGAGTCTGGACTTGGTACTCGACCAATGCTCGATCGAGTCCTACCGTGCACTACTGAGACTCGACTTCACCTAGCCAATTGCTGATCAATCGATCAAAGCTCAAGCTGCTGGTGCCAGTGATCTGGGGAGCACTGTAAGACTAAGTACAGAAATAAACACGGAACGATGTAAAACAACAATGCACTAGTGTATACCCCTCCCTGAGCCCTCCATTTTCAGTGATCACATTTGTGACATACATACATACATACATGCTAACGATTCTACGATTCCACGGTGTTGTAGAAGACTTTACATCCCTACTTCTCGAGACTCGTTACAGATAAAATAATACAATACGTGCATAAAAAAGAAAAAATGCGAACTTTGAAGAACTTTTTCGAAGCTACGTCGAGAGTCGAGACTAAGGCTGCGCATGGATGGCCAGTATCCGAATACCCACGGATATTATCCGAATTTAGCCAAGTTCGGATGGATCTGGATGATTTCCCATGGGTATTTGGATATTTTTAGCTCATCCGGGGCACCCATCTAAATTTACTGTATTAGCTCAGGAGCCTGGCCACATTAGCGGAAAATTCGAATTTGTTCTTTTCAAAGACTGTGTGCTTAGAATTAAATACATGTGCTAGATATTATATCTCGTATAGAATTATACAAGACTTAAACCGTATTTTTTGAGGCACTCTGAGAGATGTTATGAGTATTTTTGTCGTGAGACCTTGGGAAGTGGGAAAACCGGGAAACTGGCCACCCCTTATTAATAATTACCACGGCTTGTTTAGCAGCCGAACGGATTTTACAGCCGAAATATCATCTTTCTTCCAAGATAAGCAATGATTTGGATATTTGAAGCAATAGCTCGCATATTATACTCAACTAATGCTTTTAAAATATTAATATATATTTCTTCTACCTATAATGATTTTATACAGTGCTCTATTTTGTCTGTAGCATCCAATATTTGATGTATTAGATAATACAATGAGAAGTAGAGGTTCAAGAGATATCTGGAGTTCCAAGCAAAGGAAAATTGCTAAAATTAAGGTAAAGCATGGATAGTAATGTATTTATTGTGCATATTCTATGTTATAAATTTTGTAGCATAGATTTATTATGTAGGAAGAATACAGACAGTTCAATATATTCCTTAAAACTGTATCTTACAAGCACTCTTTCATGTAGATCAAAGATAGAATAGAAACGAGTGAGAATGGGATTTCCAAACTGATTCCAATGAATTTGGAGGGCCTTAAAATATATATATAGCCTGATTGTATGCTTTGGATGTACTGCATAATGTTGCAGTGTTATCTTCTTTCTAAAGTGTGAGATTCTGCATCTTAGATTTAGCCTATTTTAGTTATAGCAGTCAACTAACTCTTGAATTTCTATATATACAGGAGAGCAACAGTCTAAATACTTATAAATTATGTAAATACTATAGCAATGTACCCAACTGTATTGATAAATTGTACAAGTAGTCGATGTGAAAGCTGGAGAATGAGCCGTGACCCGATTCTGGGTGTGGCCAGCTTCCTGATAGCCGACAGTAGCATGGATTGGCACGGATGGGTGCCGAAATCCGTAATAATCGTCGATCCGTATCCATATCCAGCGGATAGCCGTAATTCGGATAACGGATGGTGGTGGGTCGACCCATGCGCAGGCCTAGTCGAGACGGTACGTGCTGCACTCCACACATTAATGTAGAAATCTCATGGTTAATGCAACATACGTAGATTCCTGTAAGAATATGTATCGAGAACGAGACTCAGAGAAGTGTCAGCTACCAATGCTTATTGTTGTATTGAAGCAGATTGAGGACTTCGACTGGACATTCTAATACTACATAGTTTGTTACCATCAAATTGTATACTTTAACCTTCTAACATATATCTAACACCATTGACCAAAGCATACTAATAAAATGAAAGACAGTAAATCCCACAAAGACAGGTTAAATACTGCCAAAGACGTTCAAATCCAAAGACGAAAAAGTAAAACTCGCGCTGTAAAGACAAAGACATGCGAAAGATCCACGTGCCTTGCTGATGATAAGTGGAATGATCCAATAGAGGGCGCGAAAACAATATAAGCTCAACTAAGAGCAGGTGATAAGTAATTTACAAGAAGAATACATTGAACGTACCATTCCATAGATATATATGCCAAGTTTCTAAAGGAACTTCAAGCAGCAATAAACTTATGAACAAGTGGTATCACAGCCTGACAGGGGAAACCGGAAGTTGAAAGCCGGAATGCCACGCTGGCAACAGAAGCTCCTGCCAAACAATACTAATAAACACGTACACAGTTACATACGAGGTATATCACGTGTACATACTTACGTTTGTTGATTTATCCCAGTGCCACGCGACCGCCTGTCAGTGTCACGTAACGCATAACGCGTAATGTTGCAAGGTGTCCATTCGTGATTCAGGACTTCTCTCTGCTCACTTACTTCAATTGACAGCTGTTCCACTCACGATGTACTGAAGCGGCACATACATATAGTATTAGGTATTTATTCGACTCCTCTTCAGTAAAAACGACTCCGACTGATTATATGTTTTTATATTTCTACAGGCTGTTATCGCATATCCGAGCCAGTAAGGACAAATATGGGCAGAGTTTGGGTGAAGGACTCATGGTTTGGCTAAGGTATGTTTGTATTCTACTTTGAACTCCCCTAATGTTGTTCTCTCCCTTCTCGCAGTGCAAAAGTATACATACAAAGTTATGTAAGTTAAAAGTAAATACAAGCACGCCTTCTCGCCTCCTTGCCTCCCCCTCTTCCTCCTCCCCCCTCGTTCAAGGCGACAAATGTAGCGTCAAGTGCTGCGACATCCGCTACCCTCAGCGTCTCGTAAGTGACGAGTATGGCTATTTCATCCCTTCCCTTCTCTCTTCTCGTCTAGCAAGTGACACATGTAACAGCACATGTAGCAACATCGAGCCCAATACGAGCACAGTCTCTAGCGCTCCCTCCTTTCCCTCTTCCCCTCCTCTCGTCTCCCCAGTGACGTGTATGGCCGATGTCTCCTCCCACCCCTCCTCCGCCCTCTCCATTCCCTTGTCTCTACCCCCCCTATGCATAACGACATAGCAACATCAAACCCAAGACACAAGACAAGTACCACCCTTTGCACTCCTCCTCTCCCTCCCGTGTCTCCCCTGTCTCCCCTTGCCCTCTCGCCTTCGTCTTGCAAGCGATGAGGGCAGTGCCTTTTCCTCCTTCGTCTCACAAGTGACGGGGGCATATATCTTCCACTCTCACCCTCTCCTCCCATCATCTCAATGTCAACACCTCCCCACACCAACCACCAGTACGCCCCCCACTGTCAGCTCGTCTCCCTGTCCCCACTTGTCACTTGGCCCACCTCAAGCCTCCTACCTCAGCGACCCTCCTTAAACCGCCACCACTGTCGTCACAATGACACATTCGTCTACTGTCCCTACTGTCCCCTCCTCCCCCTCAACCCTTCCCTCTCCTCTCCCATTCCCTCCCTCGTCTTCCAAGTGACGAGGGTAAATATCCTATCTTACACTACTTCCTCCTCCCACACACGCCGTCACCGTTTCCCATCACGCGCCATCACCTGCTCACCCTCTCCCACCCCCTCTCGGTGAGGGGTATGACAGTGTCTGTTGCAGTTTTTCTTCGGACATGTTGACATCTTCATCTGTGTAGCCATGGATTTTACATTGAGACGCTTCGCTTCGCAGCTTTGCCCAGACGTTTGCTTTCCAGCCAGGGATGCAATTGTTGTCGCAATTTGGTTGAACCTGTAGAGCATAAGACCGATTAGAGTGAGGCGTGGTTGGGATTAATGGGCGTAGTGGCGTGAATAGTCCGCAATTAGCGGTGATGGAGAATGTGACAGGGAGGGTTACCATCCGTAGGACATGTAACTTGTAGTATGTCTGTATGTCTGCGGACTTTGTCTTGTTTACAACACCTTGTCACTAGTAATTCACGTGTTAAACACAAAATAGTAGTCTTCATTCTTGATAACTTAATAATTATGATATACATAAATTGCACTATGTTTCAAAAAGTTGGAAGTTGCGCTGAAAAAAAAAGGTTGCGCTGAAAGAAAAAGTTGCGTTGAAAAAAAAGTTGCGCCGAACAAGCACGGTCAAAAAAAGTAGCGCGGCACAATAAATGTGCACTTTGACCGTCATAAAAACCTAGACATGTAGTCCATAGCATTCTATCAATACCGTCAAAACACCAGAAATATTACATGTCATTCTAGTTTCGCTTCAAAACTTTATTCGCAAACGGGATGAGGGCCTGAATAAATTTATCTGTGTTATCGATAAATAAGGCATGAGAGCCACCGTTAACTTTGATAACTTCAAGATTGGTAAAGTGTGGCTGTAACTCCGATTGCGTTACGTTGTCGTTTAAAACAACCTTATCGTTGGTACCACTAATAGAAAGGTATGGGAATCCTTGCGCGCCTGCTTCATACAGCTTCGTTGGGTCCTGGGCACGCTGGAGGAGGATAACCGAGATAGGCGGAAGTTGCGAAACGGAGGAACCGAGCATCGACCATCTGTTTTGGATGGGTATATTCGAGGCGTTGTTGAAGCATGCATCGATGTACGTGGTCCTTGTGTTGACATCAACTGCTACGTCGTCAGAAACACCGAAAGATGGGATGATGCTAAGAGTGAATGGAGTAGTTCCGGTGAGGGCTGATTTGACAGTCGGAATCGCAGCTACCGCAAAGATACCTGAGATTGTTTGGGGTGGAAGATTTGCAAATATATCAGCTGTGACCGTTCCTATTGTAAAGTGGTGTTAGTAGTATACTAGACTCGAAACTATTGAGCGCTTTGCTTACCACCATAACTCCTACACAATGTTAGTTAGAGTGAACTCTAAATATTGAGCAACCGTGATTGACGTACCATCCGACATAAAGAGGAGATTTTACTTTGAAATACTTGATCACAGCGGCAAAATCGTCTGCAAACAAATTCGATGCGTAGGCTTCTGTCGTATTTGGTTTGCCGCTTCTTCCGTGTCCCCTCAAATCATACGATAGCTAAACGGCATGATTGAATAACTGGATCCAATTGAGAGTGATAATAGCTTACGAGATAATAACGGCTACTCAGCTGTTGTTCCTTGAACAGGTCATCAAAGACTGCAGCACTGAGAGTGTAACCATGGACGAAAACGATGGGAGGGTTCCTCGGGTTTCCTACTGCGCTGGCAAAAATTTCGGTTCCGTCACTGGACATAATTAAAATGCCATTTGTAGCCATGGCTAGGGTTAAAATCAGCCACAGCATGTAGAGCATTGTGATATGTTTTGAACGAAAGGAGGGCGTTAATTTGTGGAATGTGAAGCTGTTAATGAGACGAGCGACTGTTTGAGATGATTCGGGTCAAACTTCTACTCAGTCTTAAATACTTTCGAATCCGAGCCGTGCATAATATAACCTTCGTCATTATCGCATCGATACCTACCGCTGCATGACATAACATAGTATCTTGGAAGTCACGCAATGAACTATGCGAATGAGTAAGAGAGTGAAAGTACAAGGGAACGCGAAATGAGTTGAAATTCATTGATGACGGGCTCACTCGGGGGTCGAGGAATGCGACTAAAGCACACCAATGATTTCCATTTTGGATATTCTGCGCATGTCTAAACTACGCACCCCAATCTACAATCAATCACGACCCTTCCACAACACAGCTTAGACTTGGGTACCTGAAAGCTAGTAACGTCGGGTTCACCGAATTTGCGAAAATGATCTCAAAGTGGATGCAGATCATATGCAGATTAGTCCAAGGCGACCGATAACAGCGCCGGGGAGATATTCTAAAAATATGTACTATCGGCTCACCTATGTATTCCTTGGATTGCCGTACGTTACACTATCGAAATGAGATAATTTCCTCAAGCTGGATAAACTTCAGGATGCACAAGTTCCGCTTCCGTTTCAATAATGAAAGTGTTGACATTAGCGCTTTGACGGACCTTGATGCGCTTATCTGGCGCTTATTGACGCGTATACTATGTATAGTGCCCATCATGACATCATTTTCAGTATGTATAAGTATGTACAAATATTTACCCACATTTTTACGTGAATCCGAGCCTTTCAATTTTCAAACAAGGGAAGAAAATGAGCACCGATAAGCCATAACTATTGGAAGATGTGTTGAAATAAACAACGCATCGACGACGACGACGTTACATTTGGCCTCAAAGCACGCAAGGGGAGAAAGCCAGAGGCAAATGGATAAGTATTTACGGTACATTGTAAACTACTTAAATACATAAAATCACCAGTAGCACATTGTCAGTAAAATACATAATAGGAATAGTAACATATCTAAAAGCATATGTGGAGGCGGCATATCATTGTGACATTTGAATAGCTAATATAATTCTACAAGATGAATATCATTTGAGACGAATACAAGCTAAGATAAACTATTTTATCTCATACCACTTGAACGAGTTCCTATCTGAGACTTCAGAATGGTCACTAAGTAACTTGAAGCTGCAAATAGCCAAAAGCAGAACGATGATTCCAGCTTCAATCATTGGGGGTGCCCAGATAATAGGTTGCAGGGATGTATAGATCCTATGTGATGTCTTAAACTAACATAAATAGAGTTTGTATGATCCATATCAACTAATGGAGATGCAAGCAGATGCAGAACCTCTGTAGTTACTTTAGTTGTCAGAAAGCCGCTCATCGGGAAAATGTAGTTGACCCGGCACAACTACTGATTATGGGATTTTTAATGGAAATCATGGAGCACGGTACATAATTAGGACATGTGAATCACAGAAGTTACTAGCTCCAATACACACGATCTTGAGCGAGAAGTTGACCATAATATATGCTATATACTATATATACTGTCCGTCTTCCTTTCGATACACCACACGTATGAGTATGAGTCACTATATACTTGAATCCCTGCCGCGAAGTTTAAGACCATGTCACTTTTCGTTATTAGCGAGAAGCCTACCTCTTGAGAAACATTTCAACTTTCATTAATTATATCTACATGCGTGAGAGGAAGAGTAAGTGTAGAGTCAAAAAAAAAAAGTTAAAACATATGTCATACGACTGGGTAAGTATAATGAAAAGAAAGAAGAAGTGATTGATGCGTGTCAGCATATTTTAGTATGGCTAGTTGACGGACTGACATGAATCTGTAGTCCAGGCTTACAAAACCATGTCCGCAAAAGGAATGAGAATTCTAATGAATTCATCCTTATTATCAATAAATAAGGCATGTGACCCTCCCACGATCTTGTAAACTTTCAGATTGGTGAAGTGCGTCTTCAATGCTTCTGTTATGTTATCGTTAAGAACAATCTTGTCGGCAGTGCCACTGATGGAAAGATAGGGAAACCCCTGCGCCCCTGCCTCAAAGAGTTTTGTAGAGTTCTGGGAGCGTTGGAGAAGGAGAATGGAGATGGGTGGAAGCTGTAAAGTAGATGATCCTAGCCAAGACCATCTTGTTTGGATTGGTATATTGGACGCGTTATTAAAGCAAGATTCAACAAAAGTATTCTTTGTGTTGATATCCACAGCAACGTCATTGGCTACGCCAAACAAAGGGCTGATAGTTTGAGTAAATGGAGTGCTACCAATGGAAGACATATCAATCGATGGTAGCGAAGCTATAGCCACGATACCAGAGATTGTTTGACGCGGTAGATATGAAAAGATGTCGGTGGCAACCGTTCCTAATCGAATGTAATATGTTAACCTAACCTCAGTGACCCATGAATCCTACTTGCCACCATAACTCCTAGAAAGTTTGTTAGCGTATAATATATGAACTGATAAACAATTGAATTTAACGCACCAACAAGCATATAGAGGAGACTTCACGTTAAAATGATTTATAACAGCCAAAAAATCAGCAGCAAATAAATCAGAGGCATATGATTCCGTTGTGTTTGGTTTTCCACTTCTTCCATGCCCTCTTAAATCATATGATACCTGCATGGTCATAAACATACAATGGATCAGAATAACAGGACATCTGCATACCATGTAATAACGGCTTAGCAGCCGCTCATCCTTGAGTAGGTCATCGAAGACCAAAGCGCTGAAAGTGAAACCGTGGACAAAGACAATAGGTGGGTTGCTTAGTTTGCCTACTGCGCTGGCAAATATATCCGTTCCGTCAGTTGATTTAATTAAGACGCCACTCGCAGCTATAGAAATTGTAGCAACGAGAGAGAGTAAGAAAAGAAACAACATGGTTTGTGAATAGGAGGTAATTCATACACTGCGCCTTATATATTAGTGCTATATAACGCATTTGTATATTATGTTTTGCACATCTCCGGTGGATATTTATGCATCAATTTCACAGAATTTTCGGTACAGCTGACTTTGTGGATGCAGTCCAACGAAAAATATCCAGTACCATCAGCGCTGGAAAGCAGTAATCTCGATTGGTTTCCCCGCACCTACATTCCAATACAATCCCTGATATGATGTACGCAGTGCAGCGTACTCCAGTTCGTTTCCGTCAGCCATGATATCGAACTAAAATACATTGCTTCATTTTAGTGGCTGGCAAGGAATAATAATCGTGATGATCTGTCACACAAAAGGTACCATTGTAGTGTTTAGGCATGACAAGTATGAAGGAATGAATAGTATTATAAATAATTCTACTGTGTGAGGTAGATCATATTCCGAAATCTTAAAGGTAGTGATATTTTATCAAAGAGATATGTTGGCACATTCTTAAATACATGATTCCAAATTTAAGAATCGTAAACTAAGGTCAATCCAACGGAATTCGATAAAATATAACACTCGTTCAGATATATTCCATGTGGTCCATCTCATATCCTCACTCCATTAGGCACTGCTATGTTTTCTTCAAAAATTTATCCGCAAACGGAATGAGAACTTGAATGAACTCATCTTTGTTATCAACGAATAATGCATGTGATCCGCCCTGGATCTTATGAACATCCACATTTGTAAAGCGCGGCTGCAACTCTTGTGTTATGTTATCGTTCAATAGTAGCTTGTCGGCGGTGCCACTGAGGGCAAGATAAGGAAATCCCTGCGCGCCTGCTTCAAACAATTTGGTTGTATCCTGAGTGCGTAGGCCGAGGGAAACGGAGACTGCCGAACAGCTGACCTCAGCCAGGCCCATATCGTTTGGATTGGTATATTTGAGGCGTTGTTGAAACATGCATCAAGGAAAGTACTTCTCGTGTTGATGTCTACCGCAACGTCATCAGAAATACCAACCGATGGGCTGAGACTGCTCGTTAATGGGGTGCTGGCCACTAATTGAACGACAGGTATTGCCGCTATTGCAAATATACCAGAAATCGTTTGAGGCGGGAGATTTGACAAAATATCAGTCGCGACAGTTCCTTCGAGTACATCAGCATTATCATGTTACTACTTCCAGAGTCAGAATTTCGCTTACCACCATAGTTCCTAGGTATACAATACATATGTTAGCTCATGATAGATAATAGCGTTAATGAGCAATTTTGACATGTCAACCAGCATAAAGAGAGCATTTAACGCCAAAGCGTTTTATAACAGCCGCAAATCATCGTTCATCTTTGCTCTGAAAGTAAAACCGTGGACAAAGACAATAGGCGGGTTGCTTGATTTGCCTACTGCACTGGCAAATATATCTGTTCCATTGCTTGACTGAATTATAACGCTGTTTACAGCATTAAGGAATATCACGCCCAGAGATAGTAAGACGAAGAGCATCGTTGTAACGGAACAAGGATTGAGCTGGATCGAACCCTGGCAGTGGCCCTTTATAACGCATTCCAGTGCTGTATATTTCGCTGTGCGTAGAAGCTTTTGATACAAATGTTCACGGAGCGTTCGGCGCCGCACCAGGTGGAACCTGCGTAGACTCCGTCGGGAGGGCTTTGCTTGTTGGACTTTGGGAGACTGGCACTTGACTAAAGAACTTTGTAATATGTATATCGGGAGCAGAACCGATTATATTCAACATCCCAGAACAAAGCGTGAAAAATTGTCCGTGATACCCTAATAATAAGAGCTGATGACCACAACCAAAAAATGAGTCCCGAAGGTGGATCGAACACCTGACCCTAGGATAGTTTAGAGGCTCAAATCTCACACTGCAATCCCATGCTCTACCACTGAGCTATCGAGACGTGCTTCAAAATCCTTCCATTCAGCCTATGGCGCAATATCCCTAAACGATTGCGTTATTACAGCCTCAGACAACACACACACAGGTCAGCACATAGACGAAAGAAATACAAGAGAGTACACGTATAACTGATCTTGACTTGATTTGATCTGTAATTACAACGTCGTAACAAACAACTCCGAAGAATGGACGTGACGGAATGAGAGGAGAGCAAGAGAGTAACTGATAGTACAAGAATACGTGATGAAAACAGAACCCAAACAAGAAAGAGGAAAGAGTTGTACATAGCGGTGTTAAGGCAATCCAAGTGTAAGATGAATTAATGAAGGGTATCGAAGAAAAATGCGACATGATAGAGTTCCAGTTATCAACGTCCCTCTATAGGGTAGCCTTGAGTAATTGCCATCCGGCGGTGATGTCTCTGACCAGCGCGTTCCCCAGCGAGCTTGTTGATCGCGTTCAAGAGATCACCACGACGTAATGGTTCTAGCACGAATGGATTAGCACACAGCTCAAAGATCGAAATGAAGCACTCACTTGTAATATGATCGTCCATACCCGCCTGTATGCAGCGTTCACGATCACCAATCACTACATCAACGTTAGCAGGGCAAGACGGCAAGCAAAGCACGTTACGCACTAGCATGAGCAGTAAGAGCGATAATAGGTATACGAGACAGCCCAATGGCGGCCTCATAGTTCCTAATATGCTCAGTAGCCTCCATACCACCCATAAACGGCATCGATACGTCCATCTACAACCTCTCAGTCCAGCGTCCCCAAAACACCCCAAAAGAGACATACCAAAATAATATCAAACGGCTTATTCTGCAGCACCCTAGCCTTGAACGCATCAATCGCCAAGCTACCATTCTCCGCAATTTCTACCGAGTGACCATACTTCTCTAGGATCTTCACAGCTAACTTCTGGTTGACGAGGTTATCCTCGGCAAGGAGTATATCAAAGGTGACGTCGTTGGGAGCGGCGACGGGGCTGACGGTGTTGGACTCTAATGCGGAGATGAGCGCAGCCGCGAGATCTTGCGCTGTTACGGGGGTGGTGACTTGCGAGCTGATGCTGTTGTCCAAGCACCACTTCACTGCAGGTAGACATCAGTACCGAGAGCAGGAAAACGCAGAAGCACACATACAATTGAGACGCGGGATCGAAGGACCAAGAAGCACGATAGGAATGTACCGCAGGTGCTCATACTCCCTAATAGACTCGGTCTACACAGCAAAGTGTCAGCGCACATCAGCAAACACAATCTCAAAGACATACCACACTCAACGAATCCACCACAATAGTATCGATATGCGGGCACCGCTCCTTGTCCGCGACCTCTCCAACCTGATGCGCAACAACAGGCCTCAAACCAAGGTCCTGGATGCGATCGACGACGCCCGTCATATCCCTCAGCGTATCCATGAACAAGATCGTCCTCTTCGAGAAGGGCGCCATCTTCGACAGCGTAGCTTCCATGGTGCTATGGCTGATCTGGGACGTAATAGTGAAGAAGAACTTGCTCCCCTTCGACACCTCACTCTCCACCCACATGTTACCCTGCATGAGATTGACAAGACGCTTAGAGATAGATAATCCCAAGCCAGTACCACCGTATTCCTACACCTATCAGCCAGCGCTCATCAACCGGAAGACAAAGTACTCACTCGCGTAGTAGACCCATCAGCCTGACAGAACGTATCGAAGATAAGGTTCAACTTATCCTTCGCAATACCAATGCCAGTATCAGTAACACAGAACTCGAGGGTAACACTCTGATCATCGAGCGCAAGCAAGCGACAGCTAAGAGCAACATGGCCCTTGCGCGTCGCCTTGCTCGGAGTGAACTTGATCGCGTTTCCGACAAGGTTGGTAATAACCTGCCGGAGACGCAGCGAGTCACCGATGAGCTGATCAGGAATATCCGGCTCGACGTCGTACGTCAGGTCCAAGTTGTTCTGGGACGCGCGGACGACTAACGTCTTGAGGATCCCGAAGACAGTTTGGCGGAGGGAGTAAGAAACAGCTTCCATTGTCATGCGACCAGCTTCGACTGTCCAGGAGTCAGCATCCGCAAAGCAAAAAACAAAGATACGCACTCTTGGAGATATCCAAAATATCATCAATAATCAATAATAACGACCTCGCCAACGAATGGACTAATAACAAGCTCTCCCTCTGTGATCTATTAAGATCACTATCTAACGTCAACTCCGTCATTCCAATAATACCATTCATCGGCGTCCTATAAACCATCAGCTCTTGCCACAAACAAAGAAGACAAGACGAACCTAATCTCATGCGACATATTAGCCAAAAACTCACTCTTACTCCTATTCGCCAACTCGGCCGCCTCACGCGCAGCCGTATTCTTCTGAATACTATCCCTCAAATTAAACACCATCTGATTGATCTGCGTCTTCAACGAATCCATCTCCCCACTCGCCTCGACAGTAATGAACCGCGTAAAGTCGCCGTCCATGGCAGCAGCCGAAATCTGTGCAAAGCCACGCACTTGCGTCGTCAAATTGCCAGCCATCGTGTTCACGGACAACCTACGACACATCAGCATCGAAAAAAGAGAATGGATGAAAAAGGACAAACGTAATCTCCTGCCAAATACCCTGCACATTCCCAACCTCAGCCTGCACACCTAACTTGCCCTCCGTCCCAACCTCACGCGCGACCTTCTTCACCTCCGCAGCGAAAATGGCCAACTGGTCAATCATGTCATTGATAGTGTTGACAAGATTCAACATCTCTCCGGCAACAGACACGCCGACAATCTTCTGTGTCAAATCACCGCGGGCCACAGCCGTCTAATCATCCAATCAGTACCGGTAACACCAAAAGAGAGAGAAAAGAACTCACAGTGGCAACGGCAATAGTCCGAACCTGTAACGTCAAATTATTCGCCATAACATTCACATTATCCGTCAAATCCTTCCACGTGCCACCAACACCGGTAACCTGCGCCTGACCACCCAACTTACCCTCCGTCCCAACCTCCCTAGCCACACGCGTAACCTCAGCAGCAAACACACTAAGGGACTGCGTCATCCCATTAACAGTCTCCTTCAACTCCAAAATCTCGCCCTTCACATCCACCTCGATCTTCTTCGTCAAATCACCACTAGCAACAGCCTTGGTAACCTCCGCAATAGACCGGACCTGATTAGTCAAGTTCATAGCCATCAAATTGACATTATCCGTCAACACCTTCCACATGCCCTGTACATCAGGAACGGAAGCTTGTCCTCCCAATATACCCTCCGTGCCTACTTCCAACGAGACACGGGATACCTCGCTAGCAAGACGACGGAGCTGGCCCACCATGGAATTGACAGTCATCTTCAAATCCAGCATTTCACCCTGAACATCGACATTGACAGTCCGGCCCAAATCGCCCAAAGCGACAGCCTTCGTCACTTCCGAGATGGAACGCACTTGATCCGTCAAGTTCGAAGCCATTTTCTACAACAGCATCAGCACCCAGCACCAAAGACAAAAGAAAAGACATACATTGACATTCCTCGTCAAATCAGCCCAAGTTCCTTGAACACCCTCAACACGCGCCTGCCCACCCAAAATACCCTGCGTTCCAACCTCCAAAGCAACACGCGTCACCTCACTCGCAAACGCCGACAACTGATCCACCATGGAATTAACCGTACCTACCCCATATCAGCACCCCATTCTCAAAAACCAAGGAAAAACTCACTCTTCAAAGTAGACATCTCACCCTCCACCTGAATCTCAATCTTCTGCGTCAAATCTCCACGAGCAACAGCAGTCGTAACAACAGCAATAGACCGAACCTGGTCCGTCAACGACGAACACATCCGATTCACATTTCTAACCAATTCAAACCAAACCCCTTCCACGTCCGGCACATGCGCTTGACCACCCAATTTTCCTTGAGATCCGACTTCCAATGTAACTCGAGTAACTTCAGCTGCTAAAGCTCGCAAACTACATGTCTTATCAGCACCACACCCTAAAACGAAAAAAAGGAAGAAAACACACCGAACTACCATACCATTAACCGTATTCTTCAAATCCAAAATTTCGCCCCGAGCATCAACCTCAATCTGCTTACTCAAATCACCCAACGCAACAGCCTTGGTAACCTTTGCAATAGACCGGACCTGTGACGTCAAATTCGCAGCCAACTTGTTTACGACACCCGTGAGCTCGCGCCATGTTCCTTCAACGTCCAATACGAGTGCCTGACCACCGAGTTTACTGTGGGGATTGGTTAGTTATTTTTGGAAAGGTGAGGTGAGGTAAAGAAAGATAAAGTGAACCGGTTCAATGATGAGAATGACGCGGAATGCCTATATCAATGACATCATGGCTCATATCAGGGTACCCCGTTCCCATCAGCCAAAAAGGCACACTGCCCGAGAACATACAATGAGAAAGGGGTCACTGACACTGCCACGTCAAATGGCGAGCCGCACGGGCCAGGCAGAAGTAACGAGAAGACAGAAGCACAAAAACGAGGAGAGAAAAGCGGAATAGGAAAACACCGAAAAGAATCCGATCACAACCCTCCACCCCAAACGAATATCACGAATATCACAAAGGTGATTAGGGCACGACGATAATAAACCAGGGTGCCGGTGTCTCCACGCAGAAGATCAGGGGGAGGACATGGAAATTGTAGATCACCCATAACTGATAATGGGGACAGATCATCTCCGATGGAGCGATATCTCGCGCTGGGATGAGGGGATGAAGTGCCGGTGTCCACTCCACGCAGAAGGGCGCAAGAATAGATTAGGGGGAGGACATGGAAAGTGTAGATCACCCATAACTGATAATGGGGGCCGATCGTCTCCGATGGAACGATATCTCGCGCGGGGATGAGGGGATGAAGAACGTAGATGGATGATGCCCATCAACCGCACGAATCAAGACTCCGAGAGCTTGACGTGAATACCACACCTGTTGAAAGCGCAGAGCGTAGCAGACAATAGATCATATCCGGTGTCGCACAACGACGACGGCGACGTCGAACGCAGTGAACGGATCACATCGGGCGGGGTATCGCACAGCGACAAGGGATCACAGTCCAGTACACCCGCTCACGAATCTCGAATCTCGAATCTCCAACCTCCCGAAACACAAAACGCAGAAACCACACCAAAACACACAACCAAGAAAACAAAAACACTCACCCCTCAGTCCCAACCTCCTGCGAAACACGAGTAACTTCCTTTGCGAATTGTCCCAATTTATCAACCTACATATCACATAATCATCAGCTCAGTTCAGTTCCTAGTGATTAGCTCGCGAGAGAGGGAGATCATGCCTCCGTCTCCGCGTCTCGCATTCCCTGACAGGAAGCAGGAGTAGAGGTACGAGGGCACGACGCAAAGAGAGGCAACCCCATCCCACCCCCCAAAAAGAAAGAAAGAAACACACCATGCCATTAATAACGTCCTTAAGCTGAACCATAACCACACCCTGAACGGGGACCGTAATCTTCTGACTCAAATCACCACGTGCGACGGCGTTGCATACGCGAGCTACGTCTTGGACCTGTGAAGGTGGTTAGTGTTGTTGTAAGGCGGAGGAAGAGGGGGGAAAGAAGGGGTAGGAGAGAGCAAAGAGGGTGAGGAAGAAAGAAGGGGGAGAAGGGAGGAGAGAAGGGAGAAAAGAGGGGGAGGAAAAAAGAAGGGGAGAAAAGGGAGGAGGAGAGAAGGGCGGAGAAAGAGGGAGAAAGGAGGAAAAACGGGTCCACCCCCACCCCCGAACAGCAATGAAAGAAACTGACCTGAGCCTTTAACAACCTCAACTCCTCCACAGCGCTCATGCCACTCTCAAACGCAGCAGCCGTAAGCGGACCCATAGGAAGAACCATAGGAGAAGTACTATTCGGAGTTGGAATGCCTACATATCCTCATTAACACATTTGTCAAAAATCAGAAAAGAAAAGAAAAGAAACACACCAGGAGATTGTTCACTACCATTAGGAATCCATTCATACCCAGGCGATGAGCCGCCGACACCGCGTCCGCAAGTAGGACAGTAAGTAGTTCCGGTGATAGGATCGGGGAAAGCAGGTGCGGGAAGCGTTATGCTGCGTGGTTTGTTTGATGTCGTTGTTGAGGGTGTGCCAGTAGATGTTGTGCCGTTGGTGTTGGTGTTCGAGGTGTCGGGAGCGCCGTTGGGACTGGACTGAGACTCAGAAGTAGCAGACGGAGGCTCAACATCAACAATCGGCGAAGGGATCTATCAACCTTATCAACACCCAAAAAAGCAAAACAAAAAAAAAAGGAGTGTCACCACCCAACCCACCTCCCCCTCCTCCTCTTCCCTATCCTGAGCCTGAGCCAACAACCCCATCTTCTCCAACCGTTCCATCACACCCCCAATGCCATCCTCCTCAGGCGTAGTCCCATCGCCATAATACCCCTCCGTCCACAAATATCCGGCCCCACCACGACGCTTGGCAACATCCAACGCTTCCTCGGCTCTCCACATCCGTCGAGCAACATGCGCGAGGGAGCGCTGGATGGCGTTAACCCGCCAATCTGCCTTGGTGGTCTCTGATACCTGGGTACGAGGGAATAGAGGGATTTTGGCTCCTTGGTGTGGGCCGAGCTCGTATACGGATAGAAGACGGACTAGGTGGTCCAGGAAGGGATCGTGTGTTGACATTTTCTTATTCTTTCTTTCCTTCTTGGATTATGTTATGTTATGTTTCCTGTACACCAGTGGATAGTCGATAACAGTGGAGGAAGAAGACTGAGAGAGACAGAGACAAAGAAGCCGAGGGACAGAGGGCTCGGGCGAGGGAGAGAGAAAGGGAATGGAACGAGCACGAAAGCGGGTTAATCTGGATAAGCAAATCCGTGTGGCTGCGTGGGAACCTTGTGAAAATAACAAGAACGGTCGAACTGGTTTGGTTTGAATTTAGTTATGACTAATAGATTTTAATAGACCGGCGACGGGTCTGACTCTTGGGCTTTAGCGCCTTCCATTCCAACCACCACACACTCCACAAAAACGTTAGATGAGTCTATCACTGCCGATGGCGGCTGTCTCTACACTCCAAACTCCATGAATCAGTGTAACCGTTGTACTACATCCGCTGCGCTGCATGAACCGCACTTCGAACCTTCGGATCAATAGTTCTCCAAGTACTCCACTGGTCGTACTTTCTTTGAACGAGAGCGTACTATGTATAAAACAGGAAACTGTCAACCCCACTTTCGAGGTTACAGGATTTACATTGCAGTATATAGAAATACAATCGGACACATCTTACCAATCTTATCCAACCTCATAAACGCTAACAACGCATTAAACATTACCATTTTCCACATAACCCAGAATTTCCGAGCATATCCATTCCCAATCCAATCCAAATCATCTTCCCACCAAATAACAACTTAAATCCCACCCCACAGCACGAGTCCAATCCAAATCAAAGCAAAACGAGGCTCATGCAAGGCAAGGACGGACCAAGGTCCGTAAATACCGATCCAAGTATTCCCACCTCTATATACTACTCGGAAGCCCACTGAAATTCAAATTCATAGTATACCTTATACCTTATTCCTCTTTTTCTTCCAGCTCCGACGCATCGCTCAACATCAACACCTACGAATCCGAATAATATACAACATACCGCACAATTTCCAAAACCTCAAACCAACTCTCACAGAGTCAACGGATCCAAAACCCGCAACCAACTGTCCAAAATGAATAGATGCCTGGGTCATCTGATACTCCAATTGTGTCAAACAGTCAAAGCACAATAAAGCCCGAAATCAAAAATGGAAAAGAAGCGTTAATTCAGTCTATTCTATTTCCCCGCATGTATTCCGAGTGAGTCTATCTCATTACATACATTACTGATACGCGTTGAATACGCGAGGCGTATGCATAGCTATTAACTAACGCCCTAAGTACTATCCGAGTCAATCCGTCTTATCTCACAATACAAAGAATTAAAACCCAGAACTTAGCTTAAAGCGCTGGAATGCTCTCTTCCACTCACCCTGACTACCAATACATACTGTAAAATGTTCTATCCCTTTTCTAGTCGATAATACTTTCACAGCAACTCACGCCAAATTCCAGCAGAAGCCGTACCCAACCATCCAACAGCATCCAGCCAATAGAATGTACCCTATCCAACTACCCAACCAAAATCCACCTTCTCAGATCGATACCAAACACGTTTTACCATCACAAGTCCAATCTACAAGCCTAGACCTGCACTCGTCCTCCAATCCCACTTCGTTAAAACTTCGCCCCTCGCACCGCGAACAAGAACCCATCACCTCAAAGGTCCTCCTCCCTCTCTCACCTGACACAAACGATACATTAACCTACACACTAATTACATACATACTCCGCTTATCCCAAGCTTATCCAGTCCTATCGATCCCAGACCTATATGTAATTTCGGATACGCAGCGTTCCGGTGTCAGTAGTCAGTAGCAGATCGTCGAATTTGGCCATGGGAAGTGGAGTGCAAAGTTCAAACAACCCGGAACGGTTCGACTCGGACTTCAATGAAGCGCTGTGATCAAGAAAAGAGAAGATCCAATTCGTTGCACAGTGCCATAGATCTCTCGGTTGCTGAAAACCTCGATCGTGGAAGGACATAGCGCAAGGTACGCGACTGCCTCGTGTCCAACGATATATTTAAAAAAAGGATGTGTTCAGGTTCTCAAGTAGTTATCACCCGCGGAAAAACCAAGCCATGACATACACCCATACTTTTCTTTATTTCCGAATATTCTTAACTGCATTCCAGGCTCGGCGAACAACTCTCGTTATAGTGGCGTTTTAACGCCCCGCCGGTGGCGCCCGGTTCTCTCCTCCTCTAGACCTCGAGTGAGCACAGGAGCTGTTGAAGACTAAAAAGCGCATGATTGAGCATGATCCTCGTGTGTTGCACGTTGCCTGAGATGTATGGCGCTTGTTGGGTTATTATGACTACCGAGTTAAGAGTGTTCTGACCAGCTGCCTGGGAGCGTTTACTGTATGAAGTTGTCTGTGTCTATCTTTGGCTAACTCGGAGAATATTTTTCAATGTACAGACCTATTGAATATTTTTTTAATGACGAGTTATGTCTTTACTCTGTAGAAGAGGTGTTACAGTTATTGTGATTCACTCTGGAACTTAAACATATGTTTAAACTTTCAAACTAAAAGCAGCGAAAGAGGCTCTTATTTGTGGCCGTAGCAGCACATGTAACTTGCTTAATAGCTTGAAGGATGTTTCAATAGCGTCTACAACATAATAAATACGTGTATCCATACTACAGCATTTATGAACACTTACACCACCATCTATCAAAACAGTTTCACCATTGACAAACCAATTAGCCACAAGGAACAATGCAAGCGATCCCATATCTTTGTTGGTTCCTACCGCAGGCCAAGTTGGTATGTCGAGTGGATACGGTTTATCGGGAGACGTGTGCGATATGCCAAATTCATTGGCTGTTCCAGGAGCTGCCATCTAACAAAGTGTTATAGATGGTTCATGTAACAGATATTGTAGTACGTACCTCCGTTGGGAATACTCCAGGTGCTATACCATTGACTCTGATTCCAAGTGGTAGCAATTCATGAGCTAGAGACGACGTAGCATGCCCGATGGCACTCTTCGAAAATAAGTACGGGTAGGACGAACCACTCGTCGATGAATCCTTTAAATTTAAACGCGTTAACAATCAACTACGATAAATACTCCAGGAAACCAAACCTTCGTCCAACCATTCATACTACTCGTCATAACAATCTGTGAAACAAACTTCTTCGTCACAGCTTCTTCAGAATTTTTCCACTTCTCCAGCAACGGCAAAAAAGCAAAGGTTAACCAGTACGGGCCTACAGCATTAGTTTTAAGTACATCGTCGAAATCTTCTTGTTCTACCCCGTCGAACAGGCTCGAAACGTATGCTTCTGCTGTGGGAGATGTAGGGGGTTTGAATGCGCCGCGCAGGATTCCGGCATTGTTGAAGAGGACCGTGATGTATTTTTCTCGTTTACCGATTTCCTCGGCGAGACGCTTTGCTTCGGACTGGATGGCGTAAATAAATATTGAGGAAAGATAGTTTCCGATACCTTCAATCGGATGTCTCCTTCGATACCATGCATTCTCCCCATACCTTCCTTATTTGTCGCACCATCGTTATATACCTTTGCTATCCTGTTAAAATGAATTTGTAGTTCAACTTCATCATTGATGTTGCAAACTAACCTATCTAAATCAGTCTGTTTTGGTCCAATGATATACACTGTAGCCCCGTTCGAAACCAGTGTCGAGCTTATCATGAGCCCAATTCCCTGCTATTATTAAAGAGCTGATCATTGAAGTAGAAGTAAGCAGCTTACAGATCCTCCACCGGTAACGACTGCTACAACCCCTCGAAGGTCGAACAGGTTTCTCGCATTCAAAGACTCCAAGATATTCTGGGCCATGTTAGAATGATATGGGAACGATATGTGGGAGCCCATACGTCTTTATATCACGTCCAGGCGAGAAAATGCTGACTGAGAATTCCCTCTTGTGTACATCTTTGTCGTCATAATCGAAGAATGATAGCAGTCAGGTGACATTGGAGGTGGGTCTAAATTTGTCGCTCTAGGAGTGCCGAAATGACACGCATCTCATTCTTCATACTTAGAAGCAACTTACTGAGGAACGTCTTCCGAGTGTTATACGCGATTCGTATAACGCAACGACTTATTCAGATGAACCCTGCAACTGAGAGCTGTACCTTTAATAGTATTAAGTATTACACATCTTGCAATTTCTAAGCATACCCGACTTTATCCAAATACGAACAGGTACGTATAGGCGTGTACACGTAAAATTCTCCCCGAAGCTCTATTTACTACAGAATAACAAGCGCATATTTAAATTCTAATAGTAATAATCCCCTCTCATGTATCCGGCCAAGAAGATCACAAGCTTGCTCTTTGACAATTTCATACTGGTATTTATTTTCACTTGGCGTATTCGATTTTAGGTGAGGGACTGGTAACCCAGTGAGCTGAAGCTTCTGTAAATTTTTGAATTGTCCCTCGGAGAGAAAGATATCCAGGGCATCCCAATCAGCTCTTTTAGCCCAATTTGGACTTACCGATAATGAGAGTTCACAGATATGGTAATTTCTTCAAGTGAATTCCCTGTCGTTATTGAGCTAGCAAGGAATTGTGTAATTTTGTCGAAGGGGTCGTCGTCTGTGAAACAAAAATCGGCTTTAAATCTGATCTTTCTAAGACGAGGAAGTACATCAATTTGATATTCGTGGAGGTCTTTTGTCGTTATGTTAGTGATTTTGAATTTTAAATGAAAGTATTCATTCGACTTTACCTTCCCGTAGATCGTCGTAAAATACAATTGCAGTCAAAGTATTCCTGTGCTTGTTTATAATTCGCATTCCTGCACCCAAGTCCGAGTCATTCTGAATTGTTAATATCTCCAGTTTGCATGTCGGAGGCGAGAGGCCATCAGCAACTAGTTGCGAAAGGTATTGATTGTAAGGTTCGTATGCAAGACCAAGATTCAACGTTCGAAGGTAGCAACCGTGTGGTCTGGCTACCGGATCCTTCAATGCCAGAGGCTCTGCGTCCTGTGGCCCTGAAAATTGCACCCAAGTGAATCGTACAGTGGGGATGCGCGCAATCCATTTCAAATATGTAGAAGAAATACCTAGAACTTGATTAAGACTCAGCTCCATAAGAGTGGGTGACAAGATCAAGGTTGCGATCTTCTCCTCTACTTCGCGTGGCACATCTCTCCACATGAGGTCCATATGCCATCTTATAAGCAACGCTTCTACGTTTTCAAATGAGGCAAGAATGTTTGGAAGAGCGGGATTCCATGATATGGACTGTTCTCTAGTATCCTCACTTGTGTTGTTTAGGTATAACACGCGAACATGGTGCGCAATATCAGGACATAAGGTCAATGCGCCACAAAAGTTTGAGCATTGGGTGTCCTTTGAAAGGTCGACTTTGCGGAAAAGATACTGCCTTGATGGTTGCAAGAAATCTTTACAAGTTAATGCACATGCACGGAGATCTTGAAAGTCGCAGGCCAAGTTGTTCTTAGTGTCGGATGCAACTTCGTCTATAGGGGAGTTCAAAATTGATCAAATCGTAGCGCCAAGACCTGTTACCGTATCGTGTGAACAGCTTGTCGTAACTTCCAATTTTGACACCCCCAGTTTTGCCAGCCTCCCAACGATATGCACTGCCGTCTAGATATGTCGGGGATCAAATAACACTGATACCATTTCTTTTCATCAGTAGTTTGTGCTGTACTTTCATATACAATTCATACATTTCTCTAATTAATGGTACTTAACTTAACTGCACAAACATGTGAAGGATAGTAACTTTTTTTATAACTATAGCTTAACTTTGAGGCCTTGAGGCCTCGAAATGGACTGTAATATTACTTTACTTAATAGCATTACTTTGGCATTACTTCTAGTACACAATGTAGCGTTAAATTGTCTACTTATTGTAGATACTGTACTAAAGTAGCTCACTTGCATATCTGCTCAGTCAAATTGCAGGTTAAGATAGGCATATGTAACTTAAAGAGCCAATGCAAAACCCATTATCAGTGCCGCACAGATATTTATACGGAGTTTGATCTTGTACCAACCGGCCGCTGGATATTGGCTGGATAGCTGCAACATGTTAAAGGCCCGACAGATTTTGCCGAGCGCCCCCAAAGGCACGCGCGACGATACTGTAGAGCAGGCAAAGTGCCTGCGATGCGAAACGCGATATCTCGGATATCGGAAGACGTTCCAATTTCGATTACGTAATCACGCATCATGATGGAATGACGCGTCCATACGCGTTCCGCCCGTCTCAACTTATCCTCCTCTCTCCGCTCGCCCTGTCCCGGACTTTCCTCAAAATGTACAACTTCGTGCACCGCTCCGACATTATACCCAGTTCTAGGGATCGTTTCGACTCACCAAGACGTCCCCGCTGCCGCTCGCAGTACAAACCCTGAACTTTGACATCGGAAACTTTACACGGACTCAACACTATTCCTTATAACGGACTCCCTGGACTACATCTCATTCATTTCTTGTGTTTCAGCTATGTTACCTGACTTTATTATTCATTTTTAATCCGAGATCGTCGCTCACCAGAGTCCCGGAGTGACTTATTCATTTTAGGATTATTTGTTTATTCTCTGTATATAAACCACTGTATTTTCTACAGCTTGGCTAATCAACTTTTACACCGTCTCGTACTCAAAATCTAAGTCTACAACACCTTCTCGGCCGTCTCACCGTTCACTTTCCCAACTTCACACTCACGCCATCGCTCGTCCCCTCCAGAACTTCCTGCTGAAGTTCAATCTCTCTCGTTACGTCACGAAACTCTCCTCCTATCGTTCTAACTCCCTTCCTTCTCACCTTAGAACACCCCAGTCGGACGAACGTCTCGACGACTCGCATTTTGTCTTTGTTTAGGTACGCCCAGCGGACTTTACACCTCTTCAATACGAGCTCGAAGCAACGGACTTGATGTGCATCAGTATCGTGGGAAGTGGTTCACGTAGCGCTATCAGCTCGTATCGTACCGCGTAACTTCAATTTTGAATTCCCCTATAATATGATAAAGTTTAAAATTTCAAGTGGGAACACAACAGGTGATGCCATCGACCGATCGCACAGTGTTGATGGCTTGACATAGTAAGATTAGAAGCAATACTGTAGTAGATTTTACTCACCTGTACCAGAGTTCCAACTATGTAGTACACGTATGAGAAGGGAGAGAAGGTGAAAAGAGCCACTCCTGCCTATTTATTGCCAGTCAATCGATCAAGAATTAATGTGTTCTCTGGCCGAGGCCGAATGACAGGGAGATGGCCATTGTTCGAACTTCGAATCACTGTGTTATTTGATGCTATTTTCACGATTGTCTATCGCCCCGATTCGTCCGCAACTGCACTTACATATGTACATAAGTACGTACTCCAGCTGGTAACCGACTTGAACCACAAGCTACAGCTCGGTTACATTTCTGCCGAAATGTACATAGCCATGTTGCTTAATAAATAACAAATAGCTGGAACCATATTTTACCAATCTCGAAGTGCACATTGTTAAGGGAAGATTTCATGCTTTACTCGTTGAAATTTGAGAATAAAGATGGCTTATTAAGTACTCATCCCTTTCACAAACAAAGTTCGGATGCAAAAGGAGTAATCTCTGGCCTCTGATATCTTGCTTGAAATTGAGACAGTAAGAGTTTATCGGTTTTAATAAGCATTCCCAAACCCAATTATGCATGACATTAACACCACCTTTAAAAATAACACATGACATGGCATAGCGGAATTTCGTTGGTGTTACTAATCGGAGGTATTTCGAAGGATCATAAGTTCGACCCTCGAAGTGTACTCTTGGTCGGTGCGAAATGTTGATTCGATTCGTATTCATCTGGAGCTCTTGGCGAACCTCTCGCGGTGGGCTCCAGATGAATATGAATTGGTTATCGACAACAACTGAAATCTAATGTGTAATATTTTTAGTCACGACTTGATGGATCGTAGAAGTAGTATACCTGTAATCTGTAATCTCACATATTTAAAGGTCATTTCTTGAAGGTCTTATTACAGTGTAATAAGACGTACCATTTCATTACCCTGAACGGGAACCGTGCACAAAATCACCGCACGCTATGGTATTACATATCCGTGATACATCTTCAACTGCGAGATTGAATATCATGCATTGTATGAAGAGGGAAGGGTGAAAGAAATGAAAGAAACTACCTGGCTTTTAACGACCTAAGCTCTTCGATCGCGCTAAATCCAAGTTCACAGAGGCATTAGCAGCAAGTGTCATTGGGCCCGTAGGAGAACCCCAAGGTAATGCAACGGTTAGTGTTTTGAGAACCTACAGTTCAATGATCGCATTTATGTATTACACAATTAAGGGGTAACGAAAGGCATAAGCAACATACCGGGAGATTATTCATTACCAGTTATGGATGAAGTACCACTGTCAGCAGCAGTCGCGTTCATTGAGATGGGATGGATCTAGGTGCCGACAGTAAGCGATGGGATCTGCGGACGTAATCGCTAGGTATCATGATCCGTCGAAACAAAAGGTGTATCACCATTCAGCCTACTTACATGTCCGCCACGCGCTTCTCAATCGTCTTCGCAATCGTCTTGACACCCTCATTCGTAGCCATAGTCCCATCTCCATAATACTTCTCCGCCCAAAGATACTCCGCCCCTCTTCTGTGTTTTACAACCTGAAACGTCTCTTTGGATCCACCTCGCTGCTTGCGTTAGTGAGCTGAGAATATCATCCACGCGCAAGTCGTTGGTACTGTACGACATGCTGGAGAAGACGTGATCTTAGTCCCTTGGTATGGCCGAGCTTGTACACCGATAACGGTGGGCCACTGGATGGTCCAAGTTGAATATTATCATCCCTCTTTCTTGTGGTCGAAAAAAAGTTCTGTGAGACTTTCGTTCAATTGAGGGAGGTATTCAAAGGGTAAGGAAGGAAGAGAGAAGAAAACATACTGTTATTAAGTACTATATAAAGCATACAGCGCCTGCACACCACTCCATTTCTCGCAATGCCGTCCCACACACTGAACTACTTTCCACCCCATAAGGCCCGAAACAAGTCACCAGGTCTCCAGAAGTGCGGATGGTATGATATAGTTGGTTGTAGCATCCCATTTCGCGGCCCGGAATGAGGCCTAGATCCCTGCCTGTGAAGGCGATTGTTACGCGCAAGACCTTCCATTCGCTGTCTTGGTCAAGTCTTGGTCACTTTGTTTCTTTCTACAAAATCTCCATGTATATCGAATATGTTTAACTATGACGCAGTGTTTTGTATAATAACAAGGAGAGCAGCTCAGGAATGAATAAAGAGAGGGGATGGTTCAAACTGTTCAGAACGTTCAAGGATGGTTGTAGGCTCAACAAAACCCTTCTCACGATATCACGTGGACCTTCCATATGTAGACGCATCAACGGGAAGGGCACTTCGTGAGACGGGCTTAGACCAAAGTCCAGGAAAGTGCAGGGTAGTGTAAAATGTGTAGTATATTCGCTCTGGGGCCTCGAGTTCAAACCAGCGGTATGGCATTGGTAGAAAAAAAATGTTACATTGCTTCTTGCACACAAAACTATGTATATAAAATTTTAAAATGTGTTCGGTGAAGGTCTCAGTGAATGAGACAATTTGACGACCTCGCAACACTTGAGGACAACAAAATGACTTCAAAAGTAACTTGATCAACTTCAAAATGATCGTTTACATAATAGACACTTCTGATGGAAAATTTGATTTACACTGCCCCTGTAAAACACGGACTTTGGTGCAAGACCGTCCACGGAGTGGACGTATTGAGTCGAGACTAGGATGGTTGATCAAAGGAAAAGGCTGAAACAAAATGAAAGCGCCGAGCCGAGCCGTAGATTACATAATCTGTTAAACAACCATAGGAATCTTCGGCTCCCAAGGCCTGAGATGGGCAAGAATCGGGGCTCCAAGCCTTCAACTTCAACTCTCGAAAAAACCAATTCTCCATGCTACAACATGCAAGCAAAAATAAGAGCAATAAGAGTAAATAATAAATACATGAGTTAGCTAATAAAAATCATTTGGTAATTGACAAAGCGAAGAAGTATGTACAGGTGCGTAGAAGTAAAATTCTTACATTTTGATAAGGTGCCGTTTATTTGTTAAGAAATATACGAGGAATTTCCTATATAAATCCAGTTAGTATAAACCCACCTCCCTGATCTCGAGTTCAAGAGCTGGAGTTAAGTCCCGCACCGCCATCTGAAGTGTGTTTCACATACATAATAAGGGAGCTATAAAATAACAGTAATAAATATGAGATCAATAGGAATAAAGGTTGATATGCATGTACACGGATAGGAGAGATTCAAAGGCAAACCTTTGTATTTGTTCTTTTGTTCAAGTGAAGGCGCATGACATCACCCATTGTCCATAAAGCAACTAGTAACTCTGGTTTTGGTGCCGAAAAACCTATAAATTACTATGTCAGCATTCAAGAACAAGGACTATGTACTAGGAATTGACAAAAATATAAGGAAACTGGTACCTATGAACTGGAAGTATAGAGGATTGATTTAGGAAATGTCGAGTTTCATGGTATGCACGCTCAGTTGGTGGAAAGGCGTTCAGAGCGGTGAAGGGGTTAACGGACGGACGCGCATCAGGAGAACCGAGCGTCAGGCGCGGATCTTTGGGAACGACGACACGCGCTTTCACGCGCCTTGTGCGGCGTAGCGCATCAGTGTGTAGAGCGTGTCAGTACCACATAAGCTATATTTAGGTTCTACCCACGCGCGCGCTAGCGTCTCTGCCTGCTACGGGCTGATGGATAAGAACAGGCACGGGCTACGTATAAGTAGATATGTAAGATACGTACTGTACAATTTGATCGTTTCGCGTAGTTATAATGTATATAAGTCTCGTTGTAGGAAATAGAACAAGGAAAGCACCGCACGACAGCAGTACTTCCTCTCCTCACAGACAGGGTAGCGCCACACTGCACAGACGAAATACATTTGTTTTTGGTTATATAACGAGACATTTTGAGTACGCGAAGCGCCCGTAAGCGCTTTAAGACACCGTTCCGTCGTCCGTTTATTATTAAGAAATATACAATACCTTTTGAACGTTTACACCCTTCGTTCTCTTACAAGACTATTAGCTGGGACTCAAGTATTATAATTAGACTAGTAACTATTATTACATCGAGTAGCAGTGTTATTATAGTGGAATACCTGTATCTCAGCCAGTAGCACCATCAATTTTCAGGTAGATAAAATGCGAAGGCCCAAAGTGTAATAATCCCCTCTTATGTATTCTGCCAAGAAGACTGCAAATTTCATTTTTGACGCTTTCATACTGGCCTTTATTTTCGTATGGCGAATTTGTTGGTAAGTGAGCCTGGTGAGGGATAGGTAGCCCAGTGAGTTCAAGCCTCCGCAAATTTTTGAATTGTGCTCCGGAGAGAAAAATATCCAGGGCATCCCAATAAGGCGTTTTAGCCCAATCTTCATTAGGGCCATGATAACTATTCAGATATATAATGATTTCTTCAAGTACATTCCCTGTTTTTATTGAGCTAGCAAGGAATTGTTTAATTTTGTCGAAGGGGTCGTCATCTTCTAAATCAAAATCTGTTTGAAATTTAATCTTTCTGAGACAAGGAAGTACACCAATTTGATATTTGTGAAAGTCTTTCATCGTTGTGTTAGTGATTTAGTATGTGAAATAAAAATATTCATTCAACTTTACCTTCTGATAAAGTGTCACGAAACACAATCTGAGTCAAGGTGCTCTTGTGCATATTTATAATTTGCATTCCAGCATCCAAGTCGTAGTCATATTCGATCGATAATACCTCAAGCTTGCAAGTTGGTGGCGAGAGGCCATTAACAAATACTTGCGAACTTATTTCATCGGGTGGAACCATAAGACCAAACATCAATGTTCGAAGGTAACAATCCCGTGGTCTGGCTACTGGATTCAATACCAGAGGGTCTTCTTCCTGTAAGCCTGAAAAGGTTGCCCAACTGATTTTTACAGTGGGGATACGCGCAATCCATTTCAGATATGTCGAAGGGATCCTTACAATTTGGTCAAGACTCAGCTCCATAAGAGTGGGTGACAAGATCAAACTTGCGATCTTCTCCTCTACTTTTCGTGGCATATTTCCCCACCTGAGATTCCATTCCCATGATATTCGCAACACTTCTAAATTTTCAAATGAAGCGAGAATTTCTGGAAGGGCGGGATTTCGTAAAGTGGACTGTTTTCTATTATCCACATTCCAGTTATTTAAATACAACACGCGAACGTAGTGCGCAATTTCCGGACATGAGGCCAGTACATCACGAAAGTTTGAGCATCGGGTGTACTTGGAAAGTTTGACTATGCGGAAAAGATGACGCCTTGAAGGTTGCAAGAAATCTTTACAAGTTAAAGCACATGCATTGAGATCTTGCCAGCAAGTTTTGTTCTTAGACGCAACTTCACCTATGATAAGCTCGAAAATCTCAAGTGGGAATACTGCTTCAGTGGGTGATGCCATTGGTCACAGAGTGTCAATGGCTTGACATGGTAAGATTAATAGCAATACTGTAGTAGATTAAGCTCACCTGTATCAAAATTCCAGCTATGTAGTGCCGTATGAGTAGAGCGAAGGGAGAAGTGCGACTTCTGCTTATTAATTGCCACCGGTCAATAGATTGAATTCTCTGACTCGGGTTCAATTGGCTGAATGGCTAGCATATAGCCTTTATTCAAATAACCGTCCTGGTTTCCACATTCCAGTATTTCATTGGTCTATCGTTCGCAACAACAGCGTAGTACGCCAGCCGGCAACCGACCCGGACCTGAACCTGACTTGAAATACAAGCTAAAGCCTTCTAAAGTTAAGTTACGTATCTATCAACCAATAAAGTGATTGACGCGAACCTTCCAATGACGGCAGCCTGAGGCACATCGTTTAAATCTAATACCGTACCTAGCAAGAACATGCAGCTCTTATCAATTAAACATATAGATATATATAAAGAGATGCAGGTTAATTAAAGATTTACGACCCTCACGAAACTAGATAAGTTTACTACACCAGCATATTCAGTGCTTTCTCGACCTCCGCTTCAACCGGATACATCTCCCACCAGTCGAACAATTGCTCGAAGTCCAAAGCAAATTGATGAAATAACCGTTTCATCGTTTCCTGATCTGCATCGTCAATTCCTTCATATCCTTGTTTACGGAAGGTGATCAGTTGAGTCAGATCATATGACTTCTGCAGCACAAGATTAGCAAGGGGCTGACGTGTCTTCGTGTACGCATCAGTGACATGATGGATCGGAATATTGTCTTTTACAGCTTTCGATAAAAGCTGAGCGAGAATATATGCATCCTAAAATCGTTCAATTGACTGTGGGTAGCTCTAGACAATAAGGATAATGGTTACCTCGATTGCTTGTCCTGCTCCTGATCCCATAGTTGGCATCATTGCATGAGCCTACGTATGGCAACGAATCAGCTATATGCACTATGTGGTTCCTTAGCATATAAACTTACCGCATCACCGACGAGAACCACCCGTCCTGTTGCAAAGCTTCGTAGTGGACTCAAGTATTGAATTGTCCACTGAAAACACGTATCTGCACTCTAAAGCATTAATTAAAGGACAATGTTAATCAGGTGGCATTGCTAGAGTTATGAAATAAATAGTTACTCCTATCAATCCAAGGAATTCCTCTGACCATCCTGAAAATAGAGAAATAATATAATCTTTATCGGCTTCATTTGAAGTTGGACCATCAAATGTCGTATCTTTTTTGCTGTAATCAGTGGAGAGTGCAGAAAAAGCGACGAATCTGCCTTGCATAATAGGATAAGAAACAGCGAACTGCAGCAATTATAAGTTGTGCATTGCTTTAAGATATTGAAATCAAGTGGTACCTTTCCTTGTCCTGCATACTAAGGCAATTTAATAGCATGATTGATCGGCAACAACCACAATGATAGACATACCAGCATTATCTTCGACAGCGCAATATGTTGTGGAAATTTCTGTTTAATCTTATCCGCATCGACAAGGCTTCGATATGCAGTTGTGCCACCCCATACCGGGTTTATAGACCCTTGCTGATCCGGAAGTCGCGTGGCGATAAATTGTGCTCTAACGCACGATTTGATTCCATCCGCGGCAATAAGAACATCGCATTCACGTGACGGGCGACCTTCAAAATTCAGAGTAACGTGGTCCTCAGTTTCATCGTACGATACAAGTGAATAGGAAAGGTGGACTTGGACAGAGGGAGGAAGAGCATCTAGCATCGTTTTCTGCACTGCTGCGCGGTGTATTGGATGCATGCATTGCCCTGTATGTTATCGGTTACTGTATATGTGAGATAAAAAAACACTACATACCGGTCTTATAGAACTCGAATATATCATCCCATTGTGCTTTATCGCTTTTTACAACCTTCCAAGGCAAAGCTGACATACACCATATTAGTTTAACTGAGGAGACGAGCCATAGTACTCATACTCACTCTTCTCGTTATCTATCTTTTGTTCTAGGTGCTTTTCTAGCTCTTCGAAAATACCTAGGCGCTGAAATATCGGCCAGGTGCGTGTCCAGAATGCAATACCTGCTCCAATTTCCTTGATTTCTCGTGCTTGCTCATATATATCAATCATCACAGCTCCTTCAGGAATTAGACGTGCCAACGCAATTGCTGTTGCTAATCCCCCAATGCCAGCACCACTGTTGAAGAAGGTTCATCATTTATCCAATATTAACGCTATAAACTCTTGACTTACATAATGGCAACACGAAATGGTCTAGCGGCTGAAGTTGTGATAACCATTGGTTTGGCTGGGTAAGAAAATGGTCGGAATGTAACTCCTATTCATCTATTTAATACTGTCAGAGCTTTTATACCTCATTCATGCTTTGATTAAAAGAAGGTTCAAATAAAACTTTCGGCATCTGTTGGACCTTGGTGACGACGAAGACACCCGGCATATCCGTGTATACTATCTCCACCTCAACGAAACACGGGGGATCGTCAATACCAATGTTCATACAAGCTGCGCAGCGTGATGATCTTATCAGATATTACCTAAAGTGGTTCTGATTGACAACGGATCTTCTACATGTAGAAGTGGATAATCACCTAAATTAAAGGAAGAGCCACTTAAAATTGACCGCAGCGAATACGCAGCAAAGCCCGATTCGTGGTGGGAAAACATAGAAGCTTCTTTTGGGTAGATTTACACCAGAATGAGCGTTCAACGTAAGTTAAGATAGAGTTAGGAGGTGATGAAGGAACATTGTAAGGAGCTCATCGGACGGAAAATGGAAGTGGGAGGCAAGGGAACTCAGTTAGTAAGGGACGGAGTTGCGTTTCTCGTTGTTGCGTCACGGGAAGTTTTTGTGGAACAAGGCTTTCAAAATAAATACACCACAACATAGAGCAAACACGTACGCTTATTCCGACTCCAACTCTCCGATCCCTCTCATTCCCCTTTATTCACTTTACGCTTCATTCCCCTTCCTTCAGTGCTTCAAGTTAGATGTGGAAGTTATAAATATATAATGGTTCACTGAATGGTACGTTTGAAATATCTAATATGGCTTACAGACTTGCTTAAGGTTGCTCGTAGTCAGACTTTTGTGGGTGCGCTCTGCTCCATAGGCACTCATTGGTGCACGTCGGTGGCGGCCTTTGTCACCAATCTCGCTTACGTTAAAGCTCAAGTTCATCGTGCCCTTGATGTCCTGGTCCATTCGCCACATGAAGGTATAGAATGGTTCCGGCCAGCATCATTTGCCGACTCCTCGCCGACGCAAGGTGATGCAGTGCAGGCAGATATATCGGACTCAGGATTTCAGGTCAACGATGGACTTATCCTCCGGTGGGGCCATTCTTTGCGTGCTTGTCCGGTTTCCCCGCCCCCCCCCCATTCGCTTATACTTATTGTTGTTCGGACCATACAAACGGCATTCGCCTCTATCAGTTCGAGCTAGGCCCTTCAACATCATCGACGCACTATGTTGGATCTGGCTCATGCCCTCTCTGTCCACCCTTCACACCTTCACTGAGATATCTGATTCGGGGGAGGCAGCCGCTAGGACAGGAACGATGCATCGACTACTGGTGCACACGCATTCTCCATGAATCTACCTTCCTTCTTGGGGACTTTCTAGACCATCGCTTTCGTGGTTGTTCGACACACGTCCGGAGTGACGATGGAAGTTAGCCATGACGGCGTCAGCATAGCTCTCCGTCTTTCCACACTTCCTCTGTTCAGCTGGAAGGTTTCCTTGAAAGACGCGCAAGGCGGCGTTTATGGTAGAACGGAAGATCTTTAGGAAGTGACATCCGCAACTTCTATGCCACCTCTCCACCTTCAAACACTACGGGCAGCACTACTTTGATTCCCCGCCTTCGTGCTTTGCCCGCCCCCTCGGAATTCTGCATGCACTAGAGCTATTCTAAACGCTCCAACCGCTGAGGCCCAGCAGCCGGTGGTCCACCGGTTCCATCACACGTCAGCGCGGGGATCTTGGCCCCTACGGTTTCTATAATTCTATCTCAGAGCAAGGGCATACATTCGGTCTGGCGCGACTTCGATGGAAGATTATAAAAACATTGCATTTGGTGAATGCAAAAACTTAAGAATGGTGCAGGATGCATCAAGGACTTATACCAACATGGGCTTAGAACGATGGATAGAACACATTTCGGATGCTATCCAATATTTACTTCAACGAAGCCGCAATGCGCAACACTACCTGCCCACCGTCGAATCTATCTGATCCAATGCTATTGGCTACAAATTCAGCCCTGAGATGAACCATTATCAAGTCTACCCCAACGAGTAGTGGGCGGTAAATCTTTGACAATTATTCACCAAATTTTAAATTAACTGGCTGTTACATTGATAATTGAACACACAGCACTTTTTTTCTTCTGTATTAAATTATTGTCATTATAAATATGGCGCTGATAAAACAACTATTACATCGGCTTTCCGAGCATTATATGTCCTATTTAGCGACCCCAACGTATCAAGCCTCTACGAAGAGTCAACTTTTCTTTCACTTTAGAAAATGCATCTGAATTTTGGAGGAGTGCAAGAAGAGCCTCGTCAGCAATCCAATCTGCACGAATCGAAACACACTGAATATCAATGATCCAGGGGGCTCGAAGCAAGTATCCGATAGCATCATCATGCAGGCTGTCGGTTTCGAGATCTACGAGCAGGTTAGTTAAGTAACATTTCGACTGCACGTAAAATCTATCCAGTGCTTCGCAATCGAATGATCCGTAATTGTCAATGTCCAACTTTGTAAGATGGGGAAGGGAAAAATATTGCAGGAATCTTCCTGCATTTGCACACAGAGAAAGATTTAATGAGGATAGATGCGGAAGTAATGTAACTTTGTTGGAAGTATCGGGATCCGAAAGCACGCCTCGATTAGAGAAGGTTATATCCACTGCAGATGTGCACATTGAAAGGCACTGTATGACTTCATCCGGTGTAACAACACAAAAGATGTTCAGTGAGATTACAGTTAGACGCGACCATGTATCCTTGTCCATAAAAGAAGGAAGTGATACGGAGTTTAACTTTATGTGTCCTATGCGTGGAGACGATGAAATGAAGCGGAACACAGCATCCGTGAGTGGTAATTTCGAATCGATTGGAAGGCTAGAGGCGTCTAGCTTTACTAGTTCCAAGTGTCGACTCTCAATGTTTAGTGAGGTGATAATATCCGAGATGGGCCGTTCCGTATAGATATCAACAACTTTCCATCGAGCGGCGTGGTTGGCTATGTTGGAAAATGAGTCCAATTCAGCTTGATCGTATTCACCTGTTGCTGGCATTGCTGCAACATAGATATTTGCATTCCTCGATCGTTGAAGCCACAGTTGCACGGTGTTCGGGTTCTTCAACCGGATATACGCCCACAAATGAGGCATAGAAAGCGAAATTTGACGCCATCTCTGACAAACTTGTGACAACGCCATTGTGATGTACTGCCCGTACTTAACCACGCCGTCAATATAGAACGGCTCCCTTGGCACCCAATCAAAACAGCGATCAAAAATTTCTTGCACCAACTCAGTTGGTACCCGATCAAAAGGGCTACCGCGACGCTATAAAATACACAATGCATAAGTTACAATTGGTAACTGGTACTTGAAGCACGCGCACCAGTGCTATAGCACTATCGTTAGTAGTGTATGACGACACGAACTTGACGGTAGGAAGAGGTGCATTCATGTTGAAGTTTCGGATTGGTGGATTATGGTAACGGATTTCTGTATTACCGCTTTTTAGCGTTCTGTGTTTGCAGCATCTAATTGTATAGCTTATCGGGGGTACAGGACAATAACGTCGAAATAAGTGACCGGACCGCGCAAGGACCGCGGGACGGTAACGCTCACTAACCGGCTTAGTGCGGGAATATATACAACTCAAAGATTTGAAATTTGACATCCGACATTCGGCTCTTCGGCTTGTCGATTCTTCGGTTCTTGTCGTGTATATGCTCATAGCAACGGCTTCCATAGCCAACATCACTAAATTTTGGAGAGTCTCGTGTACCGTTATAACGCAGTATAATTTACCGTAAGTGGTATGAGCTGACATAAACCTTACAGCATATGATACTGCAGGATACTGCCATGTACAGCAGCATCAAATTTCATAATTCGTACGGTAGCTCATGCGTTTTCGTACGGATTAGAGACAATTATGAGGAGGTTATAAGATGATGTTGACGAGATGAGAGAATTATAAGATTGGTGCTCAGTTGTACGTATGTTGCAATTTGCGAGTGGAAGTATATGATTCATATAATTTGATAATGTTATGAACAAATGTGAATGTAAAATAAGATATATTGAGCACGTTTATTATATACAAGCAAGTACTAGTCTACTATATACTTGATATGAGTTATCTGCAACTAGCCGGGGGTAAATACAGGTGAATGTGAAGTACAAAGTGGTGATATTATTATCGAGGCAAGTTGGAGTTCCTGCGCCCATCAGAAGAACTCATTAACAAATTAGCATTGCAGAAGAATAGAAGTGTAAATAACATACTGACCACGACCCAGAATAAGTATAAATTCATTCGCTCGAACTCCTACAACGTTATAGACCAAGTAGGTTGGATGCGGCTCTGTTAGGCATGATTCCAGGAATGTAGCAGCTTCAGATACTACCAAGTTTTCAACATGGTTCAGCAACGACGTACCTGTATCACTATGTGTGCATGGCCAAATAAAGCTGCAGTTATGGGGAGGGACTCCATAATATTGAGGATGCTGTACGAGAGAGTAGATATTGGGTGGAGAAGTGGGAAGTAGAATGCCCAAAGTATTTATGCAGCTAGACCGCCAAGGTATGTCACACTTTGTATCTGCTAGGTGATCCCTGTATTGGGGATGCTAAGAGGTATGGGATATGAAGGTATGCGCCTATACATGTTTCGATTTGGGAGGGATAGGTCCCTGCCGGAACTTGAACAGGTGTTCACTGGTGTTCATACCAATCGTACTCAATTTGTACTAGTACTTAGTCGTGATCCAAGACATCCAGATGATCCACATTTTGTCCATTCCGTTAAGGTCCGCATTTGGAATAAAAGGGTGCGCATGAGGGGGTTAGTTGAGCTTACAGGTGTTCGGATACTTCGGCAATTCTAAATACGTCTGGTTCGGCCGCCACGGCATGTTGATCACATTCACGGCTTGTTCACAGCTGCTTTGTGTTGGCTTTGCAGAATGAAACATGCTACATTGCTATCTCAACGTTCGGGATATGAGACTATATATATAACTCGTAAGTTATGTAAAATATATGAATGAAATGATCATCGGTTATAACGTGCGTCCAACCTGACAAGAATCTCATAACTACAGATGCACATAGTGTGATATGTCAAGGAGATTGCGATTTTTGTATATTATGTTAGTTCCGTTACTACTAGCTTATAACCCAGTACAACTGCTTCATTATCTTGGGTCGACCTCGTGAGAAACATACCGCTATATCAGACCTTCACAAATTTAGTGATGAAATACGTAGTGAGTGGACCTTGTAGAGCAAGGCTATGGGTATTCCTCGGTAAGGAAATCAACTGCTAGCATCTATTCCATACGCTCTATTCGTCGATCTTCCCCCTGTTATGCTCTCTACGTCGTATTCAATAATTCAACTCAGAACTAAAGCTCTATTAAATATTTACATACTCCGAGTCGTATTTCACATATACAATAGTACAACTTACACAAAACCGAAAGTAAACTAACTGTAAGCGTACGCGTAATCTTCAGTAAACTAAAATGTCCTATAACATCACTATTTCGTCTTCCTTATATATTGATTACCGTTCAGCTCAACTGTAGTAATGGATTTGGAGCGCCAAATGATATCCATCAAATCCAAGTAGTTCTTCGGGCACTCTACACGTATCGTGCTCAATTGTAACTCAAGGATATAATTCTGTTTGTCTATGGCCGTCAAATGATAATTGGCTTGGTCTTGAATATGCCCTATTAACTCGAAGGAGGATCCAGGGCGTAATTCCTTTAGGACATTCATAAGGTTCCGGATATTTAAGTTGCAATGCAATTTTATTATTTGAAGTTTGCACCAATTTATAGCCAGTGTGGATGGTATAAATGTGTCATTGGAAAGGTCGAGTTCCAGTGTCCGGAGATATTTTCCGAAAATGACAGGCCCAAGGGGCTCCAATCGAACTGAGGAGACTACTTTCAACGACTTTAGATAGGGGAGTGACAATTGTGCACTTTCGTTGGTTAGTCGGGGTTCCAGTTCCGTAATTTTAGCAGGGTCAGTTGCGTTAATTCCGACATCTATGATCTCCAATGTCTGTCCGTGTTCATAGATGGCATCCAGCAATTGATGCATTGTCATGGTACCAAAGATATGCTTCCCCTGGCTGCTTGAGGAGACCGATTCTACAGACATGTAAGTTAACTATTTGCGCCAGTGGTGGCTTAACTCATGCTTACCTTCTCTAGTTGTGGCCCTGGTGGCAGCTATTGGTTGAAGGATATTTAATGACTCGGGGATGTTACGAGCCAGTGCATCATTATCTGTACAAAAATATAGATCAGCATTTTACTGATTAAATGGATTAGTTGACGTACATTCTTCTGCTATGACAAACTCATCCAAGGAGACCAAAGAGGTTTCAGTTTCATCAGAAACGGTATTAATATCTATAGTATAAATCATCATTTAGTAATATATTATGAAGAGTCTCGTTAAATTGTAAAACTAACCATCGGGTACGGTTAGCAATAGCGAATTAGGTTCAAGAGGTAAAGTTGGTATGATTTGAGATCCGGAATCATCTAAGGAAAAGTATTTAAATTGATTACTTGTGTACGGCAGAGCCCAGAACATACCTTCGTTTACGTTGCTTAAGATATTTGAATTAGTCGTGTCTGCAGATATGTCATCGTCTATCACGAAAAACAGTTAGCGATTATTCTCAAGCTCATATAGTGAAAATTTCAAGTTACCTGAGGCTACTAGAGCCGTGTCAGCAAGTTCGATCCCTACACAATTGAAGTTTGAGAGACGATATAAGAATTGGGACATCGCAAAACTCACCATCTGGTACATCAGGAAGAGGTATCGGAAGTAACAATGGTGCACGGATCAACTCCTGATGTTGCATGCGATCTTGAAGTTTGGGTGCCGGGTCTAATGTCCAGCACTTAGTCATTGTGTTTGTTACAGGGAATCTTTGGTGAACGTTGATGCGTTGAAACATGTGTGGTTTGACGTGTCGTAAAGCTGATTTGAACCCCGAACGCAGTCGGTTGAAATTCATCGACTTTTTCCTTGTAGTCTGGGTCGTATCATTCGGCTGATGGCGCTGGGAGACATAATTGTGTGTCCATGCCGGGTAAATAGTTCGTAGTACGTTGGTGAAGCGACCTGATTTCGTATTCATGTTCTAGGGCTTATTAGTTGCTATGTGACGAGACTTCACAAAAAGACATACTATTGTAATTGTGTGAAGAATATAAATTTGTTAGGAAATGGTAACTGATGAATGTTTGAACAATTAGAACACTGTGGGATGGTCGTGTAACGTAGACCCATACCTGGGAGGTTTCAAGTAAAGTGTTGTGCTATAATACAGTATGGCATTTCCTGAACCAATTTATAAGTAGTGATAACAAGGCCGAGTTATACAAGGCTTCTAGATGCCTTGTTGAATGAGTAGTATCTCTCCGTCGCTCAACGTTCAACGTTGCTTGTGGGCATTGGAGACGTTGTGTCTCCTTTAGGTAATTGTTGTGATCGCTGGAAAAGGCGCTTCAGCGCAACAAGTAAAACAATAAACCACAATAAACCCGGACCTCCCTTTTGTTGTCGGCCATTCGTGTGGCACATTTTACCTAACCTCATGAATTGCTTTAGTATGGCGGTCAAAGTGCACATTTATTGTGCCGCGCAACTTTTTTTGAGGGTGCCGCAACTTTTTCGGGTGATTATTCGGCGCAACTTTTTACACGAGGCCGCAACTTTTTGCACGAGGCCGCAACTTTTTTTCAGCGCAACTTTTTTTCTAGCAGCGCAACTTTTTTCTGGCAGCGCAACTTTTTTTTTTTTGCGCAACTTTTTTTTTTCTCTGCGCAACTTTTTCTTTTTTCACGCAACTTTTCTCTATGATTATTTTTAAGTTAATAATGTGACTTAAATTGAATTCAAGTTTGACTATTAAAATATATTCCGTAGTATACCGTGACCCAACATTACATGAAGCTAAAAATATACAAGGCCCTATCACTCGTCGCACATTTTCCCAGCCGCCCGCACTATGCCATAACTCATATTATTAAGTAAGGAAACTATAAGTCAAGTGCAAGATGGTGTATAACAATGAACGAAGGAGGTTCTTGAAGAACCTATTGAATGGATAATAGGATAGAGATACAGTGGAGTGGGAGGGCGTCTAATACTGCCCACCCAAGAACCTGGCGAAATCCAAATCAAGTTCGGCAATAGGAATATGCTGCAAGGCGAACTGGGATGCGTCAAAATCGGCATGGGACATGAGCTGGCTCTCGCCCATGCCTTGGTGGTGGTGGTAGATAGGGAACTGTGAGTAATCAACAAGGGGTTTTTCCATGGTGGAAAAGGAGTCGGTGTAGGGGGTGAATGTGTCGTATGTGGGCAATGGGAGTGGTGATTCTTTATCGAGGGGGTGAGAGTTGAAAGGGCTGAATGCGTCGTAGGTTGGGGAGGGGGAGTTGGTCCAGGTATTAGGGAATGTAGTGTTGATTGAAAGAGTGTATGAATCTACGATGGACTGGCATTGATCGAAGGGACTCGTGCCGGCGGGCAGGGAGAGCGGATCACAGGTGTCGAAGTGCCGCCCCACGGTAGGTGAGGATGTGATGCTGCTGTCAAATGAGAATGTGCTGAAGTCCTGTGTCGATCGTGATTAGCTATTTGTATAATGTGTGGGAGAGGATATGTACGAAGGAAGGTTCGCGTTTTAAGGAAGGGGTTGGGGGATGCTGAAGGGGGTGGGTCGCACACTGACGGAGCGCTGGGATTTGGGTTTGGACAGAGTTGTTCGCTGACTCCAGTGAAGGAAGGACAACCGGTATCACGATATACGAGTCGACGACTATCAGGAAAGTTCTGAATGGCCACCCGTCGAGTGCGTAGTGTGTGTCATAGGTGGCAGGTGTTTTGTGCACCATTTTTGAAGAAGTGAGTGATGACTGTCGTATCAACAGGAGGCGACGTGTAGGGGGTTGTGGTTGCGGTTTCGGCAAATGCTGCGAAAGGGAGACAGGTAACACCCTCTCTCTTTCCCTCTCTTTCCCTCTCCTTTCCTCTCGCGTTCCTTCTGCATCGACCACCTGACACTGCCGAATCCGAATCCTCCCCCTTTGGCTGGTGTAACTGGTGCCCCTCCCACTGCATTGCTAGTACCCAGCGACTGCGAGGGGGTAGTGGTATATTTGGCAAAAGGCAAAAAGGAACGGAGGCCCTTGAATCCCCCCTGTGGAGCCGGCGGCGAGGGAGACGCAGCGACAGGGATACCCGATAGAGGCGCATAAGGTGTATACGGCGATGTAGTCATACTAATATTCCATCATGCAGCGTGCGGGAGGAGAGGGCGTACTTAGAGGAACAGAAGGCACAGCAAATGAGTTGCACAACGAACTGCTTGATACAGTGGATGTTTGTGGTGCTGCAGGGGGCATGATAGGTGGGTGTCTCAGTGGTAAGATCAGTAAGAGCGACACGGGCACAGACACTAGGGGGCTTACTCATCTGACCAAAAATGAGAGTGACCTTGGGGTCGCTGTCAGGGTCGAGGAGCGGCACTGTGTGTGAATGCGATTTTCGAACAAAGGTGCACAAATGTAAAGCCAAGATAGAGTGGAAGGAGGTAGAGACATGAGCGATGTTGGATACAAGCTGAGTGGATACTGGAAACCATCCAACATGACGTGTTCCAGTTGCGTGGGACATCAATGCTTCAACAAATATACATGTGATAATCTGTATGCTACTATGTTGGCATTATTTGGCAGCAGCTTCTGTAGCGTGCAAAACCAAGCAGTAACCATTGAACATTAAAAATTATATTAAGCTAGCTATTAAAAGAGCAACAAATTATTAGAGTTAAGTAATAGAAATTTGAACGTAGAGATTTGAGTACTGGGTTAATTAAAAATGAATAAATGAATGTTGTTAAAGAATACTGTAGGTCTGTAAGTATGACGACGTGAGAAAATAATGAGAACAGCATACATTCCACAGAACCGAACTAATGGTTTAAATATAAATAAATTTGCTGAGAATGATACGTAGTGCTGCATGGGCGTGATAACGATCTATTACCAGACTAACGGTATCTAGGCCCATGGATCCAAGTCAACAGGTGGGATGTCTGAAAACCCGAGTTTGCACACAGCACTGCTCTGTGTGGTAGTTGACGAGGAATGGAATGAAGCACTCGTATATGAGTGCAACAAATGTCCAGTTGATGGAATGCTGAGAGAACGAAGAATAGGACCAGCAGTGGGAATCTGGGATGTGTCAATAACTGCTTGTTCATCCCCTTTGAGACCAACCCCCATGTCATGATCCACAATCTCGGGTAGCGCCATGACATCGAAGTCACTACTGTCAGCATCACTCGAGTGAATGGGAAGTAAATCCCAATCGACTGGGGACAAATCATCTACATAGGTCAGAGTTAGTAGGTATGGTAGCCAACATATATTAACTACTTACATTTTGCCCTCTTAGTTGGTTGTTCAATGATTTCGACGCTTGGTGATCGACTCCGCTTAGTTTGCAATACTATAATAGCTGTTAACTTAGAAGCTGACAGGCTGTGTGGCACAGTGTGAACTCACTTGATGAATCACGCGCCGGAATGTCTTCTATGATAGCTGATAAAGGGGTCGATAAGACATTCATCGTGTCAAGGGATGATTCCTTTTGGGACTAGTTAGGTAAATTCTTAAGCGTTTGAAGTACAATACTCACCGGCTTGAGACCCTTTCCACCCTTTCCATCCATATTACCCCCCTCCTGATGTTCACTTGACGGTGTACATGGCACCTGGAACTGTGAAAGTAAGTCATTATCATCATCCTCAGATGGAAGAAAGCTTGACACAGATGGCGTGCTTGTCTCGCTCTCTGTTCCTTCTTCCAGTGCATGTGTAGAGTTTTGCAACAGTCTCCTAGAACGTCGAGGACGAGGTGTACTTGGCTCACAATCGGATTTGGCTTCGCTGATAATTGTTACAACTTGCTTTTGTCTTCCTGAACGTTTCCTTGCAGGTAACAGGTCATCCGAGTCGCTGTCGTTGACAATATGTACTGCTGGTTTTTTCTTGGTGGCGCGTTGGGATGTCAGGGCTGCGTTGGAGTCTGTGTCGTTGGAGCTGATGGACTGCAGTGGCTTTTTCTTGGTGGTACGCTGGGATGTCAAGGCCGTGTTGGAGTCTGTATCATCGGAACTCATGGACCACCTTGGCTTTTTCTTGTTGGTGCGCTGGGGTTTTGAGGCCATGTTGGAGTCTGCATTGTCAGAGCTCATGGACTGCTGGTTCATGGGCTTGATCTCAGTATTAAGCTTCTGAACTATATGTGGGATTGTGTGGAGCAATGCTGATCATAGAGTATAAGGTAGAATTAATGCAAGATGGAACAATGAGTCTCACCAACACGAATACAATATGACTTCCAGTTGCGAGATGTTGTTCCCCGTGCCTCTGTAATATCCTCTCCACGTATCTCCTCCCGTTCATACCGAAAATGCCTAGAGTAATGTTTTCCTAAAAGTATCCAATGATACTGCCCAGAGGTTGGTGTGCCGAAATGCTCGTCTAGCCATCTAAAAATTTCAGGGAAGAGGCCACGAAGCAATGTGTCAATTCTGTCCTGTCCCCAGTCTTCTCTGTACTCGATCCCATGTCCACTTTTTTTCAATACTACAAGCTGATACTTGTACATGATTTCGAGAAATTTACCGGCAGGCACTTTATCATTAAGCAATTGACCATTCTATTCAGTCGTAAGCGTCAATTAATCAGTGAGATGAATGTAAAATACCTTGCTAGTCCCCCATGGTATAAAAATAATGCTTCCTACTCTCAACGACTTTGGAGCTTTTACAATACTAGTGTTCCTATTCCCACTCTTCTTTGCATGGGACTAACTGAGAGATTATTAAGTGTTAACTTAAATGTAATGGGCTAACTTACAATAGATGTACTCCAACAACTACCACTCTGTTCATGTTGGCGAGTGGGTCGGAAGCCTTCAACAGTTTCTTGCCGGGCTGTTGTATCAGATGCTTTCATTCGGATTTGAGAAAGCTTGGGGCTATATGATGATATCACCTCGGAAATGGTCTTCTTCACTGGTTTGCTAGTGTCAGGAGGCTCTGAAGTTGATATTGTCGTACTGCTAGGTTCCATGCTGTGTGTATGGTGACAAGTAGGACATTTTGTGCCGTTGGTGTGTGTTTGAGATATGTTGCATTGACACAGCTTTCCATTGTGTCTCGTAGCTGAGCAGTTCATTCACAGTAGGGGAAAATAGGTTGATAGTAGCTCGATGAAAGGAAGAGGGAAGAATACAGTATGAAGTGATGACAGTTAAGCGTGTTTTACCACAGTCATGGCAGTATTCTCAGAATATGTATGCGCCAAATTTCTGGAGAGACTAAAGGATGCTATTACATATTTACACGTACTCAACTGTACTTTATATTTGCAGCCTGGAAATTTATGCTAATGCCTGCTGGAACTCTACCATAACACGAAGTGCAATCCCCCATATAACAGCTCTTGGATACCATATGTTAAATGGAAGATCCATTCTTACAACTTTTTTTCCAACCTTGATCAGCTCAGAATCTGGATAAGATCCACCTTCCCATTCATCTTCCTGCAAACCTAAATTCTCAGGAATAATCCCAGCTTCAATCACATCGCGAAGAGCATCCATGAATACACTCTGTGCTTCTGTATTGAATGGACATGTCTCGGCAGGCACCACAGTTGGTTCATGGCAAATATTACGTTGCTGATCATGTGCAATTAATTCATCTAAGCTGTTGTCATTGCTTGGATATTTCCGAAGTGTGTCTGGGTGAATTGGTAGAGTGTGCTCTCTATACATTCCATGCTGTAGCTCTCCAATAAAACACATATCCTAAAAGACATTGAGATTAGTTTAGGTATATTCAAAATGAATTAAATGTACTAATCCTACATGTGGAGTCTGGTCATGACCACCTCCTGAGATTGGATGATGATTCCACTGTGATTGGAATTCTGCGAGATCCGAGTTGATCATATCTAAAAATAAGATATGTAGAAGAAACAGATGGTTGGCGTTATTCGGGTCAAGATGATGGAGATTCTCAAGCCATAAAAAGAATGCACACCAGTAACGGGCAACTTGACTTCCAACTTCAACCCACATATGTTCAATTCATGTATTGCGTGTGGACCTGTCTTGAGCCATTAGCTAGTTTACTATTGACTTGATATTTGAACAACACTTATGGTCCCCAAATGTATGATGCACGGTTTGGCCCTCGATGCTTGATCATCCATGTTGATACATCAATATTTTCACCTCCCCTATCCCCACGAACTCTTGATGGTATACTGTGTACAGAGACCGAGTCTAAAAATACCTGTAAAACAGTAGATGCTCGGTTATTGTTGCTAGCTTTCATACCAACAACCTGCATAATAAAATGTTATGAGTACATCATGTAGACATCATAAATAACTTACTAGGTGCGAGTAACCATCCACAATACCATGAATAACAATTCCCCATCGTATAAGTTTGTGATGACCATCCATATGCCAAAGAGCATGTGGCTGTGATACCCGGTACTCTCTTCTCCGAATTGAAGCATGCTTACGCATTGCTTGTCCAATTGCATCTTCTCGTTGAAGTGCTGAACGTACTCTTGATTTCTGAATCCGAATTCCAAGCTGCTTAAAAAATCCTATAGCATAACGCAATCCTGAATTTGGTCGTTCTTGTTTGAACTGTCAAATAAGTATGTCTATTTCAAGATCAGAGATATCAGAGAAGTGCTTGTAAATTCCATGACGCTTTAAATTGTTTCGAAGTGTATTTCTGTGTATTCCGAGTGCCTTTGCTAATGTGGTGATTGCTATTTTACGATGCGCAGACATAGCATCAGCTAACCATTCACCATCGAGTACCTTTGCAGGCCTTCCAGGGTTCCCTGTATAAATATCAGACATAGGCTCGGCATGTTCTATAAGTTCTGGTGCTCTTTATCAAGTGTCAATTATATTACAAATATTAACAGGTAGGTACTTACTGTCCTTCTGTATTCACTGCAGCTTGTTCCAGTTTCAGAGCCTCTGAAAGAAGTATATCCCCACAAGTAGCAACCCACTCTCGGTGATCTTCCAGTTCTCTATCTAGAGCCTTTAAGATTTCCATCATTCCTGTTTGGATCGTTTCAGATAGTATTCGTAGCCTAATCGGTTCAATATCTTCTAGCTGCAACATCTGTTGTGCCTTTTGGTATATGTGTAAAAGTGTTTGATGAGCATTGATAACTTGATCAGACCATATATGTTCGTCAGATATGTTTGGTAGAGAAGGAAAGTTAGACATATCCAGTACAACGTTGTATCGTAGAGAAATTGAATCAGTAGGCACCACAGTATTGATCACGATAACTCGACAGTGTCCAGTAGTTCGGGAGCATCCATTAAATCACATTCTTCACACAAATATGTACATCCAATTGTATTTTTAACCTTTCCGGCAACAAACATATTGTAACGTGTCTGATCCACATTGTAGACCAGCATAATGGCTACCCAAAGTCGTTCTCCCACCCCCAAATGACACTCACAATTCTATTATGAGGACGGTTCTATTGTTATACAGGTATTCATTACAGCAGTTTCAGCATATATACAAACTTATGACTTTTTAGGTATCTGACACACATAATGCAGTGCTTTACTGTCTTCACAAAAGCATTTTGTCACAGCACTCCGTTGTGTTCCAGAATGTTTTTGCGGTCCCACAGGGAAATGACTTTGAAGGTGTTAGTGATGAGAAGCCATTCAAACTCCCTTCCTCAAATGTCAGGCCAGCTGACTTCAATCATTTATTGACATATTTGATGTGTGGGCCTAGGTGTGTCGCATGCAGCATCATATTATATTTAGATAGCAATCGTTAACAAGTATTTCATACAGTTGTTATCCAGAGCCGGGAAACTCTAGTGTTTACAATGAGTTTCTCATAGCCATACTCAACCTCTCAACTTACCTTTTCATCGATGATGGTGTCAAGTATTCCATCAGTGCCTTTGAGAAGCTCAAAGATGAATTTTGCCCGGTACTACGGATGGAACTGGCATGTAATTATAGAGTCAATCAGTGGGTTGCTCCAGCATTTCGCGAGCTAGTGACTCGCCCTCTTAATTCCTTTTCATTGGACGATTCCCTTCGTCTCGGACCATTTGTCTTCCATATGCTTGTTTCGATGAACGCAAAAATCGGCATGCAGTGCAGCGCTATAGCATATCGTTCCCCATCTTTGGTTACTGACCCTAGCTGTCAAACACCGCTTAATTGTGCAGCTGCTTGGGAGCATGATTGGTGGGATGGTGTAGCTCGTCGGCTGTTGCATCCGACTACTACTTTCTCTGGTGAATCCATTCTAAAGGAACTAGAATCCACAAGCCTTCATGATGTTTGTGAGCCATGCAGGAAGTTAACAGTTACATGGATTGGAGCAAAGCAAGTATTTTCAAAGGAAATACATTACGTAGATGAGGCTATTGGTGAAATTCGCAGCTGGCATGGTACTTTATTGCCTTGTCCTGTTATGGAGGTTTGAAGCTATCTACAAAAACATTTACTTATTTCATGAATATATTATACTGTCTACTTTAAATCTACTCAGATTCAGAAGCATCGATATCAGTTTCAATTGAATCTCACGGTTGACGAAGCCTGTCATAGTTATGTAAACCTTTGTTCTTACTAGTCGAAGGCAGTGCTTGTTTGATTCTGACACCCCAAACAATGCCACTGCGACAACTTCTCCTACCCTCTCCCTCCCACCGTACCCCCACTTTCTCTTCTATCACCATACAAGTGTCGTTACCACTCTAGAAGATCACCAGGCTGTACTCATGGCTCCATAGGCTCCAATAGCACACTCAGGCTCCAATTTTCTGCGATTGACGAGGTGCTTTTGTATTTCGTGCATCAACAATTGCTCGGTCGCCACCTGCTAATGCACAGATTCTCAAACTCGTATGTATCATGTTTTTTTTATAATCACACATCTGATGTAAAAGATAGAGATGCCGTTTTCTGCATACCAAAGTCAATGTTATATTATGTCCCTTCCCCTGCGTTCACCGGAATTCCACCTCCCATGCCTAAACGACGACGTTGGGGTATCTGTGCTCGTATCCCAACCGTACTGCAAGTGTAACCTTGCTGGGATCTTCGACAAATTCCACTTTATCAGATGGTACACCTGCACCCAGCGGCATCAGAACTGCCTCACGCGCATCAGGGGGTCTTATCCCTATTTCAGCTGGTAAGTTTGTTCTTGGTTTTGTACAAGGTCGCGCACGAACACTAAGAATCAGACATGTCTTACATTGCAGAAAACCATACTCTCTTGATCTAAACTCCCCCTCACCTATGTCGCTGTCTGTTGACACGATAGACATCACTCACTCCTTTTAAAAACCGTGTATAAGACTGTCATCACGCGCTCCGGGTCTCTCACCCTCACAAATCCTCTCCACTGTCCCCCTCCTCCCCCTCCTATCAGCACGCGAGCATGGTACTCTTTAGAGCACCACTGTCCGAATCCCCAGTAAGTCACGCCGTTGAAAGACTGCGTGTCAATGTTGATGCTTCCTCTCTATCAGCACGCGAGCGTGGTGCTCCCGAGAGTACCACCTTGTCAGAAGACCCCCCGATCTCCCCACCCCTCGCCTACGTTACCTCCTGTTGATACGACAGACATCACTCTTTCAAAAATGGTGCACAAAACACCCGCCACCTATGACACACTACACACTCGACGGGTGGCCATTCGGAACTTTTCTGATAGTCGTCGACTCGTATATCGTGATACCGGTTGTCCTTCCTTCACTGGAGTCAGCAAACAACGTCCATCAGCATGCGAGCGTGGTGCTTTTGAGAGTGCCACTCTGTCCGAACCCCCAATAAGTCACGCTGTTAAAGGACTGCTCGTCGATGCCGGCGCATCATTGGACAGCAGCGCCAGCGTCTAGGAACCACGCGAGGCTTAGTATGTACTCTTGCACAGTTCCATTACTTAATAATACGAGTTGTGGCATAGTGCAGGCGGCTGGGAAAATGTGCGACGAGTGATAGGGCCTTGTATATTTTTAGCTTCATGTAATGTTGGGTCACGGTATACTACGGAATATATTTTAATAGTCAAACTTGAATTCAATTTAAGTCACATTATTAACTTAAAAATAATCATAGAGAAAAGTTGCGTGAAAAAAGAAAAAGTTGCGCAGAGAAAAAAAAAAGTTGCGCAAAAAAAAAAAAGTTGCGCTGCCAGAAAAAAGTTGCGCTGCTAGAAAAAAAGTTGCGCTGAAAAAAAGTTGCGGCCTCGTGCAAAAAGTTGCGGCCTCGTGTAAAAAGTTGCGCCGAATAATCACCCGAAAAAGTTGCGGCACCCTCAAAAAAAGTTGCGCGGCACAATAAATGTGCACTTTGACCGCCATACTTTAGCGATAGTAACCAGATAGCTTCGCACATTTGCCGGAGATTTCTTGTCAATGAATAGCAACAGTTAAGATTGCTTGTGTACGACAAGTCTGGGCTGCAAAGTAGACAAAATGTCATTTTTATATCTAATGTTTAATTAATTAGATGTATGAGAATTTATGACGTGTCGCCTCATAGATGACCGACCGGTGACAGAACAAGCGATGCACCAGGTGCGTATTGAGGTGCTAGCGTGTCTTCGTATAGGCGTCAGTAATGTGATGGATCTGGATTTCGTGTTTAACGGCTTTTAACCGTGAGTTCAATAAATCTAATTTATGCGTTGTCGGATGGACTATCGTCAAAGGTCAGAGCAACATAGAAAATAACCGGTGAGGTCGGAACGTCGGACAAATGATTGAATCACGACCGTGGACACGTTGATGGGCGTCCGACTTACGTCCTGTCTCTGCTCTCCGGGTTCCTTACTCTTCAGGCGGGGAACTCGCCTGAACTACCCCTACCCCCGCTCTCTACCTCTCTTTAGGCGGCTCTACTTGCTCTGAATTAGTTGATTTCCGACAATACCCTCTCGTGTTGTCGTACGTCCTGAACCACGAAGGCTCGTTCTTACAGTGGGTATGCATATCGTTTGCTTTGCATTCAATGACGTATTGCTATGACCTTGGATCCTCGGATGATGTCGTCGCACTTCCCCTTTGGAGCGTCGTCGAAAACACGTTCCCTCTACGCCGCTTGAGCCTTTGCCAGGTCGTTGTGTTAAAGTATATTAAGTATGTTGTATAAATAAGATTTGTTACATTATTTAGGTTTGAAATGAAATGTGGTACTTCGAGTGGAAGTGTGTCTTCGCTCGCTCAATTGTTGACACTCTAAGTACTACATCACTACCAGTCAATAATGAAACTAATACGTAGACCTTAGAATCATATCTCTGAAGTGACCCCAACCTAACAAGCCACCATCACGGGTCAACTTGTCCTTCACTTTGGAAGATACATCTAGGTTTCTCAAGACCATTAACCGAGTGTCTTCCGTAAGCCGATAACCATTAATTATGACGTTGTGAACATCCTCTACCCAGGGGACCGAAAGAAAGCGTCCGATATTATCATTTTGCAAACCGTCAGCAGTGTCATCTTCGAAATATATATGTGTGTAACGAAGGCCCATACCTGAGAGGTTTCAAGTAAAGTGTTGTGTTATAATACAGTATGGCATTTCTTGAAGCAATTTATATGTGATGATTACAAGGCTGTTAGATGTCTTGTTGAATGAGCTATGTCTCCGTTGCTCAACGCTCAACGTTGTTGGCGGGCATTAGCGACGTTGTGTCTCCTTTAGGTTATTATTGTTATCGCAGGAGTCTGGACTGGAGTATGCGCTTCAGCGCCACGCCTCCAAGTCCAACACGTAAAGTAATAAACTGACCTACCTCCCTTTTGTTGTTCCGCTATACGTGTGTGGCACATATATATTGTTCGACCGTCCGAGTCGCGTTGGCGATGGTGATCAAGTGCGCACACGTCAAGGCATACTTAACGACAATCGAAGGAAAACTTCAGTTATCATTGATTGCTTGTGCACTCGGAGTCTGTACGTTTGACGAAATGTGTCTTTGTATATCTAGACTCTACATATGTCTAAAAACAATACTTAGCATGCAGCTCATCGAGTGGCTGGAGGTATATACATACGTGGATACAATTACGTTATGGTAAAGCTAATGGCGCACCACATCAGAGAGGTTTGAGGCTTGCTAAGGTATCATCCGACGACAGCAGATTCAGCGCTTTCTCAACCTCCCTGTCTACTGGATACGTTTCCCACCAATCGAACATTCTCTCAAAGTCTTCTGAAAACTGCTCGAATAACCGTTTCACGGATTCACCATCCAAATCGTCTACTCCTTCGTATCCATGTCTACGGAAGGTGATCAGTTGACTCAGATCATAAGACCTCTGAAGTACTAGATTCGCAAGCGGCTGGCGTGTCTTCGTGTACGCGTTGGAGACTCGATGGATCGAGATATTGTCTTCCACAGCTTTCCGTAGAAGCAAGGCAAGGATGTAAGCATCCTGTCCAGCGATTAGGAGATGACTCCCGGCGTGATATACATAATCGTTACCTCGATCGCCTGTCCTGCTCCCGATCCCATAGTTGGCATCATAGCATGAGCCTATGTACGCCAACGGATTAGTAAGTGCACGTTACATCCCACAGTGTGAAACATGCCGCGTCGCCTACGAGAGCCACCCGTCCGACGCCAAAGCTTCGCAGAGGATTCAAGTATTGAATTGCCCATTGAGAACAGGTATCTGAACTCTGAAGTGTGAAGTGTTAACGATTAGATTCCGGTAACACATGAAATAACTAGTAACCTTTATCAAGCCAAGAAACTCGTCTGACCAGTCTGGAAACAGAGAAAGAACGGATTCCTTATCCGTTTCGTTGGAGGTCTGACCTTCGAATGTCGTGCCTTCCTTGCTGAAGTCAGTTGAAACTGACGATAATGCGACGATTTTACCCTGCATGATAGGATACGATACAGCAAACTGATACAGTCATTAGTTCAAGTGCATTGATGTCAATTGATATTAGTATGAGACGGAGTAGTACCTTTCCTTGTCCAGCGTACTAGCATTACAAGTTCGATAAGAATATTTTACTGGCGGCGAATGGATCGTGAGACGTACCAGCATTATCTTTGTAAGTGCAATATGCTCTGGGAATGATTGTTTAATCTTATCTGCGTCAATGAGACTGCGGTATGCAATCGCTCCACCCCATACAGGGTTTATTGATTCTTGCTGATCAGGAAGCCTCTTGGAAATGAATTGTGCTCTAACACGCGATTTGATACCGTCGGCTGCAACCAGAAGATCGCAATCCTGCGACGGACAATCTTCAAATTTCAGAGTGACGCTATCATCGGATTCGTCATAAGATACAAGGCGATGGGAAAGATGGACTTGAACAGAGGGAGGAAGCGCGTCGAGCATAATCTTTTGCACAGTTGCCCGGTGGAAATGCAAACATTGTCCTAGGACAATGTATGATATCAGTTATATGCGCGAATAAATGGATATGGTATCTCGTAGTACTTACCTGTCTTATAGAACTCGAATATATCACTCCACTGTGCTTGATCGCTTTTGATAACCTTCCAAAGCAAATCTTACAAAGGCCGTAACAGTTAGCTAATAAGGCCTGTAAAGTATCATTATAACTCACTCCTCTCGTTACCTATCTTTCGCCCTAGACACTTTTCGAGCTCTTGGACAATCCCAATGCGTTCAAATATCGGCCAGGTGCGAGTCCAGAAGGCAATACCTGCTCCGATCTCCTTAATTTCGCGTGCTTGCTCATAAATATCAATCCTGAGTGCCTCTCCGGGAACAAGACGTGACAGTGCAACAGCGGTTGCTAGTCCTCCAATACCTGCACCACTGTTGCAAAAGGTATCACTGTTCGTGCAAGATAAATGTTATGGAAAAGAATATGACGCACATAATAGCAACACGAATCAGCTTGGAGGTGAAAGGTTTGGCGTCCATATTTTGCTTGGTTTAACTGGGAAATGATAGTAATCACAGAGATGTAGGTCGAGAAGTTGTGACTCATACTCATTTAGGATCGCAGCTTTTATACATCATCCTCGCTTCGATTGAAACAAGGGTCGGGCAACTCCATCGTCGGAGTCTTGTGACCACCTCAGTTTAAATGGGCTGCACGGTCGAGGTCGTTAACGTCAATGGAGCGATGAAACGTCGACATCTTATCTGATATAAAATGATGATGCTTCAGTGACAGCGATCTAATCTGTTTAAAAATAATCTTCAAACATGATTGGTGCATGATACTTACGAGACACGAACCTGGGTAACCGCTGCTTGCCAGCAGGAAATACTACTGGATGTCATCCGAGATTCCGCTATTCAGGCTTAGAAGCAACAACGAAGCCCTATACCAGTCAGTATGGAGTAAACTAGCTAGTACTTACCAAGTCGCAGTCCAGCTTTCAAAGTATGTTTAGAAATCAGATGGAGTCACTTGGGGGTCGCTTTAAGTTTAACCCTTAACTGATCAGTTGGTGAGAGCATCTGAGAGGCTGCGAGGTTGCATATTTTTAAAGACGAAGTTGCCCTGTAGATTTTTAAGAGTAAAACCAGGCTCCTAAAACCAGCACGCTCGTATCTCGCTACAACCTCCTTAGGTAAACAAAGTCAAATATTTGCTTAAGGCAAATAAACCTAAGGGAGGTTCTGCTCGATAGAGCGGCTGGCACAAGTCGTCACCGAAATTTCCCCGCGGACCCTTGCCATCAACAGGGAAATCGACGGCGGAGCACGCCGCATTCCCACCTTATACTTACCCGCTCGCGCTCATGAGCGCAATGATCTACAGTTATCTCAATCTGAGCCTCATACTCTCCATGTACTTAGGTATTCTAAAACTCAATAATTGATTTTTTATCTTTCTTGGGCTGCACTGGCATGTACACTTACCATTTAAGATAAGTATCAGGCTCACATGGCTCTTAAGTACAATATGGAATGCCTTTCATTTTGTAAGTATCAGCAATCACTCTGTTAAATGTTGTTACATATACTGGACACATGCTCTGAAGAGTCCATTGGTGTATTCATCATTGTATCTTGCTAGATATTAAAATAATTCCTATTGCAACATCTGTATTAGTGTGGTTGATTATACTATAAGTCTTTCTTCATAGATTTACAAGATTGATGAAAGTAACTTTAGAATATACAGTACGGACTCTGTAGCATGAGCCTTTAGCAGGCAACCTGTTGGAGCGCACTCCTCGCCAATTGATCTGGTACAGTGGCTTAGTGATTAAATTTTCGATCTACATATTCTTTTATAAAGTAGATTAAAAAGTCATTCGCCGTCCTCAGTTGTCACTCAACTTACGAGAGCTGAGGTGAGCTGGACTTATGCCACTTAGATATACTGTTTATGTACATTCATTAATGCATAACTATTCTATAGGCATGTCATTCCATTACAACCAGTCAGCATTCAGTTTTATATATATATAACTGTTTGTGAAGCACATACCTACAGGATGCTTTATTTTTAATTATTCATTCCAATTCATATGTATTTACTTTAAACTTATAGGCCAATAAATTTCAAAAATCCAGTTTATTCTATTACTCCACTTGAATCCAACTATTAACGACGTTTAACAAGTGTAACCCAAGAAAGATCAAAAACATATTATTAGGTTTTAGAATACTTAAGTACATGGAGAGTATGAGGCTCAGATTGAGATAACTGTAGATCATTGCGCTCATGAGCGCGAGCGGGTAAGTATAAGGTGGGAACGCGGCGTGCTCCGCCGTCGATTTCCCTGTTGATGGCAAGGGTCCGCGGGGAAATTTCGGTGACGACTTGTGCCAGCCGCTCTATCGAGCAGAACCTCCCTTAGGTTTATTTGCCTTAAGCAAATATTTGACTTTGTTTACCTAAGGAGGTTGTAGCGAGATACGAGCGTGCTGGTTTTAGGAGCCTGGAGTAAAACCAACACTGATGTCTGAGAAGTGTAACAGGTTCAGTAGCAGTTGAGCGCAAGAGGCTGCACGTGGCATGATGTCAGAATGTCACTTGCGAGGTGACGCGACGATTTTCCCGATTACATAAGCAATAAGTACATATATATGTGCACCAACTATCGTCAACATGGGAAAACAATCATGATGCGTAAACAAGTAGCCGAGACAATGCCAGTGCCACGAGCATCGTTTACTTACATTTCGTTTTTCAACATGCATGAACCACCAACCATTCTGATTTCTCATTGATCTTTTGACGTTTATCATTCTTAGCTCTGAATGGCCATCGCTGTAACAAATATAAAGAAAATGGTAGACATTGGTTATACAATGACGAAGCGCCACAGGCCACGGCCGCTGCCTTTGAAATTTTTTATGTGTCTGGATACCGCGGTGCGGGGTATTTGGAAAAGGAAACCACTATTACATGTTTATTCCATCATTGCGGTACAGCGCAGATGCTTTTGATTTATCAGTTTGTGGTTCATTTCAGAATATTCTGAAATGTGATCTCTACATTACTATTACTTACAAGTACTTTGCTTCCTTTAGTTATCTTTCGTTCTCCAACAAAGCGTCAATTCGATAACAAACACGGCCACGTACTATAATAATCTGCCACGCTACTCTTTACGTTCATCTACTGCAACCTCTTCCCCTCCTGCGAATCTTTACATGTCACACGAGTCCACCACTTCTCGCAATCCAATGCAGCCACTGCGCAAATCTACTCGAATACGCACCGAATCTGCCCGCTCCAGGGAATCCGCTTCATATAATAAGGAGAATAAGGAGCTGATGCGCAAGGAAAAGACACGGCCCAAATCCGTAATTGAACCAATTTGGAAACATTGGACGTACGTTGTATAGCTCTTCATAACACCTTTCATTTTATTAACCTTTATTATGACATGCTGAACATGATACATGAAAACAGGTGCGATGTAGTTTTCAATTTTTGTGTTGGGATGGTCAGTCTCCTTCCTTTACCATTTCTCTCTCCTTTTGTCATATAGTGAAGAGGGAAACTCAAGGTTGAAGGTTCCTACGCAAAGAAATGCGAGTCGCTGGTGCGTCCGTCCAGCGTAAGGATTCTAAGGTGATGAAATACGACGATCAGTGACAAATACGAAAGAAAACGGATGAGAACTTCGAGTTTTGAAGTTCTGGGATGAAAATTGACTGAGTAAGTTTGCACGACGAGTTGGGGCGAGTAGAACGACGTAGAGCGTTGTAGACAGCGACAGAGAACGAAACCGAATCGTTTAGACGAGAACTCGAGATGGTGAACTTCACTGGATTGCTCGATACCAACATATACAGTTTATATAGTAAAAGAGATAGAAATATACCTAAAAGAGCGAAAAGAGTGTAAGTAAGGCCAAGGATAAGATAGGAATTGAATAATTGTTTCCAGGAGCCGAAACACGAGTTTGTTTGGAATAGAATGTAGAAATTGAATTAAAAGATAAGGGAGAAAGAGAATATATTGAGATGTCGATATGGAGATGATTAGACTTTGAGGTGCCGCTGTTGAGCGGTCTCTCGGTTACTTGAGTCTGTGTTACAACCATTCTTGTGGTGGTCTTGGTGTTGAATATATGGTTAGCATTGTGGCGAAGGGGGTGGAGGCGGAGAGCGTCGGGGAGCGTGTTGAGGTGGCAGAGACGATAGCGTAGACGCGCTGTTTCAAGCTTGATGACGTGAACACGTCACGTGACTGAACGCGTTCGCAGGACTTGTAGAATCATCCGTTCCATAGTGCAGGCCGAACGCCTGCTCTACAATAGTACAGTTACCAACTAATTATATTGATTTCGCAGAGTCAAGAAAAGCCTGTTAAAAAGATCTTACCGCTACTAGTAGTAGATTTAAGATATCTTGAAGACTTCCGCCATATTTATTCAAAGGATACGTTTGGGAATGCATGGGACCTGTTAACCGACGTGAGCTACCTCTTATTATTTCTTCTATTTCCGCATTCTCTATGGGCTTGTTCTTGTAATAATCTCTGACCCATTCTTCTTTGGTTTGTATTATAGCCTTTCCCTATCTTTGAGAATCTAGGTTTCAACTGTGATTGGACTATTACCAATGACCTTATTAACAAGAAAAATCCGGGTATAGAGTTCGCACAGTGGGGTGACAAAGTTCTACAGGAAAGTTCTCTGGTGATAGAACTGTGGGAGATGATTGTGAAGTATGAATGCTCCATTATTGACCCTAGGATTTACATCGGCAAACAAAAGGATAATGCATTAAACGAGGAAGAGGCGTGGTTGTTTTCTGAGATAATTGACGAAGGGGTGTTTAAAGATGAAGACAGCGGTGAGTAAGTTTTTTGTTTCATGTTCGAATTATCTTTGTCTTTTAGAGTCTCAAATCACCAATCGGGATAAGATCCCTTTGTAATAGTACCTTGGTTTATTTCGCCATTGAAGTCACTTTCTTTCTCCCTTTATATTCAAGGTCTTCCATTCAGAATAGTTAAACATATCATTCATATGCTTTCATTCATCAGATGTTTTTCACCTTCCCAAATATAACTCTATTTATCCAGTTTCTTTTTCTATTCCGCTTTAGTAATAGGGGAGTTCAATCTTGGACGTTTTGTCGCGTCGCTACAGATCGGTCGCTCAGCAACTTGACAGCAACACTACAATCCTGCCTAAAAAGTTTAGCGCGCGTTATAAGACAGCTGTAGCAGTATCGTGTATCGCCGGGCCATTACATTTCTATTTTCAATGATTTGCGTTTGTATACGATTTTGTACTAGACATTATAAGGTATGATAGTAAACTGCATAAAGGAGTCGAAGTACAAGTGCAACTGTGCAAGTCAATACGCCCCTTTCGTCTATCTGAGCAAAATAGTTTCGTTTCTCTTAATCAGTGATTCCCGTGAGATAAATATAGCCATGTAAAAAAGGCACACGAGGTACGTTTTTAATATACCGATAAGTCATGGCAAGTTTATTCGATTCACCGCCGCACTATACGACTAAACGTCAAACCAAATGATCTCTCACTCTGAGTAATCTACAACATATCTAAAGCCTTCTCAACCTCTTGTTCTACGGGATTAATTTCCCACCAATTGAACAGAGCCTCATAGTCCAACGCAAACTGTTCGAACAACTTGTTCTTCGTTGTGCTATCGGCATTATTGATACCTTCATATCCAGGAGCACGGAAGCTGCTAAGTTGAGCTGCATCCAAAGACCTCTGAAGCACGAGGTTTGCGAGAGGCTGTCGAACCTTCGTATAAGCATCCGTGGTACGGTGGATAGGTATTTTCTCCTTGATGGCCTTTGAAAGAAGGTGGGCGAGGGTGTACGCATCCTATGTCCACTACGTTAGATACGGAGTACATATGATTATACAATGATAGTTACCTCAATTGCTTGCCCTGCTCCAGATCCCAGGTTGGGTGTCATCGCATGCGCCTATGTAATGGGGAGCACTCAGTAAGAGCCAGTTATCGATGAAGCTAAACACGACTCACTGAATCACCGACAAGAACCACTCGTCCAACTGCGAAGCTTGGAAGGGGAATTATGCGATTTATAGCCCATTTCGTACTGTTGTCCATGTTCTTCGCATCGCATTTGAATGTACAATTGCGATAAAAACTGCTTTAAACTAACCTTGAGTAGTGCCAGAAATTCCTCAGACCATCCCTCGTAATATTTGAGAAGCTGTTCTTTATCTACATTAATCGCAGCTTCAAGATCCAAGCGAGTCCCGTCCTTTCCGAAGTCGGTGACCTGCGCAGCGACGTGAACGAAGCGACCATGCATAACAGGGTAGCTCACGGCATACTAATAGGTGATTAATACTTATGTGACGAATGGAAAGCTAAAGCGTACTGTCCCTTCTCCGTTATACTTCGATTACATTATCGTTAGCAATTATTCGAGTATAAAGGTGAAACACATACCAGCACAGGCCTAGAAAGCGATGGGTGCTCGGGAAACACATTACGAATTCTATCTGCTTCAACAAAGCCGCGATGCGCAACACTACCTGCCCAAACGGGGTCTATCGATTCCTTCTGATCCGGGAACCGTTTATTGATAAATTCAGCTCTAATATGTGACTTTATACCGTCTGCTCCCACAAGTAAATCGCAAATCTGTGACGGTTGTTCGTCGAAGTTTAAGGTGACCTTGTCATCGGTCTCGTCGTAGGACAGAAGACGATGACCAAGGTGAACTTGAATTGACGGAGGGAGGGAGTCAAGCAGTAACTTCTGCACGGCTGCTCGATGATAGGAACTAGGAGAGCCTACGCCTTTCCTTTAGCACGACTTTCAAATGTCCAAATAGAGAAATGTACCATTCTGATAAAAATCGAACATCTCCTCGTTTTGACCTCTGTCGCTCTTTATCAGTTTCAAATTCAACGCTTTGGTAAGCTTATGAGTTTTGACATTGAAAAAAGTACGGTTAAAGTGCTCACTTCGATTAGTATCTGGCTTCCTCCCTAGATGTTTCTCAAACGCATCAGCAACTCCAAGTTGTTCAAGGATCTTCCAGGTGCGATGCCAGAAGACAATTCCCGCCCCAACTTCTTTCAGTTCTTTCGCTTGATCGTAAACTTCGACTTTCAGGGAATCCTCGGGAATTAGACGGGACAGAGCGATTGCAAGGGCAAGACCACCAATGCCTGCGCCTCTGTAAAGAAATATTTGGTCAGATATGGGATATAAACGACAGGTATCAGAGACTAACATGATGGCGATACGAAGTTGATTCGAGGAGCCCTTTGAGGTTTCGGTGGTCATTTGAGTAGTTTCTGGTATTTCGAAGCTTCGAATGAGAATGGTTTGAACTCTGGGTGCTCCCAAGGAAGCCGTCTTTTATACGTTTCGTAGTTCTTCCTAGGTCACGTTCAGACCTTACACATCATTCAGCACGATATGTACTACGACGCTGACGTGGTGCAAAGATAATAGGCATCTATACTCATCGGCTCGAACGCAACCGTTTTACATTTCTTCGATGACGAAGTTGATTCACATACGACAGGCGGTGCGAATTAGATGTAAAGTTTAAAGCACCATTTCTCTTGAGTATGGCTTGAAATTAATCATGTTAGATTTGCTACTATAACGAAGTATGCATATCGTAATTATGCTACACTTACACTTTAAATTATTCATAAGAAATGTTCAGTTTTTCAGGTACGTAAGTACATTCAAAGCTTGCTTGCCAAGAATTGTAGATTCAATCAAGTCTTCACAGCAATGAGCTAAAAATGTAACAAGTTCTGACAGCCGTGTTGCCTACTGGATATTGCCGCGAGACGCGTAAGTTCGCGGCGTAATTGGGCGTAACTTGGGCGTAACCGTACACCCGTTCCTGTTAAGATGGTCAATTATCGAAGGTTTTTAGATACTACCTATTTTATATTACTTACGAGTTGTTAGTGACCTAGTTACTTATGTACCGAATGGTAGTCGGAAGGACTCGGATGTTGCTCGGATATACGCACATCTTCGTTGATGGAAGCCGTTGAACAACATGAGTAAACTTCACTTGGACTCTTCACAAGAGTTCACATGACGTATTCATTCCAATATGCACAGTGACTTTTATAAGTCACTTTGCCGGAGTGGTTAACGGGATCGCCTGCTAAGCGGTTGGGCTTTGCCCGCGAGTGTTCGAATCGCTCAGGTGACGAACTTTTTGTCTCTTCCGTTTTTGTTTCTCACAAATGCCCTCACCGTAGCAGTGATATAAATCAAAACAATATACAGCTCTATCTGCTTTTTCCTGATATACAACAGGTGTAAGTTCCTTAGGTATTTTGGTTTAGCCTTGTCAGTCATATACAATAGCCTTGATGCAAACATAGAAAGCACAGCGGCACTGCACCACATTGAGAAGCTGTATATAACCGCGGTACCTACTACTTACCTTGGCAAAACTAGCATTTCCTGTTTTGAGCGTTGACTCAAAAACCACCGTAGGCATGAGCGCTTCATACCAGGCACGTCAAATGACATCGCCAAGTGCCCAAGGGCGTAAAGCGGAGAACAGCGCTTTCAAACTATAAACCCCATCCACTGGACCACGATGATAGCGAACTTGTCGTCTGCTCACCCATGTTCATCTTGGGCCTAACATTCCTCCTCTCCCAACACACAAATGCTCTCCCACTAGTCCCCGTGAACATACTCGCCTCAGAACCTTCATGTCAATGTCCTAATAGTAATGATACAAGAAGCACAGTTGACATCGTATGGAGCTGTGTAGCGACGATGTTCGCTTGCACCTGGGTCGCTGTGCATCCTAATATCCCTGCTGGGGAAGAAACGTGGTACTCAGTTGCGATTAGGAGGGTTAAACTGATGTTTTGGGCGATCATTGCGCCTGAGATGATCATATTCTGGGCTATGAGGCAGTGGGTTAATGCGAAGAAGATTGCTGTGATGTACGAGGGTACGTCGTTTCCACTTCAATATGGTGGATCTTGAGGGACTACTATCATATTCATAGACCAGAACTGGACTAAAGCTCACGGCTTCTTCATCCAAATGGGCGGATTCGTTCTCTACGAAGACAAAGCATCTTTCGGACCTCTCTCGCTGTCACGCTTTCGCGAACTGCTTAGCAGAGACGAAATCGATTTCCCCGATGTAACAGTCACGCAAATCCAAGACAGGAGCAAAGGGGATCTTCTTGCAAAAGGAATTGTAGCCGTTCAGACTTCTTGGTTTACTGTTCAATGCATCGCCAGAGGTATCCAAGGTATCGGGATCACTGAGCTCGAACTGGTCACGCTGGCGTTTGCGGTGCTGAATGGGATTATGTATTTCTTCTGGTGGGATAAGCCTCTCGATGTGCGGTGCCCTATTGCGATCCAGCTGAAGAAGAATGAGATGGAGATGACTGAAGAAGAGGATGAGTTGGTTTCAAAGACTTGCTTGGAAACTATGTCGTTGCCGGAACAAGATCCTCTGGAACTTGAGAAAGTTGAAACGGGGTTTGAGGAAGAAGATCGTTCAAAAGTGGGGAAGGATGAGGACGTTTCGGAGCATGTTTTGAATGTCGGAGAAGACGTGGAACGGAATGTGGTTGGGGTCCCGAGCAACCCGGACGGAACTACTGAACAAGTAGTAGAATCCCCAGAGGCAACGATTCGTACCAACCGTCTCATGCGAATCATTCAAAAGATCTGGGACATCCTATGGATAATCCTCACCATGGGTCTAGTAGACCTCCTTCGTCCACTAGACGACATGACCCAATCACCAACGTCAATCACCATTGCACCAGGCGCAACCCGTGTTCCTACCTTCTACGCCGACCTCGCAGGGCCTACAGTCCTCTACGGACTAGACATTCCCTCAGCTGTCATCTCAGTAATCTTCGGCGGGATTCACTGTATCGGATTGTTACCTCGCTTCAAGTTTCCTTCGCTTGTCGAGAGAATCCTATGGAGGTCCTGTTCAATTCTCATTACTTGCATCCCTGTTCCGTTTTTGATTCTCGCTGTTATGCTGTATTATAAGGTCCATTGGAGACCGCCTGGAATTGGACGTTCGCTGTTTCATCTCTTTAAAAGGATCATTTATATCAGTCTTGTTCTGTACATTATAGCACGGCTCGCATTGTTCATACAAGCTTTCGTTTCGCTCAGAGCACTACCAGATGATGCACATGTTGCCGTGGACTGGACTAAATTTGTTCCCCATGTAGCTTAGAATGTAGCCATTGTACGGTACGGACAGAGGACTTAGTAGATAGCATCAGATACGAACCCCAATGTACCCACTACGAAATCTAATGAACTTTACTACTTATGTATCATCTTTTGGTCCCACCACCAGGCGTCCCTGAAGAATCAACAGTAATATGTACCCTAAAGCGAAATACCTTGTTCCTCACGAATTCCAGTATTACGGCGTAACCTCCTCCGGTGTCCCAGAAGGATTAACTGCCACTGTGAATCTTAAATCTTGAAATTCCAGAAGAACGAGGTGACCATATAAAAAAGTATTGTGCCACCGTGAATAAATATTGATGCTTAAGCTTCGCAACTCGCGAAACTTGTCCAGCTCTAAAACGTCTCGGAGGGAACGCCAGTGCGTAACGTCGAGGTTCAACGTGGAACCGGAGGAGTATAGAGACCATTCTTCCAAGAGGCGTTTGAGGTCTAGAGAGATTTCTATCTCTTCGAGTGAGTTTGTCTCTGGGACAGTGTGGAGAAATGTACGAAGCCAGTCTAGTGGATCTGTTTCGGTCGTTCGGGCATTTAGAACTGGTCCGAATATCAAGTGAAGTGAGCGCAAGCCTGTGTTTTTGCTAATATCGATGCAGGGGTCATTTGGCATAACTGTAACGATGTTATGAGTAGGTCCAATAGGGGCTACTGCCGTACTCACTGTCGAACGGAAAGATCTTTAGCGTTCTGAGTGATTCGCCGATGTTCCCTAATAGTGAGGTAATTTTGTCTTGGTTATCCTTTGTTCCCATGATTTCCAGCGTCTTTATGGAGTGAAGGTTAAACATATGGCAAGAGTCTCCAGAGAAGTAGCTAAGAATATCTGGGCGGTAAACTTGCTGAATTTCAATCGATAGACTGTCTAGTTCTATCGGTGGGTCTTCCTCCTGGTTCCCCAAGTCGTCGCCTTGAGATGCCTCCGATGAGGGCACCTGTTCTCTGTATGAGACATACTCAAACCGCAGCGATTTCAAACTTCTTCCATAACGAAGAAGCATGTCAATATCCTGAGTCTCCGTATCAAATCGCCAAGTGCACAGGGTAAATGACGTCAACGATGGAAGTTGTAATACATCCATAATTGCATCTTTACAATCTTGTGACACAAATGACCATAAGACCTGTCCGTAGAACTTATCGTTAGAAAGCTTCAAGCAACGCAGACTCGTGAACATCCGCAGCGTCCTCGGGAATATGTCCCCTACATAAGCCCAGTCGTCTTCTTCGGCACCAGCGGTAGTCGCGATAAGACTACGAATATACTGGTTAACTCGAGGAGACTCGTCTAGCAACTTATTAAGTGCTAGACATAGCTCCCGGCTGTGCAACGTGATCTCTCGAAAAAGATGCCTGCAGGCCGGTTTGTGCCAGATCGTGCAGACCAGGGAGCAATTTCTGAGCGCAGCCGAATCGTCCCACAACTCGTCGATAACTATATCTGTGAGCTCTCGAGGAAGCCGCGAATGCGTCCGCATCCCTCTTCGCCCTTTTAAGTCAAGTCAACATTATAAGATGCGGAGACGAGAACAAGGGACGTACAGGAATCAACGTCTGTAGTTGGGGCCAGTGGTCCAGAGCACGAAGAGGGCTCGGAAGGGAAGAGGGGGCCGGGGGCCCTGCGGAGTGACAAAATAGCAGAATGACCGTGGGACAGAGTGGAGCTCATATCCCGATGCCTGCAGTCCGAGTCTGATGATAGAACGCGATATGTCATTCGTACCGTTAGTTAGGGGACGTGAAACCGCATCATTCTATGACGATATGTGTGTTAATAGTAGCGGATCAAGTTTGTAATTATGCCGCGGAGAAACTTGTCCGATAGGACAATAATATATTTTTCGCATGAGGTCTTGCGAGGAAGAACCGGAGGGAGAAAAGTCGCCTTCTTGAACGTTACTTCGGTCGGCGAAGTGCTGGCGGAGATGCTTCTAATAAACGGTGTTCAGATAAGAGATTGTCATTTTTGGCTATATCTACCAATCAGTTTGTGAAATATTGAAGGTTAAATGAGTTGTAAAACGTTACATACGCTGAATATAGTGTCCACTTTCACGAAGTGATGACAGATTCTTCGAGAAATACTTAGAATCGTGTAAGTAATACTGTTAAGTAGTATTACAGTTTCCGCAAGGTATTTTCAAAATTCCATGTTCATAGTATTCAGATAAGTCTTATAGCCCTTAGAATATGCTCGCAAAGTAGCAGAATGTCCTGCGACGACTCGTCTGTAGATGGAGGTAAGTGACAGAGTGAACGTAAGTGGACGAAGTGAGAAAATTTCGTCCATCAAATATCTCGGACCGGAATTCTCACGGTGAGCGCTTGAGCGCTTCGCCGCACGAAAGATCTCACAAACGCCACCTGCTGCCACCGTGCCACGCAATCGGGTATCTCGGTGCTTTAAACATTTCTCATGCGACGAAAGGAAAAGAAAAATGGTAAAATTTGTAGAAGAACAGCGAAAAAAAAATATTAAAAATTACTTACTTACTCTTTAGGTAAAAAGCCAAGGGAAACCTACACGTACAGATGATTACCACTCCTTTGTACACCACTAGTCACTTGTACAATGGCATTTTTACCGCAAAGAATCACATAAAATAACGAAAAAATTCAATATCTACATAATACATGGTCTGTTCTATTATATTATGTACTTTATCTTTCTATTTCTCAATGTAGAGATGTGTGATGTTGAATTTTGTGTGTTTTCTTGAATTTTGATGGTCCTGAAGCGTGCTAATCTGCATCGTGTCACGTTTTATGTGACAGATCTCCGAATTGGGGCCCGAAACTGTGACCCTGTACAACTGAATAGTGGTTGCCGAATTTGCCTCAAAACGATTAAAACATACATTGCTCACTCAGTTCACGTCCTAGTATTGCCAAAATTTATAATAAGGTAGTTCTCTTGTTGGAAAATATACTTGCCAAATTATGTTTGAAGAAACGAGAAATTGATAAAGATATAGTCAAATTAAATTTCGGTGTACAAAGGAGTGGTGATCATCTGTAGTCTCGGCAACCCATCCGTTGACTAACCAACACGGTTCGCTTTCCGCCTTGCTTCTATCACCCATGCTCTCGTTCGCTGTAATTTGCCCAAGACTCATTATCTCCCACAGTCCAATGGAACACGGCTACAATCCAGCCGATAGCTACTAGTGATTACAAGCTGATGGACCAGCGATGTATACCATTCAGTACAAAACCAAGCGAACTTACGGTTGCAATGGCACCGATGGTTCAATTATCATTATGCGTAGACCAGTGATTACATGATAAAGGCGCGTAATATCCGTGTCCTCGAGGGAGTATATAAACCCGTATACTCGAAAGATGTCGATATAATCGAGAACATAAACCTCACAATCGCACTAGAGAAAACAATGTCTGCAACTGAACCATTCAGCAATGACAACCAGGCTAAGCACGTCACACGCGTCGCGATCATGTAAGTTTTCTAGTGATTCTTCACTCAAGTATTTTAAGCTGATATTTTCTACAGTGGCGCAGGAATTGGTGGACTAGCATTCGCAGTTGCGCTCGCGAAACTCGTTCCAGAGGGAGAAATCAAAGTTGATGTGTACGAGCAGACACACGAGATCAAGGAAATTGGGGCTGGTATTGTCTTTTGGCCGCGCACCTGGGCCATCTTTCAACGTCTTGGTGTATCCGATGCTCTTGAGAAGCATCTACATAAGAAACCAGATAACGAGCGAAGTACGTGTTTCATTACTTCTTAGTTCTAAAGCTTACTCACTGATATATTAGCACTGGTCTGGACTGTACGAAAGGGCGATGAAGAAAACAGTGCTGATGTCCTTGAATTCTATCGAGATGGTATGTAGTTCAGTTCTTGTGTCTGTAACCTTGAAACTCAACGAAATCACCTAGGCGCACCAACACATTTTCACAGAGCAGTAGTTCAAAAGTCATTGCTCGAATCATTACCTCCCTCAGTAGAAGTCCACCTCTCCCACCGTCTTACGTCCTATGATGAATCAGACGACAAAGTGATTCTCAACTTCGAAGGACAAGACTCTCAGCCGTGCGATTTACTCATCGCTGCTGACGGTATCAGGTCACATATCCGGGCTGAGCTTATAGAGAAGCGATTCCCCGATGAGCGAGAATCGATATATCCCGTCTGGGACGGTACCATTATGTACCGTAGTCTTATTAATGCGGAAAAGGTTAGGGAGGCGTTCCCGGACCATTTGTCATTGCATAAGCCTGTATTGGTGTGTTATTTTCACTTTTATGATTTGCTGATATTAACTATGTTTATAAAGTATGTTGGAGATGGAAAAGTAACCCTTCAGCTACATATCCACGAATTTGATCTGACAATCTTTTGTAGTACTGTGTTACATATCCAATCATGCAAGGCAGATACATCAACATGGCAGCTCTCGTTACAGACTACAGCAAAAAAGGTACTCGATTCGAAGGTCCCACTGTTCAAGAAACGACCAAAGAGCATATTTTGTCTATCTTTGATGGATGGTCTGCGGAACATCGCGAGCTGGTTAAGGTCAGCTGCTTTCTTTATTCGTTATACGTGATATTGGCTCATAGGTGTTACCATGTAGAATATAGACTCTTGTTCGAAGTGGACGGTTGAGTATTTGAATGTCCTGGAGAAAGTTGCAATTGGACGAGTTGTTCTTCTCGGAGATGCGGTTCGTTCATTTCTGCCAGTGTACTTTGCTTGCTTGTTGATAATGATGTTTGTAGGCTCATGCTATGACGCCGAATTTGGGATCTGGAGCTGGTCAAGCCGTAGAGGTTAATTTCACACATACCTTATACCAATACCGTACTGAAAAACTTGTAATCAGGATGCATACACTCTCGCTCACCTCGTCAGAAAAGCGATAAAAGAAAACATCCAAATGCACCGCGTAACTGAAGCATATACGAAGATACGCCGACCACTCGCCAACACTGTCCTTCAGCAATCTAATGAGATGGGAAGATTGGCCTGTTTCCGCGCACCTGGGTATGAGCACTTTAGAAGCGACGATAAGGAGGCGTTGAATAGATGGTTTGAGAGGTTTTTGAATGATTTTAATGAGAAGTTTGGGTGGACGGAGACGCATCCTGTTGAAGGGGAGGTTGAGAAGGCGCTGAATATCCTGTAAGATTTGTTGCGGAAAATATATAAGAATTTATATATTATGTATAAAGATTGGAATAGAAAGGGGGGTTGATATGAAGATTAGTGAATCCAAGGATCCTCCAGTAGCTCATTCCAGTAGCTCATTCGCAGTAGACCGCTTCTTCGGCTCCCATTGTATCATTTTCCTCAAAAATCGCAAGAAATCTATCTTCTTCTCTCCCTCCAGGCGTTCTTCAGAAGCTTCAAGAGACATCTCGGTAGAAATAGGGACATCATCTGAACGCTTCCAGTTCCCTTCGTTATCGAAATACTCCTCGGGGGTCTTGGTAACTGAGCATCGGAGAAATTCCACGGGTGGACCACCTATCAGTGAAACCATTTGGGCCAAGTGGTGGGGAGAGCTATCTTCGTCTTCTCTCTGTGGGTTTTTAGCGGTGAACATTTGCTTCCCTTCGAAGATGTGCCACATCTAAAGCCACTATGAACAGTAAGCCTTTAGGTATTAGTAAAGCATTCTTACTAACACGCCAACATTCCATATGTCCACGCTGTATGACCATGGAATGCCCAGTATAACTTCTGGCGCTCGGTACTGATAAGGCTGGATGATATCTGTGTACGTGCTTTGTCCAAAGCGAGCCTCTCCAAAGTCACATAGAATTGGACGTCCAGCTTTCTTAGGCAATTTGATAGGAGATCAAAATCGTCTTCGAGGTCTAGATGAATATTTCGTGACTGACATCAGAAAAAAAGCAGATGACGTGTATTCGATTGCTGGTCACGGAACTTGCCGAAATTATTGCATTTCGCACATAATATGTTACAATACTTGTGCGCGCTTGCAATATCAATACAATAGTTACTGACCATTACAATTCTACACAATTATTATTAAGTCATACAATGTACTCACAATTATTTCAGCATTCATACAATATTTCCACAATCTAACACAAGATCTCTAGAATAAATGTTGCACAATATAATATTATGTGATTATTATAATCCAATCAAAATGTCTTTCAATAATTATCCAGTAAGCAAGAATTAATAGACACCTAGCAGATACATTGACCACAATTTGGAATTAGCATTACTTTATACAAAGTAGATGAATAATTTGTCAAGTTTATACAGCTTTTAGGGCTTGAAGAATACACAATAGCATATTTGGTTAATATTACTTATAAAAATGACGGTTCAAAATATACATCACGTAATACGTTTCTTTACCGAAGACAGCTCTGCCAAACAGCTTCACGGCTCAATTGCGGGTCTGCGACGCGTTCAAGGATGTGTTGCGCTATGCAATCTGCACGTTTCGTTGACAATTTATCAACCTGTTACGTCGGAGTGCGTAATATAAGTATTTTAAAGAAGCTTGGGTGCATCAAAACTAAATCAAAACCCTTCGTAGCAAAAACATCTATGAGAAAAAATCAAACAATGGAAAAAGATATCAACTAGGGGATGGGAATGGGTTAGTAACGAATAATGCATAGAGAGAGATATTCAGTGAAAGTAAATGTAGTGAAATGACATCATGGGACTGGTGCACAGGGGAGGACGAATTTTTAGCATGTAAAGAACTATGCGTGTGACATTACCTGGTACAGAAGGTGAACATGAATTCCTTTCGTCTCCTGGCGCCATTCATATGGGCTTAACTAGCCCCTTACATAATTTGAAGCTTGACTTCATAGATAAATTGAGGAGAGAGATGTCATGTCCTTGATGGTGTGAGTCGTAATGATTCGAGATAACTTACAAGCCATGATCTAGATAGTGTAGGTCCTAGGTATAGCGCGTTGAAGGCTACATTCAACCGTATTTTAGAGACAAATCAAGTATGAGTATAACTAAATAATACATGACCATTTCCCTTCAACAAATTCATCCAAGTATGAGCAAATGAGAACTATATGGACGAGCTAGGGACAGTGGCAACGAGACAGGCACTGTAGAAACGAGCGTAGATCTGTAGGAACAGGCTGATGAATGTACGAATGAGCTAGGGACATTAGAAACGAGACGGGGACTTTAGGAACAAGCTGAGAAGTGTAGGAACATGCTGGGGACTGTATGAACAAGCTAGAGACAATGGCATGAGACAGGGACTGTAGGAACGAGCTGAAAAGTATAAGAACCAGCTAAGAACTGTATGAAAGAGCTAGAGACAATAGCAATGAAACAGGGACTGTAGGAACAACCTTAGAAGTGTAAGAACAACCTGAGAACGGTAGGGACAACCTATAGACTGTAGGATCGAAAAAGAGACTGTAACAACGAGCTAGAAACTGTAGGAACAAGCTGAAGATTGTAGAATGAGCTGGGGGCTGTGGGAATGAGACAGGGATTGTAGCAACGAGCTGGGGACTGTAAGAGCGAGTTTAAGAGTGCATAAATCAGCTATATAACTTGAGACCAAGTTACAGGGTGTATAAAATCACAGAGTACTTAAGAACAATACGTAGAATTAAGAATCCTCTCCAACACACATACTTATTTGCACTTGTTAAAAATTGGCCTGTGGTCTCGAAGAGAGGAGAGGGAACAGGTTCCAGTGGGTTTGTTTTGACAGATTTTTGAGAGTGATATGACAAAAAAATGTTCTGATATGGTGTAAGATCAGATAAGAGTAAGAATAGAAATAATACTGAAAGGACGATTATAATCTGTTGTTTAGTTGGGAATAACACATGTTTTATAAAATAAATGATCGAGAGTGCTTATAAGTCATCTCACTTAACGAGGAATAGTTCTACAATGTAAATTAGCTTGAATGTCCAAGACATTAAAACAGATGTAATATTTAAGAGAGGCTGAACTGTCGTTTGAGTCATAGAACAATATGTATAAAGGGATTTGGTCGGGACTGAGCTTTGACTGAGCTGGCCAACTTAGTGCGATATTGGGCTTTTCTTCACTACTTTAGCATGGGTTTTATTGATTGAGTGTTAATAATGCACAATTAAAGCATTTGGAAGTGGTTGATAGCGAGGGGATGGAAAGATGTGGTGAAGAGAGAGATGTATAGGGCAAGCGGAGGGCGCTTGGAGATGGGCGCCCTGAGGTGAGCGTTTGAGCCATGGTTTGAAAAAGGTTTGAACGTGACGCTGTTTAAATTACGTAATGATTATGTGTACTTGGACGCGACGCGACAACGATTGCGCTTGGCCCATGCACCATGAACAGTTTGTGGGAGTCGAGCATCTCTTGCCCGACTCTTCCTTCCTTCCCCCCATCATCTTCCCTTCCTCCCTCCATCCCTCCCGCCCCCTCTCTCCCTCTTCTACTGTTCAGTGTGTATCCTATCTTCCCAGCCATGCTGAAGTTAGCTAGCAATGTTCCCATCCTTTTGGAATGCCACGTTTCTCCCTAGGCAATATTCTGCTTCAATCTGATACTGAAGCAGACCTACCCCTCACCAGCATCTGTATTTCAAGCCCTAGTTCCTGGACACGCCTACGCAAATGAATTCCTACCACTGGGAAGTGGTGTTCTCGAGACTGCGCCACTGCATGTGCGCGCTCCTGGTATGTGTTCTAACACTCTAGCTTACGGTTTTCTTTTTTTTTGGTTCTTCGTTTGTATCTTTTATGGTTTGAGCTTGCACCATGGGTTTGTGAACAATCCAGGGCGGACAAAACACATACATGCGTGGCAATAGTCATCCCTCCACAGTGCGTTGTCTACACGCTATGGTTCTTCTTTGGGCTCACTCCAGAGAGTTCGAGGGCTTATTCATCGTTTATCTCTTTTCTTTCTCTCTTTTTGCTTCCATTCTCGGACTCAGCGCGAGTCATGGAGTACGAAGTACACAGGGCGGGGTCGGGACTAAGTTTCCCCCCAGGTATAGATGTTGGATGACATTCCTTCTGTGAGGGTGAGTCTTTTTGCGCCTACCTTATTTTAGTTCTAGGGTTCACTGCTACTGTGGTGTAATGGCTGATGTAGAGAGCGAGTGGTTACGTGCCTGGGTGTACATTGGTTATCGATTGACGGTACGCGGTACGTAGAACATGGTCCTGAGGAAGCCTGTTATACGCTAACTGTATTATTTGTTCAGTGTCAGCGTTTTCATTGTCTTATCCACCGGAGTTGTATCTAGGTGGCCTTTCCACCCAACTCCATATTGCTCTTCCACCGTCTCCTTCCCCTGTTGACGCTGTCCTGTTATAGTTCTTTTTCTGTCTAGGCACCTCGACTCGAGTTTTGAACTTTTTCTAGTGCACTTATTCTTATCTCCAACTTCGCCATATCTTTGTCTGTGTCTTCATTTCCATTCCCTCATCGTGTAACTACCGAGCTGTATGACTTTGGTACTATTTATGGTTGTTGCGCGATGTCGTTGGTTTTTAGTTAGCATTGGTTTGAATTAAGTGAGCTGGTGTGAGCTAATAAGTACCAATAAGCAACACTCTTTCCGCTCGCCGTACGTTGACTTGTTTTCTAAGATTTTGATGTAAGAGTATTGTATTAGATTGCGATCTATTATCCAAAGTGCGAAATCATTCAATAAACGGAATCAATACTGTGTCCGAATTGAAATCAATACCGTAACTGAATCAATAAAAATCAAATCTATGGGAAATGTAATGAATCCTTTCAAATAAACCAAATGTATTGCCTTGTGAGCCTTGTATGGCTCATAAGTATTGTACTGGATTCCGTGGGAATGATGTTATACAATGTTGGTAACTATTGCTGGGTTGGTATTTCTGAGGTTCCATACTAGTAGTTCACAATACTTGTTGTCAATATAACATATTTTTGAGGTTTACAACATATTTTTAACTATTATATTATATTTCTACGCCAATGTATGTGGCACGCTTTTTTTCTGATGGAATGTCTGACCGAAAAGACGAGCATCATTCAAAGCACCATGTAAATATTAAGACAGACCTTTATACCGCCATGTATCATCTCAACTTCAGTATACAAGAAGTTGAGGGCGTGCAACAGATGGTAAGCAAAAACTTTAAGGAATAATTCAGGAAGGCGCCCTGGGGTATAGTATTTCGCGAATTGTGCCATACTTATCCCAAGAGGCCTGTGAACAAAGCGGTGATGCTCGGCGCCGCCCGACTTCTGACATATAGAAAAGGTATCCAATGCGGTGCGTATTAACAAACTCCCCGAATTCGATGTCTTCATGCCTTCGAAACGGCGGAATGCAGCGAGCTCGCGGTGTACAGGCTCCGAACTTTGCTCGCAAACCTTTATCGTGACATATCTATGCTCCCTGCCACAAACAACAAGTTTATACCATTCCGATGGGGTGGAAACAGATGGAGACAACGTACTCGAGGTCACGACAAAGCCATGCAGTTGAACGTGATCCATATCCAATTTTTCCGAGCACTTGGTAGCACGACTGGAACACCTCGCCAATACGCACTGGATAGAAAAGCCCTGGTTCGTACCACTCCCAGATCTCCTCCTCAAGAAGATACGAATCATCGATGGTGGTAAAACCCGTTGTTAGAAATAGCCTAGGTGGGGAAGGAGATCTTGGTAAGGCCATGTTCGCACTCCCGAGCTTCGCCATGGGGCGGCAGTGGAGCCTGTCCGTTACGTAAAGCTGCGAGCCACGAATCTATCAGGCTAAATAGGGCCTACTATTGATTTTCTTTCTATTGATCTTATCATTACATCATATTTGAATGGCCAAGATCTAATATAACTGAATGGAAAATGGTGCGTTCCTCACTTCTTACTGACGACAGTAATCTATGAGAATGGTGGCGACTGCTACACCGGCTCCAAGGAGTCCAACCCAGATAACATTATGCGAACGGACTCGAACATCGAATGAATCCAAGGGAAAAGGTGTTCATTATTCTCCTTACCACAGACCTGCGAAAAAGACATCAGAGCCCTTGTCAAATAGACGGCGGGGTAATGATCTGGAGTCGGGTTCGTTAGAAATTAACGCTGAAGGTCTCCCCTTAGTTGGGTATGTGTCTATGCTCACAAAGTGACTTAAGTTGACATTACATTTGCAATATAGCGCCGGGAAGTTCATCGCTTTCAGTGGTACACAGAACCTTGGGCAAGGCGGATTTGAATATTCAGCGTGGGGTAGCGACGACATTTATCGGTGAGTCATTGAATAATAAGGTTATTCCTCTGTTCTAATAGAGACTTTAAAATCAATTACAAAGGCTTCTTGATCCTGCCATTAGTTTTACCAACTCGGGAAAATATATCAATCCCTCCCGTGTCGATCCTAGAATTCTCTTCCCGCAACGAACCCGTTCCGGAACTGAACGGTATGAGCTTCATGTGAAGCTTGAATCCGGGGTATCTGAAATGGCCATCTGTCTGTCCCCTATATGTACGGAAGAGTCTTCGATCAATAGTTCATGCGCAGGCGTATATGATGATCTGGAATACAAGTTTCTAAGTGGAAAACTTCATGCTAAAGAATGGGAAAAGATGGTGGCAACGATATGCATGGCCTTCGGGAAGCCTGAAGTATATGCGGACCTCAGGGGAAGTGTTCTTAAATTTTTAACACCGCCAATAAATAAAAGTAACTGCTTTTACGCCTACTCTGATATACGTACGCTAAATCGTCACAAAAAGAAACGGGACTTCGGGTGTTTCCCCTATACGGCAAATCCATGTTAGACAGTACAGAATATAGTAAGATTTCATGGTATTGTTATTCTCTGTCTGACAAATCATATCAGTTCCTGTATACGACGCTACTAATGTTACTTCACTGGGCACGTACGATGCTCAGTACTTTGGGAATATCACGTTACCACAGTGGAGGGGAGAGATTCCAAGAGATTCCTGTGCTATTGTTGCGTATTCCATGGCTTGTTATTACAAGCGTAGCCTTCAGCAATGGAAAGTCTACGCAAATATACAGTGGGTCATTGTATTGGGGAAAAAGATAGACAGCGCTCAGTGATCCATTCGGGCTCGTACTTAATAAATTATTATTATCGTAACTATTGTGCAATTTTCCTCCATATTAACAGGGAAGTATTTGAAGCGTAAGTATTGTACTAAACGAATCAGTTAAGTTCACATTAATGTTTTTTTTTTTGATAATAAAGCCACCATCGCGATAAAGAGGAATTTGCCAAATTCGAGCCATTTTCTCTCGAAATCTGAGACTGAGAACATCCGAGGTGGGGTACCATATGCTAGCCATATTAGTTTGACTGCAAGACCCCCCTTTTATGTATCTGACTGAAAAGGTCACAAAATATTTGTTTCGAGGCGGCGGGCTGTTCTTATTTGTCTTCGTAAGTATTGTTTGGTTGCTGAGGAAACCAAAAGATATGAACTTTTTTCAAGTTGAGAAAAAAAGATCCGGAAAGCAGAGTATCCAATCCCTTCCAATCACTTGACCAGTCCGAACGAAGCAAATCTGATCGATTGTTTCGATTAATACAATGCACTTTCCTTGCTTTTACAAGTAACCATGTGATGTTTTTGATGAAGGGCTCATAGATATTCATATGAAAACTAATATCCAACTAATTAACTGGGTATGGCATACATAAGCAGCTCTATTATCTTATTTGCAATTATCTGTTTCTTATATCCAACTCGTTTCCAACTCCAAAGATGTACACTCTATAGTCTTCCGTTTTGTGATGCAGGGGAGGAGGGAAGACGTCGAGCAGGGACGGGAATAGTGGTAGAGGCGGCGGTAGGCGATATGGCAATGATGCCCTCGTAGGCACGAAAGGAGTAGGGAAGATCGAAGTTAGGGACACAGGTGAGGGGGGTGAGGGGGGGGGGGGGGCTGAATGACGTTGCGACGCAGAGGAAGGGCGGGATGACGTGGCTTCAATGACGTTCTTGCAGCGTCGTCGTCGTCGTCGTCGTGACGCCGTAGAGGAGGAGGAAGTGAGGATGGGCTGGATGATGTAGCGTAGAAGCCGATGCCATTCTTGCAAACAGAACAGGCATCGTCGTCGTTGTGACGCAGAGAAGGAGAGAGGAGGGATTATTGTTGGCGAGATGACGTTACGGGCGAGAACGACGCGACGCGACGAGACACTACTGCATGGAATTCCCAAGGAAGTACACTGTGCAAGCGCATAACACACCACCAGGAAAAACGATGTTCCTCCGAGAGAAAAGAAAAGGGAGTGAAGAGCCCGGGGACCTGCACGGCAGTTGTGAGTCATCCACCAGTGCTAGCAGCGACAACAGCTTCAGTCAGAGCGAGAACGGCAACGGCGCATCACAACACCATCCCCATCCCCATCCACAACTCCAACCCACAACTCCCCTGCATCTCTCATCCTTCCAATCCTCAACCCTCCCCCACAGAAACCCGAAACAAAAAATGACAAAAAACTCACCACAACAATCGGATAAGCTACTTGGCTAGCGGCATGCGTTCTTTAAGTCCTGCAACGGTCAGACCGTCGAACACCATTAAGCTGTATAGTGTCACGCTGTGAGTGAGAAGGGGATGTTAGTACCGTGTAATGGTAAAGGGAGAGGAGCGGAGAGCGCCTGGAGGAGGAAGAGGAGGAGTATGAAGAGAGAGAAACAAAAGAAAGACTCGCCTGATGCTAACAAAGTCAACAGCCACATAATCCCCGCAACATCGATACCGCTACCAACACATCCACTTATCAACATGCTTTCTTATATCCAACAGCTAACAGAAAGCTCACCTGGACGAATGATGAGGTGTTGCAGTACACACCACTACATCCATAATCAGCTACGTCAGCCGATAGCAGAGATAGTGATATATACCGTACCTTGACGATGTACATAAAGTAGGCCTAATAGAACAAAGCTGAGTACTGCAGTGATGGAAACGGAAGACGGAAGACGGACCTTGGCAGGCCTATATTGCCAGCAGCAGAACTAAAGATAAATGGATTAGCATTGTGTCGATCACGGATCAAGGATTTAGAATGTACTTAGAGAGGATCAAGACATGTCAAGGCGTTCGTTGAGGTGATACGAATGGAAAGGGGAGAGGTACAGATGGAAGAGGCAAAGATTGAAAGAGCTAGTGCGAAGGGAGAAAAAGTGGCAGGGTATGGTGCGAAGATGGGTGGAGGTGGAGGCGGTCCTTTAGGTGAAGAAGGTAAGAGTGGTGGAATGATGGAGGGTACGGAGTAGATACGTACCTGTAATGTTAGAATACAGGTATCAAGGTTATTATAACTGCCCGTCGTAACGATGAGTGGACTGGTGGCGATGAACGAGACGTGGGTTGACGTACAAACAGTGACAGAACAAGCACCAGCAACGACCCATCCCATCATAGGCACAGAATCCCGATTATTATGCCTTTCGAATCCCAGAACTTGGTCTGGTCGTTGTTGGCGATGCGACGAGATGACGTGGCTGTCTACGAGGTGTCGACGACACTGTGGGGATGTGATGTAGCGTGCGAGGCTGAGGTGGGCAGCCAACAAATATATATAGTGTTGCAATGAAAGAGCTCCAAGCACTCTATACGGCCTCTGGGGCATCCCATATGTGGAAACCGGCATGGCATAAGCGAATCACACTCCCGACGCTGTTCCTTGGGGTGGTGGGCATACCCCGTCATCCAAGCTCCACCTAGAAGAGAACAGGATCCTGACATCATTCACCAACAGAGTGAAGGGTGACTCCACACCGCTAGATCTCTGCCTGCACTAGCTCTACGCAGGACAGAACCACGACAATTTCGACCCCAAAAGATGTACGCTGTGTAGACGAAGTAGCAGTAGAGATGTGGGGACTTGACAACATGTGGCAGCAGTGGAGGTGCCGTGGTGAAAACAGCAGGAGAGGGCGAAGTGAGTGGAGGTGGTGGTGCAGTGGTGGGAGTGTCGTCGTTTCGTGAGGCAGGGGAGGCAGGAGGGGGAGCTTGATGATGTGGCATCGATGCTGTTCTAGCCAATGGGACAGGTACCTTCGTCGTTGTGATGCAGAGGAGAGAAGGAAGAGGGGCTTGGGGGAGAGGGAAGGGAGAAGGGCTGGGGCTGTTGAGGTGACATTAGGCCATTGGGCCGCTGGGACGTCAAGCAGGGACAGGGGAGGTGGTGGAGGCGGCGGTAGGCGATATGGCGGCGATGCCCTCGCAGGAACGGAAGGCGCAGGGAAGGTCGACGTGAGGGACGCAGGGGAGGAAGGAAGGGGGGGCTGAATGACGAGGCTTCGGTGACCTTCTTGCAGTGTCATCGTCGCCGTCGTGACGCCGTAGAGGAGGGAGAAGTGAGGAGGGGCTGGATGACGTAGCATTGTTGTGACCCAAAGGAGGGAGGAGAAGTCGGTGTTGGAATGGCGCGACGAGACGACATGGCCGTCTATGAAGCGTCGACGACGCTGTGGGGACGTGAGATAGCACGCGAGGTTGAGGCGGGCAGCTGACAAATGCGTTGAGCTTCGTGACTCAATGTCGCGTTGACGTGCCATGGGGTCTTGATGTGGGGGATGTCGAGGTGGGACCTGAGATCTGAGACCTGAGGGACAGTGAGTGAGGAGCAGTGACATGGCAGATCTGACTTGGCATTGACAATGCTATGGAGGTCGCATCGACGTTGGGGCAGGTCCTGAGGAGCGGAACACCGAGGTCATGGAGGTCGAAGCCAGGAGCCAAACTCAGGCTGCGCACCCTATACGCCGACCTGGGCCGAGTAGCAGAACGCTTAAGAGAAATTCTAGGTCACTATCTTGAGCCTTTTGTATAATATTTTGAAGCCTTGAGTGAGAATAGTGCCATGAAAGAAACTAGAGACAGGCAAGAGACAGGTTGAAATTGGGTCGAAATGAAGGTCAGTGAACGCAGAGGGGACACATTGAGAACGGAGAAGGGGGAAGAGGCAGCTTGTAGGTATGTAAAGAGCAAAAGAGCAGTCTGCCTCAGTTTGAACTTCGCACGCCGTGCACGGCCCGCAGTACCCGAATCCACGCGAGCGCCCACTCTGCAATCGAGAAAACATATGAGAATGATGCCAAGATTTGGCGGGAGTATATACCAGGAAGACGTATGTTACTGTGCGTAAACTAAATAAATAACTCAAATACTACAGTAGCGCTCAGTTCTGCAGTCCTAGTGTCTAGCGTTGAAAATCACCCATACCAAACCGGTAATTGATAAAGTTTCCTAGCTCCATCCTCGGGTTTGTTCCTAGTACACTAAGCAAAGTCTCCTTCAACGTAACGGCACGCTGATAGGCTTCTATCTCCCAAGCAGCTAAAAATCTTACTTGAATCTTGAGCTTGGGCCTAAGGTTAGTATTTTGAAGAACGCTTTCTCCGAACTGACACCAAGCAACCTCTTCTGTAGCACCGAACTTCGCTGCGGTATCTCCGCGTTTGATATAAATTGAGATTTTCATGTCAATTCCATGCGCCATGTAAGGAAGCGAATCCATAATGCGCTGGATGAAAACTATAGCGTGTTTTCCTTTTTCCTCTTGCGGCATAAAAGATAATTCAAAACTAAGCTCCACTAGTGAGTATACGGCGTTAAGGTTGATAAACGCAGTATCCTGATTTGTATTTATAGATGTCTGAACGAGATATTCGATGTGTTCTTCGTTAACTTTTGACAGATTTCAGTTTACAGAAAGATCTTATGAAATTTGAAATGACTCCGTCTTGTCTCCCCTAGTTTTATCAAGATTCACATACTATATTCAAGCCTATTTAGCACAGACTTCGTAGCTCGGTGGCAGGTGAAACATAAACAGTCACCATTACAAATCAGCTAACCAACAATTCTTAATGCATGGATAGCATCTCCAACGCCTTCTCAACCTCCTTATCAACAGGATACGGCTCCCCCCAGTTGAATTTCTCACTGAGGTCTACACTTAGCTTTTCATACAGTCTCCTCGACGTTTCTTCATCTGCGCCACTGATGTCTTCATACCCAGGTGCACGGAAACTGCCTACTCGGGCCATTTCTCGGGATTTCTCAAGAACCAAATTCGCGATGGGTCGGCGTGTGGTTGCATAAGCGTCGGTGACACGATGGATTGGGATGTCATTTTCCAAGGCCTTTAATAGAAGGCGAGCGAGCATGTATGCGTCCTGCGTGTGTTATACTAGGCACATTATTTTACGAGTAATTGTGGACACGTACCTCTACTGCTTGTCCAGCCCCAGCACCCAGGTTTGGGAGCATTGCATGTGCCTATTTAAACCAATTATCACATTAACCGTTCAACATAGGAGCTATAATAAAATTTAAACATACTGCATCGCCCAAAAGAGCTACTCGTCCAGTGGCATATTTCTCCAGGATATTGAGATACTGGATCGTCCATTTTGAGCAGTAGTCTATGTTCTATATCTCATGCTATTAGATCTCATAGAGGTTAACAAGAATAACAGCAACTGACACTCAATAATCCCAGATATTCTTCAGACCAATCTCCAAAAAGGGAGAGAATATGCTCTTTAGTCACTGTCTCCGAACTGGGACCGTCGAAGGGGGTTCCATCCCCGCTAAAGTTGGTAACAGTTGCTGCCATATTTATGAATCGACCGTGCATGATAGGGAATGTTACTGAGTACTAAATAAAATCATTAGATAATTGTCAGGGTTGATTAGCAACTGGAGATTACTTTTCCATCTCCCATGTACTTCAATAGTAAAGTCAATCGTTGGTTCATTCAAACGTTACAAATACTTACCATCATTGGCTTAGAGAGTGATACATGGTCGGGGAATGCCTTTTTGACCTTCTCCGCGTCAATGAGACTGCGGTATAGAACGGTGCCGCCCCAGATAGGATTTATCGATTTTTTCTCATCGGGGAATCGTTTGTTAATGAGTTCAGCTCTAACATGCGACTTTATTCCGTCGGCGCCTATAAGTAAGTCGCACATTTGTGGCTCTTGACTGTCGAAATTAAGAACGACGTTGTCGTCTGATTCGTCATAGGACACAAGACGATGGCGAAGGCGAACCTTCACAGAAGGAGGTAGCACTTTCATCAAAGTGTGATGCACCTCGGCTCTATGAAAATGAGCCGGTGATCCTAATAAAACTTCTGTAAGTCTCCAATTGTTACGTTAAAATGACACAGCACTTACCATTCTGATAGAACTCGAACATATCAATGTTTTTTGCTTGGTCACCTCTTGTAACAGCCCATACCAATGCTGTCATCATAAATACGAGGTTCATCATACTAATTTAAGACTGATGCTTACATCGTTCGGCAACTGGTTTCTTTTGCAGGTGCTGTTCAAGCGCTTCAGAAACTCCAAGGCGTTGAAATATCTCCCAAGAGCGCTGCCAGAATGCAATCCCTCCGCCGATCTCTTTAATTTCTTGGGTTTTCTCGTAAACGTCGATCTTGACCGCCTCATCAGGAATGACTTTGGCCAGAGCAAGTGCAAACGTCAGACCGCCAATGCCCGCCCCGCTGTATATAACTGTTAGCACCATATCCAAGCATGGACAGTGCACTAGAGAACGTACATGATTGCAACGTGGAGTGGTTTTGTAGTGTCAAAGCTAGATGTTTCAATGACGACCATTTCTTGTTCTGGTGCGGTGAAGCTGACAGTGTATTCTGTGTTACTGGTGGATACTTCTCATCCGACTTGAATGCATGGGTTTATATACCTTTTCATTGACAACATATATTAAACCTGAAGGCACCTGCATTACCCATTCTTGTGTTGTAAAATAATCACTAATCCAATTCATAAACACGCTTATTTGAAGTTATCGCCATTTTAACACTCGGTTCGCGTTACAACCGTAAGGTTCCCTCGAAGTTTTGAATTTACTGGTATTGGGTGGAAGATACTCATATGATCAGCGATTGCATCGGACAAATTATAGCCGTCTTACGGGAGTACCTCGAGAATCGTGGGCCAAAAAAACGATCGTAATGGAAGTTTAGCATGCCAAGCTACGCGTCCTCGAATAGCCAACGTCGATTAGACCGTCAGTTCTACCAGAACAACAAGGTTTCAATATGAATACATGGTTGATCCCAGTGTTCAAAAGTTGTCTCCAGCACACCTCAATGATTCCAATGTCCAGTACTGCAATGGGTTTAAAGCTATTATTTTGCGATTCCCTCCTACATTAACAAGTTCAGTCAATATAAATAGAACTAGTGTAAAATCATCGACGTACACCAATAGTATCGTCATTGCTGTGACAACGGAGGCCTCAAACGCTGGGATTTCGTTCCACATCGCCGATCATGGGGTGACAAAGGTTGAAGTAAGATATTGTTGAGTCACGCGACGAGTTAAGTAATTCTTAAGTACTTAGAATAGAAATCCTAAATACTATAATAATATTCAAATCCCGAGGTGCGATTTCAGTAAGTTCGAGGGGTGCAATTGTGTCTATTCCAAATTTAGAACAAGTTAAAAATAGAACAAGTTAAACTCAGGCTATTCTCGTTCACGCGTCAAAGTATTCAAAGTCAAGTTCAGATTCAATTCAGTATCGCGGTACGTATTTCTCGGTATCAAAACGTTCTCGTAACTATCTCTGATTCTCGTCTTTACACACCCTGTCAGTGGGAGGGAAGAATGCCTGGCAGTTCCTGCCTTATTTCTTCCCTCTTCCCCTACTATATACATTTTTCTCTCTACTTACTTACAAATGGCGTAGTAATAAAATATGATTTATCTTCCGGTCATTTCTCCGGTCCGTGTATAAGGTAACGCGTTGTCAGCGCCCAGACGGCGGTCAGCCAATCGTGCGCATAACCCAGCGCGCTCCCATTCTGCAACGCGCGCTCGTTTCGAGCGTCTCATCGGTTACCTTCCTAATCGGGTAATCAGCCGATGCGGCAGCGTCATCCGTTTGTATCAATTTCATTTATGTCGGCCTCTCGGGTCGGGTTTCCGCTCCCGCGTGAACTCCTGACTGTTGGGGTACTCGCTCTCTTTCCTTTCTTGCTTCCTTTCCCCACTTCTCGCGCTCTCCCCCTCTGTCTCGCTGTCTCGTTGTTCCATTGTCTCGTCGTTGCTCAGGCTCACTGTTCTCGTGTTCTGGTGGACTAGGATCTGGGTCTCGTGGTTTGGGCTTTAGGGTTTGGTAAGTCCGTGTTTCTATCAGTCCCCACCCATTGTATCGCGCGCTGACTTTGTCATTTAGTCAGTTTGTTCGTTCTGGGCTTTTTGGTACTCATGTATTGAATGCAACGTTATTTTAGAAAGGTAAAGTAATATATTTTGTTTATTGGTTTAAGAATTTAAAACCAGTACTAACGCGGAGGCATATGTTTTTAATAGTTTTTTTTATATATCCCTTGTTTAATTATGGGAGGCGGCGCGGGAACTCAGCCCCTCCCCGCTGTTTCCTTTGCTTGACGCGTTTGGTACTGTCGTCTCGAAATCGAGACGTAAAGAAGATTTTTTAAAATTGGGTACGTCGTATTCTTGTACATGCGTATCAATATGTAATGGTAATTTCATGGATTATCACAACTGTAGGTAGCAGCAGATAAATGACACGTAATTGAGCTGAGAACCAGTTCAACCAACTGAGAACTTGCGATTCAAAGTGCAAAGACGCTGCCAAGCAAACCGCATGCGCATGATGTTCATTCCAATGGAGTGCTTGTTCATTCGCTTGCCAACTTACGTGTGCAGTCGTCAGTTCCGCATTACGTTCCTACGAATAAGGATCATGGAGGACATGAACGTTTGGACTCCCCACCTCCACCCTCGGTGTTGCTAGTAGACAGGAATGCTACCAGAATGTAACACGAAGAAGCTTTTTTTTTTTTTTTTTTTTTTTAAATCCTGAATTTATTGTCGGTGATGGTGACCCATATGTCGCGACAGAGAGATGTCTACCGTAATCTAAGGTAAAATACTGTATGTGTGTGTGTAGGTAATGTATGATGTGATTGTAAGTATGCGGCTGTAATGTAGAGGCCTCGGAGTGGCATGCGCAAGCATGTCACCAGGAGGATGTGAACGGAGGCAACACCGGGGTGAATGCGCACCGTGAATGTTGAGTTATGTGGCTGTATGCCAGAGCTGAAGATCATGTTGTTGGCGGAGCGCGACAGTGCGTGTAGACGAAGAAGCTTGGAAGGCTGCAACTCTACCGAATGCATCAGAAATATTGAACGCGCGATCCGAGTCGATAAAAGCAATAAAATGTGCTTGCGCTCTGGCAAGGGAACCTATAACCACCGCTATCAAAAAGGCGAAGGTAGGTGGCATTGGCAAGTCATAAACATTACAAGACCATACCATACTGATACCACATATGTTATAGGAGCGAGGACCATGCGACAAGGATACTAGAGAAAACGGTGGTTTCCACTTCTAGCTCCAGTTGTAGAGGCAGTTCGCGCAGCACAAAATGAACTCTCATCCTGTTATGACAAGACCTCGAGACGACATGCCGCTCAAACGAACGTGAAGTCAGTTTTCTTGCGAAGAAAACATAATAGAATTCGAAGGTGTCTTCTACAACGACAACAGCTGTGTTGTACTCTTCCCTTCCTCCTTCCTTCACGGAAACGCGAACGGGCTGCCTCCCCGCAGCCCACAGGCACCTCGTCAACGTTCAACTTGTCTGCATGGGCCTATGTAGACTGAGGTTGCAAGGATGGAACTGGACGAGCGGAGGCCACGCGACAATAGGGAGGTTCTCGCGCATTCATCTGCGCCTGCCACTTTAGAAGTACGGTTGGTACCGTCTGCTTGTATCCTAACCAGTCGCTAGCTAACAGTAAGCAAGCAAGAACTCAAGATAAGCGCAACGCACATACGTCCTTCTTCGAATCCTTTCACGTTTCGCAAGCAGGTTATCCTCCCGACTCCCAGACTCAGTCTCCCCCTTTTCAATCCCATCCGTAGTATTCATCTTCAGGCGAACCTAGATCTTCACCAAACCAATCGTGTTCTTCAAGGCATTGCTGTATTAATGTAGAAGTTGAATGGGTCAAATGAACAACGGTGCAGCAGGCCTGGAGATAAGTTCAGAGTGGTGAATTTGATAGTTGTTGCCAATAGACGGCGGGGAGTCGGAGCTGAACGTGAACCGACACAGGGGAGTTGTAATCAGCAAAGTGTTCCCACGACCCGCGCTCTTGAGCTTGAGATCCGGACTGGTGTAGTATGTAACGGCAAAATTGAATTCACTTTATTCCCACTACCTTTTAAGGTAGTTGGGTATTAGGGACGTTTGGGCCACCGGATATGGTAATTTGAGGATCTTGGATAAGATCTCAACTTGATTGGCTGGAGTACCTCTCTGAATTCTTGTGATGATTGTGACCATTTTTCTCACCAGTACACCAGCTCAATGTCCTCATCGACAACAAGCTGACTCCACTATTGATCATATTTTTAACACCTGCAACACAAGTGCAGCATGTAAATATATGTAATATTATGCTCAACGACATCCTCCTCGCCAACCCCAGGGCACACCCACATCAACATCTGCACAAGCACAAGCACCACCCACTGTCTATGGCACACTGTGTAGGATCGTTCATGTGTATTCATATGTACCCCTTCTCTCCCCCCCTTATTACATGGAACTAATGAAAGAGAAAGACTCTGCTGACACCACAAGCAACAAAGTATCTCGCCCCCTCTCTCCATTGCTGCCTGCAAGATCCTACTCCAACCATAGTGAGTGTTAGGTGGGGGAACTGTTCATTTGCATCGTAAGGACTTCGAGCTTCATCAAGGTGCAACGTGCTCACATCGTGTGCATGTGATATGTTCGCTTTCCCTCCCACCTTATTACACGAAATCAATGAAGACAATCCACAAAGACCACAAGGAACCCCGTCTCTCGCCCTCTCTATCCATCGCTGCCTCAGGAATCGACATTTTCATGTCAGCTCTGTTATTGGACATGCAGGAAATGCCACAAGCCCACAGGACTTGAAGCACTGGGATTATAGATACCCATATGTTGGACTATCCCCCATCCCACCTTCATATCGACTCACCCCATCCCACACGAACTAAAAGTTAGCCAAATACACAGGAATCTACGTACGGGCAGCACATACTTAGTGCCGTTGAAGGTGGCTTTGACAGCGTCAAGATATACAAGACCAACAGATGCCCTGTAGACCAATTTTTGCAGGACATAACGAATCAGCAGCATGCGGATACATACATTAGGAGTATTGAGAATCACAGTTAGTTCATGTTGGAGATTATCGATGCCGTTTCAAAAGTTACTGAAGCATATAGGGTAGGGATGGCGGAGAACCTTTCAAAGTATGCTTAAAGTCTTCAGTAATCTTTATTTCTATTGCTGACGGTATTCATAGAAATGAAAATGAAAGATCCCATGCCCCAATACGCCCAACCAGACTTGGCATATCCATGTCTCATCGACCTCTCGATAATCTTGCTCATAGTGTACACCTCCGAGTTAACTTTGTGCGACATCGACTTTGGCAACTTGCTCATCATTGTCATACACTCGCATCACAATCACCCCTTATAGTTTTCTTGTGAGTACATTGATCATAGTCTTCAATGTTGATGATGATGCATTGATAATGGCTTGCCATTTGTCGTGCATATGTCATAAAACAACTTTGCATCATCTTCTCACGTATTCCGCAACATACTGACCCTTCCGCACATCGGCCACCCCAGGTTGTCCGAAAAGAGCAGCTGTCATTGTGGGGTGTTTTTTCCAACCTCTCTGTCTCTGTCACGCTTCGAAGACGTCTCTTTCGAAATACCTATCCGTACAATACTCAAACTCTTGTCCACTGATTTGAATCAATGACATGGTACGCCTTCGTCTGCCTGTAAACCTGGCTCCATTTCCTGAGTCCAATATGTAGTAAACACATAAGTACTTGGTATTTGGTTCATATTTAGTTACTACGTAATGGCGATCTGGAACTCATGCACATGGTAGTTCCCTGCCTTATAAACCATCTACTAGTACCATGGATTGTTAGTCCTTTGAATCCTACTTCTGATGCGTTCAAAACCTGTCTTTTGGCATTTCTTATTATTTTTCTATATCTATACAAGCTATTCGTGGTCCCATAAAATGTAAACAAATTAAATATTTAACGTTTTAGCATTCACACCGTCCATCAATATAATTCATCTTTCCATAAGTACTTGAGTGGCAATATCCAATTTAATCTTGTTAGTAGTGGGCTTTGCCGCTTGTCGGCCCTACTGTTATTCAATGATGAACGCTGTAGTCTAAGGCTGCCAACCATAACCGTGCAAAACGGTTACAGACATAACGGGTACCGTACCGTCTGAGACCTGGAGAGAACTCAGCATGGGTCGGGTTCGGTGCGGTTATCACCCGTCAGTACCCGTACCGTGGTACCGTTACACCGTGTAACGGTACTAACTTACACGGCTGTCAATACGGCTTACATCTACTGTTGTTTATACTCCATGATTTAAGTAAATAGCATATAACAAATCAACAAACCTTCGGCTGTCCGGTCGCGTAACATGTCTAATGATGACCGTTATCGCTGGATACAACACTATCAGATAATAAATAAGGCCGGCTGTCGCCGGCAAAGCCCACCAACCACGATAATTTTTTTTTTTGAAAAAACCAATATTATACAAGCAATAAGTTACAAAGTAAAAATAAAAAGCGTAAAAGACGCAAATCAAAGTGGAACAACCGGAGGGAAGATTTGACACGCACAAGGTGGGTAACAAAGAGTCTACAAAAGCCATAGGTAAGGACCTAGGGTAAGCTACGAAGTCACGAAAGATAAAAGGAAAAACCCCTATAATACAACTGCAACAAAGGAAACATACACTACATAATACACGAGTAGTACACACGAGTAAGTAAAGAACTTGAGAATAGTTTAACTTATACTAATAGCTAACAAAGAACTTTATAATGAAAGTAACTTATAGAACTGACCTTCTGGCAATAAAAGCAATGAAGTGTTATGTGGACTAATAGTAACTTGTTAAATTCTTAAGTTTAAGATAGTAAGTTCAGTAGAGTGTTTATGAGCGTGAACCCTGAGAGGAATATAAAGTATACTTCAGTAGTATCTGGAAAAAACTTTTATAATTGTCATACACGTCGGAAAGATGATAAGTAAGGCAAATTACAAATGAAGCTCGGACCATAACCAAAAAACGAAGAACAATGAAAATGGCCGAAAAGCCGAAACAAATAACAGGAGCAAACAATCAGGAATTTCGAGCGAGCCCGAGCCCTATAACCCAACTAACTAAAGTTAGTGGGAATCTAGCTGTGCATACAACAACGCATTATTCGTGTTTGCTCTTCCCCCTCTCTCCCCCTCTCCTGCTGGTTCCCTCCAACACTGACATTTCCACATCGCCCCGAATGCCACATGAGGAACTCAAGATCATCAGTATTGTGCGCTACCAAGAGCCACTGAATACCGCAATTTGCCTTACCAACGACCGCGTCATCGCCCCAAGCCTCTCTCAAGTTTTCATTCTTCAAAAGTTTCTCTCAATTCATTTCCACCCTCTTTTTTCATACCATACAATTTACTGTACCCAAATCTTCAATCTCAAAACACTTAATCTCCATTTCACCAACCATTCCTCGTTAAGTCATGTCTTTATTCTAAATTTGATTGTGTACATAAATAAGTATGATATGTTAAAATGCTCATAATATTATTGTAATTACTCTGTCGACATAACTATATATGACATTTACTTTCTGGAGACTTATTTCTGCTAATTTAAGCTTATAATAATGTCTTCACAGTTTTTGATGTATCTTTTGAGATGCCCTGAGTAGTATTAACACTGTCTTTATGGCTAAAATTTATTGATCTCAACTGTGAAACTGTTTACAGCCGTGTTTTAACCTGTCCCGTACCGTCGAAACTTCTAAAAATCGCTACACGGGATGGTTACGGCTGAAACCTGTACCGTCAATGGTTTTGTGAAGATGTGCTGTAACTCGTCACGGCATGGTTGTCAGCTCTACATGTAAGTCTTTGTTTTTTGAACATAAGTTGATTTCAGAGTAATTCATTTCGTACCGTTAATTTCATGCCATTGATTTCGCACCGTTTATTCAGTTACAATGACTCATCATGGGTTATCCTTCTTATAGTTGAAGCCCGCTTGCCGCTCAACATCCATTACCACAAATTACAGTTTGACTGACACTCGAAATTTGACGAGATACATTTCTCGCAGCTTGATATTTCAAGCATTACCAGGTGAGACCTACCTGGGATCAGCTGGACTGTCTAAATCACCATCTTACTATTTCAAGACAACAGACCTGATCCAAATCACTGAATGGTCGAAATCCCTTTTGATATAATTGAACGAATCACAGCTGAAGTAGCATCACAAGAAGATGAGAACAGCCGATTTCGTGATCTCTGTGCATGTTCTTTGATCTGTAGAGAATATCTGAATCCATCACGCAAGCATCTCTTCAAAGAGGTTGATCTTTCAACTTATTACCACTGTGAAAATTATCATAACATATTAACTTCGTCTCCTAACATTGCGGGTTATATTCACACTTTTACCCTTAATACCACCATCAATCCAGGAGACTACGATAGCACCGATGATCATGCTGTTTGTCATCCTGCTCTTCCGGGTATTATCAGCATTCTTCAAAATATTAGTAATTTACTCGTGATTTTTAATCATTCCGAGGACTGGAACTCGGGGAATATCACGGATGAACTGAAGAAAGAGTTGATTGGTGCCTTCTCATTACCATCTCTTTCGACATTGGTTCTTGTTGGCATTCAAAATTTCCCATCAATAATCATGCATTATGCTGTGCATGTTGCACATGTTGTACTTGCTTATATGACGTTCTCAGATTCACTTGAGGAGGAAAAACTCTTGAGGGATGGAGAGATTATGGGACCACGTCAAAGGTCTCAAGTTCGATCACTGGTTCTAGGAGAGCAGTCACTAAAGACTTCACAAGCAATTGTTGATAAGATCTTGTCGCGTCCAGGGTGCAACCTGGACACATTGAATATTTTGTGTTACACGAGCAGTGACTTGGTGATGCTAATCCTGAAACAGCATAAATATACACTCACAAAACTTTGTCTTCCTTCAAATTTCTCGGAAGGTAAGATTTGTTTATCACAATCGGAATACAAAACATTGATATAGTGGGGGACAGATGATGCTCATAAATATGAAATCGACATTATCCCTTACCTTAGAACAGTTATATTTCGCACCAACCGGGCTTCTGAGACTTCCTACAGTAATATCATCCAGTGCTTACTTGGTAAAGCAAGGAAAGGAAACAAGATTGAAGAAATTGTGATTAATATTAGTAAATATTATCAAGGGAATTATGATCGTGAATGGTCAAATAGTTGGGACGGATTGGATAGCTTGCTTTCTGGTTCGCTCTTTGCGAACTTGCGAAGGGTAAACATTGTGTTAGGGCTTGGTGATCCCCGAACTGCGAAATTTGAAGGTCATTATGTGCTTTGGAAACAGAAGTTGGGGGATATTTTTGGTCGGGTACAGCAGAGGGGATTATTGCAATTCACTTGGGCCTACTTTCCAATTTCCGCGAAGATATTAGATATACTGTAGATGTTTGGACTTCATAACACAAATGAAAGTAGTTCTGCGGCAAATAGGAGGCAGGAACAATATTACAGTTGTACTGTGCTAATTATGCATTACTGTCCATGTCCTCAACATAAGAAATAAGGCGGAGCATACTACCAAGCAAACTGCCCGAATTAGCATCAGGTCATCGACACATATTCAATGATCAACAACCTGTCGCCATCATCAGTTCCTGCTAGCTCAGTGACAGAAAAAGGGCATACACACTTGCACTGAGTGTCCCGCCTACATACCCAACATCAGAAAACCAATTCAGCTTTTTGAATCAATTGGAATTCAGTTTTTATTCAGTTGCAATTTCTCACGATGATTTATCCCTCTTTTAGTTCAATGGAGCATATCATATCAATACTTCCTGCTAATTTACTGGCATCACCACTTTACACTCTAAACTTGTCAAGATACATTTATTTACAACACTATCAGGTGAAACATACCTGACATCAGCTAGATTGTTTAAATTACCACCTTACTATTTCAAGATAGAGGTCCTGATATAACCGGGCCGTCAACTTTTCGAGTTCCCGGTAACTCGAATGGAACTCAACTGGAACTCGACTGGAACTCGACTTCGGAACTTACCTGTAACTCGAAAAATGTAAATTGTATGGTATATGACAGAGATTCCAATACTGCTATGGGTTGCTAGATTAATGTTTGCCTCCGCGCTCATTATTTCCCACGCCCCTGAATGTCGATCATTAATTTGATCTGATGCCTCTGCCTCCATCAAATTGATCAATGAGTGCCGCACGTTGTTTTCCGCCGCGCGTTTGATCGCATTCATGTGCCTCATCATCGTCATAAACAATGAGCACCCATTTTTTTCATTTCTAGTTGAGTTCATGGGTGATTCCTCCCAATTTTTTTGTGAATACGAATGTATATTTAATACATCAACAGTACAGCTAAATTACCTATGAAATAGTATGAAAAGCTGAAATTATTATTATTCATGTTATATTTTCTGTAAGCACAGTACACCATGTTTATGCAACAAAGATGTTATATTACATACAAAATAACTAACTTCATATTGTAAAAAATAAATCACTGGATGAATCCAAAAACTGAGAGAAGAATGCACAAAATACGTGCTCACTGTTGAGCATGATGATGGAAGAAGTGCAACGCGATCACCATCAATGCATCAGAAGCGAGTGGAATGATCGAGGGTTTGATGGATGATATGATGGTGCTATTTTTACACATCCTTGGCGGCAGCGGTGGACGTGGGAAACAACGAGCTAAGGAATGATGACGACAATGAGCACAATTGTAAAGTATGGGTTTTTAGTAATGGAATTTAAGGAACTTAAAGTAGGAACTTAACTGGAACTCAACTGGAACTCGAATGGAACTTGACTCAAATTCGAGTGGAGTTGAGTTGTCATTTACCACTCGAAGGTAACTCGATGGTAACTCAACTGACACTCGAATTTAGCTTAAGCGAGGAACTCGATGGAACTTAACTTTTACTCGAAAAAAAATAAGCAAGGAACTCAACTCGACTCGATGGAACTTAACTTTCACTCGAAAAAATAAGCGAGGAACTCAACTCAACTCGATGGAACTTAACTTTCACTCGAAAAAATAAGCGAGGAACTTAACTCCACTCAAGGAACTTGTAGACACTTAACTTTTATTTATTTTGATTTTTACAAGTATGTAGTATACAGGTTACATTGTTTAATGGTTCAGGTACATGTTCATTGTGGCTGGCAAGCGGCAAAGCACACTACCCCCACATGTTATCGTAACTCAAGCTCATTTAGATACATGTTCGATATATTTTGCGGAACTATAACTACCATTATCAAATTTAATTACTCCAATCACATGCGGAGGGGTGGAATGCGGTAAAGAACGAAAGGCCTGTCGAGGACAATAGGTAGCGACATGATTCATCAGCTCTCCACTGCAGCCTTGATCTTTTTCATACATCTTTTTCTTCAGCTTTGCATCCTAGTCAGGAGCCTTATTACCAACAATGTCCCAATGACCAGGTACCTATTGAGCAGAAAAATGAAACAATATGCACGCCAGTCGAACCACGAGTTTGACATGCGTCACTCGAAAAAGGAGAGGACGTACGATGGGGGGGACGCATGGTTGTGTTTTGAGTAGCAAGAGGTGATGAGGGATCCTACGTCAAGGAGGACTGAGGGGAACATTGATATTCATGAGTTTAAGTTATGTTTGTTCCTTCGTTTCTTCTAGTTGCTTATTCCAATCATACATAACAAACACTTCACACCAATTCCTATCCTCATCGTGACCTCTTCGTGACCTCTTCATTCTTGATCTCACGCGTTCTTTTGTATCGGTAACTATAATTATTATCTATTCGTCGTTATTTTTTATTTTCACAACCGTTTTATTTCTTTCAGTCCCAACCAACGACGAAATGGCCGTATGTATTCCATCTTTCTCTATTCTGTTTTCATATCCTTAGCATGTGTAACAGCCGATTCTTGTCTACCGTCCTGTCTGCAATCGCATGACACACTGCGAATGAATGGAAGCCCTGGTCGCTGCCCGACGTGCAGTGTATCGAAATTTGTGGCAGGAAAATTGTCGCAACATACGACACTGGGTTCTGCTGTAAGTCTTTACTTGCTTTTTCATGTTACCTCTAAAGGCTGGTGCTTCAGGGCTCCTTTCCACGACAGTGATTCGGACAGCGAACCACACTATACCCTCAGAGGATTCAAAATAAACGGAAAGGCTATAGCGACCATGCACATATACTTGCGTACCCGGGAGCATTATTTCGACAACGGTGGGGCGAAATGGGGCAGTTGGGGAAAGCTTCGAATGGACTTCAATAAGGATTGTTATCAGCTTTGAATATAATATGTAGTATAATATAGTTTGTGGAACATCGTACATATATCTTGTTGTATATCTTGGTAATACGGATACGGGAGGGAATGGAATTCTATATTATCTTTTATTGTGTATATATCTTACTGTATATCTTGGTAATACGGATACGAAAGGGAATGGAATTGTATAATAAATGTATTTGCACAATGGCGTGCTATGAATCAAGTCTCGTCTGGTGTTTGTGGGGAAGCAAAACCCACTAGTCCCCTCTATTGACCTCTAGCGCGATATCGGGTTTTTTAAATCCTATTTTATCTACAAGAAAGGTGACTAGTGTCCACAAGGGTGAAGCGAGCAGTGTTATAAGTCTGGCAGTGGAGGAAGAAGTCATCAGTGGTCTCGGGGCCATGTTGGCAGGAGGGACATAGAGATTTAAACTGAAGAAAAGAAGGTGAGTCTCTTAAATATTTCATGATAGCTATATATTACTCAAAAACTGGATTGAGCAAATGTGGTGGCATTGCTCAGGGTTAATGCAGGCTCGTGCACCTCACCCCATTTCGTCCCTTTGAGTCTCAACTTCCCTTTCAATCCTCTCACTGTCTCTTTCTTTATTAGCCTCTTTATTGTCTCTTTGATCCCTTTCCCTTTCACTCGTACGTAGTATATAATTAGTGCGAGTAAAGTGCGAGATCGACATCCGTCGTCTCACGCTGCTCTCGCAGTTTTACTTTTCCTTCTGTAGATTCTACTATACTCTCGCAGTACTTTTAGATCCCCATCCACAGTCCCCTTTTCAGTTTATTTTCTTTAGTTTAATTACTATTTTTACGACATAGTCCCTTGTAGTTAGCTTGAGCCTGACCCCTTTCGGATCGCCTGAAGGGTTCTTGCACTTGAGAAATACTCATTTGATTCGCAAAACCCCACAAACACTTGCGGTACAACAAGTTTCTCATGGGAGTTACGTAGGATTCTTTGCTGTCTTCACCCCAACCTACCACTTAGTACTCACTAGTATGGCTGTCGGCATTTTCAGAGTTAGGCTCAAAGAGAAATAAACTCTGACTGCATATTTGTTACTTTTGCGTGCTGATACCAGAATAATGATCTTTCAACGGTGCTACTTGGCACTAACTTAAGACTAATGCTAATACATATTATAAAATTGAGATATTTCGTGTACCATGCCCACACCCCATATAGCGCAATCGCATTATTTTACATTCTTTATGTTAATAAATATTTCTACATCGTTCAATTGAACTTCCATCTATTAAATACACTATATAAACATACTAATGGATCACGTGCAAGGCCAATTTGAGTTGTACAAGCTAATACCGAACCTTTTCATATCATTGAATCTCTCATGCAGCGTCCAACTCACATTTTATGCCTTTTAAACACCTCTTAGACACTTTATATAATAAAATTTACTGATTCAAAGAAAAAAATCTCACATTTACTACCCGTATAACCGTATGAGGCCGGCCGTAACCGTTTTACGGACCGTACCGTTTTTTCATGCAGAAAAAAATTCTTGATACGGTACGGTTACGGGCAAACCGTAACCGTCACCTGACCGTAAGCTATACGGCCGTATACCGTATACGGTACGGTGTACAGCCCTAGACATATCTTGTCTGTTGATTTGCATATGTGATGGAGGTGGGAGCACAGGAGGCTGTGATTTGTGATGTGATATACGAGCACTGTAGAGAGCTTGTGGGGGGGTGTTGATTCGTTTAGCATATTGATACGACTAACTTTTAGATGTACTTTATTATGTCAGTAGTAGCACCACCAACATAAAATAGGTAATTACGTTAGTTATATTTAGTATGAAGGGTATCTGGTTTGCAATAATGAAATAGAACGAGTTAAAGACTATAATTCAATTCAATTCAATAGTACTTGGTACTTCAAATTCTAACAAAACTTCGGATACTGATTTCAGAACGTTACTCTACTTCGAGAACGGAAGTACAGCTCGGGCAGTGCTTGTCCTCCCTACTCTACCATCCCTAAGTTATATACTAAAATTCTACCTATTGTATTTGTAACTGTAAATAGTATATCGTATATGTAAATAGATCGCATGTGTTACTTCTAAGATTGTCTGAGTTCCCCCCGAGGTGTGGAGAACCTTCCACATGGCAAACCAAATGGACGCACCTTGTTTCAGAGGTGCGTCAAACGTTGCGGCGCTGGTACTATCCCGGTACATGTGCTAAAACGCGCGCTCGCATTAGTATGCGCTCGGTTACAAGAATTCCCGGAGTTAACAGCTCTTTATGCGGTGCGCATCAATAGTGCGTGATGGCATTGATACAGTCCTTGGCTATTTCCCGCGCCATTGTCCATGAGGTTTTGCACATGTAAACCGTGCAACCACTTGGTTTCTCATATGGGGGTACGAGACCCATTCTAGTAAGGCTATGGGCTACGGATTTGAGCGATACCAGCCCATGTACCCTGATTGGGATTTTTCTCGGTGCAGTTACGTACACCGGCACGTGATGCGTCGGACTTAGTGATGGAACACCATTCGAGGTGTACAGGAGAGGTACAACGGCCTTGTCATAAAATAATAATAAGAAATAAACATTAAACAAGTAGCTTCATAGCTACTGCGAAGCAAATGTAATAGTTTTTTAAATAAGTGCAGGGAACCGAGGCCATATGATATATTTACTAGTACCCTTGGTTTGTATCAATATGATACTTTAGCTGGCGACACGGGCCTCAGCCCCAGCCCTTGTACTCTTCCCTTAGTCGTGATGTATTTCGTAGAAAATACTATAGTTGGCAATTCGGGACTCATTCCAACTCTTATACTCATGAGTCGGCTTCTGCACAGATTTAATATAGAAGTTTGAATAAAATGAACTGATAAAAGCGAAAAATAACTCTATTTTAAAAGCCGACATATCAATATTTCTAATCCCCTCTTCTCTTTCTTCATGTGTGCTCTCGAATGTAAGCAAATGACTACTGTTATATAATATCAAGAAAGTTTTATAATGTGAGTAATGCCCGATAACTATGTACACATTTGAAAATACTATATACAATATATGGAGGGCGAGCGAATATCAGCGTCTTTTTGCAATAACAGCGAGATCCCCAATAGGAATATCAATCCCCCTATCATGTCTTTTCTTTCCTTTGAGTGGATAGGCAAAGACTACCTCTCCCTTCAGATCGACTACCTGGTATTCCCCCCTGTAGATTTGATGGTTTAGGTGATTCACGACCGTAACCACTTGACCTCTCCTTTCCGGGGAAACCCTATGGACATATTTAGCCGGTACCGAAATTACAATACCACCAGTTAACTCCACTCGGATTGATTGATCACTATTAACGACATCGACGCAAAACCCAGTGCAGTTTTCATACCTCCCATTTTCAAATCCAGAGCTAGCCATAGTCGGTTGGGTGCCCGAAATAATCACATTGAGAAAATTTTTACTCAGAAACACACTGTCGCTATCGACAAGTCGTTTGATCCAATGATCTGCAAAGTTGTAAATATATTAGGGGAATATTTACGAGGAATAACAATACACACCATTGTACTCATTTATAAAATTCGAACGTGCTGAAGAGCCTTCACCTACAACAAAAGTTTCCATGGATGGTGGAAGAAAACCAGAAGGTTCCAAGTGGCCAGTTGATTCTTGGTTCTCTGGAACTATAATTACTATTATCAGTACATGTCAATACTACGACTAAAACAGACTGACTGCGATGCGGATATGCGATAAATTCAGCAGCAGCGGCATTTGATATCTAAGCAGTATTTAATTAAGCACATATATCACATTTAAATATAAGTACTTACTTGCGGGGTCCTTGAGCTGGGATTCCAAGCAGGCGTATGAGATCCAGTCCCAAAATCATTTTCCCATTGAGGCGTAGGACATATATTCATTGATGATGATGAATTCCCAACAGAATTAAGTCCCTTGAAATTTTCTGGGAGCGTGTCGTAATGCCTACCATATATTATTAGTTTGCAGGAGCAGAAAGTCATAATTTTATCTATAATTACCCTGGAATATATAAATCGTTTATTGACACTTCGTCCTGACGGTTGGAGCATATTAAGCGGGCCTGAACTTCAAGAATGGCTTTCCCATCTGCATTCACACTCTTCAGTATACCCATATCCCCTTTACGCGCGCCAAATTTAACCACTGCATATTGGCCATAAAGAAATTTATACGGATCTTCTCGCATGATCCTTGCCTCATATTCACGATCCGCCTTACTCTCCCCTTTAAAGGTATGGCTTCTATGGACTTCGCTACAAAAATCCAAATCCGATGAGTGAACTGACTCATGATGCCCCTGTTCAAGCAGCTTGAGTAATGTGTCAATGCAAAAATGTTCTTAATTACCTTTATTGGAAAAGTGACGATGGTAACTTTCTCCTCGCCAATTTGTCCATAAGGCTGTATATCGGATACCATCCCGACAATTCCTTTGAGATGTCCAGACTTCACTCTAACGCCATCACCAATTTTGAAGCATTTTTGGAGTTGAATAACCGGATATTCGAAGAGTATTGTTGGGGATTCAAGGAGTCTCAGTGTCATGTTTCCTTCTGAGATGTCTTCTACGAATGCGAGCAAAACCTTTGGCTGCTGTAGGACAACCTTCACTTGATCGCTTATACGTATGGCTGCTGAAAGTACAGCTCGCCTTGTATCTTCCAAAATATTTTTTGGAATTTGGATACAGCTCTCGAATGACCTTAGCTCTTCAATTGTAGGGGTTGCTTCAGCTTGATAATGGCATTCCGATGTGACGTTTTTACGCAGTATGAACCCTTCTGGTGTGTAGAAGGATTTCCTAAAATTATATCCTTTAATAATCACATTATTTTGATCTTCGAAAACAACTTCAAAAGTTTTCGGACTTGTTTCTCGAGCTTTGTCAGGATCAAAAAGCTCGCAAGGTGGTTTCGGATTTGATGAACTAGACGCATGCTTTCGTTTCGACGAGTTCCTATACGTTATTCGAGGTATATGAACAACTTCGATCCTGAAAGACCTCTCGCAGACATCCCTAATAAAACCTAGGTCATATTGAAACCTTCCTTTGAGCCGGACCCATGTGTTCTTGGACGGAGTGTAGCATTCTCCAATTTTTGAAAAGGCATCATCCCAACTAGCAGTCGGCGCTGGACGGATACTGTTTTGATAAACATCTGCCAAAATTTTGGTGCTGGTCTTAAGGTCGTCGAGACATCTAGCTTCCACATAAACGTGACCAGGGATGACCGATAATGAAAATGCACTGCGAATGTACTTCAAGCCGCCATGTAAGCTAAGGGAAAATACCACGTCTTCCTCACATCCATCCTATAAAATGTAAATGAGAACACAGACATATCTGTATCATACTGACCGACCTTAACCGCTAGATCCCAAAGGGCCCAGTCCTTGGTAGGATTACGGTCGCGTCGAGGAATACTATGCTTGCTGACTGCCGAAGAAGAACTAGTTCCACTCGCTGGCAAAACAGCACCTATGTATGAGCTAGGACCTGAGTTGACATACGTTGTAACAATATCGTTGATAAGTTCGCGGTGATTATCAATGCGTTGTCCAGCTTGTAAACTCACAAAAAGGTCCCCTCCACCTGAGCGTATGCGATCCATAACTTGCTGTTTCTTGTCTTCGTTTTGTAGGCGCGCGTAAAGTGAACGCTGAAGTGTCAGTCACGCTATGGGGGTGTTGGGATCTTCCTCATCCTCATCCTCATCATTGATAAATCCTACAGTAGTCAATTTCAGCTAGAGAATTTGAATTCGGGTAGTGAATTGTACGTACCGTCCGTATCCTCATCATCCTCTTCACCCTCTGAGTCAGAAGCCACCTTCGCTTCGATATCTAAGAACGTCTTCTGTACGATATGAAAGATTTCAATAATACATCTGTTACTCTCAGCATAAGACATCACCTCTATTCTTGCTCTCTTGTTATTCTTCGGTAGAGGCATCGCATCATCAGGGTCGTAATGCCATTGAATTTCGCTGGCATCCTTCAACGAGCCGTCGTGATTCAAAGCACAACTATCTTCAGCCATTATTATTTTTATCGCTACGGGTGGTGTTTTTATTGTATTGAAATGTGCCTTCGTCGCGGGTCCCAGATCCTGGTGGTTTTTGTTGCTTTTACGGCGTAGCTTCGTTACGACTAGACGTTTTATCGTTCAGTGATATGTATCTACGTTTATCTATGTTATCTACTTATTGTATCTACTGTATCTAGTTTATCTACTGTAATTAATGTTCGGATACTGCAATGGTGAAGGAACAGACAAAGAATCAACAGACGCCCACAACCGTTATATTGAAAATGGTTTATTTTAGGGCAGGCTCAAATAATCACGTGATGTTCACGATCGTATCAAACTTACGGATAGCGTACCTACAGTATCTTATCTACTTTAACTAGTGTTCAGCTGTTACGATGGTGAAGGAACAGAAATAATTGATAAAAAAAACCATAAACTAGTTGAATCTATATTGGCACCCATTAAACTTAATAATAAAATCGATCTAGAAAAATGTTACTGGAAAACCTCGATATAATAATGTACTTATTGGGATTCGAACACTAGTACAACGTTTATTCGCACTGTACCATTAGGCTAATTGAACTTAGAAATTACATGTAACTGCTCAGATCAATTCGTGGCGCAAACTTTTAAAAGACATTATAAAATATATGAACAGGTACTTACTGGAATTCGAACCCAAAGCCTTCCGTAATATATTATAACATTGGTTTGCACTGTACCATTAGGCTAATTGACCTTAAGATCAATCTGGAAAAAGAAGTCAGAGGTTATTGACCTAGACGTCCATTCGGGATTCGAACCCATAGCCTTCCAAAGACTAGTACAATGTTTATTCGCACTGTACCATTAGGCTAATTGACCTTGTGAATTATACGCAACTGCTCAGATCATATCACTACTATTAAAATTTGAGATATATAATACTTTCCGTCGAGTGTACAACTAATCCATAAAGTCACATGGACTTTAAGTTACTTAATATTCACTTAACATACATTCGAAGGAACTTGACTTTTTGCTAGATGGAACTTAACTTTTCAATCGAAGGAACTTAACTGAACTTGACTATCACTCGACAGAACTTAACTTTCAACTCGAAGGAACTTAACTATCACTCGACGAAACTTAACTTTTCAATTGGGGAACTTAACTGAACTTAACTTTTGACTCAAGGAACTTAACTATCACTTGACGAAACTTAACTTTTCAATTGAAGGAACTTAACTATCACTCGACGGAACTTAACTTTTCAATTGGGGGAACTTAACTGAACTTAACTTTTGACTTGAAGGAACTTAACTATCACTTGACGGAACTTAACTTTTGACTCGAAGGAACTTAACTGAACTTGACTATCACTCGAAGGAACTTAACTTTTCACTCTGTACGTCGACCTTCATTTGATTAACTGAGAGGCCTCAACTCAATGTCCTCTTCATTAATTACTGCCTTCAGTGTTTAGAATAAAATAAAATGGTAGATGGTTGGGTGCGGGGATAGAGTAGGAAAGGTTGATACGAAGGTCGGAAGACAAGGCAGGAGAGATATCAGGGTAATATATAAAGGAGGGTACCAGTAATCCTATACCTGTGGACATGAAGACGTTTCTGAGGTAGGTTTCTTGTTATATCACAAGAGGCTCTACATGGTGTAGAGGTAGAAAGTTAGAACAACCGAGTGGGGTTCGAGTGGGAGAGAGGAGACACGTCTACACGGTGAGGTGAACGTAGCTGGTGGGAGAAGGTGGGTGGTGACAGAAGGGAACGTTGAGGTAGGGGACGGGCTGACGAGGAAGAGTCATTGGCGGTGGCAGAAGGGAGCACATGGAGGTGGGGGATAGAGGTAGGGGACGTTGAAACGCATAAGGTGGGGGACGGGGGACGTTGAGGTAGGGGACACGAGGAGGGCAAAAGATTAAAGAGCTGGAGGCGGGTATCGCGTAGTTGAAACCTACTTAACACTCACTCGTATTCATACTAGACCGTCGACTTCTTTATTCAAACAGGTAAAACTTCTAAAAGTTGTAAAACAGTACGATGGTACGACATTCGCTCCCGTAAGTTTTTGAAATTGTTGACTGTTGCGTTTTCTCTATCTTACATATCCTTAGTGTTCGATGAAGGAAATAATATATAGTACTATATGTGTCGTTAAAAAGTTATAATATTGAATATCTTGGAAGAGACTAACCTTAACTCGACGGAAAGTCTACTGACTTCATCACTGTGCGAGCAGCAGCAGAAAGCACCCCACAGCTCCCACCCGCCACAGGCGGCTGTGGTGTAGGCCTAGGCAATGCAGGTCTCCCTCCCGCCGCCCTGGGGGATGCAACACGGGGAGGAGGGGGCTGCAGAGCAGTAACAGCAGCCTTCTTATTGTACGAGGCCACGGAGAGTGAGGATATCTGGTGATGTTGGTGCCAGACGTAACGCATCGCTGAAGACGAACACACGATAAGTCCCAGCAGCATGGTTCATTGAAAGTATACCAAGTCCTTCACATGCCCACTATACGCCTTGAATACGGTCTTCGCGTAACTGTTGTGATAACAACTAGCTATCGTGTTGGTCTACTGAATTGAAGATTTCCTTGGGTCTACTAGCAGCAATAATCATATATACAATCACCAATATCCACTACAAATGATAACTCACAGACGGGACGGTTTATAACGTCAGGCAACGTCAGGCAACACCAGCATAGACTTGAAATTCCTTTGATCATGAGATATTGCACTCGTAGCAGGTAATTCTTGGAACTAAAAGTTTCAGGAGGAACGGAAAGAAGCCGTGTTTGACGTAGGTGCAGTAATGTAGAGGCCTCGAAGTGGCATGTCAGCGGGAAGATGTAAACGGAGGGAACACCGGGGTGAACACACACCGTAAGTGTTTGATGTAGGCGTCCCGTAGCATTGATATATTCAGCGGCGCAGAGAGGTTCGTTGGACCCAAGATAATTTTCCATAGATAGACGTGGCGGTTGCAGGGCATGCATTATGCAAGAAGCTTGCAGCGCCGGTCTGCATAGGCGGGGCAGCATAGTAGGAAATGCTCCACCATTTCAGCGAGCCTGTGGCACATTTCCTGCAAAGGGGGACTTTTTATTACTAATACTACTACTACTACTACTACTACTACTACTACTACAACCATTACTACTACTATTATGTATACTAATGCGACTCTAATACCTTACTAGTGAGAACATGAGTGAGTGGATGAAAGAATTGAAGGTAACGGCAACCGTGTTGACTGCTCCCGTCATATTTAGGGCAGGCTAGCCCTGCCCTAAATATGATCGAAACAACCAAACTTGGAGTCACATGATATGGCCACGCCATCACTTTCTTTCCATTACTACCACGTACCCCATAGTTAGATAGTTCTCGAGTGTACTTAATAGTAGAAATAATAATAAATACATTATATTCGTTTGAATACCGATAGTAACTAGGAAAAGAAGGAAAGCTCAACAGGAGGGCTGATTTAAACGAGGAAGGGATGGAGAATAACATAGTATTCCCATAGTATTCCCCTCCATGTTGTGAACAGAATTAGGTACGGCTGACTACGTATTCGAGAAGTAACCAATGTTCTTTGTATTGCATCAGAACATACCGTTTACCGTTACAGCTCAGCCACGAGGACCAATTTATATGAGGAAGGGGAATAATATAGGTATGGCTGTCTACGTATTCGAGATGTAACTAATGTTCTTTGTATATCATCAGAACAAACCGTTTACCGTTACAGCTCACCTGCGAGAGCCGATTTACATGAGGAAGGGAGGGAGAATTGGATATTCGGTATGGCTATCTATGTATTCATCCGAACAAACTGTTTACCGATACTAGCTATTCTTTTTTGTAGTTAGGACCGACCTATTCGACCACATAATTAATATGACAGTCCAGGATGAGCATACATAAGCATACCTCCAGATCCTCTTGAACATCTACAAATTTTGATTCTCGCCAGTAAGCTGGGACTTCATTGTAAGGAAACCATTCATTCTGGAGAGGACCAACATCGAATCCCCAAATTCCACTTCCAGCGTGGCTTGCATCAATCGAAGATTTGAACAGTCTCCGCTCGAACATTGTCACGCACTCACGGTCCACATCTATAGAAGCCGTCATCCTTTCCTTCACCTGGTATATCCATGCAGCTTCGACAGGCTTTGTTCCAGTTTCAAGCCTATCCTTGTACACCGACATAATGTATAATGTCACCGCGTGCACAAATGATACGGTAAGCATCCACTTTGATGGATGATTCTTCGAAGGCTTTTTCTTGTTTGACGATGCCGAAGGAACATTAATAGAGAACCAATGCGCGATTTCAGCTCGTTGCTGAGGCGTCAGGTTGCCATAATGGTCGACTGTCCCTTGAATATAGCCTAGGCTTTGCTCGTTTGGGTATTTCTCCATTCTGCGAGCATAATGAAGTGCTGGTATGTTCCTATATTTTCGGAGATCGACTTTTTGGATGTCGATGCGGAGTAGCTCATCCAGTATAATGACGTGAGGACCAAGGATCCCCTCCATTTCTTTTGTTACAGGGGTCTGTATGAAGTTCTCGATTATGTCTTCCTCCGAAGGAGTATTAATCGCCAGCTTCCAATGACCAAGCTGGTATGCTCGTTAGTTATTATGTAAAGACTATAAAAATATGATCACCTGTATCCCTCGCCGGCTTTGGATATCTTTCCACAACTCATCGACAATTTCGCTTTTTTTAACGCCATTATAGATAAGAAAATTTCCCTGATTGCTCTCTGGGATACTACAGTCCCTCCAAAGCTTGACATCCCATTGCATCTCATGTCCTAGCTCGACTTTCCTAAGAATCCTTCCTGGGTACCAATACTGACCGACAAGGATTAAAGCGCCTCTCCCTGCTCTATTTGACGAAATGGTTAGTAGTTATATCTTATGTGGCCTGGAAGAACTAACAGTAGACGATTTGTTTGGTTTCTTTGTGGCCACCCTTTCGGGGGGGTTGGCCTGAAAGGCGGAAATATAAGAAAAGTTGCTATAAAGTGAATAAATGGTTACTTACACTATATAAGACTTTCCCTTTGAGCAGTAGTCACAGAAGAAATCTATTTCTTCTGGCAGCCAAGATCCTCGTCCACCTCGTTGGCAAGCCAAGTGCATCCAATCTTTGCACCCGTAGCATTGAATAGCTCCTGGTGCCTCCGCGTCGAGTTCTGGGCCGTTTCCAGCTACACCACATCGACAGTTGAAAGGTGAGTCGCTTTCGACAGAGTCATCATCTTCCCCATCTTGTAGTTGCGACGAACCCTTCTCATCTGGATGCTGAGTTGACAATTCCTCTGGTGGCGGAATGGAACGTTCATCGCTCTCATCATCTGTTATGGGAGTAACTCGATGGTGTAGAGTTGTTGATTCTTCTGGTGGCATTGTGGACGATTTGGGAATAGCTCTAGTATATTCCCGGGTATACACTTGCTTCGTCTTCTTGAACCATGGACGATTGACCTCTGGAGAAAGATCAGCTCCACGGTACTTTAATACCGGAGGTTTCTGTAGCCCCTGCGTGCCCGAGACGCTAATCTGATGTAGCTCAAGAATCTTTGTGACCTGTCGCTCTAAGAATGATTCTTGTGAACTTACGCCACCTCGCAACTTATAAACGACCGTGGTTGTGGAGAAGCCAGGTGGAGGATTTACGTTCTGTCCGTACAGAGCAGTCTTAGCCGTCATATCAGTGAGCTCTTTTGCGATACCAGCGTTCATCCCATCATAGTCGTAAATTGCACCGTTGTACAAGTACCGAGTTCTGAAGTGGTTGGCACCATAGAAAGCACGCCCGACCATTTCGTAAACAACAGAATTTCCATCAGGTTGAATTTCCCCCGGAAAATTCCAAACCAAAGGTAAGTTGTCCTTGCCTTGAGGCGTAAAACAAGCCTCGTCTACGTTGATGATTAGTACAACTGGGATAGATAACCATTTCGTAACATCAAAGTTAACCCCAGTGCACTTGGGCTCGCCATCAATGGTTCTGTAACAGGGAAGTACATCGTGGATGTCGTATTTAAAGCTGGTTTGATGCTTAAGCCATGTATTTGCATTTCCGTTGAATGTGTTAAAGTCCTTAATCGTCAGATGAATGGCCCTTTTCCGTTTCGGCGTCTTTTCCATGTACAAGTGTGTAATATCGTTTGTGTCGAGAGCTTTACAACATATGCGTATGGCCACCTCAAGTCGTTCAAAGTACAGGTGGCCGTTATACTTGCTTTCTGTGCTCGCCTTGTTCACAACGTCATAAAACCATTCCTAACCATGAAGCCAATAAGAAATTATATGTGATGGATCGTACTAACTCACCCAGAGGTTGTTAAAATTGCCTTTTCTAATATTTCCTATCCTATGATTTGCGAGATAGTTTAAGAATATATTCCGTTCCTCTGAAAGCTTCTTTACAGAGGATAGGCTAAAGACTTCGGCTTGATAGCCCGAGTATTTATTAAATAACGTCTCGACTACCTTCAGATGGCAGTCTGGTGGCACAGTCCTCACCGCAGTTTCGAAGTCGCGGGGACGACGATACAAAGCCTGAAATAAGAGCTGTAAAGAGGAATCCAACCAGCACGAATTGTCCTCCCATGAGAAGGAAGCAAAAAGACTGGGTTTGCGCCCTTCATCAGAGATATTCGGTGGGCTAGAGCTAAAATCTTCAAACGTTTTTTTCTTATGAGGCTTCGGAATGCCTTTAGATAGTAGCTCGTGCTGACTTTTCTTCTTTTGAGGCTCTGTAACACCTTTAGGTCCCTGTCGAGTCTTCCGTTGTGTCATTACTTTTTTTGTGGCATTTTTTTTGGCTCTCTCCGTTGCTTTTGTCACTTGAAGGAGCTTAGCCTTCTCTTCGTTCTTAGCAGCTTCATTTAGACCTGCATGGGTGTCTAAATATTTTTTGGTTTTGTGATCATAAGGACGACCATCGTTCACGATCTTCTCTGCTCTTTTCTTCTTCGGTTTATTCTCAGCCAATGTTTTCTTTGGGGACTCCTCTTCAGGCGATTCAGTCGCTTTATTTTCCTTCTCGGTTTCCTCGTCTGTCGACTCATCAATTAGCTTCCTTTCTGGATGGCGAGACTTTCGATCGTATGTCTGCCAGGGTGCAGCTTTTCCATAACGAATACGTGCGCCAGCTATGAAAATAAATATCAGTACCATCCCCAACTTAAGATAAGAGTTAAGACTTACTAATGACAGCATTGAATGTCGTTTCGTTCGCGTCTGCAAGCGCCTTCAACGATGTAAGGCCTTCGTAAAAGTAGTGGTCTCGACCCTGGGACATATACATCTTGAAGTGCTGTGCTTCCTCAGCATTCGTCATGGATGGTAGAGATGTCCATTCAGTAACCCCCATCTTTCGTTTACACTGGAAAATCATCGATGCCATGTGGGGCCGTAAATACCAGGATAGCCACGGCTTCACCTTCGGGAAGGTTAGAAAAATCTTCTCAACAATCTCGTCAAATTCTTTCACTGGCACATTGAGAAGACGAAGCACGTTCATTTCGAATTTATAGCTGTTGGAATCGTCGTCGATTCCTTTCATATGCTTGATACACCTCACGCTGCTTTTGAAATGCTGTTGGCAGCCTTTCAGAAGACCCTCAGCGGCAACCCTCAGTTCAACAAGATCTCGAGGATCATTCATTTCAATGGCCATCTCAACAAACACGTCGATATACCCATTTCGCTGGGCCTCACTGAAATCAACAACCTAACAGATGGTTAATGTGTGTTATCTATAGAGAGAGAGCATATAAAATACACACCCCAGAGAAGGCACGATCGGTAATCTGCACATTGTTCTCTCTGTACAGAATGAAGATATTTCCGAATAACACCCGGAAATGAAGCTTGTAGTGTAGGCTCGTTCCGCCGTCACTGTAGGTGAACAAGACCGGCATCCATGATGAAGTTTGCGTGCAATAGAGTGTAGAAATAATAACGAGAGAAGACCTGTCTTTCCACCAGCCATGCACGGCATCTGAGATAACACCATTTAACCCAGAAGGATTAAAATCAGCTCTGACGAGTAAGGAAGCCATCCAAGTAGATTGGAAAGAGATAACTTTCTTGTTGATAAGATCCTCAGCGACAATAAATGTCGGATGTGCTTCAGAAAATGTTTTGTATGCTTCGAGATTGAACTCCAGTGTCATTGGGGGGCCCCCCAAAGACTCAATGATCTGTTTTCTTTCCACAGCGATTCTGTGGACATTGTTATAACAGGTGGAATAATCGGTCGCTGGCACCCCAGGTATGCCCATTACATCTCGCGCTCCTGACTGCAGCTCCGAAGCTTTAGCATTTGGATGTAAAATGACATCCTGCCTTAACTTTTCGCGCTGCACTGGTAAGGGACTAACTACGTCACCCGGTTTGCCGTGATGATGAAAACCGTGCTGACAGAAATATACGCCCTTCCTATAAATATAAGTAATGGACTTGGCGTTGCATCTAATGTAGGTTATCGAGTTTTTACATTGCTTACACTTCCGTTCTTGCTGCTTACTTCGTGCCTTCAATGTGGATCTGGCACGAATAATAACCAGGCAACTGGGATTATCGCAAGTAAAGACTCCTCGGCAAGTTCTTTGACATCTATAGCCTCTTTTGTATGTTTTTGCGTCTCGGCTTCCATTCCTTTTCATTCCCCAAGATGACTGGTTCGCCCATTGGATCTTCATTCGTCCTGTATCAGCGTAATACCGCAGAGAGTACTTGTGTTGCCACTCTCCATCCGGAAAAGTGTTCCATGTATTAGGGTCTTCACCGGGCCAAAGATCAATTGTTTTGGTGATCTTTTTGAGCTTGCGTTTATTGATTCCTCTAAACTTGCGACTGCTCTTAACATTCAGGACCTTCCCGTCATCTTCGTCATCGTCGTCATCATCATCACTCTCATCGTCGGTCTCGCTGTCACTGTCATCACTGTCACTATCATCGCTGTCACTGGTGTTATGCTTTGAAGCTCTAACAGTGATTTTTGTCTGCGCATGGGTTGTATTTGATTGTATAGGTTCCACGGGTTCGACTTCCATTGGTTCGACTTCGACTTTAGGAAGTAGTCCTGTTATGTCCCTTTCAACGGGCCTTGCAATATATCCTCGGATATGTCCTAAATGCAAAAGGATAGATAGTATTTAGCAAATAACCTCTTATTATACGTCAATAACTGACCTTCAGGTGTTACAAAGAGCACAAATCCTTTTGGTATGCCTTGTTCCGCCCGTTCGTACACTTCGCCAATTATCTTATGCTTCTTATCAATGTCATCCTGTGTCTCATTTTTGTAGATCTGTAAGCAGGCTATAACCACGCCTGGTGGGGGATGTTAGAAAAGGTGGAGGGCATATCATTATAGTGTAACAAACCCGCTGTGTTGAGGAGATCCTGTGTAGTTGTTTCCCTCCTACTCCCCTCTCCTTCAGTCTTCTCTTCGCCAGTAGGAGCTTTTAGTTTCTTGGGAGTAGGGGATGTGGAATTCGAAATGGAACGTTTCCGTTTATGTCCGACAGCAAATAAACTTCCAATCGACTGCACGTATTTGGCCTGCTATTGTGTAAACCAGAAGTTATAGATGAATATTAGTTAATAGTACATACAAATCCCATTTCTTGATTCCTGTTTAGTGCTATCTATAACTTGCTGCAAGCTGGGATAAAAATGCTTGTTGACGTCCGGAGCAATGAATATGTTTCACCAAAGCTCCCTATTTCGAACTGCAGAAAAATAGTATTATCCCCATATAACATGTATTCATCTGATGCGCCTCATACATATCATGACATATTACTACTCCATAACAAGTCAATGTCACATAGATGTTTATCAAGTTCAACTAGGCTACTGGTACTATTGCCTGGAAAACATCCTGGGTCGATACCAAGAGACTCAGATATGGCAGCCAAGTGACACCTAGTTCTTCAGTTAAGGAATCAGTGGGATTACTGGTTGTAGTAGAGTCCATGAGCTGAGACAGGTGTTGCACAGCCTCATCATCATGTAACCGGGGATTATTCCTTAGTCCATCCTGTTGTCGTAACTTGTTAAGAGACTTATGTGCGCCTGTTTGAGTCGTTCTGTTCACCACTGCACTTGATGCTCCAACTATTAATTAATTCACCATACTTAAAACCTGTGCCGTACTTCGGTTGCCGTAAATAAGTATTGCCGTAATTGCAGAATTGGCTTATTCCTCAATGTTTTATATACATATGTATTCTACATGGTTATGCTATGTATTCATATATTATAACGTCTTCGAAATTGACCATTTCAATGACTTTTTGCAGCCTCGGAAATCTCCGTACATGGTTCCCACACCTTCTCGAGAATGGAGCGTCATCTATTGATAAATTCGCCATAGTTATAGTTCGGTTCGCCATACTTAAGTGTCGCTGTGATCTAATAATCTGCGCATTTTTCGATATTTCCATCATAAATACATTCTGCTATTTTATAATATATGTTGGTATGTAGATCTACTGTGTATATGTCTGTAAAATTGACCGTTTCGACGACTTTCTAAGGACTCGGAAATTACCGTTTCAATTCCCACGCTCTTCTGACCGTTGTGCCGTACATCCAACTGTAACATTAGGGATAACAGAACTTCGTTTATGCTCTTATTTCACTTTTGTACATTTTATTAATAGATATCTGACACTAAAAGGTTTATATTGTCTTATCTCCAGTATAAAAGCACCTGTACACTGCTCATCAAAGTAAGACCATGTCCAGATACCTTTAAGCTATATTGTATGTTCAGCTTCCCAATACACTGCTTTATTGCTATCAATATATTAAGAAAGATGGTGCAGAAGAGGTATAACATAACATAAAAATTGGAGCATTGTAGGTGTCTATCAAATGCCTTAGCTTATCTCAGTTCATGCCTGTAAGTAAATAACATTTAATATAATAATCATATGTTACATATTCTAATGTATTAGCGAGAACGAAGTCGTAACGACGTACCTTTCTCATCTTCGGAAAGGCGTGGGAACCTTTTACGGAGATTTCCGAGGCCGCAAAAAGTCGTCGAAACGGTCAATTTCGAAGACGTTATAATATATGAATACATAACATAACCATGTAGAATACATATGTATATAAAATGTTGAAGAATAAGCCAATTCTGCGATTACGGCGACACTTATTTACGGCAACCGAAGTATGGCACAGGTTTTAAGTATGGTGAATTAATATGTATGACACTCCGTTTGATCAAAAACTCACCGTACCGTAGTTCGGTTGCCGTAGCAGAGGGGGTGCCGTAGCATTAGACATTTCGTGTTTTTTCTAGCCAATTCTTATGTTTTCAGTATTAATATATATTCTATGATATACTTCCACTATTATGACGAAAATATATGCCTGAAAAGTCTTTTTTTAAGGTTATTTCACATGTGAAGGTTGTTTTCCCACGCTTATTGACCGTGCGGAGACTCTTCAATAATACATGCTAGACAGTAAAATAAATGGATATATATTGTTAAAGTGAGTTAATGTGTGTATATAGCGCCTTATAAAAGTTAAAAATTCAACACATCCCACATCATTAAGCCAATCAACCTAGAGATGTGATAGAATAACAGTACTAGGCTCTTTATTAGCATTAGTATTGGTGATATAAAAATAGGGCACAACTTGCTTTTTATGATATTCATGATGTATATGTTACTTATGATACAGGCCTACCAAATATTGTTGAAGTCTCCGCGCATTGAGAAAGCGTGGGAAAATAACCCTTGTATGCGTGACAATACGAAAAACGGAGACTTGGAGGGAAAAACAAAACATATCGTGAAGTAATATAGCTTTCGGAGACTATTTTATTGCTACGACGAAACTCAGGAACACCTATAATGATATTTGAGCCTTCAAATTGTCCTTAAAGTCTCTGTTTTTCGTGTTGTTTCACACCGAAGGTTTTTTCCCGCGCTTTCTCAAAGCGCGGAGACTTCAACAAGATGTGCTAGGCAGCCTAGGCCCATACTGTAGACATATACATCATGAATATCATGTAACGCGAGTTATGCACTATTTTTAGTAGCTATAAGTCAGATTTTCATACTGCTAATGCTAATGACGAGCCTAACAATATACTGTCACTCTATTACTTCTCTGTATTGATGGACTTACTGACAGTGGAATTTGAAAATTTGATTTGTACAAGTCCCTATGTACACCATAGAAGTACATTAACTCACTTTGATAATATCCACCTATTTATTTTATTGTCTAGCATGTATTATTGAAGAGTCTCCGCACGGTCAGCGAGCGTGGGAAAAACACTTTTACATGCGAAATGACAGGAAAAAGAGACATTTCAGGCGTATATTTTCGTTATAATAGCTTAATAATATCATATAATGTGTATTCGTATCGAAAACATAAGAATTGGCTGAAAAAAACATGAATTGTCCAATGCTACGGCACTCACTTTGCTACGGCAACCGAACTACGGTACGGTGAGTTTTTGATCAAACGGAGCGTCATACTTCATACAATGTGTCATTTATTTGCCGTACTCATAGCTCGGTTCGCCGTACTTAACTGTTGCCGTACTCTCAGAATCTACTTGTTTTTCTATATTTTCTGTATATATCTATATTGGTACTATATATTACATACTCATATATCCTACCACTGCAGATATCTCTCTTATAATGACTGTTTCGACGACTTTCTGAGGCTTCGGAAATTTCCGTCAAAATTCCCACGCTCTTCTGAGAATAGCCTGCCGTTCAACTTACATCCAACTTCAGTCAATTTTACCGTTTAACGTTACTGAGCTTTAATTTCAGCTTTAATTTATTGTTCCATGCTATATTTATAGATAATTTACACTAAATATGAGTTACTAAAGGGTAGTCGAGATGCTTTGGAGATGTTATTTCCAATATAAAAATACACCCATCCAAGTGTTTAAGACGATGATTAGAGCGACAGTGCATAGCTTATAGCAGAGAGAAAAACACCGCAGGAAATTGCTTCTATAAGCGCGAAGATATGAAAAAAATACGATGAATATATTTTAAAATCGATAATATTGAGAAGATATGACAAAAGTATTTGATTTCATCATATCTTCTCGATATCATCAAAGAGAATAAAAGCAATTGCTCGTGGTGAAAAGAAACTCTTTAGAGGCTATATAATTCTGTTATTGTTGCTATCGGCGACACACTGTTGCTTGGTGAGAGCTTACTTGATTAATAACACCCTTATATTAGAAATAGCGCCCCCAAATATCCTTTGGTAGTCCTTATCTAGTGTCGAGTATGTATTAATATAATGTAAACTAATTAAAATGAGCTGAAATTGAAGCTCAGTAATGTTTAACGGTAAGATTGACTGAAGTTGGCAAGAAGTTGGACGTAAGTTGAACGGCAGGCTATTCTCAGAAGAGCGTGGGAATTGTGACGGAAATTTCCGAAGCCTCAGAAAGTCGTCAAAACAGTCATTATAAGAGAGATATCTGCAGTGGTAGGATATATGAGTATGTAATATATAGTACCAATATAGATATATACAGAAAATACAGAAAAAAAAGTAGATTCTGAGAGTACGGCAACGGTTAAGTACGGTGAACTGAGCTACAAGTACAGCAAATAAATGACACATTGGAGCGTCATATGCGAATAAAAGCTGCCGGCCGCTGAGAGGGATGCCTGAATGTCTGCCGCAAAGGAGACCGTACGATAACTGCCGATCCGTAGGGATTTCAGGAGGTGGGTGCCCAGAATAAAACCCGTGCATTCTGCATTGTAGACCGTGTAGAGAGGCCAGTCCCAGGCAATGGCGTAGCGCCTAGAGGAAATGCCCATTGCGATAGGTATGTGTTTCGATACAAGGTGTTCTCGATACAGGATATAGCAAACATTTGATACAGTAAAGAATATATGAAAACGATTTTAGTATGGATATTAACATGTAGCACCAATATTAATGTAAGTATGATACTACAGGCCATTTATCATACATGTAAGCTTATCATTTTCTATAGCTTCAGGAAGTGAGTAGGAAAAGAAAAAAATGGAAGATATACTTACACAGGATATCTAATTTGGGTCCAACCGAATGCGCAACAAGTTCGCTTTCCAAGTCTGACGTGAAATTGCAAGAACTGATACATGAAGACATAAGTTGAAATTCATTGTTATAGCAGTCCGAATCACTTACCCTCCACTGTTTCGCTGTATCCGAGATACCTTCAACAATCTTCTCTAACTTCCCCTTCCTCCAAGTCGGCCCCTGTCTACGACCTCTATATATACGTTGGTGGTAGAAGACCATGACGTCGTCGCCAATCTGGAACGTGAAAACCGGTGTAAAATTCGGAAATATATAAAACCATACCTTATATTTCTTCAATTGTTCGTCGTATTCGAGATCAAGAATGGGGGGGATCCTTTTCGGCATCTAAGGCAGGATTCAGGATGATGAGTGGGGTGCTAATGTGCTAAGTTCACCTCAGAACGCTTTAGAGGTCGGCAATGTGTGTGGTTGAGTACAGAGTGGAAGGTGAAGACGAGAATGCGGCTTTTGTGCCCATTGAAGCTTAATTCAAACTCCAATTCCCGCCTACAATGTTACACAAGTATTCGTGTATGTACGACGATGCCAGTGAACTCATGCCATTGAGTTAGAAGGGCGTTGCGAGTGGCTGGGCGAGGTAGCCATAAGAAGTTCCTCGTACGTAGCACATACCACCGCCCACAAGATAACAATGACATCAGCTGGGATCCATCCTTGAACGCGCCCCCTGGCCCGCCGACCCACCATCACCATTCGATGGGTACCGGGACACTTAGACGTGCCGGGAAACAAACACGCAGACGCGGAGGCAAAGGGCGCTATCATGGATGGCTCAAGCCCTCACCCCTTTCTACCAAAAGCTTACGTTCACCACTCCCCGCGAACAAAGCTGCACTCCGCACGGCCCACCGGATTTCTCTCATATCACACAACGACAACGCCTGGAGAACCTCCCCTCGCTACCATCGAATTAACCGCATCTTCCCTCTCAAACGTCTCCCGAAATTCTGGGAGACATTCTTCACATTACCCCGTAAACTCTCAACACTGCTAGGTTATCTCATTATGAATCATAACCCCCTGTACCAACACCTCCACTGCATTGGGAAATCCCCCTCTCCTGTCTGTCGCCGCTGCCACCTCAGGCCCGAAACCACCGACCACTTCCTATTCCACTGTCCTACTCACAGGACAGCGCAGGACCGCCTCACGCTAGGAAAACTCCTCGCCTCGCCCAAACGCATTGCTGCGCTCTTCACCTATGCCCGCACCACCGCACGCTTCGACCGCACACTAGGCACCCTCCCCGAGTGGGACCCACCAGATGCCTGACTCTTGACACGATTCGGTTTCCCGCCATATACCTGCCAAGACTGGACGTCCTCGCCTCCGGCATCACAGCCCGAGTTCGTAGCAACAGTACCCCGCTCACACCAGTTAGATAGCCTCCCTTAGTCAAGTAGATCGCACTGTGTAGTCGTGACATATGGTTTTCCACAACCGACTTAATAAACTAGGATTGAAAAAAAAAAGATAACACCGACTTTGGCACTGTTCAGGGTGTAGCTAAGTACGCCAGACCTATAAGTTATATGTAGGCGTACTTCCTTCCTATTCCAACCTATATTACCCCTTATTGACATACCGTACAAAAAATATTTATGATGCTAGTATATCTATCAATACAAATATGCTCACTTATTATTCCATATGCGAGTCACCTAGTTTTACTAAGGAAACTCGACTTTCGCTCAAAAAAAAAATAGCGAGTAATTTAATTTGATTCAAAGGAACTCGACTTCACTCGAAGACTCGTGCACGAAAATATCTGCATGAACAGATGTTTGATTTATCTCGCTGACTGTCGTTCTTAAAAATATGTGAGTCACCTAGTTCGACCAAGGAAACTCGACTTTCACTCAAAAAAAAATAAGCGAGTAACTTTACTTGACTCGAGGGAACTCAACTTTCACTCAAAAAAAAAATAAGCAGGTAACTTCACTTGACTCGAGGGAACTCAACTTTCACTCAAAAAAAAATAAGCAGGTAACTTCACTTGACTCGAGGGAACTCAACTTTCACTCAAAAAAAAATAAGCGAGTAACTTCACTTGACTCGAGGGAACTCAACTTTCACTCAAAAAAAAATAAGCAGGTAACTTCACTTGACTCGAGGGAACTCGACTTTCACCAAAAAATATAAGCGAGGAACTTAAGTCCACTCGAAACAATAAGCGAGGAAAATGGCCACTTAACTTTGACTCGAAAAATATAAGCGAGCCCAATAGGGGAACTCGACTATAACTTAAGTGTAACTTAACTGTAACTCGAAAAATTTAACGGGAACTCGAAATGTTCACAGCCCGATATAACCCACCAAATGGTCGAAATCCCTTTCGATATAATTGAAGGAATCATAGCTGAAATAGCATCACAAGTGGATAAGAAAAGCCGGTTTCATGATCTCTGTGCATGTTCGCTAATCTGCAGAGAATATCTGAATCCATCACGCAAGCATCTCTTCGAAGAAGTCGAAATTTTCACATGTTACCGAAGCAAAGATTATCACAATATATTAACCTCGTCTCCAAATATTGCGGGTTATATTCGCACTTTAAAACTTCGCACTGTTTGTCAGGGTCCTGCTCTTCCGAGTATCATTGGCATGTTTCGAAATATCAGTACTTTAATGGCGATTTTCAGTCGAGGGCAGGACTGGGAGGATATGCCACTTGAACTGAAGAAAGAGTTGATCAGTGCATTCTCGTTGCCCTCTCTATCAATGCTGGTTCTTGGGGACATCATCAATTTTCCGTCGATCATCTTGCGATGTGCTGTACATGTCAGGGAAGTTATAGTTGGTTTTGTGAAGTTCTCGGATTCGACGGAGGAGAGGCTCTTGAGGGACTGGGGAATTATGAAACCGACTCAAAAGGCCCTTCAAGCACTGACTCTATGCCAGCAGTCACTAGAGGGTTCGCAAGCACTTGTCAATACTACCTTGTCGCACCCAAGCTGCAACCTTGAAAGCTTGTATACTTTTCTTAATACGAATACTGAATTGGTGATGTTGATCATGAAGCAACATAAATCTACACTTACGACGCTTTATCTTTCTTTGGACTTTTCGGAAGGTAGGATCTGTTTATACTGATCGTTACAGCATTGATATAGTGAAGGACAGATGATGCACATAAATATCAAATCGACATAATGCCTCACCTTCGAACGGTTGAATTTTATACAAGAATGGCTTTCAAGACATGCTATGGCAATAAAATGAAGTGCATACTTAGTAAAGCAAGGACAGGAAACAACATTGAAGAAATTGTGATTTATATTGATAGCTTTGATCAAAAATTTACAGATGAATGTTATGCTGAATGGTTAAGTAGCTGGGGTGGATTGGATAGCTTGCTTTCCAGTTCACTTTTTATGAACTTGCGAAGGGTTAATATTAAACTATGTGTTGAAAATCTGCAAGAAGATGAAGGTCCTTATGAGGTTTTGGAACAGAAGTTGGGGAGTATTTTTGGTCTGGTACAAGAGAAAGGATTATTGCAGTTCACTTGGGATTGGTCGAATTTAGATATAGCTGATAGACCAGTACTTGCCTGTACTTGTTCTGTGGCAAATAGGAGCTAGGAACATTTTTCTGTTTTGTAATGCGCTAATTAAGCGTCATTCGTGTCTTCGTCATCTCTTGAATAAGAAACAAACCATGATTGTCTGTAGATTGTGTGACGGGTCGTCGTTGAACAGAGGGAATACGGAGTGATTAACTGAAGTCAAATTAGGCCAATAAAGTAGAGTACGAAGACCTTGGTACTCATCGACATCGAGGACGAAAATGGATATTTGTAGAATTGTGCGAATGGGAACTTTGAGATACGCTCCGTTGGTTATCCAATATCGATGGACGGCGTGGATAGGAGGTTCGAAGTGTATACGTATAACCTGGATATATGGTAAGCTATTAAATACGGTAAGACATGGAAGGTAAAATGCAACAATACCGAGTAGGTTTTAGATTAGTTCTCGTCGTACATACTTTCCAGCGTTAAATAGGAGCTAGGAATATTTTTTGTTTTGTACTGCACTAATACATCTCCTGAAATAAGATATATTACCAAACGAACGCAAAGGCTCGTACATACAAGCCAAGAAGCTTGGCTAGTTCATGAGCCATCCTTGTTCTCCTCCTCTCAATATACTTCCGCCGAACCTTTAATCCCGAAAGCCCCGCCAAAGACAGCTATCACCGCCCGCCACCAGCAGACCAGCCCACCCTATTCTATGGACGTTGAGGAAGGACGTTGAAGGCCGGGAGAACGGCTCCAGCTGACAGATAGAGATGACCGGGTGCTGCGGGGCATGCGCGGCGTGCGAAGTTCTGTTGAGGGAGACAAGGACGGAGCACGTGGTTTACTCATTGCAGTGGTTGAAAATAAACGAGCCTATTTGTTCTTTCTCAGTCTACTGTACCGCCTCGCTCAGATTATCCTTGTCCTGATCCCGTTCAGCCGTAGGCCCGTATATAACGAGCTAGCTGGCTGGCCTCTTCGCTCTTTACCTTGACTCTGCTTTCTTTCTTCCTTTCATCAACATGCCGACTTGCCCAGAGACGCAGAATACCCTCGATGTTGACCAGACCAAGTTCTGGGATTCGAATGGCGTGAATTGGGATGCGCATAGGATTGGATGGGTCATAGCTGGCGCTTGTTCTGTCGTCGTACGTCGGACTTTGTCTCCTTCATCGCCACCTGTCCACTCATGGTTACGACAGACGGTGATAATAACCTTGATATCTGTATTCCAACATTGCAGGTGCGCTACCACTTATTTAGAGCAAGAACAAAGAACAGAACACATAAACAATATGAAGGAACTACAACAATCCTTCGCAACAACGACAGATGTGCGTCCCCCCACACCCTGCTTGCCTCGCTGGCTTCCCACTCCGCTATGAGCTCACGCGATCTTTTAATAGACTGCGCATACTGTACATGCCAGCGGTGTACGCCATCATATCCTTCTTCTCCTACCGATTCTTCAGGAACTACACATATTACTCGCTTATTGAAGTTTGTGAGTCCCTTTGTCCTCTTTTCTCCTTACTGCGTTCTTATTGTTTAGCATATGAGGTGTGTCGCAAACTAGAAGAGGTGATTATAGGACTGATGCCATGTAGGCGGTGACGCTCAGCGCGTTTTTGTACGTTCTTGGCTCGTTCTGTCGTGCTGAAGGGAACTGATGGTGGGCGTAGGTTATTGATCATTGAGTATGTGGCTATGACTGGTGAGGGACATAGTGCCGAGAAGGCGATTGAGAGGAAGGATAAGCGGCCTTTGCCTATTCCTGTGAGTACTACCTTCGTTCTTGCTTTGTTACCTATCCCCCTTGTCTTTTTGCTTTCACCACCCGGCTTCTTCGCACCGTACAGTACGTCGGTCATTCAGTTTTTCCTTCGTGCTAGCCGGTTTTGCTGCATATATGTAGTTGATTCTTCATCTACTGCGTACCCTCTCCCTCCACCTTGTCCTAACGGACCGTGTCCTCTTCCATCTCCACCTTACCTACGCCCGTCTTCTTCGCACCATGCACCCACCGCATTCACCTCCATCCCCTACACACCACCCGCTCCCCTCGCACCAACTCCCCTCATCTCCACCCCCCCACGCACTCCCCCGCTACTCTTACCACGTCACCGACAGCCTTACCACACCTTTGATCCTTACATTCTATCCCTGATCCGCGATCGATATCATGCTGATCCCTCTTTTTTTAGTTCTGCTGCTGGCGTTACAGGCCTACCAAGGTCCGTCTTGTCCCCCTTCCATACGGAGCCGATAGATACTCATCTGTATTCTATTAGGCGTACTTTATGTACACCGTCAAGGTACGCTTCTGAACTTTATCACCACCATCATCGACGTAGCTAATTCGAATTGAGCGTAGTGGTCTGTACTGCAATACGTCGTTATACGTCCTGGTGAGTCCTTTTGGTTTTGGGTAAGGAAGGAGGGGGCTGATGAGGGTGTGTGCGTTTTTAGCGGTTTCGGTAGCGGGAATTATATGTGAACATTATAATGTCCTGTGTGAATCGGCGGGGTTTAGTGCGAAGTATGCGAATGTGTATTTGGAGGCTATTGATTTTGTTAGTATTAGGTGAGTTTTTCGCTGTTTCGTTCTTATGTTGCTGGTGCTGTTCTCTTGGTGCTGGGTTCTGCGGTGGTGCTTTGTTCGTATGACGATCTTCGTTTGGGATGGAGTGGTGTTCTTCCTCAGTTGTTGTGCATATATGCGCTTTCGCATGCCTCATCTACCCTTCCTCTTTTCATTGTACCCCTTCCTCTGTCCTCCGATCTACCTCTCTACCTCTCTTCTCGCATCCTAGTGCAATTTATACTAACACTCATTTCCAACTAACAGCGTGGCACTCTACGGCCTACTAGTCTTCTACGGTCTGACGGCTGATGAACTTAAAGAACGGAGGCCGCTTGCCAAGTTTTTGGCTATCAAGTTGATTGTGATGTTTACATTTTATCAGAGTTTTGTGGTGAGTTTGTCATTCTGTTTTAGTTTTGGTTTGGGATTGGGGAGAGGGGGGGATGGGGGTGAGAGGAAGGGGGCGGGGATGCGGTTGGGTGGGGTGGAGGGGGATGGAGAGTGGGCGGGTGATGGGTGAACGTTCACTGTTGGTTCGGCTGAAGCTGCTAGCGGTGGTGGCTCGCACACGGCTGCTGCGCACGTCTCCAAGCTTTCCAAGCCCTTTTCTCTCAGAGGGATGAAGGTGGTGGTGGTGGTGCATTCGCTGGCTATATGCAATGGGGTCACTTGGGGAATTGGAGTTGTCGTGATTCTGTTCTGCGTATAGCGCATTCGGACGACGTTCTCGGGGTATGGTGTACTCCCACTTTCGGTGGTGGATAAGTCATGTCTCTACGCTGCTGGGGGCGGTGTTAGGCAGCGTGGTACGCTTGGTGTCCCAGCGAGTGTTCTTGGATTCTCTACTGGGTAGAGGCGAATCAACCTCGGATGTCGGGCACTTCCTCTTTCGGGGTACGGTGTCGTAAGCATGATTCGCTTATACCACGCCGGTATCTGCGTTTGGCGCGCCCCAGAGGCTCCATTTGGTTTTCGTAGCTCCTTCCTTGCACTACCACACGTGGTGGATTGTCTTTCTGGCACTCTTCACGTGTATCGCGTTGTTGGTTATTCCGTGCTGTGCATGAACGCATTCGCTGTGTTCTATTCCCCGGTGCTATGTGTACTCTGCTGGGGGTTCATGTGGTGAATGCTGGCAGCTGACCACGCATCCTGTTGGTCATTCCGTGCTATGAATGAACAGCTATTCGCAATAGTGGATGTGATGTCTACTCTGCTGGGGGTAATGCCTGGTCATAACCACGCGATTGTTACTGGCAGCTGACCTCACGTACTATCCTCGTTTGGGTGGTTCCTTTAGCACAGCAGCACTAATTATGCTTAGAATGTTCTGTTGGGCTCAGCACCATGCAGCCAGCCATTTCTCGCTCGCTGCGATCCGTTCACACCTTTCATTACTCTTTACAATGTTGTCATCGTTCCGGTCCGATCATACTAACCTAAATCTATCTATAGTTCAGCGCCCTCGAGGGCAGAGTGATAAAGGGTACGTCGTGCCTCACTCCAATTACCTATACCCCGGGGATTAACGTGCCCTGCAGCAACGAAATACTGGACCGAAACAAATATAGCTAATGGCCTTAATGCGCTAGCTATTTGTATTGAGGTTGGTGCCCCGCTTACGTTGTAAGTCTTTGCTAATGCCGGAGCATAGATGGTGTTCTTTTCGGCCTTGATGTGGTGGGCGTACAACATAAGGGAGTACAAGAAGCCTGGAACCCCTACAACGAGTATCTGGAGGCCCTTGTGGGATTCGTGAGTTTCTATGTGCTATCCGTTACAGATACTTATCATGCTTCTTCCGCCGGTCCAGGATAAACTACAGTACGTCTCACACATTACTGCCTACTATCTTACTAACGCCATCCACAGCTGACTTCTTCCTCGAGATCGGCACATCCATCCGCTTCTTCGTCGACTACGCCAAAGGCAAGCCCTCCGCACACGGGCAAGGGCACCGCGTGCAGAACACTATCCAGGGGCACACCAAGATGGACTTTGGTGAAGCCTTTGGCGTATCCGCCGCTCCGAGGCACCAAGTCTATGATATGAACCCCGTTGCAGGGGTCCACCAGAGGAGGGGTGATGCAGGGTACGATTCGAGTGTGAATGTTCCTGCTGTGAGAACTAGTTATGACGAGCATATTAGGCTGGCTCCGTATGCCTATCCGGAACCGGTTCGAGAAGGGGTCAGTGGAGTTCCCCGGTGAGGCAGATGTGAGACTTTTGTGTGTGATTTTGTACTGTTTTCATCTTTCTTTCGTTTTATCATGAGTAATTAGTTAGCTATACATACCCCGCTGTTATTTGTATACTTCTTTGCTGTTTGAATTCAGACTTTCGTGAGCTGTTGTGGAGGGGTTAGTGATGAGGTTTAACGAGTAGACTCTGGTCCATAGCATTTGTACAAACAGCATTGAAAGTAATGTTACAACATAGACGAATGAGATGAGAGGAAGTATACAATTACATTTCTGCATAATTCGTTGGATTCGACTTTCTTCCCAATATAATCACCCATTTGATGTTGGTATAGAGCTTCCATTTATTTTGCCCTGGAATATTATTCTTGTAAAAGCTAGCGGCACTATAAGCAACTATAGCGCAAGATCCTAAGGGAATCTCTGTTCTCCAGCGAGGTAATGTCGAAAGGCGAAGTCCGTCGAGATATCCTTCGTTCAACGGTAAAGAAGCAAGACCAGTAGCATCATACACTGGAACTGAACTTTCCATGAACATAATAACACCAAAGGTAGCTATGAGATAGCTTACTTTCATCTCCACAACTCAACGCAAATTTCTCGTAGGTTACTACATTTGGGGGTACACCAGCAGTTGATCCTGTTAATAACGATAATGAGAACAGCGGAATAATGAGTGTAGATCGGGTTACCTCTCCGTACTGGCGGTGTGGAAAATGAAATGATGTTTTCAGACTTGAGGTCGGCTTGTAAAATGGATTTATCGAAAGCCATGCACATCGTCGCCACCATCTGTTCCCATTCCTGCGTATGAAGTAGTCCGTTGACATATTTGTATTCCACACTGTCCAGTGTCCCAGGCGAAGCTGAAACAACGGACGACTGGATGGTGTATATCGGGGAGATACAGACAGCATCCTTAAACTGGCCGCGCCCGACGTCTGCTTGGAGCTTGTATCGTTCGGAAGAAGACGAGGTACGTAGAGCTGAGAGCTTCCGAGGATCAACTCGAGATGGATTCACGTATCGTCCTGATATGTCAAAATTGATTGCGGGGCGAAGAAGTCTACCGTCCGAGTGATGAGAATACTTTCTAAGATTGTGTCTGCCTGAGTTACCTGTATATATCGTTATTACTCCAATTAGAATATGGAAACCCCTTTGGAGCTATTTCATAACTCCTATCATAATAACAGATAAATTCCCCGACACTGTAGGCAGTAACAAATCAGGTTAGCAATACTCGTAAGGTCGACGGATTACCTACCGTAGATTAGGAAGTCTAGAATAATCCTCACGCAGTTTAGGGTCTTGTACCCTTTGGTCCTTAACTTCACAGAACTCCGGCAAATATCTTGAAAGGGATAAGTATACTGATACTTTATGTCGTGACATGTGAACGACTCACTGCACGCGCATTCTCCCTTCGTCCTCATCCGCAGGTTGCAGGTAAAAGATATCATCTCCCTGCTCCTGCTTTGGCCTGGGGAGTATACGATTCAGGGGAGGCGTGTCGTCTGGAGTAGGCAAGCAGTTCCAGATATTAGCACGCTCGGGTGGTTGGCGCTTTCCGTAGTTCTCAGCAGCGCTGTTCGTGGGTTGATCATGCTCTTGCTCACTATTCTGTGGCACTTGAGTCGTGGCTATCATCTTGATCAATCGCTGTCGCTGACTATCGGGGGGTTGCGATGTTTCGTCACCGAGAGGGTGATTGATTGCAATTTGGGTCTGGCGCGATCAATAATTAGTTTTGCAATCAATTAGAAATATGTAGGTAGAAATCATTTGAAATATAATTGCAATCTATCAATGGTGTAAAGTGCGAAATCATTGGTCAAATGGAATCAATGCTATGTGCAAATCAATAAAAATGAAATCAACAAGAATTTAAATGCAACGCTTCAAATAAACGGTCCCCAACGACGATCTCAACGTAAAAGTAGGGTTTTTAACCATGTGTGCATAACTGGTAGGCTATTCGGCGTTGTATAGCTTATGCACTTAATTCTATTTAACCTCTATTTCGCTACCTTTACCATGGACTATGAAATGAAGGACATGTATCTTCCCTTAAGTCTTCATGTACTTACACATTACCAGTGATTCAGCACATGATTCAGTCAATCTAAAATTATTTAGTGTTTAAACAGCAATGTTATGAATAATCTAGCAAGCAATGTGTAGATGAAGGGGAAGATGCGCAAGTCAATTTTGCGAAGTCCATAGTAGAGCGGAATAGAGGTTAAATAGAATTAAGTGCATAAGCTATACAACGCCGAATAGCCTACCAGTTATGCACACATGGTTAAAAACCCTACTTTTACGTTGAGATCGTCGTTGGGGACCGTTTATTTGAAGCGTTGCATTTAAATTCTTGTTGATTTCATTTTTATTGATTTGCACATAGCATTGATTCCATTTGACCAATGATTTCGCACTTTACACCATTGATAGATTGCAATTATATTTCAAATGATTTCTACCTACATATTTCTAATTGATTGCAAAACTAATTATTGATCGCGCCAGACCCAAATTGCAATCAATCACCCTCTCGGTGACGAAACATCGCAACCCCCCGGTAGTCAGCGACAGCGATTGATCAGAAAGATAGCCACTGGTGGGCACTTGTTGAGGCGTTCCTTCAGGCTTATGCTGTTGCGAGGACCGCTGAAGTGCAGCAGTGAGGTCGACCTGCAGCTTATCCATCCGCTGAGATAGCTCAGCAGTAACTTCTGCGACGGCTTTCGCAGTCATTTCTTCGTATTCCAACTTCGTTTTCGATTTCTTCCAGAACATGGTTGGAGCAGGAGCTGTATAATCCAGTAATCAAGAGGGTGAAGCGGGATTTATACGCATGTAAGGCAATGCTGCCGGTGATAGCAAATGAAGCAAACATCTAGGGGCGCATACTCGTCGGAACCTTGCATGACCTTTCAATCGGGAGTCGTAATGCATTTACCTATCTTATCCTGACGTATAACCCCTTCAAGGACTGCGATTGAGAATGATTTCCTGAAAGGAAACAATAACCCGCCCCTCATAGCGACGCACTGACATATCTATGATCGGCGCAGTCAGCAGGGAGCATATATGCTGTGAATCATTTGACATGGCTAGATTGCAGCTATCACGCGGGGTAAGTACGGTAACCGCGGTTGCCGACATACAAACTGTAATTGCTGTCCAGAATGTACGATGGGGATTACCCGTACTGAAGGGTAAATGTATCTTCTTCAGGTACAACTTTGGCTGCGCTATAGGTTACATTTATACCAGCGATTGTGGAGCACCTTGTATTGTGCTCACCTGTCGTGACAGATGGTAACACTTTTAAATCGACATGAACGGAGACCAAAACAAAGTGGGCAGTTGGAAATGTCCCGGTTGATGGGGGAATCCGAGGGACTTGGTTTCATGAACTTGAATAGAGTTTGTTCGACGTCCGGAAACTCTGTCTGCACGTCAGACTCTGGACTGTAGCCTCGGGTGCACCTTTACCGATGGCGTTATTTTGTAGGACATGAGGAAATCGAGTATACGTATACCGGTGGTATGTACGAAAATAGATGTGAAATGGAACAAATGCCAGGAGAACGGTGACACTTCTTCTCGATGTTGGAAGCCTCCAGAGTTAGATACAGAGAACCTTCTCATCCAACGTTATCCTATTATTATCTATATTGTGAAGCTCATATGAACAACGTAAACGAAAAGGTGCCAAATTTCAAAGCACGAGAATTGTGAACTCACTATTTTGAATTCTCCATCTTGTATGTTGTACGGTTTTGGTGTTTTATACGGGGTTCCAAAGAGAAAGGCGATAAAGCAAAGCAAGCAAAGTGTGGTTGAAGTAAGAACGAGGTTTGGTTGGGGTGTACGAGGGTGTGTCAGGACCCTGGATTATTACGGTAAAGGTCGTTCCGAAAAATACCCCATTTTTCGAATTTCTGTCCGTCCAGGTTTTGCGAAATTTTGTCCGTTTTCGGAACGACATAGCAATTGTTCTTCGAAGTTTGTCCGGAAAATGCGGAACGACCTTCCAGAGGTCAAATTTTGTCCAAAATTTCGGAACGACCTCTAGAAGCGGTATTTTTTTCCGGACAGTCCAGTTTTCGATGGTTTTGAGGTTTCTGGGCTCTTGGGGAGCTTTGAGCATTCAATTATGGCGATTTCAAGTGCACAACTCAAACAATTTTCAACTTGTAAACACTTCATTTCCAATTTTAATCGCATTAAATCTGAAGTCCAACTGTTCATAAAGCTCAGAACTTGACATCGAGTCCTTGTTGCCTTGCAGTACTTTAAAACCAATTTTTGAGATAGATTTGGGATATGTAATAGCAAGAAGCTAGCACTTCATGTAAACTGAAGAATAATGAGACCTGAGCTGACAGCAGTTTTAGTAGGCGTTGATGCTTCATCCTTGGACCGTGTGTGTTCTAGTGACATCTTTGAATACTGTAAGTAACGACTCCTTATGGGTGCATCAATATGCTCTACCAATCTGAATCTTATTGTACGGCATTAAGAAATAGTTAATCTCCTATGGCGACTCAACTTTAAATCTATAAGTAAATATAGGTAACCACGCACACACATCCAGTTGAGCCAACGAAACTTTGAATGGTAGTCTAAAGGGTTTTAAACTCGGCAGGGCCCACCCAAAAACAGTCAGAGAAGAAATATGGTAGATGGGCCTGCGATTCTGTACTGTCCGATTGTCAAGGTTGAGTCTTCCTTGATGCAGTCTGTACTCCGAAATAAACATACAATATAGTCTTCGATGTCATGAAGGCTTTATTCCATACTTCATGGGCAGTTAAACCGCAGCTATAAGACCTATAGGTGAGGCTCATGCATGATTCTCAAGCGATGTTGATTTCATGGCCATGCTAGGTATCATATAGTTGTCCTCTCTAGCCATTAGAGTGAGAACAGCAGGTACTTAGCAGTACACTTTGAAGGCTTCAATTTAGCAGGCGTAAGGCCAACATAAAACATCCATACCTTGGCTAGTGGTCCTTTTCCAATGTATAAGTAATAATACTATTTAGTATTAGATTCCTTTCTCTCCGTAATATTTACTAGTAAGGAGTGCATCTCAATAGCCTGACTTATAAGTGGTTCAACTGCAAAGTGATGGTCTGCCTGCCTTTATCTGCTTGCTCCCAGTATGTTTTCCTTGTTGGTCCCGCCCCAATAGCTATATCGTTAGGTAGGATTTCGCTCAATACAGTGCGACATTCTTGTATGAGCTTTTCCCGGCAAAAATCAGTCGTGCGGGCAACCGAAATTACACATCAGCAAATCTGTAGGCGCATTCTCATGACATTATGCGTCTTTTAAAGACCGAAATGCCGGGAATGTCACGAAAGTGGTCAACTTCGGCGTGTCATTTAACTCTAGGTCATTTGCGTTTAATGTAGTAGTTATCTTTGAGTTATCTTTAAATGTCAAGTTGGTCTTTTGAACGTTACCCAAATGCATTCTTTCCTTACAAAAGACGACCTGAAAGACACTTGAAAAGCACCTTGAAGCTCACTTAATTTGGTAGTAAATTGCAAATATGCAAATATTTTATGCCATATATATACATGTACATTTATAGACTACTTTTACGCATAATAGTATGTACTACAAAATAATATAGAACTGACAGTAATGCAAAAAATCGAAACAACTCCCTCTACTATAGCCTCTATACTGCTAAACTGTACATCTAAAACAAGAACTGTCACGAAATGCATTGGTCTTTAGAAATAGTGAAATAGCACTCACCCAAAAGTCACTGTGCTGCTTCTACTGCACAACAAAACCTCACCCTACCAATACTCCACAGTCACCGGGCACATCCTGAGTGTTCAAATAGCCTGCTAAGCCAACTTGCTATTCCCAACGCGAGCCTAACATGATGAATAGAGGGTTAGCGCAGAGAATTTATAACACAACATAAGGGCCAAACGCAATTCTGTCTTGATAGATAGTAACATTGGCGTGGTGGGGGCAGGAGCACTGAGGAGGGCAGTGAAAAAGGGGACGGCATGAGACAGGTTCAAACTTCAAGGACTTTCAATTGAATTTGCTGATTGGCGGGACGACTCGAGACTCAGATCCAAAAATTTGAATTTAGTGAAATCGCCCTGGGCCAGTAGAATCCAGCGTGCTTGAGGCCCCAATTAACCTGATCAGATGCTGCCTATCCGAGCCTCGGTAAGCAGGGTCGGGATGCTTGGCATCTATCAACAATTAACTTGAAACGTTGAACGCCGCGATTCTGGGTATATGACAACATCTCACCATCCTTCAGCTTCTCCCGGTGTTCGGGTTCTCTCTTCCCTCTAAGGTGTTACCAGACAACTTGTTGAGTCTCAGTAGTAATTATGCTGTATGAGTTGTAGGATGTGCACATTGTAGATGTACTATAGCATACTAGCAAAATCTTGCTGTGGATAGGGATGGTATATACCACAAGGCTAGACATTGATATAGTTAGAAAATATTAGAATGCAGCAAAAGACGAGATGCAAATGGAACACCAACTAAATGCAAACCCATGTTTTGAAGAGGCGAGTGACAGAGAGAAAGTCAACATTGATGACAGAAGAGAAAGACAACTCATAATACAAATGCAAACGTTACCTAACGTCACTCTGAAAGATAATGTGCCAAATGTTCTCATGAATGCGCGTACAGATTTACTGATGCAGTATGTTTGTCACTATGTTTGCTACTTAGCCAGTAGCCAGTAGCCTTACTTACACATAGACTTGGGTCATAAACGTTTAAACTCCAACCCTTACATAAGACCCTTGGTGCTCATCGGTGTCCGTCTGGCTGGAACGACCTGCACGGCATATGGTGATCACTGTCCATACTTTTGGAATGTCCTTTTCGTCCAAAGGCCTCAAATTTGTCTGGTTTTGGAATGACATAAGGGCCAAAATTCGCAAAATTTTGTCTGCTTTGCGGAACGACCTTTACCATAATAATCCAGGGTCCTGGTGTGTCACGGTATGTATATTGTATGTGAACATTTGAACTTCATCAACTTGCCATTTCACGTGAATGATTGATCCGAACATTGGCAAGCCCAATGTACTTATACTTATGTAAGCATCTTTTTACTTGCGCTCTCTCAGCACTGAATGGGTACTTATTGGTATCTCTTAGAGCCCACCGTGAACATCATTATAGACTTCAAGGAGTGCCTGGGTGCAGATATCAGGATAAACCGTTCTTTATTTATAGAACATGTCTGTATCATTTACACCCCACCTGACCAACAGTTTCAAAACTACTAGAGACGGTATGTGGTAGGTCTTACATATAGTGGCACCAACATATTTAAGGCTGACAGTCACTTATGCATCCTTGTCATCATGTTCCTCTTTCTATTCTTGCAGTGTTTGAGTGCAGCGCTTATTATAACTGTGAATGGTATTTTCATCCAGTCCAGTGACAGAACAGATATTTTCGCCAGTGCAGCTGGAAACCCAGGGAAACTACCTATCGTCTTTGTTCACAGAGTCTCCCTCAGTGCTTTAGTCTTCGACGATCTCTTTGAAGATGAATGACTCCTTCGCCATTTTTACATGGTATGCTTCTTAACAATTCGGAAATTCTTTATTTACCACAATCATTCTTTTAAGATATCATATGATCTTCAAGGGCATGGGAGAAGTGGAAAACCGAATATAATGGAAGCATATGCCTCTAATTTATTTGCTGATTATTTCACGGTCATTATAAAACACTTTAACATGAAGTCCCCCCTGTATGTTGGTTGGTAAGTCCTCGTCATGGTCAATTGTTACTTATTTACTAAGGAATCCACAGGAGCTATGGTGGTAAGCAATATGCATCCAATACACTGCTTTGCCTTGAATAGTCGTCTATTAGGAATGGTTGTGACCAATATCTTTTCATTCCCCCCTCCTCAGACAATTTCTGGAATCATTGCAATAGCTGCGATGCCTTCTATCAACCTCGTGGTCAGAACACCATTTGACAATACCATTGTCCCATTATTTGCAGTTGATAATGATGCTGCTGTGAGCATCAACACAAGGAACACGTTCGTTGAAGCCTGCTTCAACAACACCTCCAATATAGCAATTCAAACAATATGGACATAGCTAGGATCATCTGTATTACAGCTTCCAGCCATATCCGTTCTCATGCGCCAGTGTACTCAAGACCCAGCCAAACTATTTGACACTGCGTGCACACCTCGATATTTCAATGTGAAATAGCTTTGAAATATCGTGGAAATATTCTTATTATTACATCATTATTTCGCTTTGTAATACTCATAAAATTCACATATAATATTTCTCACATATTTGAAAGTCACAATAACAAAGAAATATTGAAACCCAGATCCCCATTTTCTTTCAAATCCTTTATTCAATATTTCAAAGGTTTTTCATCTATGAAATAACAAAGAAATATTTATTTGTCACACTGAGTAGTCACAATGAGCTTTGTCTACCATTGTCTCATCTTTGTGACATACATATGTCACAAGGTTCTTATCTAAGAGATCTTAGCAAGATCTTAGTGACATCGTGACATATGTCACAGTCGTCACAGTTGTCACAATCGTCGCAGTTGTCGCAGTTGTCACAGTTGTCGCAGTTGTCACAGTCGTTACACATGTCGCAGTTGTCCCACAGTGTCAGTGTCACAGTTGTCGCAGTCGTCAAACTGCAACATGTGTGACGACTGTGACAACTGCGATACTGTGGGACAACTGCGACATGTGTGACGACTGTGACGACTGCGACAACTGTGACAACTGCGACATGTGTGACGACTGTGACAACTGCGACAACTGTGACAATGCGTGACAAATGTGACAACTGCGACAACTGTGACACTGTGGGACAACTGCGACATGTGTGACGACTGTGACATATGTCACGATGTCACTAAGATCTTGCTAAGATCTCTTAGATAAGAACCTTGTGACATATGTATGTCACAAAGATGAGACAATGGTAGACAAAGCTCATTGTGACTACTCAGTGTGACAAATAAATATTTCTTTGTTATTTCATAGATGAAAAACCTTTGAAATATTGAATAATGGATTTGAAAGAAAATGGGGATCCGGGTTTCAATATTTCTTTGTTATTGTGACTTTCAAATATGTGAGAAATATTATATGTGAATTTTATGAGTATTACAAAGCGAAATAATGATGTAATAATAAGAATATTTCCACGATATTTCAAAGCTATTTCACATTGAAATATCGAGGCATGCATGCAGTGTGAGGCAGGTGCGCGAGGAATTCCTTATTTGTCCATTAGTGGTACCGCCAACAAGATTGCTTTAAACGATAACATAACAGAAGAAATCCGGCCTCATTTCACCAACTTGGAAGTATACAAAATCGAGGGCGGGTCAGGCTCATGTTTTTTTATTGATAACAAGGATGAGTTCATTCAAGTCCTCATCCTGTATGCGAAAAAAGTTTTAAAATGAACGTAGAATGACTTGTTAGGTTATGGTTATCAGGGGCGATAATGCAATTTGCACAATTCCCACTAACTTTAGTTAGTGCTCGAAATCGAAAATATTTTGACAGTAGATTCCGGTGCCATGAAGCTGTTGCAGGGTCGTGTATATGGAGTTCAATTCTTTGGCAATTTGCCTATGGCACCCTTGTTCGTCCTCTTCAGAGTTCAGACATTATGAGTAAGTTACATTAGTAGTACTTAGTGCCCAGGGCTGCTGGGCCTTATAAGTCTGTTATAGTGTACTACGAAGTACGGCATATCAACAGACACAATAGCTTTTTCCCCGACTTCTATATTTAAAGTATGTGAAGTACTTACTGTACTCGATTTCATTCATGTTTTACAGTATACAACCATCAAACGTGACACCATCACATCGCATGACAATCTTTCACATTTTGCTTCTCCTGATCCCTAATCTACACCTATTACACCAATTCTTTTTGAATAGTAAGGAATAGCATACTGTAGAGATGTTCTATAAATTAGCAATTCAAAATATTCACATTCTGATGGACTATGTGCAAAACAAAATGGGGGGTTTGGATAATTTAGTGAATTTCAAAAATTCTGTGGCTTGTATTGCTATAAAAATTGGGAATAATCACTCTTAAAGTATATAGTTGTTGAGGACAAGCACTAATCTACATTTTCTATTATTTTTATTGACCTGTGTGTGTCATATCTTTATAGGATTACAAATTGTGTGGTATTCACCATCTTGCAAGACATTAAAACTTTATTTATAAACTGATCTGGGACTTTGGCACTACTAATTTTGAATGGTTTCATAATAAATAATTGACTGTCACACCATGTGGTGCTGATCAAAATTCATTCCCATCCACTATTTTGCATATTTGACCACCTTCCCTTCATCCAATGCATTAAATATTTTACAGTGACATTCATGAAGTACTACGCTATCTCTTCATACAGCTTTTGTGAAAATTGGGGCAGGGAGTAAAGAGTTATGATGACATCATGTTTTTTCTGCCATGTTTGATGGTTGTATACTGTATATCATTCCTTGTACTACTTACTACCAAGTCGTTAGTGGGCTAGGTATTATTCTTCTTCCTTGAGTTTGATGATGTACCAATTCATGCTGTTCCCAGGGAACCATTGTTAGCTTAATGTTGAAATATCTATACCGAAACTTGACTGAAACAGTCTTTTCAACATGTCAGATGGCATTACTAATACTAGGCATTGTGACCTCAAGTAAGTGCAAGAAAATAATTCTGATTGCCGAAATCCACTATCCAACCAAATTCTGCTTCCACTATTGATCCTCCATCAGTGCAACTCAACAACTTGAAGGTCAAAAGTATGTCTTGTTACATTCTATTTCTCAGTTTACCATATATCTAGTAGGTTATACACAACAACTCAAGCAAAGCTGTGGTACTACTTCATACTATCTGTCAATCTGAGCCCCTGCAAGCCTGTGACAGAACCCACTCCAAACCAACTACCCTTTGTTCCTCCTTGTTGCTACAAGACCAAGCTATGCCCCTACTCCCACATGAACTAATACCACAAATCCTCTCCTACCTTCCCGCCTCTTCCTTATGCACACTCTCCCTTCTCCCCCTTTTCCTCATTCCAGCGCAACAACTTATCTTCTCTAGCATTAATATCACCTCCTTCTATGAATGTTCATCACTGGCATCTCTTCTCAGGGACTCTAAATCATCCCACTTGTCTTCTTATGTCCGCCGACTACATATCTCACCTAGAGAGACCACAGCAGTGATGACTGCTGGTGGAAGGGGGTGGCTAGATGATGCTCAAAACTTGTTGGTAGAACTATTAGGGGTGTTCAAAGAATTGGAGGAACTGGGCATGAATTATTGGGCCAGTCAAAGCTATGGTTCACTTAGGTGGGAAAGCCAGTTGACTCAGAACCTCCAGGATGCTATTGTGCGAGTTTTAGCTCTGCCCTCACTGAATTCCTTCACAATCCATAGGGCTAGCTTTCAAAATGGCTTCATTCTAGATGAGCTCCTAAGGAACATGGCAGGAAAAAAGATAAAGTGAATAAGCCTTGATAAAGTCACATTGTGGAACACTGAAGGACTTGATGCTATCTCATTTCTCCTTCCTCTTATCTGCAAGCCTGTGTGGAGATGGAAGAACTCTATTTGAACATCAATCGTCATCCTTCCACTCTCCCCTGGTTACTCCACCCCAAATGTCCCATTCAATACTCAACAATTCAACAACTCAGGCTAGTGCAGTTTATGCACTTCGAAGATAAAGTAGCAGGACTGCTTGTGAAGTCGAGTGTGAGTGTGGGTACTGTTGAGTTGATATTGTATGACTGTATGTATTCTTATTTTCGTCGTGTCTCTCCAAATTGATGCATAGCAAAAGATATCAAAGGTCCAGAATTGCCCTATACACCACTTTCTTTCTATGCACCATCTGTCCTGCACACACTTATCCTCCACCTACCATTCTTAGCATCCAAAGGAATGAATGCTTTGGACTGGATCAAATCGACACTCTCTACAATTCCTTCTTCCAATGTCATTCAAAACATTACATTGAACTTGCATGCAGCTAATGACAACACAGAATTTGGGATTACTAGGTAGAATTTGGGGATTATCTTTTTGAACCTGCCAGGTTTCCCAAATTGAAGAAGGTCAATGTGGCTGTCTTTTGGATGAACTATGTATATGAAGTCTCAGATACAGAAGATTGTATATCTGAGAAGTCTAACAAGGCCACAGAGGATTATGCTCGAACTCTTGCTGGATATTTGACTGCAGATTCTGTTCGAGAAGAGGTGGTTAGCGTGCATGTGAGGCATGATTTACTGGAGGTTTGGGTAGAGCATTGGTCTGCTCCACGAAGGTAGTTGTTTGTTAACTTAGGATGATGCTGATATATGAAATTGTGTGGATCTCTAACTATATCCATCCAGTGACACAGACAACTTTTTTCCAACCTCTATCTACACAGATGTCATATGATCTAAATAGAATTCTTATCTTTCCACTCACTTTATCCATTTCTTGGACTGGTGTCTTTTCTTAAGTGCTCAAACATGCATCCTAATCATCATATTCTGGAAGTGCTTAAGTTATAATGTGCTGTTCATGAGTACCTATCTCAGGATGATCTGTCCTTATCTTGTACACCAGCAAATCTTGGTTCTATTAGGTGTCACTGTAGATTAAAATCTGCAAAGGACCAGTGCATTGGTGCTAATTTAGTGGGTGTGTACACTGTGTGGTGTGATACATTGGGTTCTAAGCACAGTTTGGGTGAGCAAATGGAACACCAAACCTGAAGCTGCAGCTATACCATATGAGAAGCGGCAATGTTTCTGTTACATGGTGTGACTGTTGAATACTTACAGTAAGTACTTGACTCCTGTTGTAATGGGCTGCGAGTTCATTTTGTGCTGCAAATCTACCTACTGTATCCACAGCTGGAGCTGGAGGTGGAAGCCACCATGTCTTTAGCATTCTTATCACATGGTCTTAGTTCCTATATTATATCCATTATCAATATGGTATAGTCTTGCATGGATTGCCACTGTCACCTACCTTTGCCCTTTCGATAACAGTGCCTACAGGTCCTGCTCAGTAAAAATGAAAAATGATGTGCAGCATGCTTCTGTCATTGCAATAGTGCTTTTCATCATGCATTGGTCATGTGCGACTGGGTGTGTGAACTTCGTGAAGACAGATAATTGTCGCTCATTTGCACTCATGTATTTGAAATGCAAAAGTCATGTACAAATCATACATTTGGCATGTGTATGATAACTTTCAAACCATGTAAATATATTTAAATTCAAACATTGGATGTGCTTAAGTTTTATTTTACTGCTTTGTTCAGTAATAAGAACCTCTGGACTGGAAGACAGCCCCTTGGCCTGATACATGTCTGAAAAAGTGCTTTCCATCATGCACTAGGCATGTATGTCATAGACATGATATCAAATGATTTTTTGTATTTACTAAGGGTCCTGTGAGAGCTCAAACACATTCCCATTCCCTCTTTGACTTAGATGGCACGTTCAACAGTACATTCCCTCATTGGGGCATTCAGTAGCTACGAGTTGCCATCTTCTGTGGTTCCTATTGGTGCATTATCTGGGTGGCATTCTTTCTACTAGCAACACTGCGGGTGGAGGTGGGTATTCAAATATTCATGTCCCCCCGGTCCCCTATGACCCTTAACTTGGTAATAGATGACTGTACACATAAGTTTGCAAGCAAATGAACATGTTCATGCACCCATTGCCCAGTTTTCCCACAAGCACACTGCCATGCAGATCTTCAGGCTCCTCATCAAGCAAGTCTCAGCAAGAAGTACATACTCAAACTGCTGATACACATGTAAAAGAAATGCAACGTACCGTAAATTTAAATTCTTTACATCTCAATTTCGAGACGCCAGTACCGAGTGCGTCGAGTGAGGAAACAGTGGGGAGGGGCTGAGTTCCCGCGCCGCCTCCCATAATACACCAAGGGATTAAACAAATCAACCTAATAAAACACATACTCTGCCTCAGTACTGGTTTTAATTCCTTAAACCAATAAAATAATGTATTACTTTACCTTTAAAAAGAATGACGTTGCATTCTGTACAACGAGTATCAGACACCTAGAGCAGACAAAAAGACTAATGACAAAAGTCAGCACACGATACAAAGTATGGAGATTGACAGAACACGGACTTACTAAATCCCCAAGACCCAGACCCTGAACCACTAAGACATGAGATCAGCGAGCTTGAGTGATGAAACAACGAGACAACGAAACAGTGAGACAGAGAGGGAGAGTGCGAGAAGTGGGGAAAGGAAGAAAGAACGGAACGAGAATGAGTACCCCAACGGTCAGGAGTTCACACGGGAGCGGAAAACCGACCCGCGAGACCGATGTAAATGAAATGATGTGAAGCGGCCGACGCTGCCGCATCGGCTGATTACTCGATTAGGAAGGTAACCGATGGGACGCTCAAACGAGCGCGCATTGCAGAAAGGGAGCGCGTTGCTCTATGCGCACAATTGGCTGACTGCCGCCTGGGCGCTGACAACGCATTACCTTACAAATGAACCGGGGAAATACTGGAGAACAGATAATATTTTATTACTACGCAATTTGTAAGTCAGTAGGGTAGAAAATGTATATAGTAGACGAAGAGGGAAGAAATAAGGCAGGAACTGCCAGGCATTCTTCCCCCCACAGATAGGGTGGTATACAGACGAGAATCAGAATTAGTTACGAGACGTTTTGACACTGAATTACGTACCGAGTTTGCTGAATTGAAACCTGAATACCTTGAATTTTGAATACCTTGACGCGTTCTAAGAATAAAACCAAGTTAAACTGATCTATAAATAACTTGTTCTATATTTGAAATTGAAATCATTGTGCCCCTTGAACTTACTGAATCTACACCTCGGGATTTAAGTTTATTATTATATTTGGGATTTTACATTCTAAGTACATAAGTATTACTTAAACTCGTCGTGTGACTCAACACTGCTATTCTTCACTGTAGTAGCTCATTTTATGACTACAAGCTCCTCATCTGTCAAGCATGGTCTTAGCCATATCACTGCCCTTACTGAGGCCAAGAAGGCTTCCCTCATCATTATCACATGCATCGTCAAACCTGTCAAGCTCACTGTCTTCCTCCCCACTCTCATAGATGTGTGTCTGTTACGTCATTGTGATGAGCAAGGCCCATCTCCACACTGTCATCCACAAGAAGACCCTTGCTCTCCAGGATATCAAGTCTGAGGATTAGCATGAACATACTACCTTCATCAGAGTTGCCTTGACTAATCAGTTGTACATGCCCCCTTTCTCCCTTATTCTGTTTGATTGGAATACTTATAACTTAGTTTTCACATCAATGTTGTTGGTAAACGAGTACCGCCAATAGAGTGGAGGTCTTTGTAACAACAAGTCTGGGAAGAGGTGCACATTGAGCAGGGGCATAGCAAAAAGTAGTATGCATAATGAGGAGGGCACATAGTGAGGTGAAAGGGATGTAGTGAAGGGGAGGGTGCACAGCAGGGCACATAGCAAGTAGGGGGGCATGCAGCAGGGTGTCTAGTGAGTAGGATTGAGGAAGGCACTCATCTGTAGCAACTTGCAAGATGTAAATATAATATAATAAATTAATATATCCAAATGAATTTCATAGGAGAGAGCTAAGTACTGCACTGTTTAGAGTCTATTATCTCCCTTTGGCCTCAGAATTAGGCTTAACTAAGTTGAATTAACATATGTGAATGGTATAATTACTCCTATTTACATCCTAAGTCATATGTATTATATTTTTATACTTTGATTGCACTGTATAATTAGGATGAATTAGTGCTAATTGTATGCTTTTGACTTAGTTACTTCTCTTGATATTTGTTCCAAATCCGAATTCTGCAAGTTTGCCGCAATTATTGTAATTCTTATAATTATGCTAGTTAGATGTATTAATTATGAAGATGTGTAATAATGCATAAATATGCCAGTAATTATGATAAAGTATGCCCAAGAAGACTAAATTAGAGATCTCAATTTTTTCTGATGCATGATCAATGTGCGAGAGGTTTATATATGGGCTGTCAACTTTTCGAGTTACTGGTAACTCAAATGGAACTTGACTGACACTTAAGTGGAACTTAACTTAGGAACTTAACTTGTAACTCGAAAATGTAAATTATCATGATTTGTATGGTTTATGACAGACATTTCCTCACCTCTATGGATTACTAAATTGTTGCATGCTCACCATTGTGCCTTGCAGTCATTGTTTCCCACACCCTGAATGTTGATTCTATTTTTTGATGCCGCTCAGCACTCTCCATCAAATTGATTAATGTGTGCTGCATGCTGTTTTCCACGGCGCATTTGATCATGTACATATCACTCATCATTGTCACACACAGTGAGCAACTAGTATTATCATTTATGGTCGAGTTTTTGAGTATTTCATACTAATTTTTGCAAGCACCTATATATATTAAATATTTCCACAGTGCAGATAAATCAAAGATGAATATTATATGAGAACCTGAGATTATTATTATGCATTTTAAATTTTATGGAGGCACAGTGCACTATATTTATAAAACTAATAATATATTATATACTAAATAATGTACTTGTTGTATTAAAAAAATAATGAGAAGAGCACAAAAAATGAGTGAGGAATGCACAAAATGAATGCTCACTGTTGAGCACAGCAGTGGAAGAAGCATGACACCACCACCATCAATGCATTGGAAGTGAGTGGAATGATTGGGAATTTGATAGATGATGTGATGGCACTATTTTTACACATCCACAGTGGCAGGGGTGTGTGTGGGAAACAACGAGCTAAGGGATCGCAACAACAATGAGGACAATCATAAAGTATGGGTTTTTTGTTATGGAACTTGAGGAACTTAAGTGGAACTCGAATGGAACTCAACTCAAATTTGAGTGGAGTTGAGTGGCATTTATCACTCGAACATAACTTGATGGTAACTTAACTGACACTTGAATTTAGCATAAGTGAGGAACTTAACTCCACTTGACTGACACTCAAAAAAAATTATAAGTGAGAAACTCAACTCGACTCAATAGAACTTAACTTTCACTCAAAAAAAATAAGTGAGAAACTCGACTCCACTTGATGGAACTTAACTTTTGCTCAAAAAAATAAGCAAGAAACTTAACTTTATGCTAGGGAACTTAACTTTTACTTGAAAAATAAGCAAGTTCTACAATTGTATTGTATGAAGTACCCTACAATAATTCCCACTACCTTTAGATAGTTGGGTTATGGTGGGTGAAATGAAACAAAATTTGGCAGGGAGATTCATAGAAACCCGATGATGTAGTTATGCCATTTTGGGCTTATCATTTTTGGGGTTTCCCTTTTGATGCCCTCTTGAGTCTGTGAGGGAACAGTCAATGGGTCTTATTAGATTAGGTTAGAGAAGCACATAGGCATGATCCTCCATCCCATTTCGGAATGCAAACTGTACATGTTGTGATTTTGAGTGTTTGGTTTAAAGTGTGAATGAGAACTTAAGATTGCTAGTGCCTCATACAGAGGGCTTATATACATACATAATAGACAAGTAACTACTATTTTCTAGTGTATGCTACTATATTCTACCAAATCCTACTCCAGATACTCCCATAATCTCCCTGTAGATTCCAACATGTACTACTATGTTCTCCAATGATCCCCTACCCTCTCACTTACATAACATGTGACTAATCTGCTAGATATCAAAGTGCCGGCTGAAATCCCAACAGTACATTTATTATAAAACCTTCTAGCCAATAAGAAATTTCCTGTTGCATGACAGAAGTATCAAGCATGTGACTCCAAATTAGAATATTGATGTGCTCAAGGCACACTCAGCTACTCCACCATTTTGCCGCCATTGAACATTGAAATATAGAAGTTTCACGCTATCTGCCAATATTCACCCCTATTTCGCATTGGGGTTTCTTTACTTTTAATTTAATTTGGAGTTAAGAAGATAGTGTAGTCACGGCAATGACAGGAATAGTGTCGAGTACTGTAAATGGATATAATTACACTGTTGCATTGTAGACACACTGCCTCTATTCCTTTTAGAGTACTTAAGTACTATACTTATTACTAGTAGCCACACACAAATAGATATGATACCACACACAATGAATCAATGTCATACAATCCAGCTGTTGTTACAGTATTACTATACATGAGGTAAATAATGTAGAGCAGGCATTCAGCCTGCACTATGGAACAGACGATTCTACAAGTCCTGTGAACATGTTCAGTCACATGACGTGTTCATGTCATCAAGCTTGAAACAGTGTGTCTATGCTATCGTCTCTGCCACCTCAACACACTTCCTGATGCTCTCTGCCTCCACCCCCCTTCGCCACAATGCTAGCCACTTTGTTGACACCAAGGCCACCACAAGAATGTTTATAACACCGACTAAAGTAACTGAGAGACTGCTCAACGGTGGCACTTCAAGATCTATTCATCTCCATATCAACATCTCAATATACTCATTTCCTCTCCCTATCTTCTCATTTATTCTCTGCATTCTATAGAAAACAAGCTTGTGTTTCGTCTCCTTGAAACAATTATTTTAATACTATCTTTTTCTTGGCTTTACTTACACTCATTTCGCTCTTTTAGGTATATATCTTTGTCTTTTACTATTTAAACTGTATATGTCAGTCTTGAGCAATCCAGTGAAGTTCACCATCTCGAGTTCTCATCTAAACGATTCATTTTCATTCTCTGTCACTGTCTGAAATGCTCTACACTGTTCTACTTGTTCCAACTTGTCGTGCAAACTCTACTCAGTCAAATTTCATCTCAGAACTTCAAAACTCGAAGTTCTCATCCGTTTTCTTTTGTATTCATCGCTGATCATTGTATCACATCACCTTAGAATCCTTACGTTGGACGGACATGCCAACGACTCGCATTTCTTTGCATAGGAACCTTCAACCTCGAGTTTCCCTCTTCAAAGTGGAGCCCACTGTGAGGGGCTTCTAAGGTTTTGTTTTTGTTCTGTTGTCATCTCGTGGATCCCATCGTATTGCACTCGAAGCTCATTTAGCTTCTTCTCGTCCCTCAGAACACTCTCCTACTCCTCCTTTGCAAAGTTTTGCTGAGGAAGCACGCCTCATTGTCTATTGTCCTTGTACCACTTCTGGATCTTCAATTGCATCAGTTCCTCCTTTGTTTATTGAGCCTCCCTTCATGTCAGACAGCGATTCGTCAACATCTTTCAAGCTGGATTCGTCACCCGTGATCCCACTGCCTGCTTTGTCCTCTGCTACTCCTGCACATACCACTGAAATGGTAATCGACCTGGCCTCTGTTCCTCTCCAATCCATACCTGTTGGTTCCCCTACTTTTGCCCTTCAACCTGCTTCATTTGATTCCCCTCCTCAGTCATCACCCTCTCCAACAATGACGAGCCCTAACCAGCAATCTACTGTGTTGCCAGCACCACTTGCACAGGGAATTGAACCTCAAGTTGATTTTACATCTATTTCTCCCCCTGAATTACCTCCTGGTGCATCCAACTTACCAACCTCATCTGAACTTCCCTCTCCTTCGTCACCTTCTACACTATCTCTAACTCCAAGCCTTGTTCCAATGTCGAGCACATACATGCCTGGCTGTAACCATCATTCCACTCCGAAATTTGATGGAGATCCACGTACACTCAAGTGCTATCTTTCTGATGTCGAAGCAATTTGTAACAATGCAAATGTTACAACAGACCCTGAATTCATCCGATGGACAGTATATTATGCTCCACATGACGATGCTGAGCTTTGGGAAGACTTGCCCTCTCGTAATGGCACATCATGGACGACGTTTAAGGCTGATCTTTTAAAGTTATACCCTGGGGCTGGCTCAGAGAATGAGTGTACATACTCAATCTCCGAACTCGAAACTCTGGTGGAGAAACGAGCTATTACTCCTATGGAGTCTCGTCTCGAACTCGGAGCGTATCATCGCAATTTCAAATGTATTGCTGGTTACTTAAAGAAGAATGGTCAACTTTCGGACCGAGAGTCGTATGGGCATTTTATGTGCGGCTTTGATATTAGTTTTAGAAAGAGATTGCGCAGCTATCTTACTGTCAAGGATCTCACACACCACCCTGATGACCCATTCCCAATCGACTCTGTCATTGAAGCTGCAAATCATCTTTTAGAGTCAAGTTACTCTCCTTTTGCATTTGCATCCATTGACTCACAGCAATCCTCGTTACTTGAACTGATTGTAAAGAAAGAGACTTTCGATTTGAAAAGTCTTGAATTGGTTATGCCTGCCTTCTCACAGATGATAGCAGCAGCATTTCAACAACAGCTCACCGCCAATTCACCATCCCCAATGCCTGCATTTGCTCCTCCATATCCTACCAGCTCTCGACCTCCTCCACAGCATATTGGGTGTATATTCTGCTCAGATACTGCCCATTTTATCCGAATTTGCCCCACCCTTGCCGATTACATGAACAAGAAGTTATGTATTTGAGACACTGCAAATCAGGTCGCACTTCTGAACGGTTTGCGAATCACATGAATGCTCCCCGGAAGTAATATGTGCAAATGGATAGATAATTGGCATAAAGCCAATCTGCAGTCTACCACTCCTACAGCATTATCTAACATGCTCAGTGTCGCTACCTCGCCGCAAGTTTATTCTTGGGCAGATTCTCACCCTCCTACAGCTGTTACTACTGACTCCACACCTTCCATTTCGATTGTTTCACCTGCTGCTGCATGTACCATCCAAGAAGAGGATCATGTTATCAATGATGACAAAGAGGCACTACTAGCCAGTGTAATCCAGCAAGCTAGTGAAAAGATAGCTCATAAACATGCTGCAGATGCCACTGCCACTTCATATGCACAGACATGTTCTCAAGCAAAGGTTAAACCTGTTCCAGAGACGAAACAGCCAGCTTCTAGTCAAGATAAGTCTCAGCCTCAGCCTCAGCCTCAGCCTCAGTACAAGTACCTCACACCTATCGAGGATTCGAAGATCATACAGAACATTTTGGAATGTGGTCTTAACTCCACAGTTACTTTAATGCAACGAGAACTTCTTGCTCTCTCACCAGATATCCGCTGACAATACAAAGACCTTACAACAATGAAACAAATTCCTACTGGTGATGCTATCGTTAATATCACTACTGTACCTGCCACAAATTCGACTCAGCCTCTGAATGTCGATGTTTTGCTCAACACACTTCCTACTCATAATGGTCAAGTTGTTGCTCCAAAAATTGAGCCTCTACGTCGCGTTGATGTTACTCTCAAGGATGGTATAACTTGTGAAGGTCTATTAGATAGCGGATCCGAAATCATTGTGATTCGACGGCAACTTTGGGAAAAGTTGCACCTTCCTATTGATGCTTCACAGTCTATCACCATGGAAGCAGCTAATGGATCGAAGAGTTCAACAAAAGGTTTACTTATGAACCTTGGAGTATCAATTGGGCCTATTCATCTTTTTCTACAGGCCCAGGTTGTTGAAAATGCTCCATATGATTTACTTTTAGGATGTCCGTTCACTTGTCTTGCACAGGCAACAACACAGGACTTTATTAATGGTGAACAGCATGTCACTATAATCGATCCAAATTCTCTGGAAGCATACACAACACCCACATTCATTTGAACTCCTCCAACTTCGGGTTTTTAGTCATCAATGAATTGACTTCTATTCAACGGGCTGCAAACTTTTCGAGTTCCCGTCGAGTTTTTCGAGTTAAAGTCGAGTCTCACTTAAGTTATAGTTGAGTTCCACTATTGAGCTCGCTTAACTTTTTCGAGTCAAAGTTAAGTTTCCTCAAGTGGCCATTTTCTTATTTCGAGTGGACTCGAGTTCCCCGATTATTTTTTTTGGTGAAAATCAAGTTCCCTTGAGTGGACTCAAGTTCCTTGCTTTTTTTTTTTGTTGGAAATCGAGTTCTCTCGAGTAAACTTAAGTTCCTTGCTTATTTTTTTTTTGAGTGAAAGTTGAGTTCCCTCAGATCAAGTTAAGTTACTACCTTATATTTTTCCAGTGAAAGTTGAGTTCTTAAGTTCCATTCGAGTTATAACTTATCGGTAACTCGAAAAGTTGATGGCCCCTTGCTCTCCTCTAGCTAACCTAAACTACTTATATATTGTAATTAGACTCGGCTGTATGGTGTAGGTAAATAGTGTAAGTGTACTACTGCTAAGACTATCAATAATACCCGGGAGATATGGAACACCCTCCATGTGGCAAACCATGCATTAATACTGCGTTTCAGCGGCACCATATTTGCCGTGGCCACAGTACTATTGTGGGACATGTGCTATCTTTAGTAAGTGCTTGTTATAAATAGATCTGGAGTTACCGGCTCTTTCTGATGCGCGCATCAATAGCGCGTGATGGCAGAGGTCTGTACAGTCCTTGACTGTTTCAGGCGCAGGGCTCCACAAGGTTTTGCACACGTACTTAAGTTCCTTGCTAATTTTTAGTGAGTGTAAGTCAAGTTCCTTCAAGTTCAAGTTTCAAGATTTCAAGTGTAAAGTATAGGCTAATTACTGGTACTACTATCTGAGTGAAAGTTAAGTTTTTCGAGTGGACTTAAGTTCCTCACTAATTTTTTTCTGAAAGTTGAGTTCTCTCGAGTTAAGTTAAGTTCCTTACTAATTTTTTAGTGAGTGTAAGTCGAGTTCCCTCAAGTTAAGTTTTTCGAGTCAACTTAAGTTCTTTGTTAATTTTTTTCTGAAAGTTGAGTTCTCTCGAGTTAAGTTCCTCAGTAATTTTCGAGTTCCTTTCGAGTTCCTTCAAGTTCAGGTTTCAAAATTTCAATTATACAATAAGTATAAACTAATCACTAGTACTACTATTTTCTAATCACTACTATTGCTACCACAGCTCTGTCCCGCACCCCACCTGATTTCATCTACATTTCCCACGCACTCTGCCCGCCTTTATTTACTTCTGTTTGCGTGCAGTGTTGAACCATCACATCTATCATACACAAATATTCATCACTGCGATGTCAACATATCGCATGATTTTTGAAGTGCACTCTTCCTTATCACCAATGCTCATCATGTTCAACAGTGAGCAAGTCTTTTCTGAATTTTAAGCTCAATTCTTGCTCTTTTTATTTCAATCTTTTTGCATCACTTAATATAAGTTGCTATACATTTAGTAGGCCATATTATACTAAGTACTAATGTAAATAAACTTATAAAGATGCGAGTTATATATGTATTTAGTCTTTTATTATAATATGTTCCATGCTTTGTACAGATTATGTGATTTGTTTAGAAAAGTGTATTAGTTGTGAGGGAAAATAATAGCGGAGGCGTGGGAAACTATGAGCGGGAGGGCGGGAAATGGTGGGAAATTGCGAATGGGAGGGAGGGAAATAATAAACAGAGGCCGGAATAATAAGCGATAGCGTGGGAAAATATTGAGTGGGGATGCGGACAGCAGTGAGCAGCAGAAGCGGAAGCGTGGGAAACTATAAGCAGGAGGGCGGGAAATGATGAAATTGCGAGCAGAAGGGAAGGCAGGAAATAATAATTAAAGGAGAAGCGAAAGCGTGGGAAATTATGAGCGGGAGGGCGGGAAATAATGAGTAGAGGTCAGAATGATAGCAGCAGAGCGTGGGAAACATTGAGCGCGAAAGTATGTAGGCGTGATATGTTAAGTGGAAGCGTGGGAAATTATGAGCAGAGGTGCGGGCAACAATGAGGATGTGCAATTAATGGGAAATGAGTAAACATTGAATTATATGCGTGGGAAAAAGTGAGCGGGGGGGCGGGAAACAACACAAACTACTGTATGTATTATTGTAAGGTACTCCATACAATGCAATTTCAGAACTTGCTTATTTTTCAAGTAAAAGTTAAGTTTTCTTGAGTAAAGTTAAGTTCCATCGAGTCGAGTCGAGTTCCTCGCTTATTTTTTTGAGTGAAAGTTAAGTTCCATCGAGTCGAGTCGAGTTTCTCACTTATAATTTTTTTCGAGTGTCAGTCAAGTGGAGTTAAGTTCCGCGCTTAAGCTAAATTCGAGTGTCAGTCGAGTTACCATCGAGTTACCTTCGAGTGGTAAATGACAACTCAACTCCACTCAAATTTGAGTCGAGTTCCATTCGAGTTCCAGTTAAGTTCCAGTTAAGTTCCTACTTTAAGTTCCTCAAATTCCATTACAAAAAACCCATACTTTACAATCATGCTCATTGCTGTTGCGATCCTTAGCTCATTGTTTCCCATGCTCACCCCTGCCGCCGTGCATGTGTAAAAATAGCGCCATCACATCAGCCATCAAATCTCCGATAATTCCGCTTGCTTCTGATGCGTTGATGGTGATAGCGTTGCACTTCCATCATCATGCTCAACAGTGAGCATGTATTTTGCACATTCTTCTCTCAGTTTTTGCATTCATCCTGTGATTTTTTTTCACAATACGAAGTTAATTATTTTGTATGTAAAATAACATCTTAGTTGCATAAACATCATGTACTGTGCTTACATAAAATATAACAAGAATAATAATAATTTCAACTTCTCATACTATTTTATAGGTAATTTAGCTTTACTGTAGAAGTATTTAATATACATTTGTATTCACGAAAATATTGGGAAGAAACAACCAAAAATTCGACCAGGAATGAAAATAATGGGTGCTCACTGTTTTTGACGATGACAAGGCACATGAATGCGATCAAACGCGCCATGGAAATAACGTGCGGCACTCATTGATCAATTGATGGAGGCACATCAAATTAATGATCAACATTAAGGGGCATGGGAAATAATGAGCGCCGAGGCGCAATAGTGAGTAAGCATTAATCTAGTGATCCATAGCAGTGTTGGAATATCTGTCATATACCATACAATTTACTTTTTTCGAGTTACAAGTAAGTTCCAAAGTCGAGTTCCACTTAAGTTCCAGTCGAGTTCCATTCGAGTTACCGGTAACTCGAAAAGTTGACGGCCCCTATTCAACGAGATGCACTTTCAACTTCTGTTCCTTGTCCCATATTAACAACTCCAGCTCTCTTTCCTGTTCATAACCATGCCCTCTTGCTTGCTACATCTGGCTACTTCTCTGTCTCTGTCTCTGTCTCTGTTCCTGCTCCTGATCCCTTGTCTAATAACCATGATTTCACTCTGACTCTCTCTCCTGTTGAAAGCTACATATTAATAAACTTCTGTGACTCATATGATATTTCTTTAGCTCCCAATGTCGACGTTTCAAGCTCTTCTGCTGTGTATTCGCACGATGCTGCGAATACATCTTGTATATCTACTGACTCCCCCTGTTTGTGTCAAGGCTGTCTCCTCCAATGTATCAAATCTTGCATACAAGAAGGTAGCAAATCGTATCAAGCCTGTTGCTACCACCCTTCCTGAACATTTTCGAGTTGTACATCAAATTCCTGGTGATCCTCTGAAAGACATGCCCTCTCTTCTGACCCATCCACCCGATTTCTCACCTGGTTTACATTACACACAAGAACGGAAAGACGTTTACAATGTAAACTCTGATAATTTCCTCTGGCCAGAAGAGGAAAAGCTTGTTCATCACCTCATACACATGCAAGAATATGCTTTTGCATGGGATGAGTCTGAGAAAGGAAGCTTCTCTGATGACTATTTCGATCCGGTTATCATCCCCACCATCGAGCATGTTCCCTGGGCTCTCAAGAATATTCCCATACCTCCTGGACTATATGATTGTGTTATTCAGATCATTAAGGACAAGATTGCATCCGGAGTTTATGAGCCTTCAAATTCTTCTTACTGTTCTCACTGGTTTGTAGTACTCAAGAAAGACAAGTCTTCACTTCGCTTGATACATGATTTACAGCCTCTGAATGCTGTTACAATTAAAGATTCTGGTCTTCCACCCAGTGTTGAAGAGTATGCCAAATCATTTGGTGGCCGTGGTTGCTATGGTATTTTCGACCTTTTTGTTGGTTATGACCAATGAAAGCTTGATGTTCACTCTCATGATCTTACATCCTTTCAGACACCATTAGGACCATTTCGACTCACTGTTATTCCTCAAGGTCACACAAATTCATTACAAATCCAACATGGTGATCTCACATTTGTTCTTTGGCCTGAAATTCCACATATAACAAAGCCATTTGTCGATGACACCCCTGTTAATGGTCCAAAGACTCGTTATGAAACATCTGATGGAGGCTTCGAAACAATTCCCGAGAACCCTGGAATCCGACGTTTCGTTTGGGAGCATTTACACAATGTCAACCACATGATTCAATGCATTCAACATGCTGGTGCCACATTTTCCGTGAAGAAGTCAAAGTTTTGCATGCCATCTGCTATTATTGTTGGCCACAAATGCACCTATGAGGGCCATGTTCCTGACGATTCTTGTGTTCAGCACATTCGGGACTGGCCTATCTGTAAAACCATTACAGATGTTCAAGGATTTCTTGGTACTTGTGGAACTCTTCGCATTTTTATCAAGAATTATGCTATTCATGTGCACCCACTTCAGATTCTCACTCATAAGGATATAGAATTTAATTTCAGCTCAGATCAACTTTTAGCTATGGAAAAGATGAAGTATCTCATCTCTTCCTCTCCTGCTATCCATGCTATTGACTATGACTCACCCAGAGAAGTTATTTTGGCTGTAGATTCTTCTTACATCGCTGTTGGCTACTGGTTATCTCGAATTGGTACTGACAAGAAACGCTATCCCAATCGTTATGGCTCTATCACCTGGAATGATAGAGAATCTCAATATTCTCAGTCAAAACTCGAACTTTACAGTCTGTTTTGTGCTCTCAAAGCAATGAAGATTTGGATTATAGGCATCAAGAATCTTGTTGTGGAAGTTGATGCAAAGTCTATCAAAGGTATGCTCAATAACCCTGATATCCAACCCAGTGCATCTATCAATCAATGGATTGTGGGTATACTTCTCTTCTCATTCAAACTATGCCATGTTCCTGCTCATGAACACACTCCTGCAGATGGACTTTCTCGTCGCCCTCGTGCCCCAGAAGATGAAGACGAGCAAGAAGACTTTGATGAATGGCTAGATACAGCCTATGGATTCTCTGTTGAGGTTCTCAACTGGAACCGTTCTCCATGTCCTCGCATTTCTTCAGTTTACTTGGTCACATCCCCCTCCACTCCATCAGTACCAACTTTGTCTTCTACCTCTGCCCATGTCCTCTCAACTCACCTTGTTACTGTTCCACTTACCCCATCCACTCTTGTCGCCTCATTCTTAGGGTCTAACATACAAATACCTCGATCTGACAAAGCCACACTATGAGATAATGAGCTTACAACTGTGGAATCGTTTCTCCGTGACCCCCAATGCCCTTCATCTATGTCCAACAAGGAACTTAAGGCTTTTACATCTCTGTGCTCGAAGTTTTTCCTACATGATGGCAAATTATGGCAATGAGATCCTCATAACAAGCATAAGCTCATTATTCCCCAAACCAAGTGTCTCGAACTCATATGCATTGCACATGACGAACTTGGTCACAAGGGAATCTTTATGGTTTTTATTCATCTTCTGGATCGATTCTGGTGGCCATACCTCGACCACGATGTAAAATGGTACATTAAAACGTGCCATGAATGTCAAATTTGATCTCTGTACAAGAACCACATACCCCCTGTTGTTGCCACACCCGCCAACCTCTTCCGAAAATGCTACATCGACACCATGTTCATGACCTCACGCTCAAATGGCTTCAAAGGCTTGGTACATGCTCGGTGTTCAGTTTCTGGATACCCAGAGTGGCATATGCTACATTCCAAAAATGCACAGACTGTTGCTGCATTTATTTTTGAGGAGATTCTCTGTTGGTGGGGTGCCATTGAAGAAATTGTTACTGATAATGGCACTGCATTTCTAGCTGCTATGAATATTTTGTGAGATAAGTACTGCATACACTGGATATGCATCTCACCTTACAACAAGCAGGCTAATGGTCTTGTGGAGAGATGACACTTCGATGTTTGTCAAGCCCTTCTCAAAGCTGCAGAAGGCAATCTTTCGAAGTGGACAACGGTCACACACTCCGTAATCTAGGCTGAACATGTTTCTATTCAATGTTCTACTGGATATTCCCCCTATTTCATTGCTCATGGTCTCGAGCTGTTGCTTCCATTTGATATCACAGAAGCTACTTACCTATCACCTTGTCTTGAACACCCTATATCCACTGAAGATCTTATTGCATATCGTGCTATTCAGCTCCAGAAGCATCCTACTGACCTTGCACACATCAAAGAATGTGTTCTCAAGGCTAGATATGACTCAGTTCGACATTTCAAAGAAACCTTTGCTCACTCAATGACTGACTTCAATTTTAAAGCCGGTTCTCTTGTACTTGTTCGAAATTCACGCTTAGATTCAGACATTGGATGCAAAATGAAGCCACACTATCTCGGTCCCATGATTGTGCTACATTGTACTCAAGGTGGTTCTCATATCCTAGGTGAACTCGACAGCACACTTTCAAAGCTTCAATATGCAGCATATCGTGTCATTCCATATCATCCACGCAACCCCCACTTCATTTCCATCACCAGTCTCAATGATATCCCTCCTGATGAGCTAGAGGATCTCACACATGACAGGGAAGGTGATATTGATACATAATTATAGCCTTCTTCTTTTGTCGTCACTCTTCCTATCTATTTCCCTTCTATATCATTTTATTTTTCTACTATGCTCACTTTATTCCTAACTGATTTCTAGTTTATTTAAATATTCCTTTCATTTTACTCTATTATTCGTTTCTATCATAGACAAAACACCCTCTTTCAAGTCTCATTCATTGCCTCTTCATGAAGAAGTTGATTTCATTCCTCCTGTGCCACTCCCATTGCCTTGGACTCATCAAACGCGCCACCATCAAGATCCCATGGTCAATTAATGGCAAAGACCCTTCTCTGCCGTTGATTTCCCATACGGTCCAGGAACACCTTGCCAAAACGGAGTCATCAACCTCTACGTTGATGCCTGCAAATCCGAGCTCTTTACACTTAGCCATGTGTTCTGTATGGATCCACGCGGAATCTGTACGGAATTTTCGGAGTCTGTGTGGAATCTGCACAGATTTTTTTCATTTTGGCAGAGGTTTTTTTGGGTCTGTACAGATTCCGCACAGATTCCGAAAATTCCGTACAGATTATGCAGAATTCCTCGGAATTCCGCATTACAGACCTGAAAATTCTGTACAGAATCTGTACAGAATTTTATTATACTTGTTTCCTTGCATGTGACACTCTGCATTAAGCATGACACTAGGTGTTGAGTGTGATACTAAGTGTTGAGTGTGACAATATACATTAAATGTGACACTATAAGCGTGACACTAGGTGTTGAGTGTGACACTATACATTAAATGTGACACTATAAATGTGACACTAGGTGTTGAGTGTGATACTATACATTAAATGTGACACTATAAGTGTGACACTAGGTGTTGAGTGTGATACTATACATTAAATGTGACACTATAAGTGTGACACTAGGTGTTGAGTGTGACACTATTCATTAAATGTGACACTATAAGCGTGACACTAGGTGTTGAGTGTGACACTATATGTTAAATGTGATACTATAAGCGTGACACTAGGTGTTGAGTGTGACACTATATGTTAAATGTGACACTATAAGCGTGACACTAGGTGTTGAGTGTGACTAAGCGTGACACTAAGCATTGAGTGTGACACTAAGCGTTGAGTGTGACACTAGGTGTTGAGTGTGACACTAGGCATTGAGTGTGACACTAGGTGTTGAGTGTGACACTAGGTGTTGAGTGTGACACTAAGCGTTGAGTGTGACACTAAGCGTTGAGTGTGACACTAAGCGTTGAGTGTGACACTAAGCGTTGAGTGTGACACTAAGCATTGAGTGTGACACTAAGCGTTGAGTGTGACACTATACATTAAACATGACACTATGCATTAAGTGTGACACTAAGTGTTGAGTGTGACACTAAGCATTGAGTGTGATACTAAGCATTGAGTGTGACACTAAGCATTGAGTGTGACACTAAGCATTGAGTGTGACACTAAGCATTGAGTGTGACTAAGCGTGACACTAAGTGTTGAGTGTCACACTATACATTAAACATGACACTATGCATTAAGTGTGACACTATGCATTAAGCATAATACTAAGTGATGAGTGTGACACTCTGCATTAAGTGTGACACTAAGTGTTGAGTGTGACACTATACATTAAGCATAACACTATGCATTAAGTGTGATACTATGCATTGAGAATGATACTATATATTGAGTGTATCATGGATTTTATATAGTGTGACACTTTTCACCTAGAGTTACACTTGACATGTGTGACAAGGCAGCAATGCATAAATCCACACAGAATCCATGCAGAATATGTATGGAATCCATATAGAATAATCACCTCTAATAATAATAATAGCTACTATATAAATTCTGTATGGGTCTGTATGGATCCGCACAGATCCGTACAGACCTCTTGGGGGAGTGTAAATTACTGGCAAATCCAGGCATTTCTTCCATGTCTATCTTTAGTTCCAACATCGTTCTCTGTGCTATATTTCAGTACTACAGCTCACAGTGCCATATTTACAATAACACGTACCAAATATGCCTCCAGGGAAGTAATACTCCTGAAGATCTCTTTCCACTTCTCTGATTCTTCAGTTTCTTGGCCCTCTTCAGCCTCAACGACCTTCTCTATAATTTCGATGCAACGACTGGAGAGCTCGATGATCTTCTGACTCCATTGGGACAACATTTGCCCATGGCTAATAACTCTTTCCAAGTCGTCACCCCACACATTCAGCAACTGATCGAGGTTCATGATATGGATACGGATTACAAGACTTACTTGTTATTCTTTGATTTTATGTGCTCAATGGCCTCAGTATATTCACTCTCCTCAATGTACCTGTCCAGATCTCTTCCTTGATCTGCAATTTCCTGGACCCTGACACATCGATTTCAATGGCTCGTCTTTGGTTTTGACATTACTATCACGTTTGTTTTATTATTTGCAGATTGACTGGGGACAGTCAATTTCAGCCATGCCCATTAGGTGTAGAGCAGGCATTCGGCCTGCACTATGGAACAGACGATTCTACAAGTCCTGCGAACACATTCAGTCACGTGATGTGTTCACATCATCAAGCTTGAAACAGTGTGTCTACACTATCGTCTCTGCCACCTCAACACACTTCCCGATGCTCTCCGCCTCCACCCCCCTTCGCCACAATGCTAGCCACTTTGTCAACACCAAGACTACCACAAGAATGTTTATAACACCAACTAAAGTAACTGAGAGACTGCTCAACGGTGGCACTTCAAAATCTATTCATCTCCATATCAACATCTCAATATACTCATTTCCTCTCCCTATCTTCTCATTTATTCTCTGCATTCTATAGAAAACAAGCTTGTGTTTCGTCTCCTTGAAACAATTATTTTAATACTATCTTTTTCTTGGCTTTACTTACACTCATTTCGCTCTTTTAGGTATATATCTTTGTCTTTTACTATTTAAACTGTATATGTCAGTCTTGAGCAATCCAGTGAAGTTCACCATCTCGAGTTCTCATCTAAACGATTCATTTTCATTCTCTGTCACTGTCTGAAACGCTCTACACCGTTCTACTCGTTCCAACTTGTCATGCAAACTCTACTCAGTCAAATTTCATCTCAGAACTTCAAAACTCGAAGTTCTCATCCATTTTCTTTCATATTCGTCGCTGATCATTGTATCACATCACCTTAGAATCCTTACGTTGGACAGATGCGCCAACGACTCACATTTCTTTGCATAGGAACCTTCAACCTTGAGTTTCCCTCTTCAATAATATATTTTACTTATGTTCTATGTGTTCAGATCAATCTAAGGGGGTTCCTCTCAGCATTTCCAGGGGAAATCCACTAAATGCATGAGCATACGCAAAATAGAATTATTATACATATTTCTAGAGGAGAATGTGTCAATGAGTCAGCTCAACAATCGGATTCTGCACTAGTAAGGGAGATTTTTTAATTGCTTTGGAACCTATAGTCAACTGAATAAAAGTACAAAATGAGTGAGGTAAAATAACTAGCAGAAATTATTGACTCAAGAGCTTGATGAAACTCACTATATCTCCCAAGCCAACTGCGTGATTGTCCTAGCTGGGAGTAAAATTAGCAAATTGACCTGCATATTTGGAGCACATGGAGGAAATCATCTCCTGGAGAGTATAAGTGCCCCTGTACTATTTATTAGCATTAACCCGAACTTTTCAGCAGGGTTGTCTGCGATATTGACCCATAGGTCTCTCAGCGAACTGAAAGTGAAACCTTCGAGTTTGACATAACAAAGCAATTCATACTAATGGATGCAAAGTTCACGAGGAATCCGGCACTGCCATGTATAACTATGTAAATGAGAGATATGAGAAAGAAACTGCTGCACATTCAAAAAATGTAATAAAAATTTCGTATGTACTATGATCGACTGGCTGATGTTGTTATATCATCATCACAATGTACACAATTCTTCAGAGTTGCTTCAGAGAGTAAACTACACAAGTACTATACCATCATCAAGCTGTATTATTCTTTCCTTGTCTCACTGTCCTACTTGCTTTTTCATCTTTCCCTATATTTAACATGTTTGTGCCAGTGCATTAGACTTACTATAATTTACTATGGGCCATGGATCATCATGGTGCCATAAAGACACTGCTACAATCAACTCTTATACTCATAATTAAGAATTTATAGGAATCATAAATAGCCCAAAAAACTGTCCTATGTCATCCAATGATATATTAATTAGGTAGAATAACGGTGATTGGACTCATTGGGGCAACATCAGAGCATATATCTGGCTTTTCAGCTGCGTGGGAACTAGGGGAAGGGCGCTGGCCACAGTGTGGCCTGGCGGAAATCGCTCAGGAAGCACCTGAGCGCCATGATACCCCTGTGATGAAAACTAACACTTTAAATTTATAAAGATGCGTGAGACCTTCCCAAGCTTAATAATATGTTTTATGGGTGCTTAGAAGAGGTTCTTTTTTCCAATCTGCTTCTATAATCTAATTGAATAAGACCCATCGAGTGTGGACTCTGAGTCTGTTTCCCTTGCTGTTTGCGCCAGTTGAATGCTAGCTCACCCTTACCGCCTTCTTTCCCTCTTGACATGCTTGTTGCAGCATTTTGTAACCTGCAGTAGCTGAATGTAACTTACCTGGTGGGTGAATAATCTGTTTAATTGCACTATGTATTTTTGAATTGCAAATTTTATTGGTCTCTGAATTTCTTTCTGATCATCAATCATATTATTGCTTCATATTCTTCAGTGGGGATTGTTTCGTAATGCATAACATTGGTACAATGTGCCACAGTACTGCAAAAAGGCAGGCAAAGTCTTGTCAGCTAACAATACTACTCAAAATGATGAGTATTATGCTAAAGTTGGTGATGAAAAAAATTATTATCACCCATTTAAATCTAAATTGGAATGGGAAATAGCCAAATGGGCTAAACTCCAAGGTCCAAGTTCAAATGCATTTGACCAGTTAATACAGATTGATGGGGTAATTTATATTATAAAGTGATTTAACCAAGCTAATATTAAATGTATTAGGTTATTAATAAACTGGGACTCTCTTTTAAGTCTTCCTCAGAGCTCAACAAAAGAATTGATGAGAATTTACCAGGCTGTCCACATTTTGTTCAGAAAGAAATCTGTATTGGAAATGAAACTTGTGATGTCTATTTTTGAGATATCATTGACTGTGTCAAAGCACTACTGGGAGATCCCAACTTTGCACCATATCTCATATTTGAACCTGAAAAGCACTACACAGATGATACTGAAACAACTAGAATGTATTATGATATGCATACAGGAAGATGGTGGTGGGAAAAGCAGGTGAATGAATTTGAACTAAAATGATAATAATAATTGCTAATATTTTCTCACATAACCATAGAAGGAGCTGGAAACAAAAACACCTGGCTCAACAATTGTTCCAATAATTATTTCAACTGATAAGACACAGCTAACTTTATTCCAAAACAAACAGTCTATTCTGTTTATCTTACAATTGGAAATATTCCAAAAGAGATTTGTTGAAAACCATCAGCAAGAGCATATGTATTGATATGCCTGACAGACGTACAATGTATATAAGCATAATTTTTGCGATATCTACATAATATAAATCACTCACTTGCAATCACCATTGGATTACCTAAGCATTGGAGTGAGGTCCGAACTGCCAACGATTGTGCTATTTATAGTCACCACCACCAAGGACATAGTGAACAGATCTAAAAGCAATAGTGATTATAATAAGGGATTAGCAGGAAAGCAAGTATATAGAACCCCAGTGGCACTTGATCCACTATAAGCGTGCAGTAACGCGACACGTCCAGGTCACAGGATGGTTCCAGCAGCACAACTTACCCAAAGAAGCTGACAGCATCAAGGCGCCCATCAAGCACCAACAGCTATTGCCGCTACTCTGGACTCAAACCAGATCAGTCCCCAGCATCTTGTGAATGAGATCTCACCCTGATCTACCGATCAAAGCAAACAGACCATATACCCGAAGCCGTGGTTGCCAATGGTTCTATCTTTAGGCCCATGATGCGATGGGGCATCTAAACACATGCATCAGCCACTAAGCGTGTCTTTATTATTACACACACCTGCCCCTATTGAGGAGCTATGTCCAACGCTCTCCTATCCAGACCTTTGCACATGTCCCTCTGCCCTGCGTCGTAGTTAATTACCTTATCTAGACATCTGCGATACCTGTACAGTACCTTTACAGTACCTAAGAACTCCGCTTTTCCAGTAGTATATAAGACTCGCAAACCTGCTCATGTAGAACCAAGCAATCCTGTATTGATTCCTTCCACTATCAGTGCTATTTAGTGTATTCGTGATAATCTATTCAATTTCTGAGTGTAAAAACCCAGTGTGATCTAAGCCCTCCCAGGACCTCAAAGAAGCTTAGTTTATTATTAGTGATTACAAGTGTTATAGATTACAAGTGAATATTGTAGTGTTTTCATCCCTCCCTTGCCCGGAATCACCTTGTGTATTCTGAAGATATTCCCCCAGACTCACCCCTGCTTGATTGTTAGCAAGAGTAAGCAATGACCTTTACATAGTTTCATAGCTATTACTCCCTAGTAACCTTCTTTGCCTTTTAGTATTGCTTGGATATTTACCAACTACATGTTAGAAGGTGTGACCAATAAGTCTTCTGGGCAGTGTATGCTTGCCAATCTATATCATGCATGTATGTCAACTATCTTAAAACCACTGGAGACACTTGGTGATAAGGGATTTTATATGACTACTGCTGATGGTTGTTTGCAGCGCATGCATCCACTATTTGCTGTATTTATAGGAGACTATCCTGAGCAGATCTTAACAACTTGTGTATACTATAGAGATTGCCCAACTTGTCCTGCTGTTAAACCTGAGTTGGAAGACTTTGATTCAGATGTTTCATCTTCATATCATGATCTTGATGCCATTTTAGATGTCCTTGATTCATTTGATGTAAATACTGCAGCATTTCTACAAACTTGCCAAGAGTCTTGAGTGAAGCCTGTAATTGATCCTTTTTGGAAAAATCTTCCACATGTGAATATTTATGAATCAATTTCACCTGATGTTCTTCATCAACTTCATCAAGGTATCATAAAGCACCTTGTAGCATGGGTTGTTAAGGCATTTGGTGAAACTGAAATTGATGCACATTGTTGTCGACTTCCTCCTAATCATAATATAAGATTTTTTACAAAGGGTATTACATCCCTGTCCAGAGTCACTGGCCAAGAACATGATCAAATTGCACAAATTCTTCTGGGGCTAATAATAGATATTCCATTACCTCATGGAATCTCATCTGCTAGACTTGTATGCTGTGTTCGTGAATTGCTTGATTTTTTATATCTAGCACAATACCCAATCCACACTGATAAAACTTTAATCTTGCTAGAACAATCATTACAGTCTTTTCATGAAAACAGAGATATATTCATTGAGCTTAAAATATGACAAGACTACAATCTTCCAAAGCTCCATTTTGCTGAGCACTATGTCAAAAGAATCAAATTATTTGGTACTACAGATAATTACAATATAGAATATACAGAACAACTTCACATTGATTTGGCAAAGGAAGCATACAGAGCAAGCAATCACAAGGATGAATTTAAACAAATGACAAGATGGCTTGAAAGAAAGGAAAAAATATATTGTCATGAGCAGTACATTGCTTGGTGTATATCAGGAAAACCAGTTCCAAAAGTTTATGAATGGCAGCCCCTGGTCTTGAGCTTAACAGAACTATACATTTATCAAAGTTTCCAAGTGCACGTAAAGTTAGCCTAGATGCACTTGAAATTGAATATGGTGCAATTGACTTCAGAAATGCATTTGCCAAGTATGTTTTAAAATGCAACCACCCTGATATGTTACCAAGTATGATAAAAAAGGAATTGTGGGGTGTACATATGCCATTAAAAAACTACTGGGTCTGGCATCGTATCAAATATTAGCAAATTGATCAGTATACTGGCAATACATTAGTATCAGACTCTATTCATGCTCATCCAATATCCCACAATAAAACAATGTCATACATTTCTGGTCGGTTTGATACAGCACTGATTCTAAAGGAATCAATAAGCAACACTGAAGGTAGTATCACAGGAATACAAGGTATGTTAAGCCATTTTCATCATTAATATTAATTGACAATGTTGTTACTATAGGATTCAAAGTTGGATGTGTACGTGTTATATTTTCACTTCCACCAAATTTATGGTCACAAATATTTCATAATGGTTCTGATAATCCTGAACACCTGGCATATGTTGAGTGGTTTAGTGACATACCTGATGAACCTCATCCCAATCATCTAATGTATAAAATATCTCCCAAGAAAGATAAAGATGGAGATAGACTGGGTGAAATAATTCCAGTAGAAAGAGTACAAAGAAGTGTTCACCTATTTCCCAAGTTTGGTGCCTTTGCCCCAGTGCAGTGGACAAGTAGTACTGTACTTGATCTATGTGATACATTCTTTATTAATAGATTTACTGACAAACATATGTACCGCATTTTTGTATAAATCCTATGTAAATAGCATTTAAATGAGAATAATTACTGCATAACTACATCTAATTACTACTTAAGATAAAACCTATCTTCAATGCCTTTGTTAGTCACTTGTAATTATGCATAATTTAATGTAACACCAAAGCTCAATGTTGAATTAAGTTAAATATATACATAATTATGTTGTGATTCACTATAAGTAAATGTAACACCAAAGCCCAATGTTGAATTAGGTTAAATACATATAATTATGAGACAATTCACCATAATGAAAATCCCTAAATATAATTATGCCTCATTAAATAAGTTTATGCATATTTTATACTAAGCCAACAGTACCTTGTTACATGAATCAATAATTATGACTAAATTATTGTGAATTACATCTAACTAAACACAATTAGGCTTGTTCATACTAATTATAATAATTAGTACTAACTAGCATAAATTATGAATCTCAGTTTTTCCTGATGTAGGCTAAAATATGTCTATGCTATAGGATACCTATAACAATTCCCCCCCTGTCTACTAGTTTTGATGTAAGTGAAAAGATAATGATGTGAATGAAAAGTATAGAACAGTTTCAAATGTTTATTGATTGGAATAGTTAACATGCTAAAAATGCGAAGAAAACCTTATGCCATAAGGATGTCAACAGATCCAGAGGTGGCTTTCTTGACTTTATATGGGTTGTACCTTGGCCGATTCTGATAGTATGTGTGTTTGGCATCATCTTGAGATGAGTGATAATGGGATTGAGCTTTGCATTTCTTGTGCATTGCAAGAGAGGTAGAGGTGGAATTGGAAGGGTGATGCTCAATGGTAAGTGGGGTTTGATTGGATTGAGTGATAGAGGAAAAGTTGAGAGAGCTGAATGAAGTTAATAAATGAAAGAGGATCAGTGGTTGTGAGTGCAGAAGCTCATGAGTCAATCTCCTCAGGGTCTCTCCAGTCCCAGTGGGAATGCTCTAGTTGACAACTCCTATACCTGGCAATCTGAATCCAACTGAACACATCAAATGTGTTCTGTTTGATTTCCACATACATAGCATTGCATGAATTGATTGAAGGCAGGAATTTCTTCAGCAGGTTACATTTCTTGAAGAGCTCAGCTTGTAAGAAGACAGGGTAGTCCATTTGGATCTTGTGGAGATGGTCAGTTGGGATGCTTCATGGATATTTATCAAAATTGTCACCATACTGCTAACAATGAGCAGCTCAAAGGATATACCAACCCATAGTTCATAACTGGTGCCAGATTGGCACAGACTTGACATCCTCAAGAGCATAATAAGAAACACCCTGATAAAATAAAAATATAAGTCCCAGGATGAAATGTATGCAGAAGAAGTTGATAATACATGAAGGTTGAAGTCCATAATCTCATTCTGCAGCAATGGGGCAAACAACGGAGACATGAGTGTGACAAATACCTTCAGGTCATTGGCATCAGCTGGAGGAAGACACAATACATCATAGCTATTGCGGTATTGAGACACTGATACGCCGGCTTTTAATATACACTCATTTTTCAATTATTATTTCATTTTATGCAACTTCTATATTTAAATCTGTACAAGGAACCACCCCATGAGTGCAAGAGTTGGAACGAGTCCCGAGTTGCCAACTATAGTATTTTCTACAAAATACACTACTAAGGGACGAGTACAAGGGCTGGGGTTGAGGCCCATGCCGCCAGCCAAAGTATCTCAGCGATACGAACCAAGGGTATTGGAAGTATATCATATGGGTTGTCAGTTCTTTGTACTCATTTAATACACTACTTTGGTTTATTAGTAGCCGTTGCGCTATCTCTTTTACAATTATTATTATTTTACAATGAAGCCACTGTACCGCTCTCATGCATCTCAAATGATTCCCTGCACCAAGTCCAATAGACCACGTGCCGTTGTATAGAACCCTCCGGAAAATCCCTAAATCAGAACATATGGACCGCTGTTGCTCAGCCAGTAGCTTTCAGAAATATGCTGCATGTCTATGATATCCGGGTCTGAATAATAGAATAACTTACATGTGTAAAACCACATGGATGATGGCGCATGAAACAGCCAAGCACAGTACCAATGCCATCACGCACTATTGATGCGCATCGCAGAAAGAGCCGTTAACTCCGAAATTCCTTGTAACCACGTGTTTTAGCACATGTACCGGGCTCGTACCAACGCCGCAGCATTTGAGGCCCTTCTGGAATAAGGTGTAACCATATGGATTGCCATATGGGGGGGGTTCTCCACACCTTAGGGAACATATGAACAGCCTTAGAAATAGCATACGCAGTCTATTTGCATCCACTATACACTATTTACCAGTACAAATAACGTAGGTAGGATTTTTAGTATATAATTTAGGGATGGTAGAATAAGTAAAGTAAGTACTGCACGAGCTGTCTTCCATTCTCAGAGTAGAGTAACGTTCTGGAATTAGTATTCGAAGTTTTTGACTAGTATCTGAAGTACCGAGTATTAGTTTGTTGAATTGAATATTAGAACTTCGAGTTTTTAACTGAAACTGCTCTTGAAGTCTCCGAAACCAAGCTTTAGAAATAACCCAGAATCATTATCTTGTTCTATTTTCATATTGGAAATACATACACCCTTCGTACTAAATATAACTAACTTAGAGAAGATATTTCTCGTTAGTGGTGCTACTGCTAATAATATAACGTAAACCCAAGTTAGTCGTATCAACACAGCAAGGACAGTGGTGGAATGGGACATGATGCAGAAGGAAAAGCAGGAATGAAAACTCGAATGTTGGATAATGAGTTGGTGTGCCCACAAAACTGAGAGGGGTTTATATATGTCAGAATTGCTTGGTCTTTAGTGATTTTGTTTCTGATTCCCATTTCTGCAAAAATTTGTGTGCATTGCAAAGCTCATCCCTCATGAGCCATTCATCATGGTCTGGCCCAAAGCCAAGAAAATGTGTTAGATAGATGGGCATGTGTTGTCCATTACGCACTTTTCACATTGATTCCACTATGATAGCCTCAATTTCCTGTTCAGGTAACTCCTCGAAATCTTCTCAGTTCAGTTTGTGGCATGGCCTTTTTCCAAACTCCTCTGGTGATTCGTGGTATGGTTCAATGTGAGCAATGTTGATAATTGGATGAATGCCATATGAAGTTGGTAGTCTGATTCTGTAAGCTACAGGACTGATTTTTTGAGTGACTTCAAAAGGTCCTTCATATCACATTAACAATTTTTGACCTAATCCTTTCTCTTTCTTGAGGAGTTTCAAAGAATGTGGGTTGATCATAACTTTATCTCCTTCTTCAAATTTGATGTCTAATCTTCCATTGTTGTAGGATCATTTCTGGAATACCTGGGATAGGATTAAAGTGTCCTGAGCTTTCTTACACTCTGCATTAAATGTGTTGACCATCTGGGTTGCTTTTGGGTGAAATAAAGGTTCACCTACCATATTGAATTGTTCACTAGCTGGGTCAGTACTTTCTGTTGGTCATTCAATGCTTACTTTATGAATAGCTGTTGAAGTTCCTGTTATTGGATGATATCCTCAAAGAAGATAGCTAGGAGTGAAACCTGTTGAGGTGTGCACACTGGTGTTATAGGAAAAGGCTAATGATGGTAAATGAGAACTCCAATCATCTCATTTTGGACCAATGTAAGCCCTTAGTGCAATCTCAAGGATTTGATTCATGATTTCTGTTTGTCCATCAGCCTGAGGGTGATATGAGGTTGTAAGTGCTCTATTAATTCCAAGTAAATGACATATTTCCTTCCAGAACATGTTTTTCCATTGTACATCATGATCTGATATGACTTGTCATGGTATTCCATAGTGTGAGATAACATGGTCAAAAAATAGTTTTGCTGCATCATGCTCTTTAAGTTTTGTGATAGTTGGGATGAATGTGGCATAATTAGTAAGTTTATCAATGATTACAAGGACTGCATCATAACTATTTGATGAAGGTAGCTGGGTTATAAAGTCCATAGTGACAACTTCGAATGGTTGGTGTGGAATTGGTATCAGACGTAATAATCCAACAGGGGCATGCCTTTCTACTTTGGTTTTTTGACAAATATCACAAGTTTTCACAAACTCTTTAATGTCATGAGACATCCGTGGCCAGTAGTATCTGCTTGTTATCCTGTTGTATGTTCTAAAATATCCCCCATGTGCTGCTTCACTTATTGTATTATGCAGTTCGTTCATTAGTTGTGCTTTCAGATTTGAAGGAATGCATAAGCGTGAGGCACTGTCAGAATCATCAAAATACAATAGGTTATTTTCCCCAAGATGATATTGGGTGTACTTAGATGTATGCATGTTATCTTTTGATGCTTTGATGTCTGACATTACCTCTTACTGTGACTACTGTGACAACTGCGACATGTGTGACACTGTGGGACAAGTGTGATGACCATGACATATGTCACAATGCTACTGTGACTAAGATCTTGCTAAGATCTCTTAGATAAGAACCTTGTCACATGTGTCACAAAGATAAGACAATGGTAGACAAAGCTCATTGTGACTACCCAAATAAATATTTCTTTGTTATTTCATAGGTGAAAAACCTTTGAAATATTGAATAAAGAATTTCAAAGAAAATGGGGATCAGGTTTCAATATTTCTTTGTTATTGTGACTTTCAAATATGTGAGAAATATTGTATGTGAATTGTAAGAGTATTACAAAGCAGAATAATGATGTAATATAAAGAATATTTCCACAATATTTCAAAGCTATTTCACATTGAAATATTGAGGTGTGCACACAGTGTAATAATGGCTGAAATTTGATTAATCTGCTAAAGTCTCTCATTCTGTGGGGGAGTAATTTCGTTCTGCCAGTTGTAGAACATGAGACCAGTAGGCTATGACACACTCAATATGTACTTTGGTATCATCAAATGTTGTTCCCCAGGTATCATTTGTAGGTACATCTAACTGAGTTTTAATTAAATGTACTAATAGAATTGGAACTGATTCATTTGAATTATAGGCATGTTCTAAACATTTGTACATCTTGGTTCCATGAAGTTCTTGTATCTTGATAGGTTGAATCTGTTGTACAATAGCTGCTATTGCATAATTACATGCATCAGAGTAAATCCTGTAAGGTTTTCCTGGTATTGGATGTGCATGAACCAGTGCTTCAGTGAGTGCTTGTTTGCAAAGATTGAATGCTTCACTCTCATTTTCTCCCCATTCCCATTTGGATTTTTGCTTTAATAGTGCAAATAACAGATGAGCCATCCAGGCATAAAATGGTATGTATGACATGAAATATACCATCATACCCAAGAACATTTGTAGCTCCTTCAGATTTCATGACTCATCTAATTATAATATGGCCTCAACCTTTTCCTTGTGAGTTGATAATCCTAATTGAGATACCTTCTGTCCTAATAGTAATAATAATTGGTACCCAAAATGACATTTAGAGGGTGATAGGGTGATTTTTGCATTTTGAATAGCAGTTAAGACTAGGTCTACATGTTTTAGGTGGTCTTCAAACATAGGTGAGTATATGACAATATCATTGATATACACTAATGCAAAAATCCATAGATATGGTGCTAGTACCTTTTGCATAATGTGTTGAAAGACTGCTGGACCATTTCTATATCCAAATGGCATTTGTTTGAACTGGAATAGACCTCAGTGAGTACAAAATGCTAATTTCTCCTTATCTTTTTCATCTATGCTTAACTGTGTAAAACCTGATAATGCATCTAAAGTTGATAGGTATTGGCTTCCAAATAATGATTGAAGTATATCTTCCTGTCATGGTAATGGAAATTCATCAGGAATAACCATCTTGTTTAGTTTTCTCATATCTGTAACCATCCTAGGCTTACCATTGCAGTATACAATAAAAACTGGGGCCACCCATGGACTAACTGAAGGTTCAATAACATTGAGTTCTAACCAAGAATCCATTTGTTTGTCAATTACTTCTCTTTTTGCCGGTGACTGAAGGAATGGTGGCACTGATACTGACTTTGACCCTGGTTTTAATGGTATATCCACTTTAGCTTCATAATTTCCTAACCGCCCATCAATACCAAATGCTTCCTCATGGTTTTCAAGAATCCTTGCTAAATCTGCTTGTTGTTTATCTGTTAATTCAGAGCAAATGTCTAAACTAGCCAAAAATTCAGCTTTGGTCACTGGAATTGGAGGTACTTCAGCTGTCTTTGGTCTGCCTTCTAAAGGTGTGTCATGTTCATTATGATCTATATTCACAGATTGATTTTTATCAAGTTTTGACTGCATGGTCCCATTACTTAGTTCTTTAACTAATTTTCAAATAAAATTGGCATGTGCTTCTGCAGATTGTAAGGCCGATTTTGTCATGCATCTTTTATTGTCTAACCAGCTTTTAGGATTATGACTAGTACCTAATGTCTGACCTTCTGCTATAGTTACCACAAATTCGGAGAAATTTGCAATATGCAGACCAGGTTTTTCTTTGGATATAGTGAGTCAGCAGAGCCATAAATATCCTCCATGTTTTTGTTAGTACTAAACATTCGCTCAACAAAAAGGGTATCACAATTTGTAGGAAAATAAGCTTCTACCTCAACTAGCTTTGAAGTCCCAGGTTGAATAGTTACTGATTTCGTACTTTGTACAGTGTGTCAAGTATCCTTTCCACATTTCTTTAGTAGCTGTTGTTTTCAATGATTTCATGCTCTGGATATTTTATTGTTCAAGTCTCCATGTACTTGTATTTTAAACACATGTCCTGTTTCATCCATGAAAGGTTTAGTTATTGAATTCTGTACATGTACCTTTTGTCCTGAGTCGCCTAATAACACATGGGTGTCACCCTCATTTCACATAAGTGATAATGAGTATTGATCAGCAAAGTCATTTCCAAGAATAAACTCAGTAGACATTCCTTTAACTACATAAGCTTCAATAGTTAGCTTAACCATACCTTCTTCTGTTTCAAAAATTAAATCCAGTGTGGTATAGCCTGTGATAATAGTGTTACCAGTTACTTGAATTAACTTTATTCATTGTCCTGTTCATATTTTTGGATTCTTAATGCAATCACATAATGCTTTTTCTGAAATAAGAGTAATATCTGAACTGGAATCAAGTATTACCTTCATAGATTCCTCTCCTATATTGTTTACAAATGTGTTTACTTCTGTAGCTTTTGCACTGAGAAAGGAAGATCCAGGGGTCTTGACTGTAGAGGCTTTAATGTTATTAAATTGCCATCTACTTGTGTGGAGTAATTTACTTGTTCTACTTCTTTTAAAAGTTTTCATCTTGTTTTTCGATCCAGTCTGCCGTCGTTAGTAGCTTCTAATGGTCCTCTTGTTGTATTTGACAGTGATGGTTCTAATTTTTCCGATATGTTACTGTTCCAGTCTGCTGAATTGACATTATATGTTTGTGTGGTATATTCATTTTCTATTTTTCCCACAAATTCTTCCCAAGCATCCCCCTTCAGTCCTGCATTGCTCGTCACATTTTCCACTGTAGGGTTTTCGGCAGTGTGTTCAGCAGCAGTGTTCTGAAGGGGTAAATCAAAATCCTGTTCTTCTGTGACAGGGGTTACCTCATCTTCATCATCTGATACAAGATTATAATATAAATCTTCATAGTCAGCTAGTGCACATAGATCTTCACGGTTCAGATCAGAATTTACCATGTTGGTATGTGCCTTCTTCATTCCTTTCTGTGAATATTTGCAGTTGTAATCCCAGTGCTTTCCACTGCCACAGTGTCTACAAGGTCTGGCATTATTTGACTCAGGAGTACCATTCTTAGATATAATTGTGTCATCTTTAGGATATTGTGGATTGGCTGTGGATTTTGACCATCCAACTAAATTAGTCCATGCTTGAGTTTTGTTAAAGGGGTTTCTTGAGTTCTGTTGTGGCTGTGAGTTGTAATCATTGAATTGAAATGGTTGACCTGTTGAATCATAACATAATAAAAAAATTTCTTGAAGTTTAATGGCTACCTGGAATTCTTTGGCAGTGTGATATATATGAGGGTTAAAACTGTTCCCCAAATAAGTGGTGCTCCTGAGAGGACTTCATCAATAAGTTGTCTATCACTATAATCGCTTCCAGTCTTTAGTAATTTGGTCTTTCAGATGTAATATTCACTTGGAGTCTCTCCACAGTAATTAAATTCCCTGTACTTCGCTTTTTGAGCTTTTGTGTGCTGACTATCTAACCAGTGACCATTCATGTAATATCCTGCGATGCCATCTCATAAATTATCCCAGCTACTTTCTAGTCTTTTCCTAGTATCTAAAGTTTGGTTATAATACCACTTTTCAGCTGAACCTCTGAGTCTCATTGGTACCCAAGCACCTAGTTGATTTGATAGTATGCTAGATTTTCCAGCTAAGTCGTTAATTTTTGTAAACCAAGTACTTATGGAATCTGTATTACTGTCCCATTCTGGAATCATATCAATCTTGAGTTTTAAATCAAACTGTGGTACATTGACTCGGTTCACTGGTCTTCAGTCTTGTGAGAAGGGCATAGTTCCTGGTGGAGGGTTCGGTTTGCCTCCACCGCCATCTCCATTACCTCGTGGAATTCTTCTTTGTGGATCTGAGTTATTATCTCTGTCTTGTCGGCCATGGTTAGCACCTCCAGCATTATCATCATTATCATCCAGGTCTCCTGGGTCTGGCTCTCCTGCTGGTGTGCTTGTTATCAGGAACAAATCATGCAATCTTGAAGATGTGTTGTATGTAGTAGGGTGTACAAATATTGAAGGCCACTGTCCTGCACTAGCTGAATAACTTAGTCTTTCATTCTGATTAGTTATGTTGTGTGTAGATATGCTAGGAATCGGATAGTCTACAATACTCTCTGTTTCAGGGTATTCCCTTTTGAAAGGGTTCTTATTGCTAACTGACATATGAGGGGGAATATCTCGTTTAAAGTTTGATTCTTGCCTATCTATTTCTTGATCAGTAGTATGACTCATGGAACTTCACTGATCGCTTGCTGGTGTAACTGTACACCCCAATGGTATTCTTGATGATTTGTCTTCTTCTTTGACCTTTGGTAAAGGTTTCAGACTTGAAGTGGGTACCTGTATCCTTGCTGACCTTGAATTCATCATTGGAGTAGGTGTTTTTCATGTTCTACCAAAGTCATGATAATCTGCTAAGTGCGCAAGGAACACATGAACCTCAAACCTAAAGCATGCATACCATTCATTTCCAACTATTGCCAGAATGACTCAAGACTTCTTCACAATTCCTGCCACTTGTGTTTTGTTCAACATGTTTTCTCAAAGTCCTGCCACATTTGCTCTGACCTTTGAAGCTCATTGGACACATAAACTGTGCGCAAAGCCCTTATCTCAAAGGTTTGGATTAGAGCTGGCCTTTTAGAAGCCATTTTACCTACAGTAAAAAGAAGGAAGCATGATGATTAAGCAGTATTAGAATTCACATGACTCAACCCTATATACACTGTATATATACAGTAAATAGTGTGTACAAACTATATCCGTATATTTACGCCCTCTAATGTATACATATACTAAACAGTTGGAGCCTTAACCCTATCGAACAGACTCTAAGTGAATCACGCTCACGATACTGACGTCACTCGACGTCAACACCAAGCTTTGACTCAGTCAATTGATTTGACTTATACTGACGGATTTAAATATTTAATCCCCGGCCAAGCAAACGGACTCTGGAGGCAAATCTAAACAATAGATTATTCTCCGGGAAGGGTGACAGACAACAGATTCATGTCAGAAAAGGTCGACAAGTGGGTATATTATGGGAGCAGTGTAATGTTTTCAGAAACTACGACAAATTTTCCCTCATCGGTATTACGGGAGCGTCGGAACGGATTCTGGGAACACGATGACATTTAAGTTGCTAGACTACTCATTAGCCCCGCACATTACCTTCTGCTAGGTAGACGCTACGTTGTCGAGACATATGGCTTCCCATTACCGACATTAAATACAGGATTTAAAAAAAGTTGCTAGACAATGACTTACGGTAAATTAATTCATACTCATTGAAACCATACCCATTGAAACCATACCCATTGAAATCATACTCATTGAAATAATACCCATTGAAATCGCAGCTTATATTTATACATGCTAATAGCTATTCCTTTTCCCTCCCACCGACAAAATCTACGTCGACCTCCTCCTCTCGTCTTTCGTCCTCCCCGTCTACCCTTCCCTTGCCTCTGGGCCCGTGTCTCTTTCTAAGGTATCTGACAACTTTCATTTATTACATTTATACTTGCTAATAACTATTCCTTTTCTTTCCCACAGACTAGCGCTTGAAGAATTGCATTGATGTCTTTCAACAATTTACCCCCAGAGACTAAGGGTGACATATTTGGAGAGCTTCGGTATACTCCGCGGCACCAGAATATCTTCTGTGATCTCTCCTCGGTGCACCGTACCTGGACAGAGCCTGCTCAGAATGTGCTCGAAGAGCATGTTACTCTATTCTCATATCAAAACTGTCGGAAAATATACGAGCGACTGATAGAAAATGCAGAGCTTGGGACGACAACTCGTAGACTTTCCGTCACGGGTGATTTGTTCGACAGCGGTGTCATTGCTCAACGCAGAGCGGCCAAGATATTATACAGGCTTCGTAGTCTTTATTCGATAGAGCTGTCGCTCCGGTCCAAAGACGTGTGGGAAACGGGTGCAGTTTCGGATTTTAAAGAATCTTTAGCCTCAGCGCTGTCGCAGCCGGGGCTTATATCGGTCAATTTTAGGCATATCACATTTCAGACTGCCGATGCACTCTACAAGCTTTTATTGGCTGCAGCAACAAAGCGCCTTTCGACCATAGCATTGCACAGAATTCGATTGACCGAAGGTGCTCCCTCCATTGCACCAATCAAAATGGTGGAAACAGAGAAATTGGTTCTAGACCTGAACCGCAACGAAGGCTTTGTGAATTGGATAGATCACGGAAGCTTTCCCATCAAGAAGGGAGAAATCCAAATAGTATCTCTGCGAAGTTTTCGTAGAGCCGAGGGCAAATTGACGAAATTTTTAGAGGGTTGTTCTCAACTCCAGATGTTGAACATCAATCTGGATGATTGTGAGTCATTTTAAATTTCATAAGATCTTTCTGTAAACTGAAATCTGTCAAAAGTCAATGAAGAGCAGATCGAATATGTCGTTCAGACATCTATCAATAGAGATATGGGTATTGGGTTTATCAATCTTAACGCGGTCCATTCACTCCTGGGTCTAAATTTCGAGTTATCATATATGCCGCAAGAGGTAAAAGGAAAAAACGCTATCACCTTCATGCAACACGTTATACAATCGCTTTCGCACGTGGAGCATGGAATTAATATTAACGTCGCAATTTACATCAAACGCAGGGATGCAGCGGCGACGTTTGGGACTAGGGAAGAGGTTGCGTGGCGTCAGTTCGGAGAAAGTGTTCTCCAAAATACTAACCTTGGGCCCAAGCTCAAGGTTCAAGTAAGATTCCTGGCCGCTTGGGGCACAGAAGCCTATCAGCGTGCGGTTATGTTAAACGGAACCTTGGGTAATATACTAGGAGGGAACGCGAGGATAGAGTTAGGAAACTTCGTTGATTACCGGTTTGGTATGGGTGATTTTCAACGCTAGACACTAGGACTGCAAGACTGCTACTTTAGTATTTCAGTTATTCCCACTAACTTTAGTTAGTAGGGTTATAGGGCTCGAGCTCGAAATTCTTTGGCAGTAAATTACAATACATTTGTTCTTGTTTACATTCTCGGCATTTCGCCTTCTCTCTTGTTCAGCTTCATTAAGATCTGTGCGGTCAGCTGTCGTTACTTGTATATATTCTTCTTGGTTATTGTCTGTGCGACGTGCGTGGCAGTTATAATAAGTACTATAAATTTCTTTGTTAGCTATAGTAGTATAAGTGAATCTACTTATTCTCCTTGTGTGTAGTTAGTGGGCTTTGCCGGCGATAGCCGGCCTTATTTGTTATTCCCACTAACTTTAGTTAGTAGGGTGATAGGGCTCGGACTCCAATATTTTTTTTGGCAGTAAATCACATTTTGTTTGCACCTGTTAAATATTTCGGCTTTTCGGCTGCTCCTTTGTTCCTCGTTTATTTAGTTAACCACTACATTCGTACTTGTGGACTCCTCTTATCTTTTCGGGGGCGCTGCTTCAACAGTTGATATCAATTCCCATTCGTAGTCGCATAGTGATTCGGATTTTATTTACCGGTGCCCTCTTTCCAATGTATCAACGCTTCCGCTTCGACAAGTACTGATGCTTTCGGTTATGAAACCTATCGACCTTGCTTAAGTACTTGTTATTCGTATTATAGTGTTTTTTCCCTTTCCCTTTCGCAACTTCGTAGCTTACCCTACCTAGTATTGCTTGTATAGTATTGGTTTGTTCAGTTTTATCGTAGTTAGTGGGCTTTGCCGGCGATAGCCGGCCTTATTTGTTATTATTTAATGTATAGACTTCCGCCAAATCTTGGCACTATTTGCATATGTTTTCTCGATTGCAGAGTGGGCGCTCGCGTGGATCCGCGTGCGAAGTTCAAACTGAGGCAGACTGCTCTTCGCTCTTTACATACCCACAAGTTGCCCGGAGACGCAGAATACCCTGCCTCTTCCCCCATCTCCACTCTCAATGTGTCCCCTCGTCTATGTACGTTCACCGACCTTCATTTCGACCCAGTTTTGACCTGTCTCTTGTCTGTCTCTCTAGTTTCTTTCTTGGCGCTATTCTCATTCAAGGCTTCAAAAATATTACACAAGAGGCTCAAGATAGTGGCCTAGAATTTCTCATAGGCGCTCTGCCACTCATCGTACAGCTGAATAGCCAGCGTGTAGGGTGCACAGCCTACGTTTGGCTTCCCGGTTTCGACCTCCACGACCTCAACGTTCCGCTCCTCAAGACCTACCCCAACGTCGACGCGACCTCCATACCATTGTCAACGCCAAGTCGGATCTGCCACGTCGCCCTGCTCACGTCGCTGCTCCCCACTGTCCCCAGGCCCCACCTCGACGTCCCCCCCATCAAGACCCCGTGGCTCGTCAATGCGACATTGGGTCACGAAGCTCAATGCATTTGTCGGCTGCCCATCTTAACCTCGCGTGCTACCTCACGTCCCCACAGCGTCGTCGACACTTTATAGGTGGCCACGCTGTCTCGTCGTGCCATTCTCACCCGCAATGTCGTCTCGCCAACAACGACGTCTCCTCCCTCTTTTAAGTTTTTCGCATCGCAACGACGCTACGTCATCCAGCCCCTCCTCACTTCTCTCTCTTGTACGGCGTTACGACGACGACGCTGCAAGAACGTCGTTGAAGCCACGTCATTCAGTCCCCCCTTCCTTCCTCCCTTGCGTCCCTCACGTCGACCTTCCCTGCTCCTTCCGTTCCTGCGAGGGCATCACTGCCATATCGCCTACTGCCGCCTTCACCACCTCCTCTGTCCCTGCTTGACGTCCCAGCGGCCCAATGGCCTAACGTCACCTCAACAGCCCCAGCCCTTCTCCCTTCCCTCTCCCCCAAGCCCCTCTTCCTTCTCTCCTCCTCTGCATCACAACGATGAAGGCACCTTTCCCATTGGCAAGAACGGCATCGATGTCACATCATCAAGCCCCCTCCTTCCTCCCCTGCGTCACGAGACGACGACACTCCCACCACTGCACCACCTCCTCCACTCACCTCGCCCTCTCCTGCTGTTTTCACCACGGCACCTCCACTGCTGCCACACGTCGTCAAGTCCCACATCTCTACTGCTACTTCGTCTACAAAGCGTACGTCTTTTGGGGTCGAAATTGTCGTGGTTCTGTCCTGCATAGATCTAGCGCAGGCAGAGATCTAGCGGTGTGGAGTCACCCTTCGCTCTGTTGGTGAACGACGTCGGGATCCTGTTCTCTTCTAGGTGGAGCTTGGATGACGGGGTACGCCCACCACCCCAAGGAACAGCGTCGGGAGCGTGATTCGCTTATGCCATGCCGGTTTCCACATATGGGATGCCCCAGAGGCCGTATATAGCGCTCGGAGCTCTTTCGTTGCAACACTATACATATTTGTCGGCCGCCCACCTCAGCCTCGCGTGCTACATCATATCCCCACAGCGTCGTCGACACTTCATAGACGGCCACGTCATCTCGTCGCATCGCCAACAACGACCAGACCAAGTTCCGGGATTCGAATGGCACAATAATCGGGATTCTGTGCATATGATGGGATGGGTCGTTGCTGGTGCTTGTTCTGTCACTGCTTGTACGTCGGCCTATGTCACGTTCATCGCCACCAGTTCACTCATCGTTACGACAGGTAGTTATAATAATCTTGATACCTGTATTCCAACACTGCAGGTACGCATCTACTCCGTACCCTCCATCATTCCATCACTCTTACCTTCTTCACCTAACGGACCGCCTCCACCTCCACCTTTATCCATCTTCGCACCATACCCTGCCACTTTGCTCCCCTCGCACTAGCTCTCTCAATCTTTGCCTCTTCCGTCTGTACCTTTCCCCCTTCCATTCGTACCATCTCAACGAACACCTTGACATGTCTTGGACCTCTCTAAGTACATTCTAAACCCTTGATCGACACAATGCTAATCCATTTTTATTTAGTTCTGCTGCTGGCAATATAGGCCTACCAAGGTCCGCCCTCCCTCTTCCGTTTCCATCACTGCAGTACTCAGCTTTGTTCTATTAGGCCTACTTTATGTACATCGTCAAGGTACGGTATATATCACTATCTCTGCTATCGACTGACGGAGCTGATTATGGATGTAGTGGTTTGTACTGCAACACGTCGTCATTCGTCCAGGTGGGCTTTCTGTTAGCTGTTGGGTATAAGCATGTTGATAAGTGGGTGTGTTGGTTACGGTATCAGTGTTGCTGGAATTATGTGGCTGATGACTTTGTTAGCATCAGGTGAGTCTTTCTTTTGTTTCTCTCTCTTCATATTCATCCTCTTCCTCCTCCAGGCCTTCTCCGCTCCTCTCCCTTTACCATTACACGGTACTAACATCCCCTTCTCACCCACAGCGTGACACTATACAGCCTAATGGTGTTCGACGGTCTGACCGTTGAAGGACTTGAAGAACCCATGCCGCTAGCCAAGTGACTTATGCGATTGTTGTGGTGAGTTTTTTGTCTTTTTTTTTTTTGGTTTCGGGTTTCTGTGGGGGAGGGTTGAGGGTTGGAAGGATGAGAGACGCAGGGGAGTTGTGGTTGGAGTAGTGGATGGGGATGGGGATGGTGTTGTGATGCGCCGTTGTTGTTCTCGCTCTGGCTGAAGCTATTGTCACTGCTAGCACTGGTGGATGACACGCAGCTGCCGTGCAAGTCCCCGAGCTCTCCACTCCCTTTTCTTTTCTCTATATGCGCTTGCACAGTGTACTTCCTTGGGAGTTGTAGTTGTCCCATGCAGTAGTGTCTCATCTCGTCGCGTCGTTCTCACCTGGAACGTCGTCTCGCCAACAACGACCCCTCCTCTCTCCTCTGCGTCACAACGACGACGACGCCTGTCCTGTTGGCAAGAACGGCGTTGGCTCCGACGCTACGTCATCCAGCCTATCCTCACTTCTCCCTCCTCTACGGCGTCACGACGACGACGATGCTGCAAGAACGTCGCCGAAGCCATGTCATCCCGCCCTCCCTCTGCGTCACGACGATGACGCAACGTCATTCAGCCTCCCCCCCCCCTCACCTGTGTCCCTAACTTCGACCTTCCCTGCTCCTTTCGTATCTACGAGGGCATCATTGTCATATCGCCTACCGCCGCCTCTACCACTATCTCTGTCCCTGCTCGACGTCCCAGCGGCCCAATCGCGCAACGGCCCTTCTCCCTTCCCTCTCCCCTATGCCCCCCTTCCCTCCTCCCCCGCATCACAAAACGGAAGACTGTAGAGTGTACATCTTTGGAGTTGGAAACAAGTTGGATATAACAAATAGATAATTGCAGATAAGATAATAAAACTGCTTATGTATGCTATACTCAGTTATTTAGTTGAATATTAGTTTTCATTCATTTTATTTCAATTGCATTGACTCATCATGACGTTCCCTATATAACGCCTACCGCCGCCTCTACTAGTGTTGCCACGGTTCGGCTTCACTCCGCTTGGTTCGACTTTTGCCAGTCACATGAGCTGTGGGAATTAAAAGCCGGGTCGAGTTGATGTCAAGTCACTCACTCGGCTTGACTTACGGCTAAGCCATTGACTTGAGCCCCATTTGGGAAATCATCTATGAATCATTCCGATAACTTTTCCTTTTAGCAGTCTGTAGCCCATTTGATGTCTATGGTCTTGTTATGTTCAATACCAATAAGGACATGTATTGTAAATCATATTAAGGAAACGAATACAGTGTGAAATAATGCAGATAATGACCTGAAGAAATAGATTACATGAAAGAAGCACACAAAACATATCTACAACGTAGGCAAGTAATGAGATGTATATATAAGAAGCAAGGCAATGTTTTTTATCACTTATTTGAGAATATAGAAGATGGAAGGAAAGGGGAGCGAAAAGGAATGAAAGAGTTCAAAAAAGAATGAGAACTTTAGACTTGAAAGTATGTGACAACCTGCACAGCTACGCAAAAGTCCTACTCACTATCCATGTCTTCAATGTCATCAGAGGCAATAAGACGACTAATGAATGATGTAATATCCTCTGGCACACTATTCTCCGCATTTGCCGTGCCCTCCATCTGTTTAATTTCTACTTCGCGTCCCATGTCTTCGGTAAAGTTTAGAGTTTTACCATATTTAAATGAGAATTTCAACATTTGAAGAGCTTCCATTAAGTCAGCTCGAATTCTATTACGACGCATGGTGGTTGTTTCTTTTGCTGATGAAAACACGCGCTCACATGGAACTGCAGAGCCTTGAATGGGTAGAATGTCCATGGCAAGAGAGAATAATGTAGGATATCGAAGTTGGTTTTCCTGTAAACGATACATTATTAAAAGATTTATGAAACTAAAAAGGATATACTACTGACCTGCCAGTAAATTATCATTGATGTACAACCTTGTGAATCGAGAAGGTATGCATCGAGTTCAGATTGAAGACTTCTACCCTGCATAGGTTCAGATGTTCTTCGCATACCAAGAATATCATCAGCCCATGACATATCAGCTGATACCGATCTCAATGCAGCCGGTTGACGTGCTGGAGTTTTTAACCCTGCAGAACGATAGGGCGTGAGCTATAAGAAGATGCAGGCTGTATTAGTAATTTTACAATAGCTTTCCAGAATATAAGTACTTACAGCATTTAAAACCAGATCTTTAACGTCCCTAACACTTGATGGAGAGTGGATTTCATGCCATCCAAGTTTAATATTTGGGTTCAGAACTAGTATAAACAAAGTAGGGGTGAATGATATAAGTGAATTAAAACTGCAGCAGGGATTTAATCATACCCATTGCAATTGTAAAAGCTGGAACATCAGCTATACGCCCTTCATATCCTTCTAACTTGTCAATTCCAGCATCAATTACAGCTGCATATTGTGGCATTTCCGTTTTGAATAACTTCCAGCAGCTGATCCGGTCTTGTGTATCTTGGTATATCTAGATTACATCACGTGACATCCCGACATGTCAGTTCGCTGCAACTCGTAAACCTCAATGCGCGTTTACAAGCGCCAAGTTGCTAGCATGCAAACCCGAGCAAACCACTGGCGCCTGTCCGCTGTTAATCTTGTACACATTAAATTAAAATATTAATGATTATGTATTATATGTATATTATTTGCACAATAAAATATAAACTTTGAGACAAAGCCCCCAAAGAATGAGTAGAAAATAAGTCTACCGGCCTTCTGTATCTCTTTATATCTAGATTCTAGATCGCCTATGTCGCTGTTAAGTCGCTGTCTGACCAAAATTTACTCCGCTGTTTTTACGGGAATTTTTAACACATGTATCACGCTTGCATCCTGATATAATTCAAGCAATTTGAGTGACGTGTGACTATTGAATTTGGACACGAGTGTTTCATTAACCAAATTTACAATGCGATATTTATGTTTTACATCTCATTGACGAGCTTATATTGAATTTAAGTGTGTATCCTAGAGTTGAATTATAAGAATCATGTTTTAAATGCTTATAGTATAGTATAATATACTGTAGCACATTGGTTGATTATTTTAATTCTTTTCCTAATTGCTTCACTTCTCATTAACAATATTGTCCAGATGTAAGTAATCTTCGCATTTTTAAACAAAAACATCAGTTTTGTAGACTAACGTGCCTACTGCGAACTCAACAAGTAATTTATTATGTAAAGTATGGTTGAGCTGGTTGTGAGCTGGTGTGGCGGTAACCCTGTTGTAACCCTGTGTGCCTAGTGCTGTTACCGCATTTGGCAAATCTAGATATACCAACATACTACGGACTCCAGCTGATCATGGAACGAAATGAAGGAACAGCATTACATAATGTGGGTGTCTTTTCTGCAGAGAGCTTCTGCTGGAATGCGTGAGGGACCTATTAAACCCAGATGTAAGAATGATTATTATCAATGCATTAGGAAAGTTAACAGACAGCGAGAATCTTCTGGTAAGCTTGAAGGGACTCCCACTCTGCAGCAGTAAGTTTGTACTTTGTCAAGTCCTTGTTATGTGTTAAGAATGACTCAATTGCCTGCATAATCACAATTAACATATGGATTATAAGAAAGTTAACTGGAAGTTGAAACATACAGATCTTAATTTAATAACACGCTCAATCATTATCAAGGAAGACGACCATCTCGTTTCAACATCACGGAGGAGTTGAAGGTCATCCATCTTGAGATTGGCTAATGTTTGAGAAAATCCTTCTCGACGAAGAGGTGAAGCACGAATCTAATGATACAATGACACAATCATGAAAATGGACTTCTGATATTAGTAATTGCTACATACCACGCGCACCACAGTCCGAACCATTGCAATCGGATCACGAGATACACTAGTTGGAACATAGTCCTCAGCATCTTCTTCTGCAAACTTCATATTTGTAACAGCATTCAATACTGCTTGACATGCGAGGTTAACAATGTGTGGAAAGCACCTTGAAATAAATAAGTTTAGTATGACATCGGTAATAACTTATCATTAAGGCATATACCTAACCCGCTTAGTTTCTGGATCCCAATCTACATCATGTCGTAGAAGCTCCTCGGAAAAATGAGTAACCATAGTGTCGTTGTTACTTGCATTGTCTAAGGTTATCCAACCGATCTAAAGAGTCTATGGTATTAGTTTATTGATCACATAGTACAGTCTTCAACCACAAACATTATCTGCAACTTGGAGGCGGTTGACGATATACATTAGCGCAGAAGCTAAGTGCTCTCCAGTATGCCGTCCAGGAATACGATGAAAGCCCACCAAGTCTGCACGTAGGGTGAGAATATGCTGTGGGCCATTGAGTGTCTGTGCCAATTTCGACTGGATCCAATGAGCCGTTACACCCATAAATGGAGATCCGAATGGATCTGACCAAATATCAGATGTATAAGAAATATTTCCGAGTGAGTCCTACCATAATGAAATTAGAAATGTTATTAACCATGAGGTGTATATAGCATTTGACGTACCTGCATCTCAGCACTGAGGTCGGACATATGGTCATCCCAAATCTCAAGTATTCGGTTTCTCAATGTCATACGACGTGGAATATCTTCGTCTTGCAAATCTTCACGTAGCATAAGAAATAGTGCCCGCAGTTTTACGCTTTCGATAACATTAATTGACTGTGATAGATTAATTAGAATAATTATATATAAATGATAGGTAGACAGGTAGCGGTACTTACCTGATCATCAGCAACAATAAACTCGATAATGGCATCAACAAAGGCTTCACGGGAGAATGGAGTCCTTGGTGGAGTGCTATTTCGCCGATTACTATCTATGGAGGGAGCACTTCCACCATGAAGCCCCCGATAGTCCCTAATGGCCATCTGAACTTGCGATTCTTCTGCCGTAATGCTGATCTTCAGCTGATCGCAACCTGTAATCCAACTTTCTGCATGTTGAGTAGCAAGATGTTTCCGAAGCGTCGTTGTGCTAGAACGCTTAGAATATGTAATTCCATATTTCCTAAGGCCTAATTCAACTTCTTTCCTGGATGCAAATACAATATTAATAATACACACCAAAAGGAACAGATTAGGTGGACGAATTGCAACTCACACGCAAAATAAACATGTCTGCTCATCACTATCTCTGCGGAAGAATGTCCAGACATCATTTGCGGAGTTACCCTTTCGATTACCAATCGGTCCGGAATTGCGAACAGCACAAGGAGAACTGTTTGCAGGGCTTGCTACAGCTTCAAGGCGAGAACGTATTGGTGTTTCTGTTGTGGCTGAGCTCTGAGGACTTCCCGGATGATCTAGACTTGTAAGAAATGGATTTTCATCCAGGTCCATGGTAGGAATAAAAGACGGTGTCGTAACAGTGGTTGTTATTGGAATATGTTCACCTGAAGAAGAATTTGTTGCCACAGGGCTGCCAATGGGATTGAGGATCAATGGTCCATTGTTCACATTGACTGGTACCGATGGGTTTGTGGTAGCTGGTTGCGTATTCAGTGGTAGCGATACACCGGCTGGTGCCGCACCACGTCTTCTACCCTTTTGTGCGGCTCGACGAGGTACTGGGATATCAGTCGTTTGTACTATAGAGATTGAATGATGTTAGCAATATGAATCGATTGTAAAGAAGCTTGGACTATACCGGATTCAAAAACTGTTTGCAACGCTCCGTTTGGAAAGACCTGATGGCTTATATTTTTCGAACGGCCACGTCGCGACATCAGGAATAGAAGGCAAAAGTAGTAATGAGGGCAGTCAAAACCGGATAAAGTATGAAAGCTAAGACTGAGTTGATAAGAAACACTTTGAAGTACGAGTCCGGAGAAAGTGAAAGCTTTGCTTACATTTTCAGACTAGATAGTACAGGCTTTATACGTCGAAGAAATGTATTATGGTACCTAAAAGGGAGAACCCACTGACAGCAACTACGAATAATCTAAAACAAATGGGTGAATATTCAGGGCAAACAATACAGAGAATGAAGAAAAATTTCGAATAAATTACCTGCCAGGTCCATGATCGGTGAAACAGTGTGGAGTTATTTAGTACCGGGTGGCGTTATTGAGTATGATAAGGAATTGTCGTAAATGCCTGTGCACTGTCCATGTAATTGGCAGTAGTTATAAGAAAGCATTGAAGTACTGACTTACAGTAATGTGGCAAGCAGTGGCATGCAATAGGAATAGTCTGCATATCCACCATAAATTTGCATCGTTAACGAGAAGACCAATCAATAGGCGAGTTAGTCAAGCATTTTAATGTTTCAACTATCTCTCCGATCTGCATTTTGATGAAATAAATTGGAGAAAATGTGTACCGCAGTCGTAAAAGGTCCCCGTGTTCTACCCTTGCAATCTGACTCACATTAAGCTTGAAGAATGGAAAATATACCGCCCAGCATATATAACTGTCAGATCTTTACATGCGGAGAATAAATTTTCGAAAGATATATTGAGGTTCAGATGGTGGCGCAATCAGGCGCCTCAAATGCTGTCTCACCCAGTGCGCCAGTGAAGAGTTAAATGTTTCTGACAAAAGTGCTGTTAAGACATATTAGCCCTCTCATTGGAAGCCGACAGTTATATCATGGAATACCTATTATTAATAGAATCATGAGCTGCAATTTTCAGACAAAATGTGTATAAGTTGTGTATACGAGTTTCCAGTTGGGCAGTTGGCTTACACCGTGACCGCTATCATGCATTGTGAAGTAAGCATCATGAAAAGAATTATACTATGAATCCACACCTATTATCAGTTTTATAGTTGACGAGCATATATAACAAATATTTACTCTTTTGCATAGACATGTACCGCTGTAATGGGGAGGGAGGTTGAGATCTGACTCAAGTCGGCTAGGTCGACTCAGGAGTGACTTCTCCAATAAGCTGAGTCATGAGAACCAAAGAGTCAGCATCTCGACTCCGCTCGGTCATTTCCGACTCAACTCCGGCGGTTCACGGTTTCCAAGTCGAACCATGGCAACACTAGCCTCTACCACTATCTCCGTCCCTGCTCGACGTCCCAGCGGCCCAATGGCACAACGGCCCTTCTCCCTTCCCTCTTCCCCTGCATCACAAAACGGAAGACTGTAGAGTGTACATCTTTGGAGTTGGAAACAAGTTGGATATAACAAATAGATAAGATAATAATGCCCATATTCAGTTATTTAGTTGGATATTAGTTTTCATTCATTTTATTTCAATTGCATTGACTCATCATGACTTTCCCTATATAAAAGCATGCTTTCCACCCGCAAATGTTCTAGTCTTACTCCCTCTCTGAACAACAGGTATATATTTTTACTGCTTCATATTTTAAACACTATCAGGTGAGACATTGCTGATACCAACTACTGTATAAATCACCATCTCACTAACTCAAGCTAAAGGATCTGATCCAGATTTGAAAATGTCACAGATCCCGTTTGATATCATTGAACTAATCCTTGAAAAAGTTGCATTACAAAATGATCAATATTGTGCCTTTAATGATCTCCGTGCATGTGCTTTAACCTGCAGAGACTATTTGGACCTTTCACGTCGACATCTCTTCAAAAAAGTCAAGATTTTGACTTATCACCAATGTGAAACATTTCATGAAATATTGTGCTCGTCTCCCGAAATTGCACTCTGTATTCGCACTTTTTTCATAGGCAATGCCTCACATGACATCGATGATGATGATGATGATGATGAGCCTGAGGCTATTTTACATCCCTCTCTTCCTATTATCATTAGCATGCTTCAAAATGTCAACGAATTTTGGGTATTCTTCACCAACTTCAAAGCACAGAACTGGGAGGATATGTCACTCAATCTAAGGATGCAACTAACCACAGCATTCTCGTCATCCACTCTTTCACGACTATGTCTTGGTGAAATAATAAATCTTCCAACAATGATTTTGCGATCGGTTGTGCACATTCCTGATCTCATCCTCAATAGGGTGGGGTTCTCAGAATTGGTTGACGATGAAAAGCTCTTGAACAACATCCCTGGGCCAATTGTGAGGCCAAGCCAAAACTCTCTTAGATCACTACATCTTCGGCGGCAATCAGTAGAAACTTCAAAAGTGCTCGTTGATAGCTTGTCAGATCTGGGTTGCAATCTAGACAAATTGGTTTTCATGGATGAAATGAAGAACGACGTGGAGATGCTAATAATGAAAAAGCACAAGGCCACCCTTACAACCCTTGAATTTTCTATGTTTTCATCAGAGAGTGAGTTTCATTTGTGCAATTATATATATATTAAATAATTGACATACTATGAAAAGTTGCACAGGAATATGACATTAAAAATTTTCCTCAACTTCGAAAAATTAGCTTTTGCTCAATGAATATCTATGAGCCCTTCATCAAAAACATCACACGGTTACTTGCAGAAGCAAGGAAAGGGAATAACATTGAAGAAATTTTGATAAATCTGCGTTGTATTAATCGAAACAATCGATCAGATTTGCTTCGTTCGGACTGGTCAAGTGATTGGAAGGAATTGGATACTCTTCTTTCCGGATCTTTTTTTCCCAACTTGAAAAAAGTTCATATCTTTTGGTTTCCTCAGCAACCAAACAATACTTACGAAGATAGACAAGAACAGCTTGCCGTTTCGAAACAAATATTTTGTGACCTTTTCAGTCAGATACATAAAAGGGGGGTCTTGCGGTCAAACTAATATCGCTAGCATATGGTACCCCACTTCGGATGCTCTCAGTCTCAGATTTCGAGAGAAAATGGCTCGAATTTGGCAAATTCCTCTATATCGCGGTGGTGACTTCACTATCAAAAAAAAAAAATTAATGTGAACTTAGCTGATTCGTTTAGTACAATACTTACGCTTCAAATAATTCCCTGTTAATATGGAGGAGAATTGCACAATAGTTACGATAATAATAGTTTATTAAGTACGAGTCCGAATGGATCACTGAGTGCTGTCTATCTTTTCCTCAATACAATGACCCACGGTATATTTGCGTAGGCTTTCTATTGCTGAAGGCTGCGCTTGTAATAATAAGCCATGGAATACGCAACAATAGCACAGGAATCTCTTGGAGTCTCTCCCTTCTACTGTGGCAATATGATTTTCCCAAAATACTGAGCATCACACGTGCCCAGTGAAGTAACATTAGTAGCATCGTAGTATACAGGAACTGATATGGTTTTTCAGACAGAGAATGACAAAAATACGCCCGAAATCCCGTTTCTTTTCGTGACGATTTAGCGTAAGTATATCAGAGTAGGTGTAAAACAAGTTACTTTTATTTGTTGGCGGTGTTAAAAATTTAAGAACACTTCCCGATCAATAGAAAGAAAATCAATAGTAGGCCCTATTTAGCCTGGTAGACTCTTGGCTCGCGGCTTTACGTAACGGACAGGCCCCACTGCTGCCCCATGGCGAAGCTCGGGAGTGCGAACCCTTACCAAGATCTCCTTCCCGACCTAGGCTATTTCCAACGACGGGTTTCACCACCATCGATGATTCGTATCTTCTTGAGGAGGAGATCTGGGAGTGATACGAACCAGGACTTTTCTATCCAGTACGTATCGGCGAGGTGTTCCAGTCGCGCTACAGAGTGCTCGGAAAACTTGGATATGGTTCACGTTCAACTGCACGGCTTTGTCGTGACCTCAAGTACGTTGTCTCAATCTGTTTCCACCCCGTCGGAAAGATATGAACTTGATGTCTGTGGCAGGGAGAATAGATACGTCACGATAAAGGTTTGCGAGCAAAGTTCGGAACCTGTACACCGCGAGCTCGCTGCATTCCGCCGTTTGGAAGGCATGAAGACATCGAATCCGGGGAGGTTATTTATACGCACCGCATTGGATATCTTTACTATACGTCAGGAGTCGAACCGCGCCGAGCATCAGCGCTTTTTTCACAAGCCCGTTGGTACAAGCATGGCTCGATTTGTGAGATTTACCGCAGGGCGCCGACTTCCCGAACTATTCCTAAAAGTATTTGCATACCATGTGTTACACGCCCTCAACTTGTATACTGAAGTCGATATGATACACGGCGGTACGGCATGTATTAATCTTTACATGATGCTTTAAATGATGATCGTCTTTAATCAGACATTCAGTCATGAAATATTCATCTAGACCTCGAAGACGAATCCGATCTCAAGGACTTCAAAGAATCGGAAATTAACGATCCAAGCCCTCGTAAATTTGACGGTGATCGTACCATCTATTGTACCCGACCTTTCAAATTGTCTAGGAACGCTGGACGTCAGATTTATGTGACTTTAGAGAGGCTCGCTTTGGACAACATATGTACACAGATGTCATCCAGCCTCACCAGTACCGAGCGCCAGAAGTCATACTGGGTATTCCATGGTCATACAGCATTGATATATGGAACGTTGGCGTATTGGTATGAGTGCCTTATTACTTATTGGATTATTGTTCATAGCACTTTTACTTGTGGCACTTCTTTGAAGGGAAGCACGTGTTCATCGGTGAAAATCCACAGAGCGAAGATGAAGAAATCTCTCTCCATCATTTGGCGGAAATGGTTGGTGTGATAGGCGATCCACCCACCAGACTTCATCTAGACCTCGAAGACGAATCCAATCTCAAGGACTTCGAAGAATCTGAAATTAACGATCCAAGTCCTCGTAAATTTGACAGTGATCGTAACATATATTGTACACGACCTTTCAAGTTGCCTAAGAACGCTGGACGTCCGATTTTATGTGACTTTGGAGAGGCTCACTTTGGACAACATATGTACGCAGACGTCATCCAGCCTTACCAGTACCGAGCACCAGAAGTTATACTGGGTATTCCATGGTCATACAGCGTAGATATATGGAACGTTAGCATATTGGTATGAGTGCTTTATTACTTATTGGATTGTTGTTCATAGCACTTTTAGTTGTGGCACTTCTTTGAAGGGAAGCACATGTTCACCGGTGAAAATCCACAGAGTGAAGATGAAGAAAGCTCTCTTTATCATTTGGCGGAAATGGCTGGTGTGATGAGCAGCCCACCTGTGGAATTTCTCCGACACTCAATTAACAAGACCCCCGAGGAGTATTTTGATGACGATGGGAACTGGAAGCATTCAGACAATGTCCCTATTTCTACCTAGATGTCTCGAAGCTTCTGAGGAATGCCTGGAGGGAGAGAAGAAGATAGATTTCTTGCGATTTTTGAGGAAAATGATACAATGGGAGCGGAGAAGTGGTCTACTGCAAATGAGCTACTGGAAGATCCTTGGATTCACTGGTAATCTTTATCCTTACGTGGGAATCTTCATATCAACCTCCCTTTTGATACACCTAGTAAAATATAAGGGTTATTTTTCGAAATATAATAGACAATCAGTACCAGTAATACAGTTAGTGAATCCAGTCCCAGAGTCCAAGAGTTGGGGCGAGTCCCGAGCTGCCAGCTAAAGTATTCTACTTGAGTACATTACCAAGGGAAGAGTCCAAGGGCTGGGGTTGAGTCCCGTGCTGCCAGTTACTACTATTAAATACCTAGTTCACTTTACTATACTTGAAACTCTTGCACCCTTGAACTAAATATAAACTAACTTGAACCTTATGTTCTTCGTTGGTGGTGTTAATACTACATAAATAAACATTATCTAAAAGTTAGTCTTATCACTTTCTATCCCAATCTTTATACATAATATATAAATTCTATATATTTTCTGCAAAAAATCTTACAAGATATTCAGTGCCTTCTCAACCTCCCCTTCAACAGGATGCATCTTCATCCACCCAAACTTCTCATTAAAATTGTTCAAAAACCTCTCAAACCATCTATTCAATGCCTCTTTATCGTTGCTTTTAAAGTGAGGTCTTTACCCTTCCCCCTAAATTCTGTCCAGAGTCTGGACAGAATCTGTGGATTCCCCAGAAAGTCCGGGGAATTTCCATGGAATTTCTGGCCATTCCACGGATGGAATCCGGACTCTGGGTGGACTTGTTTTGGCGGGGACACCTGCCAAATTTTGGTTTTCCGGTCCAAGTGTTTTCTGGATAAATTCCACATGGAATCTGGATTATTGGCCAAATTCCTTCTTTCAGCTGGAATTCCAAAGGAATTTGCTATACCAGACTCCACCTGGAATCCATAAGGGACAAGTTGAATTCCATGGAGTTGTATTAGTTCTTATTTGGCTTTATTTATTTATACTATATTTTAAATTTAAGTAAAAGATGAAAGTACACATGAAGAATTGACACTCCTGGCTGCCAACTTTTTTGCCATTTGCAAAATTCATCCAGGTTTGACCTCAATTATTTTAAATATTGACTAAACATTTTGGCTGATGCAAAATCATAGACAAATGTTACATTTTGTACATATTTTGTATAAATACAAATGATTCTTTTTGTTCTAATTTTAGCTTCATCAAATTAAGTGTCAAATGTAATGTTGTGAACTTGTATTGACCTCACACAAAATTTATTGTTTCATGTGACCACAAAACCAGTGCAAAAGTCAACATTTTATCTAAGTTTTGCTTAAAACAAAATGCTTAATTTTCCCAAAAGATTTTGACCTTGGGAAAACCTTACTAAAATCTGAAGTTTTCACTTCAGCAAAACTTAGTGCCCGCTGACAAGTAGGCTAGTATTGGTCAGCATCCATTCCTCAGTGTCCCCCAGTGCCTGTCCTCTGTATCAAGGGGAATTTATTGTCTAAATTTTATTATTCCTTATGTGTTCACATTTCTATTCAGTTAATATTTTACATACATGGAGAAGCACAAACATGATCAATATGAATCTTTGCAATGAAGCACTAGTACTAATACTTGGGAACAATGAAATAATAGCAATGCTATTCTCCCCCCAAGGTGCACAAGTGAAATGGCATTCAACACAATTTAGATCAATGACTTCTAGTGCAGAGAATTCATTGCTATGTAATTTTGTGTGAAGATAAGGGAATGATGTGAATGCATCTTGGCAGATGGCAGGCTTATAGTGCTGGATACCAATAACCACCTTAAGTGAGTCTTGAAGCTTCAGTTGCAGAATATATTCTAACTGGGTGGGTGGTGGTAAGGTGCTGCCTATCCACTCAAAGCAAATGAGGATACAACTGTTACCCAAATAATGTGATGATATTAAGTAGGTGATACCCTGAACTGTCAAAAGAGAGAGGAAACTGCATTTATTCAGAACATCAGCACCAAAAGTTGAAGTTAGGGTCACATGTAAATGAGCAGGTAGATTCCACAATTGTCTTTGGTCATTGGGAATAGTATCATTGTCAGTGGTATAGAAATTCAAGAGTTAGTTGACTGCTATAACCAAAATAGGCTAAACCTAAGATGCAGAATCTCACACTTTGGAAAGAAGATAACACTGCGACATTATGCAGTACATCCAAAGCATACAATCAGGCTATATATATAATTTAAAGCCCTCTGAATTCATTGGAATCAGTTTGGAAGTCTCATTCTCACTCATTTCTATTCTATCTCATTGATCTACATGAAAGAGTGCTAGTAAGATACAGTTTCAAGGAATATATTGAACTGTCTGTATCCTTCCTACATGATAAATCTATGCTACAAAATTTATAATGTGGAATATGCATTATAAATACATTACTATTCATGCTTTACCTTAATTTTAGTAATTTTCCTTTGCTTTAAACTGCAGATATCTCTTGAACCTCTACTTCTCATTGTATTATCCTAATACATCTAATATTGGATGCTACAGACTAAATAGAGCACTGTATGAAATCATTATAGGTAGAGGAGATATATATTAATATTTTAAAAGCATTAGTTGAATATAATATGCAAGCTATTGCTTCAAATATCCAAATCATTGCTAATCTTGGAAGAAAGATGATATTTCGGTTGTAAAATCCATTTGGCTGCTAAACAAGCCGTGGTAATTATTAATAAGGGGTGGCCAGTTTCCTGGTTTTCCCACTTCCCAAGTTCTCATGACAAAAATGTTTATAACATCTCTCAGAGTTCCTCAAAAAATATGGTTTAAGTCTTATATAATTCTATATGAGGTATAATATCTAGCACATGTGTTTAATTCTAAGTACACAGTTTTTGGAATGAACAATTTCGAATTTTCTGCTAATGTGGCCAGGTTCCTGAGCTAATACAGTAAATTTAGATGGGTGCCCCAGATGAGCTAAAAATATCCAAATACCCATGGGAAATCACCCAGACCCATCTGAACTTGGCTAAATTCAGATAATATCTGTGGGTATTTGGATACCAGCCATCCATGCACAGCCTTAATCTGCTGTAATACTATCAGCCACTAACATCAATTTTTGAATAGATATAGTACATACCCAAGCTATTAGTCTTTTTACCCAGTCTCACTTTCACATTCAGAGCCATTTGTCTGGTAGTGAGGGACAGTGAAGCTTGTTGCATGCAAGCTGAACTACAGGCCCATGAAGTCCCTCAAATCATTTTTTCTAAATAACATGGCCTTCAGTAGTGTTGAGTTCTTCATTGATCAGATGACCTAATCATTTAATTAACTTTTTTCACTCTTTTGTTTTGAAGAAGTGTAACCAGCAAATGTATTGATAGAGAGTGGTACAGTAAATATGGGGCTCTCCTCTAATTTGTCCTCTTTCTTTAGTGTAATACCTAGTATACATTGGAAATGTTCCTGTATCAATCCAAGGAAGAGATTATGGTTTATACTGGATTATTTTGATTGATTGTTCACTGACATTTTGTGTGACCAGAATTTTCAGTTCATTGTTCTGTTCATGGCCTATTTTAGTGTGTGACATCATTCAAATTTGTTCATACCCTTTAATAGTGAACTATGGTACTTTCTAAGAACAAAACCAAGTAACAATTGACAAACAATAAGTACCAATACCAATACTGTAACAATGAGTAGTATTTATTTACTAATTATTACTGCAGTGCTGGTGGAGTCAGGTCAATGCCAGGTCACCCATGATATATATAAATATTACTAGTAGAGAATACACACAACAAACACTTTGTATATAGAATTTGAGGTGAGTACAGTATGTTAATTTTATCCAATCAACATGAGATATAACATTTAAAGTTAGATTAAAGACAGCGGTATTGGACCACATTGAAAACTCCACTAGTTGTGACTCATTTTTTGGACTTCAACTTGCAACAGATGCAGAGAGTACACTTGCTGAAGTGGTTGATGCATTACTAACTGACACAACTCCAGAACTTAGGTGGGGGGAGAGGAAATTTTTTTAAAACACTATGTATTCTATAGAAGCTTAGGAGGAACATTAGAAATGCAGTACATACAGTTAATAATGAAAAAAACAACTTTTTGTGTCTAATTTTGGCCTTTTTTGTTTCACTGAACCTTTGTTCAGTGCTCCTTGAATGTGTAACATTTGTTGAAATTGTTCTGTTTCTAGACATTGTGTGATGTGTGATTGAACAAGTGGTTGAAATGATCCAGTAGGTATGATGGCAATTTGGACTAGGACAAACTGCATATACAATGCTTTTTTCCTTCTAGATTCAATTCTTCTTCTGGCCTACAGCCATCTACCAGGAAATCATACAAAAAATTTTGATCACAAGGTGTAAGCAGCAATAATGAAGGTCCATATCCACACATTAGACATAGCTGCACAATGTATTTAATCATTGCAAACATAAAAATGCCTCCTCTATGCCCTACATTCAAGATGACATGGCATGCTGCAGCCATGAAGATCGAAAGTTGGTGGATTGGGTCTGTACCAGCAAGCAGCAGCTGAAAGTGATGATCTGTTATAATAATAAAAGTATGTAAGTATGTATGTATTATCAACTACTGTATGGAATGACGTACCATTGTTGTATTTGATTGTTACACTGGCTGGCTGCTGTTTTACAGTCCCAACTATCCAATGAACATTTGTATCTTGTAGCAGGTCAATAGATCTGTCAATTTGTTTTGTAATCCCAAGTTTCTCTTGAACAGCTAATGAATCACTGAACATGGAGCCAACAATATCTGTCTGTAGAGCTTTACATTGCTCTTGAAGATATGCCAATGGGAGTTTGGTGCCATCATTATTAGATTTACATGAAATCTGGGCCAGTTCAGCAGTTACTTCATCAGCCAACAAATGGGCTGATAAACAAAGCTCTGATAATTTTTTAGAATCACATTGTGCTTTGGTGTTGGTATCCACATAATGAGTATGAATGAGAGCTTCATTCCCCAAAAGATCTGCCTGTTTAGATCTGGACCATATGTGACTGCCATTGGTTTGAGGTGAGCTGTTGTCAAAGAGTGTAGTCACAGCAATATGTGAGGCTAGTTCCTTGATCTCATCCTCCACAGAGGCATCAGTAGCTGGGTCAATAGTGAGACTAGCTAGCTCATCAGCCACATTTTCTACAGAAGCATTTCACCATCAGTCAAAGACATGGTGCTGAGGATTGGAAAGTGTTTCAAAGCATGTAGCTGCAAGGAGGAATGACGAGTGTCTTGGGATTACCAGAACATGTAGCTGCAAAAGGGATGAATAGTTGTTTCATGATTACTGAAATATGTAGAGGCTGCAAAGAGGAATGTATGATATCATTTGGGTGTATGTGTGTGTGTGGGGGGGGGGGGGGGGGTAGGTTTAATATATGGGTAAAAACAACAATGAACTGTTATAGCATGCACCCTAGCTACCAAAAATGCTACAAGGCCAGCTGAGCACACACCAATAAGTACAATAATAGCTATATTTGCATAGCAACCTGATGTGAGTTGGTGCACTTCCAATGCAACAGGTATATTCTCTTGTAATATGTAGACATTATAGTGTGCATGGAATGCTGACAGCAGCTTGAAATCAAGATGAAGACTTGGAGCTCTGATTCTGAAGGAGGGAATGAGTACAGTACATTGGCTTTACCAAAGTACTTGCAAGCATTTGACATTGGGAAGCGTAGTGAGAGTGGGAGTGGGAGCAGAATTACTTTGGGATTACCAGAGTATTGAATTGGTAAGTGGAGAGTTACATGCTTTGGGACTACCATAGCATGGATGCAGAAGATAGTGAATGGGTGAGCCGAAAGACAGGCATTGCCGTTACTATTTATTTGTTTACCATAGACTTTGAGTTGTTTACAATGCCATTTGATATAAACAAATATAATCAATAACCTGTCAGCACATCAGCACATCAACTTTCTGGACTCAAACATAATCTGGCAATCATCTAAGCATACTCTGGTAATTCCAGAGTAACCTAATCATTCCACTTAAACATACTCTGGTAATCCCATAGTACATCTTTTTATTTCCAGCCTTCAACATAACTCCTTCAATAGCTTGTACTCTGGTAATCTGTTTTCTAGCTTTCAGCACAATTCATATTCTGGTAATCCCATGATACTACCTTGCCATATTCCCTCTTCAACTTGACATAACACAACATAATTAAACTTCAGTTATAGGATCTACCACTTTTACACCATGTACTACCTATCTAATGATTCATTTGTGCTATCTCTGGCAGCTCTATCTCATTCTGTGCTTCAAGGTACTTCTTATCATGATTGGAAAGACTGTTGTACCATGTTTTGTCATAAAAGTTCCTGGGGAGACCTGGTATCACTGTACATGTGCTTATGGTGGCTCCAACATGATACTTATGAGCCCTGGGGGGGTTACCAGGATGTTTCTCTGCATATGCAGTGGTAGAATTGTGGTCCTCGTCAATTATACTGAGATATTTTACAAGGGCATTGGACCTCCAAGTGTGCTTCTTGATGATACCAAACAAGTCAATGAAAAGAAAAGAAAAGATATGTAAATAGATGAAAGAAAGAAAAATCATAACATTACCCCCAATATAAAGGATGAAGGTCACCTGAACTTCATTAATGTCAGTAGCCTGGATAGAAGTCTCTGATCACATTGTAGTCATCCTGATTCTCCCTCTTGAGGTGTTCCTCCCATGCTTGTTCCCCCGATTTTCCATTTGGTCTGATCCCGCAGTGGTAAAATTTCTTGTTGTTGACTGGTTGGTGAGTGGTGTCAGCCAAAATTATCATTAAACCTCTGGCTTATATGAGTGCAGTATTTATTATGTGCATGAGCAGGATTATTCATAAGTACTCATTGCCTATAATACTAGTATGTGTACTATTGTTACACATACTCATATGTACTCATTACTTCATGTTTCTCATTATTAGTATGCTGCTATTACTATTATGAGTGCTCATAAGTACTCATTACTTCATGTTTCTCATTATTAATGTATTATTATTATTATTATGAGTGCTCATAAGTACTCATTACTGGAAGTTTCTTATTGTTATATTAAATATTAGTATGGATAGTTAGGTGATCATAAACAATCATTGATTTTTCTAATTTAATATTTCTATTGTATGGTGGTTAGGCAATCATAAACAATCATTAATCTGTACTAATTGAATATTGCTATTGTATGAATGGCTAGATGATCAAAAACAATCATTGATTTCACTTATTCCTCATTACTTCATGTTTCTCATTATTAGTATGCTACTATTACTATTATGAGTGCTCATAAGTACTTATTACTTCATGTTTCTCATTATTAATGTACTACTATTACTATTATGAGTGCTCATAAGTATTCATTACTGGAAGTTTCTTATTGTTATATTAAATATTAGTATGGATAGTTAGGTGATCATAAACAATCATTGATTTTTCTAATTGAATATTTCTATTGTATGGTGGTTAGGCAATCATAAACAATCATTAATCTGTACTAATTGAATATTGCTATTCCCACTACCTTTTAAGGTAGTTGGGTTATAGGGTCATTTGGATTTCCCTATAAGGCATTTTTCGGATCTTGGATGGGATCTAAATCTGATTGGCCAGTGGCCTGTGACTATCTGTGACCATTGAAGCACTGACAAATCACATTGTTTCGCCTCTTATGCTATATAGTACCCTTTCCTTCAATATTTCAATTCCAATCCCTGTACTTACTATAATTCATTCAAAATGCTCTATACTACAGTTATTCTTGTTCAAGGGCTTATATAACTCCCTCCTTGGCCATGTGATATAACTCTCAACTTAAACAACCCTGGTCCCTGGTGCTTATGGCAGTGTACAGATCTCTGCCTATTCGAATATAGTTGAGCTCTTATTGAGCTCTGTAATCCATTCCCCCAGTTATCTCACTTACTTATTAATATGTGCCACCTCCCCTCTTCCTTGCACAAACTAACACCCACATAGTATTATTGACATTCAAAATCCCAACAATCCTAACAGATTCACAGGCAGCTGTGATGTCTGGACGAATGGGACACCAACACTGTTTCTCCTCTTCCACATCCTCTGGATTCCCTGTCCAAGATGTTGACTGAGAAGATACCTTGCTCATATTGGATCCGTTGTTATCATCCCCTCATTGCCATCTTCCCCTCATTTCTTTCTTTTCAGCTTGATGTTGTCTTGTCTGTCCACCCCCTTTCTTCGCTGACACCCATTCGCTTGGTTCTCCTCTTGCCCCCCTCGCCATTGTATCCACCAGGTCCAACTTCCAATGATGATATTGCAAGTTTGGATAAGTTAACAGAGGAATGTGATCATAGTACATCCCTTTGTTTTTTCTGTAGTTTCTAACATTTTCATTCTCTTCTTCATTACTTTTCCACATACATCAACTTGTATCGTCCACCTTAAGTCCCCACCTCAAGTCCCCCACCTTGACGAACCCCGCCACACTCCCCCTCCTCTCTTCATCCCGTTGTCTCCAGTCATATTGATATCTTGATATCACATCATCATCCTCCCAGCACAACAGTGCCACATCATCTTCACCCCTCTCTCCCCCTTCCCTCCCTCATCCTAGCATGTTATCAATTTCAACCACCACCACCAATTCCACCTTTCATCCTTGTCCTCATTCTCAGGCTCTCAACATCCATCTTCAAGCTAGCTTCTTAGAGCACCATCTGACTCTCCACTTCCTTCCCTCAAGCCAGTCCAACTTGAAACTACTGAGCAGTGAGAACCCATCACAGAAGACATTTTGACCTTTCGACAGAGTAATGAGTTGGTCAGAAAGGGCAGAATGCAGTCTCTGCATACAGCACACTACTTTGCATTATGGAAATGTATTTTGGGGGGTGGTGAGGGGAGGCTTGCAGTTGCAATCCTTTTCTTTACTCACCTTCCTGTTCCTTTGCATGATTTTCTGGACAGTGAAATGGTCATTGTAGCTATTCACACACCCAACTTTACACATCATAGATTCCTTCGTGCCATTGTCCTCTGCCTTCATTCCCTCACCAACCTCCTCAAAGCTAGCATCCAATCCAGTGTCCCCTCCATAATACACAGAGTATGTGTAAGCTAAGAGTTTGTGAATCTGGATCTGGCATTGGCATATCAGAGCAACAAGAGCACTTGCCAGATTTCTTTGTGCACATTGACTATGTACTCCAGTCCTCCCATCCTCTCCTCCAGTCATTCCATCTGCCAAGTTTCATTTTCATTATGTGGTATTTCCTGTCCTCCTCTTCAGTCTTTGTGTCCTTTGATATGTGTAGTCTTGTCTGCTCTACTTCCAAATGAACTACCTACTCACTGTTCAATTTATTCAAGTCTCTATTGTGGTTCTATTCTTACATGTCTATTCAGATATCTCCCATTCATTAATTTTTCTCTACTGATCTTTCACATGCAATTGTATGTGTATATAATAAAATCTATAAATTTTGCAACATTTTCTCTACTCTCTCGATCATTATGATTGCTCTTGAGAGGGACTTGGATATGTCCTCTTCACTTACTACACTAAATAAATGTTGCTTATCTGGATTTATGGTACCTGTAGATTACTTTTGTTGAGCTTTTCTTTAAAGAGCTTACTGTTTACAAGACCTCCTAGCACAAACTAAGGGCAATCAAATTCTCTTCATAACTTAGGCTTCCTGTAATTCAGTATCTCTTTTGTTGAGGTAGTGGGCTGTACTGCTTGCTGGCCTTATTTCTTTATTGTATGAATGGCTAGATGATCATAAACAATCATTGATTTTTTTAATTGAATATAGTGATCATAAGTGATTATTGAGTATTTCAAGAGTATATTTATCTACTATTACTAAATCTAATAGTGATCATAAGTGATCATTGAATATTGCAAGGGTATATTAGTATATTATTAATACTAGTAAATCCACAGTATCACATTTGTCATGTTCTTACTGCGCGTCACATATGTCACACTTATTCCCGCGCATCGCATTTGTCACGTTCCTCCCGCACGTCACATATGTCACACATATTCCCGCGCTTCACATGTGTCACATTCTTCCTGCACGTCACATATGTCACACACATTCCCGCGCTTCACATTTGTCACGCTATTTATGCATGTCACGCTTTTGCTAGGTGTTACTGGTCACATATGTCACATTTTACCCCCATGTCACATTGTCACACCTATTGTATCACAGGAATCAGAGCACCCAGTGACAGTGTTGGAAGGGTCAGTCAATGGAGGTCAATATATTACACACCCTGTGCATGACTCAAGAAATATAAGGCTGAGGTGTTTCACCTTTTCCATTGATAATCAGTGGCTGACCAGTTTACTGTTGATCACTCACTTATACTCTTTTGACTGACAGGGTCTGACCCAGTCATTGACAATGCTGCAGTAACACCACAATTAACTGTTAGTTCATTACTTAGGAATGTAATTTGGCCTTTGATATTAACAACTTATTTAAATTTAAAAATCATGTCAAAAGAAGGAAATTCAGCAATAGCAGTTGTATGGACCACTTCCTGATACTCAATTGGGCAAGAACATTGTGAAATACTTGTTGAGTGTCAATTCTAGATGGTGTCTGACTATTGAAAAGCAAGAAAGTAATGTCCACTGGGCAAGAATGAGTAGAGAAGTACCAGAGGTGTTTTCATACTTAAATATGAATACAAATACTAAAAGAACTATATAATATATATCAGAAATGTGAACACATATGGTAGTGTAGAAGTGAATTGTGACACAATATTACTGGGAGCAAAGATAGTTTCCATTATCTCTTTATATCACTAAAACAAAGAAACTGAAGTAGACATGTAGAGTAAACAGATATGTGACTCAATAATGTTTGTTGAAGACATTTTTTTAGCCAATGCTTGATGCAAGAATCACAATCACCTAATTACTGAGATGTGTAAGTTTGATGTTGAATTACATATTTCACTAATCTTTCACATTTTTTATTCATCTGTAGTTCTATATCACTGTTCTTTTCAATAGGAAAATGTTTACTGCCATCATATCACATCTCAAGTTCTGATTGTAAAATATCTCATACCATCTAATTTCCAAAAATTTCATACTTTGTCAATGGACCTACACATACATGCTACATTTCAATTCTAGTTTCTTATTATTGTTACACTTCCACAATTTTCTAATTGTCTTATCCCATGTAATGACCATCAATTCTACAAAAACATATTTGTTTTCTTTGTTTTCTTTGTTTTAATAAGTTACTCTGCACATTTGGATACTTTGCTTCTGTAACAATTTGAACAATGGAATGGATATATATGTAGCCACACACATGTGATCAACTTCTGTCCCTTTAGCTGTTAAGTCTTCAGTACCTCATAATTCCCCTTCTCACTGTGCCTTCAGACTCCAAAAGTGTGAGCAAATGTAAAAAGCAATAATAAGTACACATACTTACTGTTGTTATATCATGTATCTGATGAATAAAACTTGAGATATTTTACATGTGAAATAGATTTAAAATGGGATGGAAAACATGACATTTGCAAAAATCTTGTGTTGCACCTGAAATATGTGACAAGTGTGAAAACATGTGAAACACCTCAAAAACACCTCAAAAACATGACCAATGTGACATGCATAAAAACCATAACACATTGGTAAAGCGTGACAATCGTGACATATGTGACATGCGGATAGAATGTGACATATGTGACCAGTAACACCTAGCAAAAGCGTGAAGCGCATAAATAGCGTGACAAATGTGAAGCGTGGGAATGTGTGTGACATATGTGACGTGCGGGAAGAATGTGACATATGTGATGTGTGGGAGGAATGTGACAAATGTAATGCGCGGGAATATGTGTGATATATGTGACGTGCGGGAATATATGTGACATATGTGACACGTGGGAGGAATGTGACAAATGTGATGCGCGGGAATATATGTGACATATGTGACGCGTGGGAGGAATGTGGCAAATGTGATGCGCGGGAATATATGTGACATATGTGACGCGTGGGAAGAACGTGACACACGTGAAGCGCGGGAATATGTGTGACATATGTGACGCGCGGGAGGAACGTGACAAATGCGATGCGCGGGAATAAGTGTGACATATGTGACGCACAGGAGGAACGTGACAAATGTGATGTGCGAGAATAAGTGAAATCAATGATTGTTTTTGATCATCTAGCCATTCATACAATAGCAATATTCAATTAGTACAGATTAATGATTGTTTATGATTGCCTAACCACACAATAGAAATATTCAATTAGAAAAATCAATGAATGTTTATGATCACCTAACTATCCATACTAATATTCAATATAACAATAAGAAACTTCCAGTAATGAGTACTTATGAGCACTCATAATAGTAATAGTAGTACATTAATAATGAGAAACATGAAGTAATGAGTACTTATGAGCACTCGTAATAGTAATAGTAGCATACTAATAATGAGAAACATGAAGTAATGAGTACTTATGAGCACTTATAATAGTAATAGTAGTATGTAACAATAGTACACATAATAGTACTATAGGCAATGAGTACTTATGAATAATCCTGCTCATGCATATAATAAATACTGCACTCATATAAGCCAGAGGTTTAATGATAATCATTGGCTGACACTAATGATGTACCATCTTCTTTGATATAATCATCCTGAGCAATTTCAAATGGTGCTCATCTTTTACATTTCACATGGCCTTTGCCATCATACTGGATGCATCTTTGAATTTCACAAGTATGAATCTGTTTTGCCCTGGCAACTCTAGCTTCAAATTGCTTGGGTTCTTCCCAGAAATTGTCTAAGTCTGGATTTGGTAGTCTTCAGTATGCAATTTCAACATCATTTCTCATGTTTTGAACTGTCTCTTCTGATTCAATTCCTGGAACATATGCATGGATGTTTGCTGCAATATACTTTTTTACTTTCTCATGAAAGCCTTCTGTCTTCAATAATTCTTTTAACTCCTCTGATGTTGGAGTATTTTCCAGCCACAGAATTAAGTGAAGATGCAAACTTCCCCTTCCTTGGGACTCAACTGTTCCAAAATATGCTGCAACCTTTCCATATACTCCAGATGTGCTGTGTACCTTGAATCTGTTTACTGATATTCCATAAAGTGTTTCAAGTACAGTTCTGATAGTGTAGTGGAAAAACTTGGCAGCTGCATATGGATCATTGGCAGTGTTTTGTGCTCTTGTGTTTTTGTCTGGCCCTGCAGTTCAGATAAAATTGTCCATATCTATTTCCTCTCCTGCAAATATCTGTGCTATTGGATCATGAAGATCACAAGGATTTATAGTGATCCATAGTGAAGGAGAGCCAATATACACAACTGTGGACCACATCTGAGATGTTAGTAAATATCTGGATTGATTAGAACCCATCACTCATCCACTAACAGCATATACTTGCTTCTGCAGAGATTGAATCATTGGATCAGAAATCTCCATGTTGTTCTCTTCTTCCACTTTTGCATTTTGAAATATCTTTGTCGTAATGGTAGACAATAGTCATGCTTCTTTCTCAAAATTCTTCCTGTGCATTTGAATTCATGCTGATCCCAGTGCTTCTCTTCTTTGTAATATACCAAATATAACAAATGGAACTGTTTCATGAGTTTGGAACCTTCAATCTTAATATTGCAACAACCACTTGGCATGTTCAGCTAATGAAACTTCCACAGGCTGGTCTGCTTTAGGCCCTCCAACTCCATAAGGAAACATACATGGAAAGGCCTTTTCAAAGTAATTTTTCCTACCATAATCCATAACTTCTCATAGTGCTTGTTCTTTTGGCCGGCTGAAATCACATACTGGCCTTTGGCCATGTCTGACTGCATAGGATCCCTCTCTTCCATTACCCCATAAGTTATTTAACCCCCACTCCATCAATTCAGGTTCTTCTACTTTGGATGAATCTGTATTAGTGGTTCCTGTAACTGTGTGTGGAATCACATCTGGTTCCTCACTAGTACCAGTGCTTTCACCTAATGAAATATATTAGCTTTATCTTCCTTAATTAATACTTTCATTCTTACTTGTTACATTCCCTTCACTATCTCCATCAGTTTCTTCTTCAGCATTTGGAACATACCTATCAGTTACTTCATCAACAAATCTGCACAATCCTCATAGTCTCCCAAGGAACATCATCCTCTGGACATGCTTGCAAACAATCCATATCAATTTCAATATTTCCATAATATTTCGGATTATTTGTCTTCAGCCACTTCAATGCCAATCCTATGGCTTGTCTTTGTACATGAAATGTATTCCACAGATACTTCTTTAGCAGTTGACTCACACCAATAAAATTTACTGTAATTATTGAAGCTAAAATGCTTGGTGGTTGGGGCATTAGATTCCCATGCAACATCTTTGTCATGTCATCAAGGTTCAGCTCAAAAGAGCTTACATTTCCCTGCATTCCCCTCTGCAGATTTTCTTGAGTTCCACCAACTTTTTTTGGATACAATTTGAAGGTGTACACACTAGGGTACACCTGTGCAATAAGAAGCTGTTCTGCAAAAGTCAACCTCCTCAGTTCCCAAGGTATCTCTCCAACCCAGAAATTATTTGCCAATGACAGTTGTGGTGGTTTTAGCTTATCAGGTTCCTGAGTTTTCTTTAGTTCCTGCATACAATTGTGACAAACATTGACCTTGACACCACCATTAGTGGTATTGATACCTTTTGGCTCCAACAAGCATCCTTCATATAGTGTGTGTGCAGGGTGTGAGAATGTGTGTTTCAGCCTCTCCCTATATGGTAGATCACCCAGTGTTACTTCCTCCATTTTAGCTTCATATCTACTCAACTCTCTAGCACATACCCCACATACTTTCATCCTTAACTGTACATTTGATGTTGCCAAGTAGAACTTCCTGTAACAATCCTGCAGTTCCTCCTCACTTGGCAACTTGAGATATCTGTCACTTTCAACTTTTGGATCACTCCACCCATATGGAACTGCCTCCTCCTGTCTCTCAACTCATCACTGCACCCATCTGCTTGCTTCTTCTTCTTCTCTTCTTCATTTTCATCCTGTGGCCATTTCTGCAATTGTATTTCACTTTACTTCACTTTGTGCTCACAGCTGCTCTTTCTGCTCTGATGTCACCATCAATATAATGCAATCAATTAACAGTGCCTTTGAAGTTCATTGTTCATGTGAAAATAACAAGGTGGAGCACTTTATGCTCACCCCCTGTTACACGTGGAATACATGTGTATTCCACCTTTACATGTGCACTCCATGTGCAGTTCACGTCAGTATGTTGCACTCTCCCACAGTTGTCACTGGACTCTCACTGGACTCTCATCAGACTATTGAGACTCTCACTGGAGTCTCACTAGACTATTGAGAATCCAGTGAGAGTCTCACTAAACTATCAGTAGTCTCAGTGAGACCACTCTCACTGTACTCTCACTGTACTCTCACTGTACTCTCACTGTACTCTCACTGTGCTCTCAGTTTAAAAACTGTTATAAACCCCAAATATGTGTATTCTCACTGTACTCTCATTGTACTCTCACCATACTCTCACTGTACTCTCACTGTATTCTCTCACCTGTCAACCTCAGATATACATTTTGTTAGAGGGTTTTCTGAAGTGATCTTATAACTTGTTACTACAATACAACTAATAGTTATCATATTCAGCTATATATTTGTGATATAAGTCCATGCACTTGTTATAATTCATCAGAGGTGCAATAAAAAGTAAAACAAGATAAGAAATGTGAATATGTCCATGCTCTTGACATGACAAGTCAGTGGAGCAGATAAAAATTGTGTTTAAAGATGGGAGGTGAGGGAAGTGAGGGAAGTGTCTTGGGAAAAGGTGAAAATGAAGTAATAGAAGGAAAGAACTACATAGAGAGGGGGGGCATAACTGAAGGGGTTGACATGTAAAAATTAACAAATACAAAGAACTTAGACATCAATATCCAATCCATAATCTGCTATTCCATCATCCTCTTCTCTGTCATATTCATCTGCTGCTTCCTCTCTGTCATATATATCTTCTGCTTCCTCTTCTGCTTCCTCTTCTGCTTCCTCTTCTTCCAATTCAGAATTATCAGATCCATCTTCCATAATATCTTCATCATCTTGATTACTATTGTTTCTTTCAAGTTGCTTCTTAATAACCTTTTGTGTATGAATAAATAGAAGTGCATGTATAGTCCAGTTGAAGTTAATGACAGTCATTCTGTTGAGCATGTTTTGGTATCCTCCAAGCCATGCATTGAGTTGCTCACAAGCCTGTATGCAAATATTAAATAATGTTCTGTATTCATATAAATTTCTTCTTACCTGAGTATTGAAGGCTCTTTTATAATGTGGTCTTCCATGAATATCATTTTCCACTACAACCAAGTTGGGTGCAGATCCATTTAAAGGTGCTGGGTTGCACCATTTATGACATGTATAATCAGTTGTTCTGTGGTTAATATAATGATATGAATCAACAATAAATCTGGTTGTTAGACTCCAGATTCTCCATGCACCATTTAGCACAGCATTCTTTAGTACTACACATGCTTTGTCAATACAGACATAACTTGGACGAGATTCAAGAGTTGGATATACATGATCTAAAAATCTCATAATATTTCCAGGTCCCTCAGATTTTGTGAACTTGGTCCATGCAATGACTGCTCCACATGGTGCACATAGTGTCTCAATACAGTAAAACCGAGGAGCAGTAAAGTAATGGTTTCGCTCCTCATGTGGTGCAGGAGCATCATCATGTGGCATCACCTGCCGGTTTATGTGAGGAAGCCAATCTACTTGTTCCTCTTCACTTCTTCGAATAAGTCTTCTTATTCCTAAAAGTGTTTGCCGACCAAATCTTACAAGATGGTTGTGCCATTGTGACTGATGATTAATACATGTTTTAGAATTTTGTTCTTTAGGGTTGTTACATGATTTTATATGACATAAGTGACCACGCATAGCTTGGTGATATATACAAAATACACCTTTTTTTTCATTTTCTAAACTGTTATCACAGTTCTCATATGCACAATGTCTTGGGCCCATGATTATTCCATCCATAACAACCATATTTACTATTGGTTTCTCAGTTTGATTTGATTCATTTGTATCTGGTACTCTACTGGATAATTCACTAGATGATTCACTTGATGATTCACTAGATAGTTCATTATCAATATCCATATTATTGGTTGTACTGTTGATTTGTTGAATTTGTTGCCGAGAAAGTGCTCTAGCTTCTATTTCCTCTCTCATGGATTGATCAGCATCTTCACCCTGTAAAATTGGAACTGTTTGATTTTCATCAATTCCAGCTACTGCTGCTGGAGTATCATCAGTTATTCTATCTGGAGTACTTTTATATTCATGTGTACATTCACTACATGAATGATCTTTGGCACATGCAATAATTCCTTCCTGTCCAAGTATTTCAAATGCTTTTCTAGTTAACTCTTGTATATCACGTTCATCAGATGTTATAACAAGTGTTTTATCATTGTATGTTGCTACCTGTCTTACACTTTCAGAAACAAATGCCTGCCAAGTTTGTCTACGAGACAGTTTAAATGCTGATTCTCTGAAGCATTCATTCCAAAATTCTGTAAATGCACCTGTAGATGCATGAAAATAATAAATTCCTTGAAGAACAGCATTTGTATAGCATCTGTCTCCCCAGATTTGCTGTCCAAGCTTTATATATTTTGCAGAGTTCTTTAGTCCTTTTATACGTGTGCCATTTGTATGTTTTACACTTTTATGATCTGCATAGTAAAATGATTTACAACGCTTGCATTTTCCTTTCAGAACATAGGCACTACTGTAAGGATGCATTCCTTTTATAAGTGTTACACGTGAAACATCTCGTTTTCGAACATCTTGGTAAAGTGGTGCTTGATCACATGATTGTGTTGAGCAAGTATAATGGCTTGGACAAATAGTAAAGACTGGTTCAATTTCTGTAGTTTTTACAGAATTAAGAGGATGACCTTTTATAGTTGGATCAAGTGTTAAAATTGTTGCAAATGAATCAAGTTTTGTGCCCAATGCATTTATTTTCTGTATATTGGTTAAATCAGCAGCAGCAGTAAATTCATCTTCAGTAAATAGATAATTAATATTATTATTTATATCTCTTTGTAGAACTCTAATAAGAGCATTAATCCAACTTGTTGTAGGTTTTTTAAACACTTGTTTTTGGTATCCATGAAGATTCAATAGATCTGTATTATTTATTAATGTGAATATCAGTTTGAGTACCACTGCTAATGTAATGTCTTCATGGAAGTTGTTGGTAATAAATTCAGAAAAATCAGAAAATGTTATTTCTGGAAATGGATCTTGTACTGGAGATGCCCATGCTTTTGGAATAGATGATATAAGGGCATAAAATGTGAAAAACCAAATAAAAGAGTGCCAGAAACTACAGAATTTTAAGTTAGCTTATTATCCTTGCAGAATTAAACAAACACAATGAGATATGTGTATTTGAACTACAACACAAGGAAAGAACTGTTTAAGTTTATAATGTACATATGGAATACTTGTTGAAAGTATAAGTAAAATATAATACAAATTGCTCTATGTTGTATTTGTTGAAAATACAGCATTGAGATAAATATTAATGAAGGTGAAACAAGTATACAATGGAAAAACTGAAGGCCATACTGTTGAAGTAAAATATAGTACAAATCTTGCATGCTTGTTGAAAGAATGTAAGACAACAGCAATTAATACAGAACTTACAGTCTATACTGTTGAAAGTAGGACCTAAGTTGAAAAAAAAAATTTGTACAAGTAATACATACTTGTTGAAAGTATGCATCTGATCAAAAGAAATTAATACAGAACTTACAGTCCATACTGTTGAAAGTAGGACCTAAGTTGAAAAAAAAAAAAAAAATTGTACAAGTAATACATACTTGTTGAAAGTATGCATATAACAGGTAAAATATTGATACTGAATATAAACAAAAAGCAGTTCAATGAAATTCTTACAAATTTAGATTCTCTCTGTTCTTCTTTCTCTTTCCATCCTTCCTTTTCTCCTTCTCCTTCTCTTTTCCTTTAGTTGTTTCTCTCACTCTTTCTTTTCCCTTTCCCTTTCCCTTTCCCTTATCTTTGCTTTTCATATTGTCAGAAGACTCCTCATCTTCAGATGTCTCCTTTGCATCTTTCTTAGCAATCTTCTGCTGTTTCTCAATTTTCAGAAGAATAGCCTTTAAAGTTTCTTGAGTCTGTGTCTTTCCTTTCCAAACCTCATGGTCAGAAATGTCTTCATTCCCTTGAAGCCAAAGATTCATTTGAGGGTGCATATGAAGTTTTGTAAACACTCCTCTCCACCTATAATATGCTGGTACTGACATAAATATTGGTGCAACAATATTTATACCAGGCAATTTGTCTTTCCATTTTCCACTAGAAATCATTGATGGAAGTTGCTTAATGATATTTTCAATGAATAACCATTTGGCATAGGATAAACGTATATTTGAAACAGTATGATCACGTAAAGCATTGGGAACTTTGAATAGATTGATTAATTTTTGCTGATCTGAAGTTGTTTCTCTTAACTTAGATGTGGAAGATGTTGAAGCATCTTCATTGGAACCTGATGGAATACTAGATATATTTGATGTTTGTGTTGTGCCAAAACCATCCTAAATTCCATTTAAGTTATGCACTACTTCTGAAATAAATTATAACTTACAAGTAAAATCTTACAATATGTATTTCCATTTGTATCCAGATTCCATTCTACTTGCTGATTTGTATCATTCAATAACTCAGAATATTGACCAGCAAAGTTCCATCCTTCACTTTCCCATAAAAAAATATATGGATTGGATACTTGAATCAACTTATACTTCTGTCCAATGTATTTTAAAATCTTATATAAATAAACTTGAATTTCAATTTTTTGAAATGAGAATATTGGATCAGCAGCTGAAAAATCTTTGTAGATATACAGAGTTCCAGTAGTTGGAATTGCATCAGATGCAATCTCTGACATTGTATCATTGTCTCCAATGTTGTAATTATTTCCCACTGCTTTCTGGCGACTATGTCCACCAGTAATTCTTGAGGCGCCTTGAAGATCTAAAGACATATCCTCTTCAGGAGTATACTCATATTGTCTCATAAAATTTTGAAACTGCATTGGATTATGCAATAATTCATTTTGAGTTGATTTATCAGACTCAGAGATTGAACTTCTAGATGAAGTCCCAGAAGCAGATCGGCTTGAAGTAGACTGACTAGATGCAGAATGATGTGAAATAGATTTTCTGCTAACTTTTGATGAATGACTGGTGGAACTCATAGTAGGAGACTCAGAAGACTCAGATCTTCCCCTTTTATCAACAGATTTACGGGGAGTGATTTCAGTAGCATCCTGATTTTCAAAGTCCATTTCTTCTTGAATTTGGAGAGGCTGCCTTGCATGTGAAAATACTGATGAACTTTCATCATCATTGAATAAATCATCCATATTAATGGACAGAAAATTAAATGAGTCCTGAGGAGCAGATGCTTGAACAAGAGATGCAGGTGTAACTGTTCCTGAACGTTCACGGTAGTGTGGTGGTGGAGCAACTGAGATGTTGCTATTTTCTAAGATTCTTTCTGCACTGAAATCAAGTAAAATGTCAGAAATATATATAAATAAACAAAAAAATGTACTTTGTTAGCTTCTTTGGTGGTCCAGCAGCATCATTCCGCTGGTCTTCTTCAAGACGTTGAACAGATGTTATTCTATAAATGTATAAATCACTGAAATCATGAAGTAATTTTTACTTACTTGGTTTTCTTCTTTCTAATCACTGCCCTTTTCATTTCAGAACTCACCTCTTTCACCAGTTCCTGCTCCTTCTCCCCTTCTCTCTGCTCCCCTTCTCTCTGTTCCTCAATTTCAACTTCTTCTTCCTCACTCTCTGCTTCTCCCTCAGCCATTACCACATCCTCCTTGTCCTCCTCCTCCTCCTCCTCCTCCTCCTCCTCCTCACTCTCACTTACAACCTTCTTTCTCCCTTTTCCCTTTCTCCCACTTTTACTAACTTCTCCTGACTTAGCTCCACCTCTCTTGGATCTGGAACTAGGAGCTTGAGACTTTACTGCTACAGAAGTGCCAGAATTTTTGGACCTGGACCTGGTGGAAGTGGCAGAAACAGCAGCAGTAGCAGATCTGAGAGCTCTAGGAGGCATAGAGATTGAAGTACAATAAAGCAGAGGTTAAGTGATGTACTCTGATGAGGGGGGAAAGGAAGGAACTTTACAGCACAGGTGCTTCTATATATGAGATACAGCAAGATATCACAAGATTCAACTTATAAATAGCATGAGAGAAGAATTCATTTAAGTTTCCATATAGGTCCTGCTGTTCTCATCAACTGACAATTGCCAGGACAAGAATACCACAGGACCGAAATGAAAAGCCTCTGCCGAAGCAGAGAAAGACCAAAAATCATCCCACACACTAAGATGTGTGGGAATGTGCAGACAGAGGGAAGACAGCACACGGCGCAACGAGAATATAGCAAGGGGGGGTATGCGCGGACAGAGAGGGAAGACAGCACAGGCACAACGCGAACATAGCGAGGGGTATGCGCAGATAGAGGGGAGAGGACGGGACAGGGTGAAACGAGCAAGAACAGAGGGGGGGTACGTGCAGACAGAAGGGGGAACACAACACGGTGCAAAACAAGAACATAGTGAGAGGGGGGGGGTACACGCAGACAGAGGGGAGAGGATAGGACATGGTGAAACGAGAACATAGCGAAGAGGGGGGGGGGGGGTACACGCGATGGAGGGGGGAAGACGACACACGGCGCAACGAGAACATAGCGAGGGGGGGTGAACACGCAGACAGGGGGGAAGACGGCACATAGTCGACGCAACAACGTTACATGGCGCAACGTGAACATAACGAAAGGGGGTATGCGTATCTGGGGGGAACGCGCAGATGGAGGGGGAAGATGGCACATAGTCGACATGACGACATTGCACGGGGCAACGTGAGCATAACGAGAGGGGGGTAAGCGTATCTGGGGGGGTGAATGTGCAGACGGAGGGGGGAAGACGGCACGATGTGGGCGTAGCGAGAGGGGGGGTATGCACATCCGGGGGGTGAGAACACGCAGACGAGAGGGGGGGGGGGGCGGCACACAGTCAACGCAACAACGTTGCACGGTGCAACGTGAACATAACGAAAGGGGGGTATCCACATCCAGGGGGGAACGCGCAGATGGAGGGGGGAAGACAGTGCATAGTCGACATGACGACATTGCACGGCGCAACGTGAATATAGTGAGAGGGGGGTTATGCGCATCCGAGGGGGTGAACACGCAGACGGAGAGGGGAAGACAGCGCACAGTCGACACGGCGACGTTGCACGGCGCAACGTGAGCATAACGAGAGGGGGGGTAAGCGCATCCAGGGGGGTGAACACGCAGACGGAGGGAGGAAGAGAGAGCGGAAAGGGTGGGGAGGATGTTGTGCGGTGCGTCGAGAACGAGCATTTGCGCTACAAGACAGAATCGCCCACGCGATGAATCGAGAACAAGCGTTTGCGCTACATGACAGAATCACCCACGCGTGTACCAACATATGGTGTCATCGAAGATACACCTCTGTTGCTAAAAAAAAACTAGCGAGAACGAGTAAATGAAACATAAAAAAAAAACTTACTTGTTGGTATCTCCCCCAACAACAAATCGTTTCGACCCTCCACCATGTTCCAGACTTACAGCGAGAAGGGACAAGAAGAGAGCGAGGAGAGAGAGAGAGGAAGCGAGTCAAGGGAAAAGGGTGGGAAAGGGCGAAGAGGGGGAAAGTGGGGGGAGGAGCGAGTAACCAGTCCGGGTAATTCCACCAAATCCAAAACCACGCACAGACCATTTGTGCACGGACCATGTCACATGACATCACACGAGGGAACCAGAAACCGAATACGAAAAACGCACGGACCATGTCACACGGTCACGTGATCTTCGATGCAGATCTTTGATGTGGACCAATGTTGTGTGGGAACTTGTGACAACAGAGTTTAATGTCAGAGAATGTACTGACAGCCCAGTGACTTACTATCAAGAGATTCTCACTGGACTCTCTGAGATTCATCTCACTATAGTATCACTGCACTCTCTGAGACTCTCACCCAATGAGAATTTGGTGAGATTTTAGTGAGATGAAAATTGTTTATTTTCTCAATGTAGTCTCAGTAAATTCTCAGTGAACTCTCTCTACACTCTCAGTACTATCACTAAAATTAACCTGGATTCTCACTGGAGTATCAGAGAGTCTCATGAGAATCTCACTGGATTCTCCTGAGAATGTGGGTCAGTGTAATGTCCTCGTTCACGTGTACTTCACATAGCTTTGGATGTATTCAAATTCGAAAATTTCCATACAATTTTTGAATTTTTTTACACATGAAGTACACATGAACTGCACATGAAGTGCATATATATAGGTGGAATGGCAGAATTCCACATGGAAACATATAGTGGAATTCACATGCATTTCACATGCAGTGCATATAACTACATGTATTCCACATGTATTACACATTCATAATTGAATTACAGTGCTCGGTGTATTGCACATGGAATACTTGCAAGTATTACACTTGTTGCTTACTAAGTATAATAAAAAAAAATAGAATGCGAAAATCTGTCCACAGCAGTAATTGAACCTGAGACCTAGCATATCAACCATACAACTGTTCAACGCTGACACAACTAACCATTCAGCTATTGTACCCTTTGAATACAATGGTAAGTCATGCTATGTATACCACTCATCCGGCTGTCGGTAACTGGTACATACCTAGGTAATGCATCACCAGTGCTCACCACCAGTGCTCACCAGCAGTGCTCACCACCAGCGCTCACCGCCAGTGTTCACCACATCAGCCATCATCACACCAACACTCACTACACCACTCTCCAGGCGCTCACTGCTCAGCACCCACTCCCTCCCTCCCTCCCTCCCTCTTCCCCTCCTCATCCATCCCTCCCTCCAGACCCTCTATGTTTGTCCCCTCCCTGCGTGTAGAAGGCAACAACGCCACTGGCAAGAGCAGGTGTCAACACTATGTTGCCCAGCCCCTTCCCCTCTGTGTCGCAATAACTGCCCACAGCTCCCACCTGCTCCCACCCTCTCCCATCACATCAACAATGCTGACATGCCATCAGCAACACCTCGTCACCCACCTCAAGTCACCTCAATGTTCGTGTCCCGCACTGCAACTCCTGTCCCTCAAGATCTGCAGCGATGTGGCATCAATATCGCTGCTCACTAGGTATGCCATCTCTCCTTTCTCCTTACTGTCCCACTGTCTCATGTTCCTGCAGCGTTGTCTATGTTTCATAGACGCCCAACCTCACTTGACAACAATGTTGTCATGTCAGCGATAGTGCCATGTTGTTTGGCCATTTTGCAAAGGCGGCAGGGCTATGTCACCTGCCCCTCCTCCTCTCCTCGCCAGCGCATCACCATGGCATTTGCTATTTCTCGAAGACGGTGGCACCACGTCATCTGCCCCTCCTCTTCTCAGTGATGGTGCCACGTTGTTAGGCTGCTCCTCCCCTGTTCATGAAGATGGCGACGCCACGTCACCTGCCCCCTCTCTCATCTTCCTCTCCCCCTGCTTCGTGTCAGCAATGGTACCATCTGGCCGCCCTCCACTGTTTTGTGAAGATGGCGATCCAACACCACCCACCCACCCTCTCTTCCCCCTATGTGTCTCCAGTGGCACTGAGGCCGTTGCCCTGTATCCCACAACCACCACACCTCCTTTCTCCCTCTCAACCAAGCAACCGCCGTCGTTCACATATCGCTGAGCCCACGTCTGCCACCACCACCCCATCACCACCCTGTCACCACAACCCCACGATCTCCATTCTACCACCTTACCTTCCACCACCATGCTTTGAGAGGGCAGCAAGGGGAAGAACAGCGAGGGGGGAGAACAGCGAAGGGGAGGAGAGAGCAAGGGGGGGGAGCAACAAGGGAGGAGAATAGTGAGGGGAGGGGGAGGAAAGCGAGGAGAGAAGAGAGAGGAGAGTGAGGAGAGAGGAGAACAAGGAGAGAGGAGAACAAGGAGAGAGGAGAACAAGGAGAGAGGAGGGTGAGGAGAGAGGAGAGCGAGAGGGGAGGAAAGCAATGGGAGAGGAAAGCAAGGGGGAAGAGAGCATGGGGGAGGAGAGCATGGGGGTGGAGAGCGAAGGGGGAGTAGAGTGTGAGGGGAGGAGAGTGAGAGAGGAGGAGAGCGAGGGAGGAGGAGAGCGAGGTGGGAGGAGAGCGAGGTGGGAGGAGAGCGAGGTGGGAGGAGAGTGAGGTGGGAGGAGAGTGAGGTGGGAGGAAAGCAGGGGGGGATGAGGCTGGAGGAAAGTGGGAGAGGAAAGCGAGGCTGGAGAACAGTGAGAGAGAAAGAGAGCAAGGCAGGATAAAAGTGGGGGGGACAACAGCGAGGGGAGAGGAGAGCAAGGGAGTCCTCTTCCTCTTCCTCCTCTTCTACTGCTGCTACCACTGCTGTCGTCTTGTTGGGTGTCAAGCAGTGGTTATTTTTTAATAGTAGTTTAGTTACACATGTATATTTGTATGCCAATATAATTTTTGTCTTATAACTATGATTTGTGAGAACATAAAATGTAGAGACCTTGCTTTATATTGATAAATGCACTGCATTTGTGCTACATCACTGAAGTGTGATGGGCTGCCAATGAGTTTGAAATGACATGGAGCACTGGTGAACATGGTGCATGTCACTCACAAATAGCACGCCATATCTGATCATTGCTCATCGATGATCCCATGGTCTCTGCTCTAATCGCAACCACCACCTATCCACCTATCTACACCACAACCAATGTCGAGCAACACTGCCAATACTGCCAACACTGACAATACTGACATTCAGGTTTCCCCACCTCATTCTTGCAGTGGGAAACCTCGAGACCCAAACCTTTTCAGCCATAAATCTCACAAGTGCACTCAGTCCACTGTTGATACCACACAAGAGCCTGCTACCAAGAAGCCAGTAGTAGAAGAAACCAATGATACTGTACAATCTGGTAGAAGTGGAAAAAGTGTGCAGGGTAGGAAACAGAAAGGGAAGCAAGCAGTACAGGGAAGGTTCATTGTCTGTTCATGTACTCCCCAGCTCTCACTGTCTCACTGTTTGCAACATTTAGGATAACATCTGCCAACAAAAATGAGATGGATGAAGCTGCTAAGGCTACAGCTGAGAAACAGATTGCAGGGTGAGTAACACTCTTTATTCTTTGTTATGTGACATCATTGACACCATTACTTACAATTTTACAGTGCCATGAAGTACTTGAAAGATGCACATGTGTCTGTTGCTCCACCCAAGGCTACAAAGTCTGCAGTTAAACCTAAACCTAAGGCTACTGAGTCCACAGCTAAGCCAAAAGCTCCCACTCCAGCTGAGAGTCCTGCTTCGAGCCAAACACCTTCTGAGATTGATTATAATATCGACACAATCGAAGAAGGAGATGACAGTAAAGTGGTAACTGAGGAGGAAGGTCCTGGCACAGAGGACAATAAAGTTGAAGAGGAGGAGAGTGGGAAGAGCAGTGAAGCAGATGAAGGAAGTGGGGAGTATGTTAATAGTGGTTTGGAGAGTGGAAGAGGAGAGAGTGGAAGAGGAGAGAGTGGAAGAGGAGAGAGTGGAAGAGGAGAGAGTGAAAGAGGAGAGAGTGGAAGAGGAGAGAGTGGAAGAGGAGAGAGTGAGGAAGGTGAGGAAGATGAGGAAGATGAGGAAGGTGAGGAAGGTGAGGAAGGTGAGGAAGGTGTAGAACAGGAAGGGGAAGGGGAAATTGAAATAGAGGAAGGGGCAGTCTCTATTAAATAGAAAGGGAAAGGGAAGGGAAGGGAAAATAAAGGGGGTAACAAGGATGAAAATATGGTTATCAGCAACCTCACCACCCAAACAAAGAAAAGTGGTATGCAATAATTATTTTAAAAAATTAAAGCTTATTCATTGTTTTCAGATATTGTTATGAGAAGCCCTAGTCCAGTATGGTCTAAAGAAATATTGCAAGGTTCATCTAAAGTTTCAGGTATATTCTAATTATTTTGGTTGAATAATTTCTTATAAATTAGTAGGAGGTATACTGCGTGGAAATGCAATTGGAAATGTCAACAACTAGGCAGATATAGCTGATCCTACTACTCCCTCTGGCTCACCAGTCAGTGGAACTGTACAACTGTACATGACCCAGGATGAGCCAGACTTCAATCCTACTGAGCGAGGGGTGTCAGCCAATTTGATCATGAAAAGCCCTGGATTTTTTGATCACCATGATCATAAAAGCCAGGGCTTTTTTTGATCACCTGCTATCATATATTTACTAATGAATCTAAGGGTTACTAATGAATGTAGTGGTGATCATAGATGATCATAGGTTAGTTCAAGTGCATATTCACATACTATTACTACTAATAATTTCCAAGGTGATCATAGGTGATCATAGGCCATTTCAAGTGTGTATTCATATATTATTACTACTAATGATTTTAGAGGTGATCATAGGTGATCATAGGTTATTTCAAGCATGTATTCACATATTATTACCACTAATGATTCTTGAGGTGATCAAAGGTGATCATAGGTCATTTCAAGTGTATATTCACTTATTATTACTACTAATATTTTTGGAGGTGATCAAAGGTGATCATAGGTCATTTCAGGCATGTATTCACATATTATTACTACTAATAATTCTGGAGATGATCAAAGATGATCATAGGTCATTTCAAACATGTATTCACATATTATTACTACTAATGATTTGAGAGGTGATCAAAGGTGATCATAGGTAATCCCAAGCACATATTCACATATTATTACTACTAATAATTCTAGAGGTGATCAAAGGTGATCATAGGTCATTTCAAACATGTATTCTCATATTATTACTACTAATGATTTTGGAGGTGATCAAAGGTGATCATAGGTCATTTCAAGCACATATTCACATATTATTACTACTAATGATTCTGGAGATGATCAAAGGTGATCATTAAGTGTTTTCAACTGCACATTGGTCTATTATTACTATTAATGAATGTATAGGTGATCATAGGTGATCATTAAGCATTTCAAGGGTATATTGGCTTATTATTAGTACTAGTAAATGTAGAGATGATCATAGGTGATCAATTCGCACATGTCACATCTGTCACACATATTCGCACGCGTCACATCTGTCACACATATTCCCACATGTCACATTTGTCACATATATTTACACATCACATCTGTCATATAGATTCACACGCGTCACATTTGTCACATATATTCGCACGCGTCACGTCTGTCACACATATTCGCACACATCACATCTGTCACATATATTCCCACATGTCACATTTGTCACATATATTCACACATCACATCTGTCATATATATTCACACGCGTCACGTCTGTCACACATATTCACACGCGCCACATTTGTCACATATATTCGCACGCGTCACGTTAGTCACATATATTCCCACACGTCACGCCTGTCACACATATTCACACGTGTCACATATGTCACATATATTCACACGCGTCACATTTGTCACATATATTCGCATGCATCACATTTATCACACATATTCACATATGTCACAGTCGTCACACATATTCTCATGTGTCACATTTGTCACGACGTCACGCACCTCACACATATCATACATATTCCCACACTTCATGAATTTCCTGCATATTACATTTGTCATACTTTCCATGTGTCACATTTATAATTATACATGTGACATATATCACACCTTTTATACATGTCATATTTGTCACATATATTCGCATGTGTGACATCTGTCACGCTTTTCATGCATGTTATGTTTGTCACACTTTTTACATATATCATGTGCAACATGTATCAACTTGTTATAACATGTAAAAAATAACTCAGTTTCAAAGTATCCAAAAGTGCACAATATATTATTTAAAAAAAGAAACATATATGCTCTCATAGAATTGAAGGTCATAACTTCTAATAGAATGTAGAGTGTATGTAGATCCATAGGTTCATTAACAATGTATAATAAATTTGGAATGAGATGGTATGACATGTTTTACAATTAGAACTAGAGATGTGATATGATGGTATTGAACATTTTGCTATTGAAAAGAACAGTGATAGAATCACTCATGAATAAAAAATGTGAAAGAATGGTGAAATATGTGATTTCAAATCACATCAAACTTATACATCTCAGTGATTATTATGATTCTTGCATCAACCACTGATTATACTGATGTCTTCAACAATACAAATTATTGAGTCACATAGTTGCTTATTCTATATCACTACAAAGTAGTTTTTTTGTTTTATTGATACAAATAATTAATGGACACTATCTTCACTCTTAGTGATATTGTGTCACACTTAGTTTTACCATTTCAGTGCCATATGTTATATAGTTCTTTTAGTATTCTTATCTATCTCTAAGTATGAAAATGCCTCCTGTACTCCTGTACTCTTTCTTGCTCAGTGGCCATTACTTTTCACTTTTTAGAATCAGACACCATTCAGAATTGGCAGTCAATAGACATTTTAGAATCCCCTTATCCAATTTAACAAGACAGCATCAGGAAGTGGTTCATGTGCCTGTTATTGCTGGGTTTCCTGCTCTTGACCTAATTTTAAAAATTAAATAAATTGTTGATGACAAAGGTCAAATTTAATTTACACACAATGGACCAATAGTTTGCTGTAGTATCTCAGAGTGCTCTGATTCCTTGGCTATGAAATGTTAAAGAAACAATTGACAAACATGACATACATGTATGACATATGTCATGTGCATGATTAGATGTAACAAATGTGAAATGTAGGAATATATGTGACAAATATGATATGTGTAAAATGCATGATATATGTTATGCATAAGATTATAAAATGTGATGCACAGGAATTTGTGTGACATGTGTGACACACATGGAAAGCATAACAAATGTAACATGCAGAAAATTCATGAAGTGTGGGAATATGTATGATATGTGTGAAGTGTGTGATGTCGTGACAAATGTGACATATGAGAATATGAGTGACGACTGTGACAGGCGTGACGTGTGGGAATATATGTGACAAATGTGACGCGTGTGAATATGTGTGACAGGCGTGACGTGTGGGAATATGTGTGACAGACGTGACGCGTGTGAATATATGTGACATATGTGACACGTGTGAATATGTGTGACAGGCGTGACGTGTGGGAATAAATGTGACAGACGTGACGCGTGCGAATATATGTGACAAATGTGGCGCGTGTGAATATGTGTGACAGATGTGACACGTGTGAATATGTGTGACAGACGTGACACGTGTGAATATATATGACAGATGTGATGTGTGAATATATGTGACAAATGTGACGCGTGTGAATATGTGTGACAGATGTGATGCGTGCGAATATGTGTGACAGACGTGACGCGTGCGAATATATGTGACAAATGTGACGCGTGTGAATATATGTGACAAATGTGACGCGTGTGAATATGTGTGACAGATGTGATGTGTGCGAATATGTGTGACAGATGTGACACGTGTGAATATGTGTGACAGACGTGACGCGTGTGAATATATATGACAGATGTGATGTGTGAATATATGTGACAAATAACAGTAAAGGTAGTGGTAGCAGGGGTGGTAGTGGTAAAGGTGGTAGTAACAAGAGCACCACCAATAAGTAAGTGATTTAACAATTTTTTTGTTTTTTGACTTTGGTCTTTCTATAACTGTACTTTTAGTTTCTCTTTTTTTTGTCTTCTATGTCTGCTATATGGCCCTCTTCTTCAACAGTCTCCTCTATTTTGGAAAATTCTCCCTATGATTTCTTTGATTTCTCGATCTTTTATTCAGAAAAATTGTTTAAGTTTGAAAATTCTCTCTATGCTGCTGTGCTTGACACTGGACTACAAATATATCTATCTGCTTTATAAGTCTGGATTCTCCAATCTGAGAGGTGTTGCTATATTATGCCTGCTATCTTTTCTACCTATGGCAGCTGCAAGTCCAAATGAACAGTCTTTTCCTAAAATCCATTTCAAAACCTTTTCCAACTTTATAGAATGCAACTTTGGCCCAAATATATCACTTTCAACTGTTCTTATGCTGTTATTCACAATGACAAGCAATACAGAGTTACTGAATTTACACCAAAGACAACAGCATCCTGAAAATGAATTTGAAAGAAAAAGTTTAATCTCAGCTTGGATACGATCTTTAAGCTATGCAGTTATACATGAGCTTGGTGACAAATCAAAGCATCTTTTCAAAGAGAGTGAAATAACACCTGGTTTCTGGAATGTTAATAATAAAAATGCAGTTGCTTTGAACCTTGGAAAGAAGCTAAACAAATTTAGTAAAATTCTGAAACTAACATCATATGATGATCATGGAAGACTTGTTAAATATCTTAAACCTGTCTCTCTCAATAAAATACAGCCTATAAAAATGATATGTCCAGCTTCTGTCAGTTGTGCTGGAAGTAAATGCAATAACAAAAATATTAAACTTTCATCAAAATATGAAGATATACCATGTGTAACATTATCAGTAGGACTGAGATTAATAGTCATGCCTATATACTTTCTGGAATCTGCTCAAACTGTAAAACAATATATTATGCTGATTATGAGAGACACAAAATATCTTCAAATCCTGCTCAGAAAGTCTATCTTAATAATGCAAAGTACATAAAAATTGGTAAAACTCTACGGGTTGATCACATATTCTCAAGATCTGTATTAAATGCAATCTATAGCTTTCATGCTTCTACATCTGCATTTACTGAGTTTTGGAGTAATTCTTATGGAGATACAAAAGAAGTTAGTCACAGACAGATTTGGTGTACATTTATAGAGAAGTCTTTGAGAACAGTAGCTGAATCCTCAAAATCAAATTTTGTTATTGATGATAGCCTTGCAGTTAAAGACATTACAAGGAGTGCATATGATAAGCTTGGGTCCAATGGGAATATATATCCTGCTACTGAGCATAGTTGCTCAGAATGTACCCACAAATATAAAACAACTGCAGATGTAATTCCTTCTGGAATTCATTCAGATCCAGCTTCCACTACTCCTGAGCAGTCTTTAGATACAAATGAAGAAAATTTTTCTCCAGTGAAAATGGTTGTTATTGATGGAGTCATAATGGGAACAACAGTGTGTTAATTTCTTTAATTTATATATCTACACTAATATGCATCTGTAGCACTGTGCTTGGGAAGGCTGTATTGCTGAGCTACAAAATCATTGAGGTGGAGTATTTTTTGAACTTCATACTATTATGTATGGTGCAAAATGCCATGTCAAATGGTAACCAGTCTCTTAATAGCTTCATTTCTACTTGCATGTAAAGTCATTATAAAGCTGTAATTGATGTATATACTCCAGTCTCAAAACTAGTCAAGACTTCTTTCAGATAAATTTAGCTATATAACATGTATATAGTATGTGATTCAGTTTATAAATAAGATTGTATTGGTGTATTTAGTTTAGTTTTTAAACCAATCTGTTCATGAATTAATGTTTATATATTTTTCAGGGTTAATTTCACATGTAATACATCAGAACTTCATGTGAACTTAACCTTGAAGTTATGTGGCAAAATGTATTTAAATACATGTGGAATCCATGTGGATTTCACATGTAATACACCTGAACTTCATGTAAACTTAACCTTGAAGTTATGTGGCACAACATATTTAAATGCATGTGGAATTCACATGGAAAAGTACACATGAAGTACACCTTAAGTACACCTTTCAACTGTCATTTTCATCAAGTTATAAGAAAGGTGGAATCCATGTGTACTCTACATGGTTCCATGTGAATTACACATGGAAAATGTGTACTTTTTTCCAGATATGTGGATTCCATGTGGACTTCACATGGAAATGTGTACTACATGTGGAAATGTGTACTACACATGGAAATGTGTACTACACGTGGAAATGTGTACTACACATGGAAATGTGTACTACATGTGGAAATGTGTACTACACATGGAAATGTGTACTACATGTGGAAATGTGTACTACACATGGAAATGTGTACTACACATGGAAATGTGTACTACACATGGAAATGTGTACTACATGTGGAAATGTGTACTACACATGGAAATGTGTACTACATGTGGAAATGTGTACTACACATGGAAATGTGTACTACACGTGGAAATGTGTACTACACATGGAAATGTGTACTACACGTGGAAATGTGTACTACACATGGAAATGTGTACTACACGTGGAAATGTGTACTACACATGGAAATGTGTACTACACGTGGAAATGTGTACTACACATGGAAATGTGTACTACACGTGGAAATGTGTACTACACATGGAAATGTGTACTACACGTGGAAATGTGTACTACACATGGAAATGTGTACTACACGTGGAAATGTGTACTACACATGGAAATGTGTACTACACGTGGAAATGTGTACTACACATGGAAATGTGTACTACACGTGGAAATGTGTACTACACATGGAAATGTGTACTACACGTGGAAATGTGTACTACACATGGAAATGTGTACTACACGTGAAATGTGTACTACACATGGAAATGTGTACTACACGTGGAAATGTGTACTACACATGGAAATGTGTACTACACGTGGAAATGTGTACTACACATGGAAATGTGTACTACACGTGGAAATGTGTACTACACATGGAAATGTGTACTACACGTGGAAATGTGTACTACACATGGAAATGTGTACTACACGTGGAAATGTGTACTACATGTGGAAATGTGTACTACACGTGGAAATGTGTACTACATGTGGAAATGTGTACTACATGTGGAGTACACATGTATAGGTGGGTGTGTGGAAAGTACCAAGGTGCCTCAGAAAAAGTGTAACAGCTCTACCACTGTCAATCCCTCTATCTCCTGCCGGACTTCATCTTCTGTGTGACTTTCATTATCCATTTTGCATGGCTCCTTACTATTCATTGTGGTTGTTTTTTGTAATGAATCTCTCAGTGTCTTAAACAACATTTGAATTAAATAAATACATTTTCAATACACATGACTCCTGAAGCATATTATTCCTTGCTCTCAAAGCAGCCTTCACTTTACTTATAACTTGCATTGTCAGCATTGATCTAAACCACTTGTATGCCTCTTTTGTTTTCTGTCTTACTCTGTTGTAATTACACTAACACTCTGACTAGTCTCCCTCCAATTCTCATGTAGCATTGACTACTTTTGCTAAAGTTTTCCTGCAATGATTGTCAACATACCGGGCTGAATGTAATGGAAGGCTGGAAGTGCTGCACTCTAGGAACTTACTAACTTAAGGTAAGTTTTCCCTGCAATCCATGGCAGTGTTTGAAGTACTGACATTGCAGATAGTTATAGGTTCATCCATTCTCATCTTCAACTGTAAAGCTGTCCACCATCTTTCTGTCTGCCTCCACCATTTCCAGCACACCTCCCCATGAACATTCATACTGAGCATCTCTGCAACTTCTAAAATCCCCCTCCTTGTCTCCTGATGTTCACTGTTCTCCAAATCATCCCCTGCACCCACCACCACAGTGCATACCAACATTGGCTACATCACCCAGTATGCCTATGTTGTCTCTCCAACTCCCACCTATGTCTAATGCTTCCTACACTCATATCCTGGTGGCCTTTTTCAATGTGCTACATGTGCAACATCCCAACTGTCTCTGACACTGGCATCATCACTGAGCTCCAGAATCCCCAAGGCCCAATTTGATGACTCACATTGGTTTGAGCACTCAGTATTTAGTGGGATGCAAGGAGAATGATTTGGTGTGCGGCTCGAGATAAGTTGCATAATGGTTCTTGGCTGTAGGGGCTACTATGATGATTACAAGACAAGTTTCAAAGAATACGTGCAACTGGACTTGGCTCCTGATTCAAACAGTGGATTCCATGTGCCCTTCTTACAGTCTAAGATTTTGTGTGAACCACTACCCTGTATCAATGATAACACCTGTGCAGCCTGGAAGTACACCTGGCATAAGGATGGTGGCTGTGATTGCGATAGTGAATTGTGACAGTAGGGGTGGACATGGTGGACATGGTGGTTGTGATGTGTTGTAGGGTGCTGTGGTGGACACAGCCAGGACGCCTGCACAACCATTCAACACTATCATAAATGCAAGACTCTTCTTGGAAGCCCCAAAAGACTTCTTGAAATGTACAGCAAGCACACCATGCAGATACCACCAACAACACACTCAAAACACTCTCCACCCACTCTAATCCACTCTGTTCTTGTCCAAATGTCTTTTCTAGGGTTTTTCAGCTTCCTATATCATCAAGTGTTGAGTCAGGCATGCACACCGAGATAGGTTGTTTGGTAGTGTCCGACTGACTATTCACCAGGATTCAAGATCCACTCACTGTGTATGACAGAGAGAGGCAAATGAGCAGAGGTAGGGAGTGCAGCACAAGCCAGGGCATACCTGCATCATTCAATTTTCACATCGATAGATCACATCCATTGGGGACAGCCCTAACACACATCACCCTCTGGCATGGCAAACACATACAAATGAGTATGGCTGATGTGTTTGCTGCATCGCACTCTTCTTCTGTTCTTGCTGGTGTTGAATGGATAGTAAAAGGGCACAGGCATCTTCTCTACACCCTCATTAATCCTCTCTTCAGTAGGCAGCATAGGCACCTTGCTAATGCTATGGGTCCTCGGTTTCTTCCTCTCCCTCTGTGGACTGTTTGTCTGGCTTGAGTATGGGACCATGTTCCCCTGCTGCATGGGTGGTAGTTGATTACAGATCATGAGGGAAAGATATATTGTTTTGTGTTTGTTCTCCCTCCTCCTCTCCTCTTCTTCATTAACAAATATACAGACACTCCAATGCAGCCAATGCCTATCCCCTTCCCCACCTGCACCAGGGGGGTTATACCCCTGCCTGTATTGATATTCAAACTTGCTTCTGCAACGAAGTGACTTTCTTGCATGTAATTGAACAGATTGATAGTCATATTTTGACACTGCATCCTGTTCATTCTGTCTCTTTCTCTGTTGCACTTTTTCATATTTTCTAGGCTACCAATATTTCTTCCACTGTTTTCAATGATACTGCATGTTCAGATGACTATCTCATACAATTTGTCTCTTTCTCCCTTGCTGACATACATTACTCTCCTTTCCCACTTCATCATCACTTTCAGACATTTACAATTACTCCACCTGTCTTTCTAGGACCTCTACTCAAAACTCACCCCTGACACAACAGTTTTCATTACTGCAAAACTTGTTCAATCACTTTATGAATTCACCTTGTCCAGGGTATGTTTTACTTGACTCAATTTTTTCTATTACTATAATAATCCTCTCTTTCTGTTTCAGACTTATGAACTACACATACAAGGCATCTACCATTATAATTACAGCCCTCTGATGTCATATTAACTCTGACTCTTAGTCTGTCTACTATGTGTTTATGTTCCTCATTCCATCACTTTCCCCCCCTTTCACTCATATCTCCTTCATGTTCTCTTGAGATCCTCTAACCACCCCACCTCAGTGTTTTTGGCATCTCTATTAAGTTCACCACCACCACCACTTCTTTGACCTGCTTTGGCTGCTACAAAGAAGGGGATTCAGAAGCATGGTTTTTTTGCTGGTTCTGAAGATGCTCTCCATCTCAAGGTCAGGCACGAATTATTTTAGGTATGTTTCCTTCCCTCTCCATCCTCTCCATCTATTTTAACTTTCATTCCAGCCTGTACCAGAGGAGCCAGTTGATCATGAAGATCCTAAAGGTACTAATCTTCTGCTTTTAAGATCATCTACACCATTAACTTTACCTTTCTCCTGAGTCCTTAGATTTTACAAGAATTCGAAATTGGCCTGTTACCAATGAGGCCTCTTGAAAAGGCATCTCTGCCATTTATGACTCTCATAGTGTCAGGCATCCACATGTTTACAATGTCAATGGTGATTCTATCTCCCCCAAAGACTACTGTTCTCTTTTAATCAATGCAACTGCTGAAATTGACTTTGAGCCCAACTATTGGCACATTGATGCTTCTGGAAAAGAGCCTGCCAGGGATGTTTACTCTGCGGAATTAGCTGCCATTCACACTATCATTGCTCCTCCTAAAATCATCAGGCATGAAAAGCATGATTTCGACAAACTGAGGGCATGTTAATAGTTGTAATCTGTATCATTAAGGTATAATTATGGTTTTCTTTGGGTGCAGGCTATGTGCATTCTGTGTGGGTACAATATTTGGTGGTTTTGACAGGGTACAGTTATCATACCCTCTCAATCAAATTTGTCTCATACCATATGTACCATGGTATTATGTAATGCAGTAAATATAAAGAGTAATTTCTGTCCAGGATAACGGGATCGATTCAAAGCAGTAATAGCATAGCTGCGTATCACAAAATGGAAAATCCACAAATGCAGTGCACTGTCATATCCCGTATCGCCTACCTCCGGACTCCTATACCCTTACTCCGCCTTTACCTTTGTTTACTCCAGACTTTGATTACGTTCTTATTATTACATATTGCTTACTGTACATAGATTACTTCCATTTCCTTTCTTCCATTCTACTGAGCTATCCCCTCAGTATTGTAGTATACATCTCATAGTGAGTCACTTATCATTCTTAAGTGTGCCACTATCAGTTTCACTTTACACTGCCATACGTGCTCACTTCTCCGATGCATCTTATTATGTTTAATTAGCTATAGTATTCATTCTACATATGCCTACCCTGACCGTACTTCTCTGCTGGCCAAGGCCAGCGGCTTTTACTTACTCCGAGTCTCTAGTATTTAAGTAGCACTCGATTTGTACTTTAGTCTTCAGTTTCATATTGAACTATGCCCTCACCCTTCAGTCTGACTTGAGTTACATCTCTCATCTTCTCGTCTCTTATCTTCTCTGAAGGGCTTGCCCTTACTCCAAAATCCAGGACCAGGAATCCCAGAGGCGCAGCACATAAGCTGAAGCTGAAGTCCTACCCCCTGAGTTCTTGTTCTCTGCTTTCATCTCATACTCACCCTCGCTTCTCCGTAGTCACCCTCTCGTACTCTGCTGCCAAGTCAGGCTAGGGGCATGGTCGTGACATGCACATAAATTAGCCGGGTCCATTTTCACATATACCCTTTGCATTCTGAATAACATTATATCATAACCACTAATTAATATCCTGTAGTGATGTCTCTCATACTAAATTAAGTATTATAGAACATGTAGATATGTAGAACAACAATATTTGCTTTATTTGACTTTCCCATGCCTTCAAAACCTCAGATATGTATATTTCAAGCAGCAGTACATTGCATGTAGAATAACAGGATCGTACATTCCATATCATAAGATGGAAATTCCCCAAATGTGTTGAACACAAATTAGGTCCAGCTCCCATTACATGTCCTTCAGCTAATTTATATGTCTACATCATCTGTCCTTTGCGTTCTGAATAACAATATTACAACCACTATTTAATATCCTCTACTATCATCTATCACCCTAAATTAAGTATTTTAGGACATGGAAATATGTAGTAAAACAAAGTGTTTTTATTTGACTTTCCCATGTCCCCCCCAATCCCTGGATATGCATATTTTGAGCAGCAGTGCATTGCATGTAGAATAATGGCATTGTAAGTTGTGTATCATAAAATGGAAATTTCACAAATGCATTAAACATAATTATCTGGCTACCATCACATGTCCTTTGCTTATCTATATTTCTACATCTGTCCTATGCATTCTGAATAACATCATCTAATGTTCCCTATTTAACATGGTGTACCATCGTCCTCTATCACACTAAATGAGGCGTGTAGGTGATTTTGATCATAGAAAGCCAGGGTTTGGTGATTGGGACAATCACCAAAGTCATGCCACAGTATGATTGCAACCACAGACAATCATTGAGGTTCTAATTGAGCATTACTATTGTATCAATGTATTAATTGATCATAAACAATCATTGATTTATTCTAATTGAATATTACCATTGTATGGATGTTTAGGTGATCATAAACAATCATTGATTTTATTATTTGAATATTAGTATTGTATGAATGTATTAGGTGATTATAAACAATCATTGGTTTTTACTATTTGAATATTAGCACTGTATGGATGGTTAGGTGATCATAAACAATCATTGAATTTTCTAATCAAATATTATGGTTGTATGGGTGGTTAGGCAATCATAAACAATCATTAATTGTTTCAAGTTGAATAATACAATTGTGTGGATGTATTAGGTGATCATAAGCAATCACTGATTACTACTAATTGGATATTGCTATTGTATGAATTTGTCATATTTTCCTGCACAGCACAATTGTCACAATTGTCTCTCATCTCACGCATTTCCCGCGCTCTAGACATTTCCCACGCTTCACATAATTCTCATGCATCACATTTGTCATGTTCCTCTGGCGCATCACATTGGTTACACATATTCTTGCACTTCATGTTTGTCACATATATTCACATGTGTCATGTTTGTCATACATATTCATGTGTGTCACATCTGTGACGCTTTTCGCATGCGTCACATTTTGTCACAATTTCATACGCGTCACATTTGTCACAAATATTCCCACGGGTCACATCTGTGACGCTTTTCGCGCGCGTCACGTTTTGTCACGATTTCACGCACATCACATATGTCACATATATTTGCACATGTCACATTTGTCATACATATTCACACGCATCACATCTGTCACGCTTTTCGAAAGCGTCACGTAACGCGTCACATTTGTAACGCACGTTCCCACGGGTTACATGTGTCACGCTTTTGCGCCCGTCACATATGTCACATATATTTGCATGCATCACATATGTTACCGCTTTCATGCATGTCACATTTGTCATATGTATTCATGTGCATCACATCTGTGACGCTTTTCGCGTGCGTCACGTTTTGTCACAATTTCACACGCATCACATTTGTCACACATATTCCAGTGGGTCACATCTGTCACACTTTTCACATGCATTACATTTTGTTCTGATTTCATGCATGTTATATTTGTCACCCTTTTCATGTGTGTCAGATTTGTCACTTATATTCACATGCATCACATCTGTCACATATATTTGCACACATAACATTTGTCATGTATTGTACTTATATCATACTTTTCACAAATGTTATGTTTGTCACATTTTTGAGGTGTGTGATGTGTTGTCACACATGTTACATATTTCAAGTGCATTACAAGATGTTTATAGATGTCATATTTTCCATTTATTTCAGATTTGTCACATATTTAGACCTCTCAGACACAGGTCATAACAACAGTATGTGCACTTATTTATACTTTTTACATTTGCTCACAATTATGGAGCCTTAAAACACAATAGAGTGAGGAATTATGTGGTACTGAACACTTAATAGTGAAGTTGAGAGAAATCAATCACATGTGTGGAAGTATAACAGTAATAAGAAACTAGAATGGAAATGTAGAGTGTATATAGGTCCATTAACAAAGTATGAGAAATTTAGAATGAGATGGTATGACATGTTATCCAATCAGGACTAGGGATGTGATACAATGGTATTGACCTAATTCTAAGTCATTATCATGATTCTTGTATCAGCTATTGGTTATAGTGATGTCTTCAACAATACACATTATTCAGTCACATATTTGCTTACTCTATATGACTACATGACAGTTTCTTTGTTTTATCAATACAGAGAAGTAATGGAGACTATCTCCATTCTTAGTGATATTGTGTTACAATTAGTATGTATTCATATCTATGATATATGATATATAGTTTTTTTAGTATTTGCATCCTGTACTTCTCTACTCTTTCTTGCCCAGTAACCATTACTTTTTCACTCTTTTAAGGCCAGTGTGAAGGAAGTAGATGGTATACTGGTGTATCCCAGTATTATACTTATATGTTGCATTACTTCATTTCTTTTATCTTTTATCTCAAACTATCTACTTCTACTTACTATAATGTTCTATATCTTCATTTATATGGCCTTGCTTCTGCCTACCAAAAGTGTTGCACCAGCACACTTAGGTTTTATTAATTCTATTTCTCTTATTGCGTGGACTTAGAGACGTGGCGCGGTCTGACCAAATAAAGGGAAGCCATAGTCAAATAACACGTGACTCGCCTGTGCACTGTCGCATTTCACTTGCACCATAACACATCTCAGATACTCTTACTCCTTACTACTCATATTACCCCCCTGCTTTTACCTTTTCTCACATTCTCTAGGCTTCCGGTATGTGCCCACAAGGCATTTCTGGATGATGCTCAGACCTTGCTGGCACAATGCACCCCTCAGACAGCGCAATATGCTAGGGCTTAGGGTTGTACACTCACTCAAGACCCCTCTTTCTTATCAAGACACTTGTTTGGTCCTCAAGACCGGTGTTTCGAACGCCGAGGCACGATGACCGGGTCTTTACCCTCATCGTGCTATTTTCTTACTAGTGGAAGGATAAGGGACTCGGGTTGAGGCATTGGGTTTATCATATATCCATTCGTTTTATTCTTTTTCCTCTCGATCATTTTCCTTTCTTTCATTATTTGTTTTCTGTTATGATACTGTCTAGGCCTATTCTTTGTCTCTACCCCCTCTGATTACTCCGACCACAAGCATCTGATGACTGAGCACCCTGCCACTAACTACATGTTGTTGAGCCGCAGCCTTGTCCACTGCGCAGCTACTTCCAGGGAGGGTAGCCCTTTGTTATCTTGCTCCAACATTGTACCTAGTGGTAACGTCAAGCGAGAGTCGCCGTCATTGTTCGTTAGTGTTAGGAATGTCGAGGTGGTAAGTACTCATTGACTCTACTTTCCTTATTACAATTTCATTCTATTACATTACTATTCTTACTCTACCACTCATTTTCTATTTACCCTTCACTTCCACATTTCAAATCCACATTCCTTCACGTACCTTACTTTTCTGGGCTCTGGTGACATGAGAGTACATGTGGCGCCATCCCATCTCATTGCTGCAAATGTATATACTTGAGGGGTACAGACCTAGGAATTTACCTCCCTTTCTGGCTAACTTGTGCATGCGCATACTGAGTCTTCTGAGTTACCTGGTCAATTGGAAGTGTCAACATCAACCTCATATCAAACAGCTAAGTTCTTGTCGCCATCTTTAATTACTAACTACTTTGTTCTAGGATTATCATAGTTATATCTTATAGTCAGGTGTGACGCTCACCACACATCCTTGAGTTAATTCCTCCACACTAGACACCATCTAGAATTAGCAGTGAACAGGAATTTCAGAATGTTCTGGTCCAATCTAACCAGACACCATCAGGAAGTTGTTCATGCACCTGCTATTGCTGAGTTTCCTTCTCTTGACATAGTTTTCAAATTTAAATATATTGTCAATGTCAAAGGCTAAATTACATTATTAAGAATTGGACAGAGTTAACTATAGTGTTACTGGGTTTGATTTCTAGGATATGAAAGGCATGGAAACAATTGACAAACATGACATGCATGAAATGTGTGACAGATGTGATACACATGAAATTGTGACAAAATGTAATACACAGGAATGAGCATGAAAAAGTTATGCATTTGAATACAAGTGACAAATGTGAAGTATGGGAATATATATGACAAATGTGACACATGCAAATATATGTGACAAATATGATGTGTGCGAAATTGTGACAAAATGTGATGCACATGAAAGTGTGACAAATGTACATGGGTGAATATATGTGATAAATGTCATCCATGGGATCATGTGTGATAAATGTGATGTGTTCAAAATTGTGACAAAATGTGATGCTGTGGAGGAGATAACTTGTAGATGTATTGCAAGTGTCATGCCTGACTAGAACAATTAACTGCAATAACCCTGAAATGGGGTGGTCAGTAGCTAGAGATAATAACAAGAACTTAGCTTATAGTTTGAGGTTTGACACTTTCTGATGACTATGCAACTCAGAGACTTAATGTGCATGCACAGAGTGAAGCCAGTAAAGGGAGGTAAAATTTCCCTCAAGTCACAACTTGAGGTATATACATGAGCCATAAACAAGATGGGATAGCACCCACATGCTCTCACATCACCAGTGCCCAGAAAAACACAACATACGCAAAGGAATATGAAATAAAGAGTACTGTAGCAGGGGTAAACACCTAAGTAAAAGTCCATAAAAGAATAATGATTGTATCATATGAAAGAGACTGTGTTTGAATGATAAAGGACCCACTATTCCGAATCCCTTCAAGCTCCTGGACAATAACGGCTACTCACTCTTTGTGTGACCACAGATTCCAATGCAGGAGTGGAATGTAAATGTTACTCTCCCCAAAGTAATGAGGCAGTTGGTCAGGCTGCAGCTTGACAGCACAGGAATGATGGTGGGGTGCTCAGTCATTGCTCATCAGCCGTTAACAAATCGAGATTGGGGGGGTTGAAGGAGAAGCCTAGACATAGTGTATCATAGAGAAAATAGGGGTGATGATAATGAATTGCAAAAAGAAAGGAATGATTGAGTAGAAAATTGAAATAAAAATGAATGGATAATAATAGTCCTGATGCCTCGACCCCAGTCCCTGCTCCTCCCACCAATCAACAAGTTGTATGCTGACAGTAAACACCCAGTCATTGTATCTCGGGGTGTGGAACACCAGCCTTGAGGGTGAAAAGAGAGGCTTGCGGCATAAGGAGGGGTCTTGAGTGGGTATGCAACCCTAAACCCTAGCACATGGAGCTGTCTAGCAAGCACACTGAGACAAGAAGGTCCAAACATTGTTTTGCACAGTCTTGAAGGCGAAGGTTTGAGGCCTGGATACAGAAAGAAATAGAAGAAGCAGTGAGTGAGATAGAAAGCAGTAAGCAAGCGGAACATGTTGTAGCATAGGTGAGACATGACAGTGCATATGTGCATCACATGTTGTTTGGCATTGGCTTCCCAATATTTTGTGAAGCCACACTGTGCCTCTAAGTCCACACAATGTAACAAAAGCACAGAAAAACCAAATGTACTGCTCACACAGCATGTCTTAGAGAAAAAGTAAAAGGATAGAATTGAACAGATAGAAGTTTAGAGTAGTTAAAAGTAAGTATTTAAGAAAGAAAGATAAAAGAAATGAAGTAAGTTGAATTATAATTATCATACTGGGTTATACCAGTGTACCAACTACTCCCTCCACAATGCTTGTGAAAAGTGTGACAAATGCGACATGTGTGAATATGTATGACAAATGTGATGCATGTGAATATATGTGATATATGTGATGTGCATGAAATCATGACAAAATGTGATGCAGGAGAAAAGCGTGACAGATGTAACTCGTGGGAATATGTGTGACAATGTGACAAAATGTGACGTGGGTGAGAAGCGTCACAGATGTGACCCGCGGGAATATGTGTGACAAATGTGACGCGTGTGAAATTGTGACAAAACGTGACGCATGCGAAAAGCGTCACAGATGTGATGCATGTGAATACATATGACAAATGTAATGTGTGCAAATATACATGACATATGTGACATGCGTGAAATCGTGACAGATGTGACACATGCAAAAAGCGAGACATATGTAATCCGTGGGAACATGCATGACAAATGTGATGTGCAGGAAATATGTGAAGCATGGGAAATGTCTAGAGTGTGAGAAATGTGTGATGTGTGAGACAATTGTGACAATTGTAATGTGCAGAAAAACATGACAAATTCATACAATAGCAGTATCCAATTAATGATTGCTTATGATCACCTAATACATCCACACAAATGTATTATTTAACTTGAAACAATTAATGATTGTTTATGATTGCCTAACCACCCATACAACCATAATATTTGATTAGAAAAATCAATGATTGTTTATGATCACCTAACCATCCATACAATGCTAATATTCAATTAGAAGCATCAATGATTGTGTATGATTGCCTAACCATCCATACTAATATTCCAATAGTAAAAATCAATGATTGTGTATGATCACCTAATACATTCATACTATACTAATATTCAAATAGTAAAAATCAATGATTGTTTATGATCACCTAAACATTCATACAACAGTAATATTCAATTAGAATAAATCAATGATTGTTTATAATCACTTAATACATTTATACAATAGTAATTAATGCTCAATTAGAACCTCAATGATTGTCTATGATTGCAATCATACTGTGGGATGGCTTTGGTGATTGGGACAATCACCAAACCCTGGCTTTCTATGATCAAAATCACCTACACTTATGACTACCCAAGGTACATGTGGCACTGTAGGAATCTGTACAGCAGAAAAATATTCCTCTTTGAATTTTCCCTTCTGAGTTTCATCCCAAGCAAATGCCTTGTCATGTGCTGACATTATCCAATGCATAAGCTTTTGTTCTTCTGTCCACAGAAATTCTTCTGAATGCTGGGTGTCAATATACTCTTTATGTTCTGTCGTGTAGCATCCATCAGGTGTGAGAACAAACTCCGGGGGGCTCATTGGTAGCTTTGGTAGGGCCACCAGCAGGTCACCTTTAATTTCCCTTTTAATGTGGAATTCCTCTGGAACATCCCCAAGAACTGGTCTCGTTTTCTGAGCAACAGGTTTATATTTTCATCCAATGAAGTTTTCTCTTGTTGCTACCAGTGCCTGTCTGGATTTTCTGCCTAAAGCCAAAAAGTACTGTACTTTCCCGGGTGTATCTAACACATGGGTCGCCAACATGGCTTGAAGCAGTTGCTTTTGCACTTCTTTATCCTCTATACCACCATCCATTGCTGATGCAAGTAGATAGGTGTACTTTATTTCCTCTTTTAACAATGTTTTTGGTTTTTCTTGTTAGTAATACCCATCAATCACAAATTTCTCGTCTGCATCTTGTACAATGCTAACTGCCAACTCTCCTTGATTTCCCATCAACTCATTGAATAATGAAAATTTTGTTCTTCCTCAACAACTTTCAGTTTCTTCCTGCCCGGATATGTTGGAATCACAATCCAGTCTATGAAGCCCAGTGTTGTGATTGTGAACAACTGTGTTCCATCTGTGCCATTCTGAATCTGGCCAGCTGTCAAGACATCGAAGGGTCTACCCAACAGTAGCTGATAAGGCAGGTTTTTAAGTATATGTATCTGTAGATACACCATTATCTTCCCAAGCTGGAGAGGAACATTTCTTGCAAGTCTGCAAGTCATTTCCAGCCTGCAATTTGTGCTCTGCATATTTATTTTTGTGTCCAGATCCCACCGTAATCTGCATTTCTCTGCCATTGATAAACTTATCAAGACTATCTGTGATTCACTATCCAGTAAACACTCTTCTATTTGGACACCATAAATAGATCCAGTGACAGCTTGTAATGCTTCCATGTCTCTAGCCACAATGATTCCCTTTTCTAGTCCATTAATAAGTGATCCCAAATACTGAGTGACAGGGTCTGAGATGTTCCATCCACCAGTTACAAAGTTTCCACAATAGTCCTTACCATCTTGCATTGCCTTCTCAGTAGTGTTGTTGCAGCTCGGCTTGAGGAGCCATAGCCATCCAAGCCAAGCCGATTTTTAACCAGCCGTAGCCAGTCTCACGGCTCACAGCTTATGCAGCTTACTGTCCAGCTAAGGGTATCAGCCGGCAGACTTCCAAATTTGGATAATGCCTCAGATCTGTCACCTCCGAGAGAATCACTCACCCCTTCTCCTACATGCTCCCTCCATGCCCCCTCCTTGCATACACTAATTTAATCAACTATTAGTGTTTATGCTCTCAATATATGTATTTGCACTGCAGTTTTGATTGTTTCAACTAGTTTTTAGATCACTTACCATTAATCACTGAATTCTATTCCAAGCTCTACTTTTTCTCCTCATTGCTTTCAAACCATGGTTGCACTATCTGCCAGGCTCTGGACGAAAATTTTGAAACATTCAGGATGATATTTCTAGTAGTAAGGCCTTCATTATGAAGATTCAATTACATGTGGTTCTCTTGTAGTAGGGTTCTGAAGATGCCTCTGGTACAATGTTTCAGTATCATGAATGCAAGCTACTTAATATCCGCAGCGGTACACTCCGATTCTGCCTTATTCTATGCCTTTCCGAGACCCTGAAATTTAATTAGGTCCTTGTCTATTCGTTTCTGCATAGGAGAACGCAATCTTGCAGCATGCAGCTCCATAATCTTTAAAACTTCCTCAAGTATAATGTTTCAGTATCATGAAGATGAGATATTTAATATCCACAATGGTACATTCTCATTCCTCTTTATTCTCTACCTTCCTGAGACCCTGCAGTTGAATAAGGTCCAGCTCCATTTGTTTCAGCATGAGACAATGCTGAACAGTGTTTTGTCCTTCAATGGTCTTCAGGAATTCTCAAATAGTCTCAAGTGCGGTGTTTCAGTGTTATGAAAACAAGTTGTTTATTATCCACAATGGTACGTTCCCATTCTTCTTTAGTATTCTTTGCTTTTCTAAGACCTTAAAACCGGACTAAGCCCTCCTCTGTTTGTTTCATGCAGGACAATGAAGTCTTGTCATTCAAAACTCTTCATTTGCAATATATGAAACCTTTATGACGATGCAAGGTTTCTATAACTTTCCATTTCATTCGTCACATTTTTATATTTAACTGGCCTTATTTCTATTAGAACTTCATCCTCCACCTCATTTCTATTGTTACTATGCAGCGGAAAAGTACTCGTCAGAAGAACTATGCCAATGGTGCACTGGAAATGGTATTCCATGTCAAGGATATAGCAGAAAGTATGTATTTCATTTAAAGACTTTGTTTCACTCATAACGAACTTTGGGGAATTACAACAGAAACACATCGTACCAGCAAGAAGTCAAAAATGGTCAGAGTTACTGAACCTGAGCCAGTGGTAGACACACTTGAAAATGTAAGATACTATCTTATTTATTATATTATTTGGTGGTAGCTGAGTGTCGTTAGGTTCCAGTGGCTACCCCTTTTCGGCACAAGAACATTTTAGCACTGGATTATACACCACCATTGAAACATCGTAGCCACCAGCCACCTCCACCTCCTCAAATTGATCATAGTCCACAGGTACTGTCTGTACCATTAGCAGAAGATATGGACCCATTCATAGCTGCAACACCACACAAACCTGCTGCACATACACCCTTCCGCATTCATGCTCCACCCCGAAGCATGACGAACATACCATTCGACCATGCTGTTGAAACACCAATTCGACAGGAATTAGCAAAGCTTCATACACCAGGTACCCAGCAGGGTAAGACACCTAAGACACCTCAAACAGGGTGTCGCAGAAACAATGCCAGTACAAAAAAGCAGCAACAGTTTCAAAATGGAAAAATTGCTAAAGATGTCTGGCTTTTTTTTGAGGAGGACTCATTTATGCAGCGAGTATGTAAGCTTTGCCAGTAAGTTGATTTCTACATTCTTCATAGTATTAAAATTCATTTCATGTAGAAAAAAGCAAGCCATTTATCCTGACTTTGGGATTGCTATCTATGAAGACACTACATCAACTGGTGTCCTTCATTATCATCTTTCATCTCAGCATCTTGATGAGTGGGTTACATCATGTGATCGATTTGGCATTGAAATATCTTCAAAGGATCCACGAGTGTGCAGGGCAATGGATGACCACTGAAAGGATCAGACACGTATTATTCAAGGTCAATCAATAGGCCCAAAATATAAATCTTACACACCTGAGGCATTCATCGATGCAATTACAGATTGGATTGTTGCAGATGATCAGGTAATTTGGATCATTCATTATTTCTTCTTGTGCATATATCTGATTTATTATATTAGTCTCTGAATGTCATTGAAAGTCCATATCTTTGTAGCATATTTCTAATGTTACAGAAGGATCTCCAGGATAAGGACATTCCACACCGAGCTAGTATTTGAAATCATATAACAAAGATGTTTGACGATCACATTGAAAATATTTGTAGAGAAGTCCAGGTATGTAAATATTGTTTTTAACATACTAGCAACTCACAGGAACACTGTATAGTGTACTATTGGAAAGTTGTCTTTTACAACTGACATGTGGACTGATCCCAATGGAGTACCATATATGGCAGTAACTATGCACTCTATTTCGACACATTTGAAGACAACACCTACCGGGCCACAGTACATCTTAAAACTTCGAGCTGATCTAATAGGATTCTCTAGAGTTCCTGGTCGCCATACTGGCAAGCATTTAGGAATAGCATTCATGAAAATACTTGAATGTTTTCATATTCAGAAGGTATGACATTCATGATACTAGTACTCCATAATTAATATTAAGTAATTCTTAGGTCGGCTGGGTAACAATGGACAATGCATCGAACAATGATACACTTACAAGGGAACTTAAAGCTCGTCTTAATGCCAGTGGTATTGCATTCTGTAATATTGAACAGCGTATTCAGTATTTGTTTCCTAATATTTATATGTTCTATACTGTAACTCATAATCAATTTTCAAGTTGCTTTCCTCACATTGTTAACCTTGCTTGCCAAGCTGTTCTAAGTGCAATTACAGATATACAATTGGCAAAGGAAACCGCAGATGATTATGATCCAGTTGCAGCAAAACACCATTGTGATCCAATTGCCCTTTTGCGAACAATCATTCGTCTTGTATGTTTCATATTTATGGGAGAGCTATTTAAGTTTAATTTTTGTACAAGATACGGTCTTCTCCACAATGTCGGCAAGGATTTTCCAAAGAATTAAAGAAACATAATATCAAGCAGCTCGAGCTGTTATGAGATGTTGAGACACGCTGGTCATCAACTTATTTGATGATTCAACGAGCATTATTTCTTCAACAAGTAAGATATATCTAGTCTGATTAAGCTTATATATTATGTGCTAATTTGATTTTTAGGGAATTGATGGTTACATTGGGCAGGTATCTGGACTACAGGACTACAAGCTATCCTCTGAAGCATGGTTAACATTGCAAGATTATTTAAAAATTCTTGAAGTATGTATTATTGATTGCATAGCTGCTGAAAATAGGTATTCTCACACCCATTTTAGGTCCCACACGGCTTCCAGCAGCTCTTATCAGCAGAAAAGACTCCAACATTGTCATATGCACTTCCAACTTTCCGATACATGATATCGCTTTGGAAGAGGTATCAACAAGAAATGCCTAAATATTTTTCGGTTATTGAGAGGGGCATTATTAAATTAGAGGAGTATCAGAGCTACACATTTGAAGTTCCAGCATACACTCTGGTGATATGTAAGTTAAGTGATATTTACTTCTTGTTCTATATTAACATTAATCATTTGCAGTACTTAATCCATCAAAGAAGCTGCGCTGGTTTGAGATTAATGCACCCACTGAGGTTGACAATGCACGAAAACTCTTTATAAAACATGTAATTGCAATAAATTATATATTCTTCATGCTCACTGTTGTTAAATTAGTTGGAGCCACTTTATGCTCATAATACTGAGGTGCCTACACCAATTGTGCCTGAAAATCTACAAGTGGAGGACGAAATTTGTGATAACAAATGGGCCGAATTGCTTCTGGTAAATGATATGGGTTTGCAAGGCACACTCAGTAAACGCTCGTTACAAGCAGAAGTGGATGCATACTTTCTCGATGTACAGCCTAGTACAGACATGGTAACTTTTTGGCAAGTAAGTGCGTGTTTTGTGACTCGGATGTTTAAAGCTTATGTTGTTCAATTTGTTTTAGGAAAACCAGTTGCGATTTCTGACAGTCTTTCTTCTCGCACTAGATGTGTTACCTATTCAGGGATTTGCTGTGCCATGTGAGCGGGTTTTTTCATCAGCAAAAGAAACTAAAACTCCACGTCGCAATCACATTAAGCCAGAACTCATGGAGGCTCTGCAAATGATCAAATTTTCGAAGAAAGGTACTGATTTGCACTTTACTGGAGGTATGGACACTAGGTCAGAACTTCAGTTGATGGAGGATCATGCTCAGGATGCAGTAATTTGTCCTGAAGACATCGAGGCATTTTACAATTCATTACAGTCCTTAGCAGCTGAAAACAACTCTGTTGATACTTAGTTCTTGATCATTAATTGTTGTTAAATCACACTGTATTTATTTAAAAATTGCATATTCTTGTATTATATGATTCATTACACTCATTTCTACAACTCTACATGAAAATGTTTGAAGAAGAAGTAACGGCCCTTGGAATATGCATAACTTACAGTCTAGCTAAACTACACACCCATAAATAGTAGGTTAGCCATGACTTAGCTGCTTAGCCGAGCCAGTCTAAGCCGAGCTGCAGGGTTAGCTGCCACCAGCCGAGCCGAGCTTCACTGTATCTAGCCCTTTCACAACACTACTTCTCAGTTGCTGGTAAGTTGCAGTCCTGAACGAAAACCCAATTAATGTCTGATAAGGACCTCCCTGGAGCATCTTCATCTTCTACTTCCTTGATTTGGATGGGTATGCTTTTGTGATTATTTGAGATGTCCTCATTTAACCCATTAGCTACTGTCAACTGTCATTTCATAGTTAACCATGCATGTAAGTTTGCGCGCACACCAGGTGCTAATGCCAATAAATCTCTCTGAGAAATAACTACAGGAATCTCCAACAACTTGTATACGACTTTCGTCAGTTGCACTTCTATTTCCATGGCTGCTTGGTGCATGTAGCTAGGTGACTTTTTTGGTAATTCAGAAGCCAGAATAGGCAAGTGAACTGGCACTGGTTGTAACTCAGTTACATTTTGGTATGGAAACTCTGGTAACTCTTTTTCTATTATATATTTTTCTTCTTTTGTCTGGATTATATCATTTTTCTTTCTTTTTAGTATTTTTACAGGTTTGGGCACTGGTTCTGTGTCTGACTCTGTGTCAGCCATAGCCCCAGTGTCCTCACTGATTATCTCTATTATCTTGTTGTCTTCTTTGAATGAAACTGCCTTATTTATAGGTCGGTCCTCTGGTACACTAGCAGCCACAGGCAGGGTCGTTACGACTTTGAGTCACTGTGCCTCCTTCCTTGAACCATCTAGAAACCCAACTGCTTCCCAGACCATGTCTGCATGTTCTGTGCCACTGTCTCTGTGGGCACTGCTTCTTTTGGCATTACTCGCTGCCACATGGCACTCACCATCTGCTGCACAGTGTTCATCTGATCAGTCAGCATAAATAATGTCTCCTGTGTCTGCTGTTGCTCATGCAGTTGGTAGTACATCTGCTGCTTTGGTATGTCGGACTCCTTTCTAGCCAACATATCATTTATTATTTTCTTAAGAGGGTAGGGTCCCCTTATTTTCTCATTGGTTGCACACATCATTAACACTCCAAACTCCTCTTTGATGATCCCATCTGCAATATCTTTGGCTTTCACTTTGCAGTTGGCTATATTCTCACTACACTGACCAAATAATAACATCCTCTCAATAAAGGTGAAGTGTAGGCCATATTCCCTCCCTGATACCCTTGGTTCTGGTTCCAGTACTGGTATGTCATCCAATTACCATTCGGGAGTTGGTTGGAAGGTGGTGCTGGTGCTGGTGCCAGCTTCAGAATATTTGCCAACATAGTGTGGAATTCTTTGGTCAGTGCACTCAGCCCCAAGGCAACTGCCTCCTGCACTTCTTTCTTGATGTCAATTTCAGGGGCCTCTTTTTTGATAGGTAGCTGCAATATGTTCATCAACTTCAACTCTTCCTTCCTTGCTTTCTGCACTTTTCTCAACAAGCTTCTAACTAGTGTGTCCGAATTGGGACTGGCATCTGAATCCGTGTGTTCCACTGAATCTGAGTCGTCTCCCAACAGTCGCTTTCTCATGATGCTATCACAAACCCGTATCACCACTTTATAATCATAGGGGTCATCTGGATTCCTTTCTTCTACTGACTCAGGGACTGAATCTAATCATTGATTCATGGTTTCTTTAAACTTTTGGCTTAAAGCCCTGACAAACCTTCTCACAATGGTTGAGTTTGAGATAACATTATTGTTACGTACCGATTCTCTTCCTGCTTAGAAGTGGTTGCGAAGACACCCGGAGGGTGTGGGAGAACTATAACGGAAACCCGAAGTAAGTACGGGTGCGGAAACGTAGAGCGGGAGTGCGGAAAGAACCGTGGCTTCAGCTTGTGTGCTGCGCCGCCTGGATATCCCCAGGGAATGGTTCGTATTTCGAGTAAGATGATATGTAACAAAGGAAGACGTTCTAGAGTATAAGAGAAGGCTTCACCACTACACTAGGTAGCGGGAGAGAAACCGAAGGAAAACCCGGAGCGGGTTTCGAACTTAGAGTAGGAAGAAAGTGTACAGAGTTGATACGAATACTGAAGACTACCTATTACAACTGGAAGACTACTTATACTAAGTAGGAACCTGTAGATACGAATGTAGAAGTATTATACAAAGGACAAGTCAAAGGAGTAAGTAGGAAATGAAGTCTTGGCAAAGCGGAGTAGGGGCGCAAATGACGCGCTCAGAATGAAGAATAAGGAACTAATCTACAAAGGCCATAATGAAACGTATAAGTAGGAATGGAAGGGAGGAGTAATAGAATGATGACGCGGTGAGGCCGTCATAAGAGAAAGTACGTATCCGGGATACCCGATAGAAAACCCGACGGGTTCCGGGTACGCTTCCCGGGCGGGAACGTCGGGAAGTGTAAACCCGAAGCGGGTACATTCCGGGAACGGACCGGGTATGTTAGAAGGTCACGTGGGAACGTCGGCACGATGTATCCGGACATGGATATAACAGTATCCCCTTTTGGGCCGAGCCCACGAGGTCATACTGTGTGCGAGAAAATATAACTAAAAATAATACGAGAAATCCTATTGGTCAGTAGATGTTCAAATAAGAGAACATATGCGCATCTGATTCCTTTCTAACCCCCATCATGGATAAGAGTGTCAATCTAGCAAATATTTCTTCGGAAGATTATGCTGCTTTCCTAGCCTATCGTGCGGCCAACCAACAGTCAGAAAATTCGACTCCAGCATCCCGGAGTAGTTCCGGAAAGCCGAGACCAAAGCCGAGGCCTATAAATCCGGCTCCAAGGCGGGAGAACGCCGCGTACGTAGCTGTTCCACCGGCAACGCTTCCCTCTGTTCGTTCCGGGACGGCGACAAACGCGGTTACGCCGCGGTCGTAAATCCGACGGAGACGAGTGTCGGGAGTGGGTCGGAAGCGTCGGGAGACGTGACGGGTTCTGGATATGAGGCGGAAAATGGTGGAAACATAGGAAATAGTAAGGGTAAGGGTACAGATGATTCTGGGGAGCCAAAGGAACTACGATACTATCATGATGTGCCTTGCATAAACTGTCAGGATCGGGGAACTGAGTGTTATCGCTTGAGGGAGTCAAACAGGTGAGTAAAACATGATTATCGGTCTGTATAGTTTATAGGAACTCCCTGTAGTGCTTGCGTTGCTTGCGGGGTGCTTAAGGGAAAATGTTCCCTTAGCACTCGAGGCCGAACAAAGCCGGAACAAGTCCCGTTCCATCCGGTCCTTCGGAACACTCGGATACTCACATGGGTCCCCCATCCGTTGCGCCATCTCGCCAGTCGTCTCGTCAAAGCATGAAGCGGGCTCGGATCGACGACACGGATGATGAGTTTATCCGTCCTTCATCCGCAGTAGCGGGTCCATCGTTCCGATCCTCTAGTGCAAACGATTCTGCTAATCTGGTCTCCTTGTCCACTTCCATGAATGTCGCAACATCCATCCTAAGCGCGATGCGGCTGCAGAACGATACTATCATCTCTTTGCAAAGGAGATGATCACTCAACTCGAAACCTCGCGGATACCAATCGCAAAGTGGTAGGCGAACTTGGTAAGTTGTCGCGAGTAGTTGCCGAAGTATCCGAGCACGTCGTCCATGTTTCCAACATCGAAACCCTGCTCGCGGAACGCCTCCGGGATCCGGATGCGTACGAGGAAGTTGTTACGGGTTCCGGGATTGCGTCGGAAGGTGAAGTAGGAGCTCGGGTCGAGTCGCAGACGCAGAGGGAGTGATGGAAATGGTCGTAACACGTTACCAAAGAATTAATGTACTTGTATCTCGCTTTTTGGATGTTATTCGTTGTTTTTGGTTTTTGTATAAGGTGAAACTGCAAGCGGATAATAAGTAACGTGAAATTTAAGAAATAGGAGTAGGGCCGGGCTTATCCGGATAGCGGGAGTGGAACTCTTCAATGATATCCGTAGCGTGTTCCAGTTCCGTGGCTGGAAGCCATGAAAACTCTTCATCGGTCCCTTCATACCCTAGCCAGCGTACATAGTACCTCAGTTTGCAACGCAAACGACGATCCAGTTTAGAGTCCAAGATTTCCGAGACCTCGTATTCAATATCACCATCAACCTGGACAGGTGGTGGTGGAGGAATAATGCGATCTGGGATAGTATTTTCAGTATTGGGTTCAAGCATGGATACATGGAATACTGGGTGGACTGCACGAAATTGTTCTGGAAGGCGCAAGGTACGCGAATGCGATCCGGCAAGTGCGATGACTTCAAAAGGTCCTAGGAACTTTTCTGCAAGTTTCCGGATGGTCGGGTTGTCCGGAAGTACTCGGCTTTAACGTATACCTTTGTCCCGACAGGGAATGCGGGTGCGGGTTTGCGACGCGCATCGGCGGGTGCTTGATAACGTTTCTGCGCACTGAGTATTTCGGTCCGAAGCATCTCGTGAAGTTCCTCGAGGTTTACTGCGAAGTGCCGTGCACGAGCGGAAGTGAGATCACGTTCCGGATGTATCGCAAGGTTCGGGTGATAACCCTTGTTTGCGTAGAACGGTGAAATTCCTGTGGTTGCGCTCGGTGCATTATTGTAAGCAAATTCAGCAAGAGGTAAAAGATCACACCAGTTATCCTGCTGGTAGTTGCAGTAGGCCCGAAGGTATTGTTCCAGAGTTTGGTTTGTGCGTTCCGTTTGGCCGTCGCCTTCGGGATGATAACCCGAGGTGAAATGTAAAGTGATGTCGAGGGCCGTACCGAGGAGCGGAAGAAATGTGACACAAACTCGGAACCACGATCGGAAGTGATGTGTTCCGGGACTCCGTACTTGGAAAAGACATGAAGTACAAATAGAAGCGCAAGGTCGGAAGAAGAGCAAGTGGTATGAGTGGGAATGAAGATAGACTGCTTGGAGAAACGATCCACGATAACGAGTATAGAATCATACTTGGAAGCCGATGATTTTGGAAGTTGATCTATGAAATCCATAGATATTGAATGCCATGGGCGTCCGGGAACCGGAAGTTGTTTCAGGGTTCCGTACGGGCGGTGGCGCTGTGGTTTAGAACGCATGCAAGTATTACAAGACTTACAATAGTCCTTTACAAACGTCCGTATAAGCGGCCAAGTATATTCGCGTCGAATTAGCTCGAGGGTCTTGTTCTGTCCAAGGTGTCCTGAAAGCGGGTGGTCGTGTTTGTACTGTAAAACCCGAAGCCGAAGGGTTCCGGAGTCCGGAACATAGATCCGGTTATCTAGACGGAGGAAACCGTCCGGGGTTACAGTCCAACGATTCTCGGGAGTCCGCATTCGGATAACTGCGACCGGGTCATTAGGGAGAGCTGATAATATGTCAGTATGTAACTGTTCAATGTCCATGATGATACTAGCGCGAAGAGCAGGTACAATAAGTGAGGTTGCTCGGAGAGAAGTGATAAGCTGTTCCTGGGTGAACACTGGACGATAGTTATGCGGATTGACCTTAGCGTAGTCGCTATCCCCCTCTTTAGGTAGACGTCCCATCGTCTAGTCAGAGCATCCGGCTTCGCCCCGAGTTTTCCGGGTCGAAAGCGGATCACTAGATTGAACTGGGAAAGATACTCGGACCATCGGGCTTGTCGCCGGGACAAGATCTTGGTTGTGGAAAAGTATTCCAAGTTCTTGTGGTCTGTGACGACATCGATGGGTGAACCGGAACCTTCCAGGTAATGACGCCAGACTTGGAATGCTTCGAAGATAGCAAGCAATTCCTTGTCGTGGGTGTCGTAGTTTAACTCGGGAGGTGTAAAGGTTCGTGAGTGGAAAGCGATAGGGTGAATCTCGCCATCATCGGAAACTATAGACAGGATAGCAGCCAACGCGTAATCCGAAGCGTCGGTTTCCACGATGAGCTGCTTGTCGGGAACCCAATGGGTAAGAATGGGTGCCGACGTGAAAGCGTCCTTAAGTTCAGTGAAAGCGGAACGGCATTTTTCCGAGAAGTTCCACGGATTACCCTTCCGGGTAAGGCGGGTGAGCGGAACAACTATGTCGGAATAGTTGTATATAAAACGCCGATAGAAATTAGCGAACCCAAGGAAGGATTGAATGTCTTTTACTTTCCTTGGTTCGGCCATTCTTGAATAGTCTTCACCTTTGTTGGAGACATGGTGAGACCGTTGGGCGATAGTATATATCCGAGATATTCCACGGATTCCGAGTGGAACTCACACTTATCCGCGCGCGCGTACAACCCGTGCTTCCGGAGTCGACGCAAAACTTCCCTGACATGTTGGCGATGTTGCGCAAGGTTATCAGAGTATATAAGGATGTCATCCAAATAAACTATGACGCACACATCAAGAAGGTCTTTGAAAACATCGTTCATGAAGCGTTGGAAACCCGCGGGTGCATTGGAAAGTCCGGGCATGACTAGCCATTCAAAGGATCCATAGCGAGTCCGGAAAGCGGTTTTCCATTCATCGTCCTCAGCAATGCGGACCAGGTGGTACGCATGACGCAGGTCGATCTTGGTGTAGATACGGGCGCGACGGGGACTGTCGAGCAAATCTGAAATGAGTGGCAAAGGATAACGATCCTTTTTAGAAATAGCGTTCAACCCGCGGAAATCCACACAAAGCCGAAGCGATCCGTCCTTCTTGCGGACAAAAAGGACGGAGCCCCGCGGAGAGCGTGAAGGTTGAATAAATCCGATCCGGATATGTTCATCGATGAATTCCCAAGAGCGGAAAGCTCGGATTGGGAAAGGGAATAGATCCGACCTACAGGAGGTGAAGCACCTTCTTCTAGGTTGATCTTTAAGTCGTAGGGACGGTGAGGGGCAAGTGTATCTGCCCGGGACTTGCTAAATACATCAGCAAACTCGTGATACTCAGACGGTATTGAAGAGAGATCCGGAGCTTCCTCTGGATTGAGGGCAGCGGCGGAAGCGACAGCACCAAGCTGGATACGGAAAGTCTGTGCTCCCTCTAAACGGCATGCACGCGAGAAGGCGGCACCATTTATTAGCGAAATGCTAGGAGGAGGTGGCAGAGACTCATCAGAGGTGACCGGAGATGGATCCTCGGAAGCGGAACCTGGTTCCGAGATCCCGGATTTGAGCGGAAGTTGCTCGGAAGTGTCTGGAGTCCGGAATGTTAATGAGCCCGATACCCAGTCAATCAACGGATTGAAGCGGGTGAGCCAATTGTATCCTAGGACTGCAGAACACACGGAATCAAGAGGTGTCACATAGAGTTCGACTGTAATACATTCACCGGTAGGGAATAGTACAGGCAGTGTAACGAACTCGGTTATAACATGATTGGTGGTGCCATCGAAAAGTCTGAGAGCGATAGGTGGAGTAGGTGAGGTAGTAATAGCATGTGTCCGAACGAAAGATGAATCCATAAAACAATGGGTAGAACCCGAATCGACTAGAGCGCTATATGAAACTGTACAGGGTGTAGGGAGAGCATGGATGGTACTACAAAGTGGAATATGAAGGGCATTGGGGTCGGAAAGAGCGGAAGCGTTGAGTCTTACCTGCATCGGCTGCGCACAAGGGGAACAACGCGGTCCTCGGCTTGTGTGGTGTCCAGAGGACCGCTCCCTATTTTTCGAACCCGAAGCCGGGTTGGAAAGAGGCGCGGACCTGCGGGTCGAGGGACCCGCAGAAGCCGACGTAGGAGCCGAAGCGGATATTCCGGATGCCCGGGCTCTAGCCGCGGAAGAGGCAGAGCGGGGACATTCTTTGGCGCGATGCCCCGGATTACCGCAGAACAAGCATAGATTGTTGTCCATGCGACGCTGACGTTCTTGTGGCAAAAGTTTGCCATCTCGACCAACCTTGTCATTCAATTCCGGCCTCCGCTGTTGGGGAGGCTGCGAGGAACGAGGTGGGTGACTACCAGCACGGTGGGGATAGCTCGGACGGGGTGCATATTGGCCCGAAACGAGGCGGGAAGGCGCCGGGGTGACTGCGGGGCGGTTTGTAGTAGCTCTAACAGAGCTATCCGGAACCCGCGGACCCCGAGGCTGGTGGGATTCCCGTGTACGCTCGGACTGGCGTTCCCAGTACCGACTATCGATCCCTTGAGCTAGCTTAATCATCCCGCTTTGTGGTAGGTTTCCCAACATGAGAGATCTCATCCTTAATGCGACCCGGAAACCCGGAATAGAGTCGGTGGCATAAGGACTTATCATCCCAGTCGGTGCGCTGTGCAAACCTGTTGAACTGTACAAGATACTTGGACAGTTTCTGTGAATCCTTCATAACGAGGACATCCAGATCATTCTCGGCATCCCCTTCCGGGTTCGCTAACCCGGTTATCCTCTAGCATGACGATGAAAACCTCCCAAGAGTGAAGGAACTCATCATCAGCATAGGGATTGGAGAGGGTCGGCATAACGAGCTGAAGCGCGGTATCCCGAAGATATGCGAGAGCGAAGTTGACTTGGGAGTGTCCATCCGAGTATTGGGAAGGATTATTCCGGAAGTAAATTTGGCATTGAGTAATGAACTGCTCCAACTTCTCAGCACTGGAACCGTCAAAAGTATCTGGCTTTTGAACGTTGCGTTCCCGACGTGTTCCCGATGTACCCCGGGCGGATTCCGCAACTCTCAAAAGAGCTTCGGCAAGCCGGTCTTCCCGGGAGTGGCGCGCAAGAGGTGTGCGCCTGGGATTGTCGACATCATCCTCATCACCATCATCCCCTGAGTCTGAGGATGGTGGAGACGGAGGATTGGGCTGAGAAGGAGGTGGAGGTGGCGGTCCAATGGTACCACCATCGGAGCCGTGACCTCGGGAGTGTCCCGGTCTGCTGCGACTGTACCGTATGGCGGTGGAGTGCCATCCGGAGGAGCCTGAGCGGATCCGAGGTTCCCGGCTGCAGGAACAGAAAGTAGCTGAGCGGAAGTCGAGGGTGGACCCAGGAAAGTAGCACTAGGAGGTGGTGCTGGGCTGGGTGTAACCCGAGACGGTGTAGAAGGTAGAGAACCTGAAGTACTCCGTGGAGGCTGTTGCCTCGTAGCTGCACGGGTGGCACGAGCACCCACAGCATTGGTATGACTAGCGGTATGCGCTGTGCGAGTAACCGAAGTCCCAGTTGGAGCCATGATAGAAGAGATATCCAAGGTATCAGTATTCGTATACTGTTACGTACCGATTCTCTTCCTGCTTAGAAGTGGTTGCGAAGACACCCGGAGGGTGTGGGAGAACTATAACGGAAACCCGAAGTAAGTACGGGTGCGGAAACGTAGAGCGGGAGTGCGGAAAGAACCGTGGCTTCAGCTTGTGTGCTGCGCCGCCTGGATATCCCCAGGGAATGGTTCGTATTTCGAGTAAGATGATATGTAACAAAGGAAGACGTTCTAGAGTATAAGAGAAGGCTTCACCACTACACTAGGTAGCGGGAGAGAAACCAAGGAAAACCCGGAGCGGGTTTCGAACTTAGAGTAGGAAGAAAGTGTACAGAGTTGATACGAATACTGAAGACTACCTATTACAACTGGAAGACTACTTATACTAAGTAGGAACCTGTAGATACGAATGTAGAAGTATTATACAAAGGACAAGTCAAAGGAGTAAGTAGGAAATGAAGTCTTGGCAAAGCGGAGTAGGGGCGCAAATGACGCGCTCAGAATGAAGAATAAGGAACTAATCTACAAAGGCCATAATGAAACGTATAAGTAGGAATGGAAGGGAGGAGTAATAGAATGATGACGCGGTGAGGCCGTCATAAGAGAAAGTACGTATCCGGGATACCCGATAGAAAACCCGACGGGTTCCGGGTACGTTCCCGGGCGGGAACGTCGGGAAGTGTAAACCCGAAGCGGGTACATTCCGGGAACGGACCGGGTATGTTAGAAGGTCACGTGGGAACGTCGGCACGATGTATCCGGACATGGATATAACAATTATTCTCAATGCATATTGCTGCCACCATTTCAAACTCTCTTTTGAATGCTTTCCATTCTTTCTTGTTCTGAGGGTCAATCGTCGCATGCTTTTTAACTATTTTAGACAGTTGGGAAGCACATCCTATATCCACATCTTCATCATATTCCTTTAGGACATGGTTTTTAAATGCTTCCCACAAAACTCCTTGAGTCTCCGCAAACTGTGACACAATATCCTGCACCTGACTGTGAGTGATAGTTTGTAGTGCATATGAAATTCGTTCGTTTTCATCCTCAAACATGTACCACTCAAAACAGGACTGTAGACTTTAAAGCTAAAATCTAACTTGAGTGCCTTTCTGTCCCACTTATTTGCATCTCTGCTAAAGGGATCTGGCATATCTTTTGGCATCAGGGTTCTTCTCATGGGTGGATTGGCTATTGCTTCTCCAGCTGCTTGGGGAACTGCTTGTTCTGCCATGAGGACTAAGTAGTGGTTATGTAATGTCTCTGGCTATGTACAATGTAACATGTGATTCTCTAGGAGTTTGCAGTTTCTCTTACTAGACTCAAATCAAATCACTTAAACAATAATCTTGGAAAGTTCACTTTTATTCACTACACTATGTCAAGGTACTTTATAACAGAAGCTGCGTGGGGGATAGCTTGGGTCTACAGGACAAAACTCATCTACTTTATATACTGCTGGAAATATGGTGGCTGATGGTACTGCATAGCTGCTAGATAGGTGCATTCAGGGTACTAGGGCTCATAAACTACGTCACTGACAAGGGAAAGCCATATGCTCATGGAGCATGCTGGACAGAGGGTCATGTGTCTGTCATAGGAGGTTGCACAACAGGGGATATGGCACCGTGCACATTCCTTCAGTTGGGACAGGATTGGCTATATGCGGATGTGCTAAGAATAGTGCAAAGGTCTATCAGGGCTCAGAGCTTATTACTTTAATTAAACACACATCACTTTGCCGGTTACTCTGAGAGAAGTCAGTCAGTTGGCTCAGGGTTCCGGGGGTTGCCAAGGCATCTAGTAAGGTGCTTCGTCATCACTTGCTTCTCTTGGGTAATGATCATGTTTGATCACATGACCTTTGTGCATCACTAGACATGTTCTGGCTGTTATCCATTTAGTTGCTGAGTTTGGTGCCATTGCTTTACTGTCTCTTCTGTGCATAGTACTACCTTAGGCTTTGTCATATTCATACCCTTGGTAAGTGTACTTCTTAGTACTTTTAACTGGCAGCTTGGGTCTCACTCCAATTCTGTAACTAACCCATGTTTGTTACTGTTTGATGAGTACTAATTACATGTATAGAAAAGCTAAAATCCACGACTATAGGTAGTGTATGCCTGTCAGGCATCTCATAGTGAGCACTTTACACTCACCCCCTGTTACATGTGGAATCCACGTGAATTCCACCTTGTCATGTGTACTTCATGTGTACTTCATATGTACTACACTCCACCTCAAATGTATTTAAATCAGCAAATTTCCATTCAAATTTGCGATTTTTGTACACATGAAGTACACATGTAGTGCACATGTAGGGGTGAAATATCGAAATTCCACATGGAATTGCAAAGTGAAATTCACAAGGAGTGCACATGAACTAGTTACACTTGTACAGTACACATTGAATTTATGTGTAATACACTTACCGGTTACTATTATAATAAAAATAAATGATTTACCATAACGGCACGAAGGGGAATTGAACCATTGATCACAGCTTTGATTACTAATCACACTAAAAGGGTCAAATTAACAGTTAAGCCAACTGGCCATATAATATCTTTGAGGCAAAGGCTACATAATGACCTCCAGCATATTGCTAACATGTTGCCAGCTCATCGTTCCTTGCCCTGCTTCTTCACTCCCAACTACCATCTCCCACTCTCCCTACTCTTCCTTCCTCTCCTACTCTCCCATTCTCCCTTCTCTCTCTCCCTCTCCCCCACTCCCCTCGACCTCTGTCCCCTATCAAGAGGGTACACCTGAAGCAAGACAGTACAAAAAAGGCAAGAGGGCCATGCACACAGTGTAGGAGGGGTAGAACAGTGATGAGCACATAGGGTGAGAACAGCAGGAAATGACATGCGTGCAGGGTGAGAAAGGTGGGGAATGACAAGTGTGGAGGGTCAGAATGGGGGGGAATGATAGACGTGCAGGGCAGGTATGGCGGGGAACAATGTGCATGGAAGGTAGGAAACGACACATGTGGAGGGCAGAAACAGCAGTAAACGACACATGTGAAGGGCAGGAATAGGGGGGGAATGACGCGCATGGAAGGTAGGAACAGGGGGAACAATGTGCGTGAAGGGCAGGAATGAGAGGGAATAATGCGCATGGGGAGCAGAAGCAGCCGGGCAATGACAAGTGCTGTTGGGAAGGCAGGCAACAATAGCGGGGGGGAAGGTGTTGATGACGACAAGCAGGCAGGGGGTGATGAGCAGGCAGGGCAGGCAGGCGGAGCGCAATATCACATGACTGATATTAAATATTAGTTGTACTTAAATAGTTTTAAATATACTATTATTTTTAAATGATTTGAGTGAAGTACACATGGATTCCACATGTACAATTTCATGTGTAGTTCACTTTCTTCATAGCCAAATTCACCTTCTGCATGAAATTTTTTAAGAAGTGGAATTCACATGTACTTCATGTGGAATTAGGTGAAGTGCATGTGGAAATTCTACAATTAAGTGTATTTTTGTGAAGTACACATGTATAGGTGGGTGTGTGAACTGCTCATAGTAAGCACTGCAGTAGACACATACACACTTTACTGTAGGTCTGACATTGTAATTATATCTACGTTTTGAATGATATTTCTTGTTCACACATATTTTTATTTGAACATGAGTACTCTGTCTTTTAACTTGAGCATGTGTGTGATTGGTATTCCTATTCACACTCACAAATATTGCACTCACACTCAATGTCCTTTAACTTGAGTGTGAGTGTGGGTGTAATTGGTATTTGTATTCACAATTACAAATATTATACTCACACTCAATATCTTTTAACTTGAGTGTGAGTGTAATTAGTATTTCTATTCATGCTCACAAATATTACACTCACAATTAATATTCTTTAACTTGAGCATGAGCATGAGTATAATTGGTATTTCTATTCATACTCACAAATATTACACTCATGCTCAATGTCCTTTAACTTGAGCATGAGTGTAATTAGCATTCCTATTCACACTCACAAATATTACACTCACACTCAATGTCCTTTAACTTGAGCATGAGTTTAATTGGTATTCCTATTCACACTCACAAATATTACACTCATGCTCAATAACATATAATTTTTTTGTGAATGTGAAGTAAAAACTTTGAGTGTGAGTTGACAGACCTTGAGCATGAGTTGATGACCTTGAGCATGAAAACTCAGACCCTGTGTGTGAATGTATGGACCCTGTGCGTGAGATGTTGACCCTGAGTGTGAAATCTCGACCCTGTGCATGAAGTAAAATCTTGAGCATGAGGTGTGCATGCACACTCAATCCACACTCACACCTTGAGCATGAAATATAAATATTACTCTTCAACATTTGACTTCATATCTTGAATAAAAGCCTCACTCACATTCACAATATGATACAGTCATACAACACTAGTATGTACATTTGATTTACACTCTTTTTGACTCACAAATGGGCCATTTAGAACTAAAATAAATACCTTGAGCATGACATGCTCAATCACACTCACTTTTGTGTGTGCCTCGAATTTTCTATGTGCCTCAACATTTAGGTTCTCATAACTTGGCCTATTGGAGAAATCACTCCTGAGTCAGACCTTTCCTCATACCAATGCAATACCAATCCATCTCCCCATTGTAGTTTTACATGTTTATGCAACAGAGTAGAGACTTCTTATATACACTCATTGTTTCTCAAGTTGATCATAGGCAAGGTTCAAATCTTTTTTTCATCTTACATTGGTGCTTACTTCCCTCAACTTACTATGTGTGCTAGCAGAAAATTGTTTGATCTGCGAATTCCCTAGCCAGAAACTCATATACAAAGATGTAGGGTCATTATATTTGCATCGAAGAGTCATGGTGTTATGAATTAATTGGTCTGCCAAATTATCAGGTTGTGTACTCTGGAAGAGCTTCATTCTTCACAGGTGTGCCAGGTAAAACAATGTTCAAGCCTTCAAAGTGCCTTATTTCGCACCACCATCTCAACCTCAATTTGTTTTTCAAAAATTTCTTCCCCACACATGTAGTTCTGACATTTATTGTGCTGGGTGGTGAATTTTCCATTCTTCTGACTTAAAGTGAGTCAGGTTGCAAGGGGCTGATGATGGGGACCTTTTTAAGAGTGCAGTGTGCATTTTTCATTGTATTCCAGCAAACTAGAGATTTGAGCACATTAGAGTGCTCATTGTGAGATTTGTCAATGCTCAACAGGCTTCACCTAGAGATCAGTCTTGCTTTTCAAAAAGGTATGTGATGTGCATTGTGGATGTTTAGACTAATTTCATGGACTGTGTACAGGCATTTCTAGGAGTGTTTCATCGCATTTAACTATGTCACCTGGTAATTATTGACCCCACCATACTGTTTCAACGATTCGTGGGCCTGGCAGGTAATTTACTCGAAATTTTCTGTGTTGTTCTCCCTGAATGTTCGCCCATTTGTTTTAGACCATACATAGTTGCCACTAGTGTTTTTATGTTTGGTTTAGGTACCATATTAAATTCCTTCCACATATAAAATATGTATCTATTCTGTCAATGCAAGCAACATTTTCTTTGCTTCCTTTTGCTCTCTTGAACTTTCACAGTCTCTACTGTTCGTTAGATATTTCTTACACATCAGATATTTTGTCAGATCCATTTAAATCTCCATTTATGGGTGTCACTGCTCATTGGATCTAGTTGAAAGTGGTGCAGATGCTCAATGGCTCACAACATATGCTTACCCTATGTGCAGACTTGGTGGGTTTTCATCATATTCCTGGATATCATACTGGCAAGCACTTAGCTTTCACACTGATGTATATCATCAACCATCTCCAAGTAGCACATAAGATTTGTTTTTTAAAGCCAAACCATTCTATTAATCAATAAACATCATCAACTCTATAGATTGGATGGATTACCTTAGATAATGCAAGTAACAATGACACCACAGTTACTCAATTTGCAGAAGACCTTCTTTGACAGAATATAGATTGGGACCCAGAAACAAAGCAGATTAGTATGGAAAGCTGAACAACCATGCTCAAACACATCACACTGCATGCATGCTTCAATATTTCAATGTGAAATAGCTTCGAAATATTGTGGAAATATTCTTTATATTACATCATATTTCACTTTGTAATACTCTTACAATTTACATATGATATTTCTGACGTATTTGAAAGTCACAATAATGAAGAAATATTGAAACCCAGATCCCCATATTCTTTGAAATCTGTTATTCAATATTTCAAAGGTTTTTCACCTATGAAATAACAAAGAAATATTTATTTGTCACACTGGGTAATCACAATGAGCTTTGTTTATTATTGTCTCATCTTTATGACATATGTCACAAAGTTCTTATCTAAGATCTTAGTGGCATTGTGACATATGTCAGATCTTAGATAAGAACTTTGTGACATATGTCATAGTCATCACACTTGTCCCACAGTGTCACAGTTGTCACATGTGTCCCACAGTCGTCGCACTTGTCACAGTTGTCGCACTTGTCACACTTGTCATAACTGCGACACTGTGGGATAACTGTGATAACTGCAGCAACAAGTGTAACACTGTGAGACACCTGTGACAACTGTGACAACTGTGATGACTGCAACAAGTGTGACAACTGCAACAACTGCAACAACTGCAACAACTGCAACAACTGTGACACTGTGACACTGTGGGACAAGTGTGATGACCATGACATATGTCACAATGCCACTAAGATCTTGCTAAGATCTCTTAGATAAGAACCTTGTGACATATGTTACAAAGATGAGACAATAATAAACAAAGCTCATTGTGATTACCCAGTGTGACAAATAAATATTTCTTTGTTATTTCATAGGTGAAAAACCTTTGAAATATTGAATAACAGATTTCAAAGAATATGGGGATCTGGGTTTCAATATTTCTTCATTATTGTAACTTTCAAATACGTGCGAAATATCATATGTGAATTGTAAGAGTATTACAAAGCGAAATAATGATGTAATATAAAGAATATTTCCATGATATTTCAAAGCTATTTCACATTGAAATATTGAGGCATGCATGCAGTGTCAATTACTGAGATCAACTGGTCCTTTGTAAACCCAATTTTAATTTTACATTTGTGTTTCATTTATACCATTAAAATTGAATGTAACAACACATAAATATTTATAACATGTATCACAGCTGGCAGGCAACTATTTTGCCATCACCATTGGCCAGCAAAATTGACAGCAATAACATTAGATATTGCAATTGGCAAAACAATTGTATAACATAGGCAAAACATTTTCCTATATATGGAAATTATTTCCATTTATAGTAATGGATTTTGCTTACATTTTGTCTACATCTTGTGATGGCATATATGTACCCAATATGTAGCATTATTGGTGTCAGGTTTACATGGATTTCGCCAACTGCAAAAAAGTTGCCTGCCAGCAGTGTATTAGCACATGTGTGCAAAGTTTAAGGATACAAAAGTAAGAAATGAAACTGCTATATGTTTTATACTTGTTTTTGGACATTTCGGCTCAATACCACTCCTTGTACAGTGTCACACTTTATGTGACATGTACCATGATTTGTGACTGATATTGGCTAACATCCCTGATCAGGGTCTATGACAGGGCCCTTCCATGTCACAGATCTCATGAAATTTCGGAAAAGACAGTAAATTTAACATATCAGAACATCCACACCTACAACTCTTTAACAAAGTAGGTAAATTAAGAGTACACATATTGTTCTTATTATAAATTATGCGAAAATTAATGTGGAAACAATCTGTCTTGAGAAAATGGGCAGTGTACAAGGGAATAGCAATAGGGATGAGTGTCACATCATTCAAGATGCCACAAAGAATTGTTGAATGAGGCTTAGGGAACTCAGCAATCTCACTGCTTCCAATAGCTCTGTTTCAACTATTCAGAGGGTGTTGGACAAGCATAATTACTATTGACTCATTGCAAGAAAGAAGCTGTGCCTCAGACCACACTATAAGGAAGCCAGATTTGATTGGGTGAAGAAACAGAGAGGACTTTCAGCTGAGGATTTTATGTTTACCATCTTTTCAGATGAGTGCTATATCTGTCTTGATGACAAGAGTCACCATGTCTTTGTCACTCACTGCCCTGATGAAGAATTTATTCAGGACTGTCTAGTACCAATCTTTAAGCGATCTCCTGTTCACATTATGGTTTGGGCTTGCATCATTTCAGGGAGGAAGGGGCTATTATTAGTACTGGATTATCCTGGAGGGAAGAGAGGAGGAATGACTGCAGCATGATACCAGGAGCAGGTTTTGGAGGCTGGACTTCAACCATTCTATGATGATGTGGTAGCAGAGAGGGGATATGTAGATTTCCAGCAAGATGGGGCACCTTGCCATCTTGCAAACTCAACAATTTCATGGTTTAAGAATGCAGGTATATGGCTTGCAGACCATCCACCCAATTCACCTGATATCAACCCTATTGAGGCACTTTGGTACAACCTGAAGGTTATAATTCATTCAGGACCTCCTCCTTCAAATATTGATGCCCTCAAAAAGGTGATAGAGTCAGCCTGGGATGTACTGCCGCAGGAAATAATAGACTGGCACATTGCAAGCATGCCAAGTTGTGTTAAGATGCTAAAGGAGGAAATACTTCATTTTGAACTGACATTATTTATTATAATATACCTATAACTCTGCTCTACAATTTTTGTAATATATCTTGAACATATGGTGAAGTTATTATCAATGTTTTCGGGGAGGAGGAGGAAAACCATGTGTGGGAAAAATCATGACTGCCATCACTTTTGGCACCCACGAGTAGTACTGTACAAAGGACCAGTGTGACTCAGTATGATTGAGCTCTGATGTTTGGCACCACAGCTTCCCAGTTAGATTTTACAATCTTGGTTTCAGAATTTCACTTAAGTGAGAATGAGCACTTACTAACTGAAGTGTGGTTGTCCAGAGGGGTGTCAGCCAAATTTATCATTTAACAGCAGTGTTATATGATATGGGATATCATATAAGGTCTGAGTTTTATGAGTGAGGCATATACTATATGTATATACAGGCTATTCATAAGTACTCATTACTTTATGCTTATTATTATTGTGATAGTATTATGAGTACTCATAAGTACTCATTACTTTATGTTTCCTATTATTATTGTAATGGTACTGTGGGTAATCATAAGTACTCATTACTTTGTATTTCCTATTGTTATTGTAATGGTACTGTGGGTAATCATAAGTACTCATTACTTTGTATTTCCTATTGTTATTGTAATGGTATTATGAGTACTCATAAGCACTCATTACTTTATTATTGTGGGTACTCATAAGTACTCATTGCTATTACAGATTACTAGTTGATCTGCGCTTCACATATTTCCCACGCTTCGCATTTGTCACGTACTTCACGCGCGTCACGTTCGTCACACATATTCCCGCGCCTCATATTTCTCCCGCGCATTGCATTTGTCACATACTTCATGCGCGTCACGTTCGTCACACATATTCCCGCGCCTCATATTTTTCCCGCGTATCGTATTTGTCACGTTATTCACGCGCGTCACGTTCGTCACACATATTCCCGCGCTTCGCATTTGTCACATACTTCCCGCGTGTCACGCTTGTCACATATATTCCCGCGCTTCACATCTGTCACATTTGCTGCGCGTCACGTTCGTCACATATATTCCCGCGCATCACATCTGTCACATTCTTCCCGCCCGTCACGTCTGTCACGCATATTCCCGCGCATCAATGCATCATACATTTCCCACACATCATATTTGTGACAATTTTTGCGCGTGTCACGTCTGTCACAATTCTCCCACACTACGCATATATCGCACTTGTCACGCTTTAGTGCGTTTGTCACGTTCTTTATAAGCGTTACGCTTTTATGAATGTCACACATCTCACATCTATTTGTCACACTTTTCATACTCATCACAGTGCATTTGTCATGCTTTGTATGTGTGTCACATGTCACATAAGTCACATCTGTTTCTTGTGATTTGCACATGCATCATAGTCATCATGTCTTTGAGGCTTTCATCATGCTTTCACACACATCATAAGTGTTACTTATGTCACATCTTTGAGATTTATAACACATTTCAAGCACATTGTGCTTGCATTTGTATCATGATTGTGACATGTTGATGGGGTTCCAACAGGTCTATAATGAAAAATGTTCTGTACATTTCATATCCAAGGAATCAGAGCACTCAGTGATGCCACATTTAACCCATATCTCATTACTTAGCTGGGTAATTCAGCCTCTTGCATTGACAAGTCAGTCATTGATTCAGACCCTGTAGAAAAATTTCTTAGGCAAGAAAGGAGAAAAGACAAAGTAGTCTTTCTGAAAAGAGAACAAGAAGAAAAGAAGGTGATGATGTAGTTGACACTAAACTAAAGAATAGAAAAGCAAGTAATGATCACTGAGCAAGAAAGTGATGAGAAGTACAGGAGGGGGTTTCATATGTATGAATGGATACTAATACTAAAAGAACTATATAACATAAATCAGAGATGTGAAACACATGACAGTGTAGAAGTGTCATGTAATCATATAGAGTAAGCATACATGTGACTTAATAATGTGTGTTGAAGATATAAGAATAACCAATGGTTAATGCAAGAATCATGATCATTTAATGACTGAGACATATGAGTTTAATGTGATGTGGAATCACATATACTGACCATTCTTTCAGATTTGTTATCCATATGTAATTCTTTCAGTATATGTCCTTTTCTGTTCAGTTGTTAAATATTTCCAAAATATTCATTTCTATCATAATGATCTCATCATCTCTCATATTCAGACTAACCATTATAGTTTTTACTTTGTCATTTAATTACATCTCTAGTTCTGATTATTAAACATCATATCATCCCATTTCCAAATTTCTCATGCTCTGTCAGTGTGGGTAAGCCTTCAACTACATATACACTCTACATTTTTCATTCTAGTTTCTTATTACTACCATGCTTCTATAACTTTCTAATTGTTATTTTCTGTGTTACAATCTCCAATTCTACAAGTACATATCATTTCATCTGCATATATAATTCACTCTACTATTAAATACTTATTCCACTCTCATGACAACTTGAATAGTGGTAGAGACAGAAAAATCTGATGGGATTGGAAAGCATTGTATTTGTGAAAAAGTTGCAATGCACTTGAAAAATGTGACATGCATGCAAATTGTCACAGCGTGACGCGCCTCAAAGACGTGACACATGTGACGAGTGTGAAATGCGTGACAAATAGATGTGAGATGTGTGACATGCATAAGAGCGTAACGCTTATAAAGAACGTGACAAACGTGACGCGTGACGCGCATAAAAGCATGACAAACGCGCTAAAGCGTGACAAGTGTGATATATATGTAGTGTGGGAGAATCGTGACAAACGTGACGCACGTGAAAATTGTGACAAATGTGCCACGTGGGAAACGTGTGATGAATGTGATGTGCGGGAATATGCGTGACAAACGTGACGGGCGGGAAGAATGTGACAAATGTAATGCGTGGGAATATATGTGACGAACGTGACGCGCAGGAAATTTGTGACAGATGTGACCCGCGTGCAGTATGTGATAAGTGCGAAGCGCGAGAATATTTGTGACGAACGTGACACGCATGAAGTACATGACAAATATGAAGCGCGGGAATATGTGTGACGAACGTGATGCGCGTGAAGTACGTGACAAATGCGATGCGCGGGAAAAACATGAGGCGCGGGAATATGTGTGACGAACGTAACGCATGGGAAAATTGTGACAGATGTGACACACTTGAAAAGCGTACATAATTCTATTAGAATAATAATAGGAAGCATAAAGTAATGAGCACTTATGAGTACACATAATACTATTAAAATAATAATAGGAAGCATTACAGTAATAATAGAAAACATAAAGTAATGAGTACTTATGAGTACATATACTAGTATTACAATAACAATAGGAATTATAAAGTAATGAGTACTTATGAGTACACATACTAGTATTACAATAATAATAGGAATCATAAAGTAATGAGTACTTATGAGTACACATGCTAGTATTAAAATAATAATAGGAATCATAAAGTAATGAGTACTTATGAGTACACATGCTAGTATTAAAATAACAATAGAAAACATAAAGTAATGAGTACTTATGAGTACACATATTAGTATTACAATAATTATAGGAATCATAAAGTAATGAGTACTTATGAGTACACACACTAATATTACAATAATAATAGAAAGCATAAATTAATGGGCACTTATGAGTACACATAGTAGCATTACAATAATAATAGGAAGCATAAAGTAATGAGTACTTATGAGTAGACATAATACAATTGTAATAATAGTAGAAGCATAAAGTAATGAGTACTTATGAATAGCCTGTATATACATATAGTATATGCCTCACTCATAAAACCCAGACCTTATATGATATCCCATATCATATAAGGCCTATGATAAATGAGAAATTTGGCTGACACTTATGTTGTCCAGTACTACTTGTGTGTACTCAATCAATTTTTTAGTTCTTTACATTAAAATAGAGATATATCTATAGGCTATATGAGCTCTGATATATGTATATATGTACTAGAATGATATAAGCAGTATATGTTTATATTAAGTGAATCAAATATTTGCCAATTACTTGCTATAAATGTCCTTCAACTTGTGACAAGTTATAAGAGTTTATGGTAGCAGGGTAGGAGCTTTACTGAAAATCCTAACATCAACAAAACAGAAGATGAACAATATATGAGAAATCATAATGTAAACAGTAGGAATTCAAAGTTGAGCTATGATAGGGATTGAACTTGGGACCCACTGAATTGTAAGTGAGGTATGTACAGGGACTAACATGGGTTAGCATATTCCAGGTGCTAACCCAAATTATGTCACCCATGTGGGTTAACACCCACCCAGGTGATCAATGGGTGTCACCTGCAGGTTAAGGGGGATACACTGATTAAAAATAGAAAATTTAAACTCAGCCAACCTGTAATAACAGTCTGCTAAGATCCTGCAAAATATGTGTTGTTTTGAGAATGTGAGATTGACTGGGTATCTTGAAGTTATCAGAACATGGTTTGCTTGCTCTTACTCCCATCTGTCTACCATCTTGATGCCACCTCATGCTACTAAGGTCCATGCTACCAGAGCAAGAGATAGAGCTGTTGCTTCAAATTCCCCTGTATCTACACCACAGCCAGCTTCTACACCTGAGCCCCACACCCCCAGCCCAGAAATCATATACAATGTTCTCAGTAGTGCACCACCAGTGATTGTTTCTCCAATCAAAAGCAGGCAGAGAAAGGCTGCTACTTTGATATGAGGGAAGTTACATCTAATATTTAATTAGAATCATCTCAAATGACTTGGTGGGCACCCATATATAATCATTATGATATTTCTCTTGAACATCACTACAATGATGATGGCTCACCTAAGGAATTTATGTTTACTTTCACATGCAAGATTAAGTCCAAGACAGACCATCCAGTACAATATCACCCAAGAATGAACACCAGTGAAGGTACCAGAAATTTACACACCAGCAAGATTGTATGCAGTAAATGACTAGGTAGTACACCAGCTGTAACAACTGAAGTTAATACAACAATTCCAATCATACCTTACTTGGAAGCAGCTCACTGAGCTCTTATTGCAATATGTTGTGCAAAATACCATTGCTCATTCAACTCAGTCCTAGATGAAGAATATCAAGCTGAGGTCATGCTGTGCCCTGGTACCAAGATTCCACTCCCCATTACTGTTGGGAGAGATATTAATGCAGTATACTTGGAGCTGTCAAAACATGTCCAAAAATATTTTGCAGTATTGATATACCTGATGGCTGTACAATACGTATAGGCATAATTTTTGCAATATCTATATAATATAAGCCACTCAATTGCAATCATAATTGGATTACCTAAGCATTGAACTGGGGTCCGAACTGCCAACAATTGTGCTATTGATACACCTAGTAAAATATAAGAGTTATTTTTCAAAATATAATAGACATCTGGTACTAGTAATACAGTTAGCGAATCAAGTCCAAGAGTCCAAGAGTTGGGGCAAGTCCCAAGCTGCTAGCTAAAGTATTCTACATGAGTACACTATCAAGGGAGGAGTCCAAGGGCTGGGGTTGAGTCCTGCACTGCCAGTCAAAGTATCACCTCCAATATGAATTAAGGGATTCAACATAACAACAATATATTTGTGCAGCTCAATGATTCCTACATCCATTACAACATACTAAATAACTATACAATAAAGAAAAGAATCTAAAGATGAGCTCTTTACACTTAGCCAGGTGTTCTGTACGGATCCACGCAGAATCCGTGCGGAATCTGCACAGATTTTTCTCTTTTTGTCAGAGGTTTTTTTGGGTCTGTACAGATTCTGCACAGATTCTGCACAGAATCAAAAATTCCGTGCGGATTCCGCAGAATTCCGCATTACAGACCTGAAAAATTCTGTACAGATTCTGTACAAGAATCTGTACAGAATCTTATTATACTTATTTCCTTATAGAAAATTAGAATAGAAAATTGTATGATACTAAGCACTAAGTGTGACACTCTCCATTAAGCGTGACACTAAGGTTTAAATGTGACACTATACATTGATTGTGACACTAAGGGTTAAGCGTGACACTAAGCATTGAGTGTGACACTATGGGTTGAGTGTGATACTAAGGGTTGAGTGTGACACTCTGCATGAAGCGTGACACTAAGGGTTGAGTGTGACACTAAGGGTTAAGCGTGACACTATGGGTTGAGTGTGACACTCTGCATGAAGCGTGATACTAAGTGTTGAGTGTGACACTATGGGTTGAGTGTGACACTAAAGGTTGAGTGTGACACTATGGGTTGAGTGTGACACTAAGTGTTAAGCATGATACTAAGTGTTGAGTGTGACACTAAGAGTTGAGTGTGACACTAAGGGTTGAGTGTGACACTAAGGGTTGAGTGTGACACTATGGGTTGAGTGTGATACTAAGTGTTGAGTGTGACATTCTGCATTAAGTGTGACACTAAGGGTTGAGTGTGACACTAAGTGTTAAGCGTGATACTAAGTGTTGAGTGTGACACTCTGCATTAAGCGTGAAACTAAGGGTTGAGTGTGACACTCTGCATTAAGCATGATACTAAGTGTTAAGCATGATACTAAGTGTTGATTGTGACACTAAGGGTTGAGTGTGATACTAAGGGTTAAGCATGATACTAAGTGTTGAGTGTGACACTATGGGTTGAGTGTGACACTATGGGAGGACATTACACTGACCCACATTCTCAGGAGAATCCAGTGAGATTCTCATGAGACTCTCTGATACTCCAGTGAGAATCCAGGTTAATTTTAGTGATAGTACTGAGAGTGTAGAGAGAGTTCACTGAGAATTTACTGAGACTACATTGAGAAAATAAACAATTTTCATCTCACTAAAATCTCACCAAATTCTCATTGGGTGAGAGTCTCAGAGAGTGCAGTGATACTATAGTGAGATGAATCTCAGAGAGTCCAGTGAGAATCTCTTGATAGTAAGTCACTGGGCTGTCAGTACATTCTCTGACATTAAACTCTGTTGTCACAAGTTCCCACACAACATTGGTCCACATCAAAGATCTGCATCGAAGATCACGTGACCGTGTGACATGGTCCGTGCGTTTTTCGTATTCGGTTTCGGTTCCCTCGTGTGATGTCATGTGACATGGTCCGTGCACAAATGGTCTGTGCGTGGTTTTTGGATTTGGTGGAATTACCCGGACTGGTTACTCGCTCCTCCCCCCACTTTCCCCCTCTTCGCCCTTTCCCACCCTTTTCCCTTGACTCGCTTCCTCTCTCTCTCCTCGCTCTCTTCTTGTCCCTTCTCGCTGTAAGTCTGGAACATGGTGGAGGGTCGAAACGATTTGTTGTTGGGGGAGATACCAACAAGTAAGTTTTTTTTTTATGTTTCATTTACTCGTTCTCGCTAGTTTTTTTTTAGCAACAGAGGTGTATCTTCGATGACACCATATGTTGGTACACGCGTGGGTGATTCTGTCATGTAGCGCAAACGCTTGTTCTCGATTCATCGCGTGGGCGATTCTGTCTTGTAGCGCAAATGCTCGTTCTCGACGCACTGCACAACATCCTCCCCCACCCTTTCCGCTCTCTCTTCCTCCCTCCGTCTGCGTGTTCACCCCCCTGGATGCGCTTACCCCCCCTCTCGTTATGCTCACGTTGCGCCGTGCAACGTCGCCGTGTCGACTGTGCGCTGTCTTCCCCTCTCCGTCTGCGTGTTCACCCCCTCGGATGCGCATAACCCCCCTCTCACTATATTCACGTTGCGCCGTGCAATGTCGTCATGTCGACTATGCACTGTCTTCCCCCCCATCTGCGCGTTCCCCCTGGATGTGGATACCCCCTTTCGTTATGTTCACGTTGCACCGTGCAACGTTGTTGCGTTGACTGTGTGCCGCCCCCCCTCTCGTCTGCGTGTTCTCACCCCCGGATGTGCATACCCCCCTCTCGCTACGCCCACATCGTGCCGTCTTCCCCCCTCCGTCTGCACATTCACCCCCCCAGATACGCTTACCCCCCTCTCGTTATGCTCACGTTGCCCCGTGCAATGTCGTCATGTCGACTATGTGCCATCTTCCCCTCCATCTGCGCGTGCTCCCCCCCTGCAGATACGCATACCCCCTTTCGTTATGTTCACGTTGTGCCATGTAACGTTGTTGCGTCGACTATGTGCCGTCTTCCCCCTGTCTGCGTGTTCACCCCCTCGCTATGTTCTCGTTGCGCCGTGTGTCGTCTTCCCCCCTCCATCGCGTGTACCCCCCCCCTCTTCGCTATGTTCTCGTTTCACCATGTCCTATCCTCTCCCCTCTGTCTGCGTGTACCCCCCCTCTCACTATGTTCTTGTTTTGCACCGTGTTGTGTTCCCCTTCTGTCTGCACGTACCCCCCCCTCTGTTCTTGCTCGTTTCACCCTGTCCCGTCCTCTCCCTCTATCTGCGCATACCCTCGCTATGTTCGCGTTGTGCCTGTGCTGTCTTCCCTCTCTGTCCGCGCATACCCCCCCTTGCTATATTCTCGTTGCGCCGTGTGCTGTCTTCCCTCTGTCTGCACATTCCCACACATCTTAGTGTGTGGGATGATTTTTGGTCTTTCTCTGCTTCGGCAGAGGCTTTTCATTTCGGTCCTGTGGTATTCTTGTCCTGGCAATTGTCAGTTGATGAGAACAGCAGGACCTATATGGAAACTTAAATGAATTCTTCTCTCATGCTATTTATAAGTTGAATCTTGTGATATCTTGCTGTATCTCATATATAGAAGCACCTGTGCTGTAAAGTTCCTTCCTTTCCCCCCTCATCAGAGTACATCACTTAACCTCTGCTTTATTGTACTTCAATCTCTATGCCTCCTAGAGCTCTCAGATCTGCTACTGCTGCTGTTTCTGCCACTTCCACCAGGTCCAGGTCCAAAAATTCTGGCACTTCTGTAGCAGTAAAGTCTCAAGCTCCTAGTTCCAGATCCAAGAGAGGTGGAGCTAAGTCAGGAGAAGTTAGTAAAAGTGGGAGAAAGGGAAAAGGGAGAAAGAAGGTTGTAAGTGAGAGTGAGGAGGAGGAGGAGGAGGAGGAGGAGGAGGAGGAGGAGGACAAGGAGGATGTGGTAATGGCTGAGGGAGAAGCAGAGAGTGAGGAAGAAGAAGTTGAAATTGAGGAACAGAGAGAAGGGGAGCAGAGAGAAGGGGAGAAGGAGCAGGAACTGGTGAAAGAGGTGAGTTCTGAAATGAAAAGGGCAGTGATTAGAAAGAAGAAAACCAAGTAAGTAAAAATTACTTCATGATTTCAGTGATTTATACATTTATAGAATAACATCTGTTCAACGTCTTGAAGAAGACCAGCGGAATGATGCTGCTGGACCACCAAAGAAGCTAACAAAGTACATTTTTTTGTTTATTTATATATATTTCTGACATTTTACTTGATTTCAGTGCAGAAAGAATCTTAGAAAATAGCAACATCTCAGTTGCTCCACCACCACACTACCGTGAACGTTCAGGAACAGTTACACCTGCATCTCTTGTTCAAGCATCTGCTCCTCAGGACTCATTTAATTTTCTGTCCATTAATATGGATGATTTATTCAATGATGATGAAAGTTCATCAGTATTTTCACATGCAAGGCAGCCTCTCCAAATTCAAGAAGAAATGGACTTTGAAAATCAGGATGCTACTGAAATCACTCCCCGTAAATCTGTTGATAAAAGGGGAAGATCTGAGTCTTCTGAGTCTCCTACTATGAGTTCCACCAGTCATTCATCAAAAGTTAGCAGAAAATCTATTTCACATCATTCTGCATCTAGTCAGTCTACTTCAAGCCGATCTGCTTCTGGGACTTCATCTAGAAGTTCAATCTCTGAGTCTGATAAATCAACTCAAAATGAATTATTGCATAATCCAATGCAGTTTCAAAATTTTATGAGACAATATGAGTATACTCCTGAAGAGGATATGTCTTTAGATCTTCAAGGCGCCTCAAGAATTACTGGTGGACATAGTCGCCAGAAAGCAGTGGGAAATAATTACAACATTGGAGACAATGATACAATGTCAGAGATTGCATCTGATGCAATTCCAACTACTGGAACTCTGTATATCTACAAAGATTTTTCAGCTGCTGATCCAATATTCTCATTTCAAAAAATTGAAATTCAAGTTTATTTATATAAGATTTTAAAATACATTGGACAGAAGTATAAGTTGATTCAAGTATCCAATCCATATATTTTTTTATGGGAAAGTGAAGGATGGAACTTTGCTGGTCAATATTCTGAGTTATTGAATGATACAAATCAGCAAGTAGAATGGAATCTGGATACAAATGGAAATACATATTGTAAGATTTTACTTGTAAGTTATAATTTATTTCAGAAGTAGTGCATAACTTAAATGGAATTTAGGATGGTTTTGGCACAACACAAACATCAAATATATCTAGTATTCCATCAGGTTCCAATGAAGATGCTTCAACATCTTCCACATCTAAGTTAAGAGAAACAACTTCAGATCAGCAAAAATTAATCAATCTATTCAAAGTTCCCAATGCTTTACGTGATCATACTGTTTCAAATATACGTTTATCCTATGCCAAATGGTTATTCATTGAAAATATCATTAAGCAACTTCCATCAATGATTTCTAGTGGAAAATGGAAAGACAAATTGCCTGGTATAAATATTGTTGCACCAATATTTATGTCAGTACCAGCATATTATAGGTGGAGAGGAGTGTTTACAAAACTTCATATGCACCCTCAAATGAATCTTTGGCTTCAAGGGAATGAAGACATTTCTGACCATGAGGTTTGGAAAGGAAAGACACAGACTCAAGAAACTTTAAAGGCTATTCTTCTGAAAATTGAGAAACAGCAGAAGATTGCTAAGAAAGATGCAAAGGAGACATCTGAAGATGAGGAGTCTTCTGACAATATGAAAAGCAAAGATAAGGGAAAGGGAAAGGGAAAGGGAAAAGAAAGAGTGAGAGAAACAACTAAAGGAAAAGAGAAGGAGAAGGAGAAAAGGAAGGATGGAAAGAGAAAGAAGAACAGAGAGAATCTAAATTTGTAAGAATTTCATTGAACTGCTTTTTGTTTATATTCAGTATCAATATTTTACCTGTTATATGCATACTTTCAACAAGTATGTATTACTTGTACAATTTTTTTTTTTTTCAACTTAGGTCCTACTTTCAACAGTATGGACTGTAAGTTCTGTATTAATTTCTTTTGATCAGATGCATACTTTCAACAAGTATGTATTACTTGTACAAATTTTTTTTTCAACTTAGGTCCTACTTTCAACAGTATAGACTGTAAGTTCTGTATTAATTGCTGTTGTCTTACATTCTTTCAACAAGCATGCAAGATTTGTACTATATTTTACTTCAACAGTATGGCCTTCAGTTTTTCCATTGTATACTTGTTTCACCTTCATTAATATTTATCTCAATGCTGTATTTTCAACAAATACAACATAGAGCAATTTGTATTATATTTTACTTATACTTTCAACAAGTATTCCATATGTACATTATAAACTTAAACAGTTCTTTCCTTGTGTTGTAGTTCAAATACACATATCTCATTGTGTTTGTTTAATTCTGCAAGGATAATAAGCTAACTTAAAATTCTGTAGTTTCTGGCACTCTTTTATTTGGTTTTTCACATTTTATGCCCTTATATCATCTATTCCAAAAGCATGGGCATCTCCAGTACAAGATCCATTTCCAGAAATAACATTTTCTGATTTTTCTGAATTTATTACCAACAACTTCCATGAAGACATTACATTAGCAGTGGTACTCAAACTGATATTCACATTAATAAATAATACAGATCTATTGAATCTTCATGGATACCAAAAACAAGTGTTTAAAAACCTACAACAAGTTGGATTAATGCTCTTATTAGAGTTCTACAAAGAGATATAAATAATAATATTAATTATCTATTTACTGAAGATGAATTTACTGCTGCTGCTGATTTAACCAATATACAGAAAATAAATGCATTGGGCACAAAACTTGATTCATTTGCAACAATTTTAACACTTGATCCAACTATAAAAGGTCATCCTCTTAATTCTGTAAAAACTACAGAAATTGAACCAGTCTTTACTATTTGTCCAAGCCATTATACTTGCTCAACACAATCATGTGATCAAGCACCACTTTACCAAGATGTTCGAAAACGAGATGTTTCACGTGTAACACTTATAAAAGGAATGCATCCTTACAGTAGTGCCTATGTTCTGAAAGGAAAATGCAAGCGTTGTAAATCATTTTACTATGCAGATCATAAAAGTGTAAAACATACAAATGGCACACGTATAAAAGGACTAAAGAACTCTGCAAAATATATAAAGCTTGGACAGCAAATCTGGGGAGACAGATGCTATACAAATGCTGTTCTTCAAGGAATTTATTATTTTCATGCATCTACAGGTGCATTTACAGAATTTTGGAATGAATGCTTCAGAGAATCAGCATTTAAACTGTCTCGTAGACAAACTTGGCAGGCATTTGTTTCTGAAAGTGTAAGACAGGTAGCAACATACAATGATAAAACACTTGTTATAACATCTGATGAACGTGATATACAAGAGTTAACTAGAAAAGCATTTGAAATACTTGGACAGGAAGGAATTATTGCATGTGCCAAAGATCATTCATGTAGTGAATGTACACATGAATATAAAAGTACTCCAGATAGAATAACTGATGATACTCCAGCAGCAGTAGCTGGAATTGATGAAAATCAAACAGTTCCAATTTTACAGGGTGAAGATGCTGATCAATCCATGAGAGAGGAAATAGAAGCTAGAGCACTTTCTCGGCAACAAATTCAACAAATCAACAGTACAACCAATAATATGGATATTGATAATGAACTATCTAGTGAATCATCAAGTGAATCATCTAGTGAATTATCCAGTAGAGTACCAGATACAAATGAATCAAATCAAACTGAGAAACCAATAGTAAATATGGTTGTTATGGATGGAATAATCATGGGCCCAAGACATTGTGCATATGAGAACTGTGATAACAGTTTAGAAAATGAAAAAAAGGTGTATTTTGTATATATCACCAAGCTATGCGTGGTCACTTATGTCATATAAAATCATGTAACAACCCTAAAGAACAAAATTCTAAAACATGTATTAATCATCAGTCACAATGGCACAACCATCTTGTAAGATTTGGTCGGCAAACACTTTTAGGAATAAGAAGACTTATTCGAAGAAGTGAAGAGGAACAAGTAGATTGGCTTCCTCACATAAACCGGCAGGTGATGCCACATGATGATGCTCCTGCACCACATGAGGAGCGAAACCATTACTTTACTGCTCCTCGGTTTTACTGTATTGAGACACTATGTGCACCATGTGGAGCAGTCATTGCATGGACCAAGTTCACAAAATCTGAGGGACCTGGAAATATTATGAGATTTTTAGATCATGTATATCCAACTCTTGAATCTCGTCCAAGTTATGTCTGTATTGACAAAGCATGTGTAGTACTAAAGAATGCTGTGCTAAATGGTGCATGGAGAATCTGGAGTCTAACAACCAGATTTATTGTTGATTCATATCATTATATTAACCACAGAACAACTGATTATACATGTCATAAATGGTGCAACCCAGCACCTTTAAATGGATCTGCACCCAACTTGGTTGTAGTGGAAAATGATATTCATGGAAGACCACATTATAAAAGAGCCTTCAATACTCAGGTAAGAAGAAATTTATATGAATACAGAACATTATTTAATATTTGCATACAGGCTTGTGAGCAACTCAATGCATGGCTTGGAGGATACCAAAACATGCTCAACAGAATGACTGTCATTAACTTCAACTGGACTATACATGCACTTCTATTTATTCATACACAAAAGGTTATTAAGAAGCAACTTGAAAGAAACAATAGTAATCAAGATGATGAAGATATTATGGAAGATGGATCTGATAATTCTGAATTGGAAGAAGAGGAAGCAGAAGAGGAAGCAGAAGAGGAAGCAGAAGATATATATGACAGAGAGGAAGCAGCAGATGAATATGACAGAGAAGAGGATGATGGAATAGCAGATTATGGATTGGATATTGATGTCTAAGTTCTTTGTATTTGTTAATTTTTACATGTCAACCCCTTCAGTTATGCCCCCCCTCTCTATGTAGTTCTTTCCTTCTATTACTTCATTTTCACCTTTTCCCAAGACACTTCCCTCACTTCCCTCACCTCCCATCTTTAAACACAATTTTTATCTGCTCCACTGACTTGTCATGTCAAGAGCATGGACATATTCACATTTCTTATCTTGTTTTACTTTTTATTGCACCTCTGATGAATTATAACAAGTGCATGGACTTATATCACAAATATATAGCTGAATATGATAACTATTAGTTGTATTGTAGTAACAAGTTATAAGATCACTTCAGAAAACCCTCTAACAAAATGTATATCTGAGGTTGACAGGTGAGAGAATACAGTGAGAGTACAGTGAGAGTATGGTGAGAGTACAATGAGAGTACAGTGAGAATACACATATTTGGGGTTTATAACAGTTTTTAAACTGAGAGCACAGTGAGAGTACAGTGAGAGTACAGTGAGAGTACAGTGAGAGTACAGTGAGAGTGGTCTCACTGAGACTACTGATAGTTTAGTGAGACTCTCACTGGATTCTCAATAGTCTAGTAAGACTCCAGTGAGAGTCTCAATAGTCTGATGAGAGTCCAGTGAGAGTCCAGTGACAACTGTGGGAGAGTGCAACATACTGTGAAGTCCGAGCATTCTTAGGGACTGTTGTGCAAGGATGCTTGAATATTCCAAAATTTGTGGATGTTGCAGCACCTCTGTATAATTTACTTAAGAAAGATGCGCTGTTTAAATGGGGCCCTGTAGAGTAGGGGTGGTCACAGATAGCCAGTATCCGAATATCTGCAGATATTATCTGTTTTCGGTACTGTCAGATCGGATACGGATATCTTCCCACAGATATTCAGATAATCTGCAGATATCTGCTCAATGCCTACCCCAATTCCCTTGCACACTGACTATTATCTGCTTATACCCCACTTTAAAATCATATATATATAATAATAAATGTATTCTTCTATTTTACATACTTTTTCTAAGAAATAAACCAGTCATTGTATTTCTATGTTTAAATAAGTGTCATTTTCAGAATTTCATGGAATTCGTGACATGAAAGGGACCAGTCACACATTGTGATCAGGGCTATCACTTTAATAAATGCCACATACATTTTTATGTAATTCAATTCAATTGCAAATAGGTGAAGTACAATTCAAGGCTTATACTGCAACTTTAGCTCTTTTGAATTTTGTATTGTATTTTTTGTACTTATGGTATGTAAATATGAGCCCTGCTATTTTATGACTCAACAACCTAAAAATCATGGAAATTGGTAAAGAACTACAATAGATACATTAGAATTAAGTTGTATCTCTATGCTAAGGTAAGTTAGCACAGATGAGAGCCGAGATCTGCAGATACCATCCAATCTCTATCCAAATTTAATTTTATCCGACGGATATTATCCGGATTCATCCGGATCTATCCATGACCAGCCCTACTGTAGAGAAAGCGTCACAAGAAGCCTTGAAGAAAGCATTGAAAAATCATTTACCAATCTGTCCCCTGAATTATAAAAGTAAACAACCACTGGTAGTAGCTGTGGACACTTCTTACATAGCTATGGGATGGTTGATTTATCAATGCGACGAGGAAGACCCTTCAAAAATCTACCACACAAGGCTTGGATCTAAAGCATTAACAGACAGGCAGTCAAGATATTCACAGCCCCAACGAGAACTCATAGGATTGCACATGGCATTGGAAGAAGAGAGATACTTACTTGTTGGATGTTGTAACTTAGTGGTTGAAACAGATGCTAAGTACTTGTTCGGAATGCTCAATCATGCAGGTGAAATGATTAACACATCTACTAATCGCTGGGTGGATTTCATATATACCAACTTTGTGTTTACAATAGTTCATAAGACTGGGAAAACTTTTGGGCCTAATGGACTTTCCCCACCAACCTTTCTTTAAGGGTGACCGAATGAACTACCACTGTGTTGCCAGACATAGTGCTCAAGTTTGATCCGTCTTAAGGAGAACCTTATCTGCATGACATGAGAACTGATTATGGTCTTTTGATGGACAGTCACATAGAAGTGGTGAGGAAATATCTTTTCAGTAATATGGAGTGCCCTAATGGTATGGACCGGTCGGAATACAGGAGATTCTGGAAATTTGCTGGTAAATTTGCCTTAGAAAATGAAAAACTATATTATAAAGATTGTGATGCGCTACCCTGTTTAGTAGTAGTGCAGGAGCAACACATGTATATGTTGCAGGCAGCACATGATGTGTTGGGCCATAGAGGGGTATATGCAACTCATAGACTTTTGAACTTGAGATTTTGGTGGCTGCAAATGGAAATGGATGTACAATGGTACATTTCCACATGCGAAATCTGTCTTCCCACATTGAAACAATGAGGTCGAAAGTGATGGCAGAGAAAATTTGATGAGTTAAGAAAGTAGAGGAAGACATTCAGAACTGTGTCCATGAATGGGTGTTTAAACCTGGAGATCTGGTCCTGGAAAGGAACCCAACAATTGGCAAGTCAGCTAACCGGAAAAACTTAGCAAGGTACAATGGACCATTCATTGTTATTGCTCATTCAGAAGGAGGTAGCTACATACTCACCGAGTTGGGCAGGTCCCCTTACCACAAAAAGATCGCCTGTAATAGAGTTATACCTTATTTAGCTCGTAAATGTATTGAACTACCTAAATATGTACATGAGGCGATTGCCATCTCTGCAGAAGGTTTTGCACAATCATTGATTTGTTTTAATTGAATACTACTATTGTATGTATCTTTTAGGTGATCATAAACAATCATTGATTTGTTTTAATTGAATATTACTAATGTATGTATCCTTTAAATGATCATAAGCAATCATTGGTTGCTACTAATTGGATATTACTATTGTACTAATGTGCTGCTGATTTCCCTCATGTCATGTTTGTCATGCTCTTTGCGCACGTCACATATATCCCATGCTTCTTATGTTTCCCACACATCATGTTGCCACATTCTTCACATGTGTCACACATTTCCTGCCACATCACAAAATTCCCGTGCTTCACATCATTCCTGTGCTCCAGATAATTCCTGTGCATCATGACTATCACACATATTGCCAGTGATACTCAGCATATCACCTGTCATGGTCTACTAGCCCATCATGGTTATATCATATTTTTAGTGTATATCATATATCAAGTTTGTCATGTTCTCAATTTGAATTTCATTTGCTTCTGATATTTGCTCACACTTGTAGAGCCTGAAGACACAGTAGGAAGGAGAATCATGATGTACTGAACACTTAACACCCAAGGAGAGAAGCTGGTTACATGTGTCTGATTACATGTGTCTGATTACCAAATGAAACTGATTGTGACACAATATCAGTAAGAGTTGAGATAGTTTTCATTTTCTCTCTGTATGAATAAATCAAACTATCATGTAGTCATATGGAGTAAGCAGATATGACTCAATAATGTGTATTGAAGATATCAGTATAACCAATAGTGATACAAGAATCATGATCATCTAATGACTGAGATGTGTAAGTTTGATGTGATGTAGAATCACATATTTCACCATTCTTTCACATTTTTTGTCCATGTGTGGATCTATCACCAAATTGTTCAATATGAAAATGTTCAATGGCATCATATCATATCTCTAGTCTTGATTGTAAAATGTCAATGGACTTACATACACACTCTACATGTTTCATTCTAATTCCTTATTATTGTTACACTTCCATAGTTTACTAATTGTCACATTCCATGTTATATAACCTTCAATTTAACAAGAACATCTTTGTTTCATTTTCTTTAATAATTTACTCTGCACCTTTGTATACTTCTCTTCTCTAACAATTTCAACAATGATACAGATATACAGGTAATCAGACACATGTAATCAGACACATGTAACCAGCTTCTCTCCTTGGGTGTTAAGTGTTCAGTACATCATGATTATCCTTCCTACTGTGCCTTCAGGCTCTACAAGTGTGAACAAATATCAGAAGCAAATGAAATTCAAATTGAGAACATGACAAACTTGATATATGATATACACCAAAAACATGATATAACCATGATGGGCTAGTAGACTATGACAGGTGATATGCTGAGTATCACCCACTTAATATAGATTTCTAATTTAGATATGTTGTCAATGTCAAATGTCAAATTACATCACTGAGCTGTGAAAATTGTGATAAATGTAACATATGCAAAGAGCATGATGAGTGACACACACAGAATATGTAATGTGAATTAAAAGTGTGACACATGCGAATATATGTGACAAATATGAAGCACAGGAATGTTGTGACAAATGTGATGCGTGCGAATATGTGTGAAAGATGTGACGCACAGGAAGAATGTGACAAATGCGAAGCGCAGGAATGTGTGTGACAGACATGATGCGCGGGAAGAATGTAACAAATTCGAAGCGTGGGAATGTGTGTGATGCGCGCGAAGAATGTGACAAATATGATGGGCAGGAGTATGCATGAAGCGTGGGAGTATGTGTGAAGCGCGGGAATATGTGTGACATATGATGCGTGGGAATTATCTAGAGCGCAGGAATGATGCGAAGCGCAGGAATTTTGTGACGTGGCAAGAAATGTGTAACACATGTGAAGAATGTGACAATGTGATGTGCCGGAAACATAGGAAGCGTGGGAAATATGTGACGCGCATGAAGAGCGTGACAAATGTGACATGAGGGAAATCAGCAGCACATTAGTACAATAGTAACATCCAATTAGTAGCAACCAATGATTGCTTATGATCACCTAAAGGATACATACATTAGTAATATTCAATTAAAACAAATTAATGATTGTTTATGATCACCTGAAGCAAGTAGAATTCCAAATATGCATACAAAAAGACAATCATATAAGCACCTGGCTTCTGCGATTGCCACAATCATATATTCCTGCTACTCAATGATCAAAATTGCTGACACCCCTCCATATCAGTAAAGGGAAAAACTTGGGGAGAAAGTCGTCACATACCTTCCATTTTACCATTGTAGCTGCACTCACAGGGGTAGCAGGTGGGACAGGAATGTCAGCAGCAATAATGACAATTTCCTCGACAGGAAGGGCCTGGACCAATTGGGCTTCATGCAACTGATGAATATGTTTTATGGCATCAAAGATGTACAGAGTTTGATCATGAGGAAGCGGAAGCTGTTTCTTCTCTAGGAGGTTATATGTCTTGTGTAGGGTGAACATGGCTTCCCGGAATGGAGCTTCAAGAGTGATATCCCTGTAGTCATGTGCATAGGCAGTTAGGTGTTGCTACAGAATAGGATGCAAACAAGTTAACACCATGAATTGTCAAAGCAGGGAATGATATACTACATGTGGGACAGAATCCAACAGATCTCTGTACGTACAACCCTTGCCTTTGCCTTTGCCTTTGCCTTTGCCTTTAGCTTTACCCTTGCCTTTCCCCTTCACAGGAGGAGGACTCAGGTCAAGCTCATCCTCACCAGAGTCAGAGTCAATGTAACCAGAACCTGCAGAGTTGTTAGCAGCAGCACCATCCCCTTCTTCATCACTAGAAAAAGTATCAACGGCATCAAGGTTTTGAAGATGAGAAGAACTGGCGGCCTGTGTAATGTGCAATCCCTGCAAAGTCGCAGGAGGAACAAGAGGACCAGATGAGGGGACTGGCATCCTACTCAGGAGCAGACCCATGGAAGCGACATGAACCTGGAGGGCATTGGAGAGAGTGATTTTGAGTTGGGCACATTTCTCAGGAGCAGGCAAAATGGAGTCGATAACCTGTTGAGCCAGAGCACAGAGCTCATTGAACTTCTCTTTGGTAAAATCAGCTGAAACAATGTTGCTCTCCACCAGGAAATCCCAGGAGTGCTTATGAACAATCTTGCGAAGACATTCGACCATCCACACTTGAAGCTGAAGACTGTGAATCAGGTTGACAGCATGGCAAACAGCAGAGATATGGGCAGTGAGATCAGCTTCATCAATGGCAAGACCTAGTTCCACCAACTCTGTAGACATACATGGCATGAATGAGTCAATACTATAGCATGGGAAGCAAAGTCAATGACTTACGAGGTAAGGAAGCCAGACCAGTCCCATGAGCAACAGCTATTTGGAAATTAGCAGCTGGAGTTATAAGCTGCAGGCTGCAGGAACCCTTTGAAGACAAGATACAATGGTCACAGCAATGACCAAGTGTCCCAGAAGGACAGGGAACAGAGTCAGCAGTACAGTGAAGGCAAGACTGAAGGCCTTGAGTGGCTAACATGTCTTGAAAGCTATTGAAGAATGCTTGCATAGCAAGCAGCTGACCCAGGAGCACCTGGGGAAGTTTGGCCTGTTTGCATTGACAAGAATGACCACTAGTGGAAGGACCTTGGGTTTGGGAAACTTGACAAGATACAGAAGCAGACCCTGGTGCCATGAGTAACAGATCGAGTAACTCAACCAAAAACAGGTGCCAAAGGATGCTGAGCCACTGTGGACTGGCAAACAGGACGAGATTTAGCTGGCAAAGATAGACATGTGAAAGCCAAAAAAAAAGCCTTAAAACAACCAGCTTACTAAGGGGTGTATCACTTTCTGAATCCAACTCTTGAGCAGTAGCAACTGCCATTGGAGGGTTGGAAGGAACCAGCAAGGCATCAGAATCAGGGAGGACCTCGATCATAGGCAATGTAAGAGAAATGGGCAAGGGATCAACACTTGGTATGAGAGTCTTCAGACCAGGCGGCCCCTTAACGTGTTTATCTATTGTGAAAGCACACTTGAGTAATCAAGGAAAAACTCAGGAAACAGAGTACAGACCTTTCTTGAGTATGATGGCACATGTTGGTGTGGAAGCCTGGGGACCAGTTGAAAAGGAAACAGGTGCAGGCAAGGCATTGTGCAATGCAGCACCTTCAAATATTGCTGAGTCACTATCACCCAAAGAGTTGTCTGGCGCCTCAGGAGACACCATCCTGGTATCCCTGTCTAGAAGTGGACCCAACCTAGTGGAGAGTGAGTTCCCAGATGGATGAGTAGGCCTGGCAGGAGGAATAGACATAGCAAAGGAATAAAACAGTGCAAAGAGGTGGCAGCTAAAAAACATGAGAGTATGTTAAGAAGTGCAACAGTTAGAGGATGCTGTGATAATGATCACTTAGTTCCAAGACATGAGGGATTTATATGAAATGATGAACCTTCTTCGGAAAAATCCAGCCAAACACATGTTCTGAGTATGTTATGACAGTATGCTTCAAAAACATGGCAACTTAACAGAATAAACTTCAAGGGTGCGACACCTTGGGAAAAACAGTGGACAATTGTGACTGAGGACAGTTATTTATTGGTTGGGGGGAGATGAGATGCCTAACAGGCATACACTACCTATAGTTGTGGATTTTAGCTTTTCTATACATGTAATTAGTACTCACCAAACAGTAACAAACATGGGTTAGTTACAGAATTGGAGTGAGACCCGAGCTGCCAGTTAAAAGTACTAAGAAGTACACTTGATGACGAAGCACCTTACTAAACACCTCAGCAACCCCTGGAACCCCGAGCCAACCAACCGACTTCTCTTGGAGTAACCGGAAATGCGATGTGTGTTTAATTAAAGTAATAAGCCCTGAGCCCTGATAGATCTTTGCACTATTCTTAGCACATCTGCATATAGCAAATCCTGTCCCGACCGAAGGATGTGCGTGGTGCCATATCCCCTGTCATGCAACCTCCTATGACAGACGCACGACCCTCTGTCCAGCATGCTCCGTGAGCATATGGCTTTCCCTTGTCAGTGACATAGTTTATGAGCACTAGTACCCTGAATGTACCTATCTAGCAGTTATGCAGCACCATCAGCCACCATATTTCCAGCAGTATATAAAGTAGACAAGTTTTGTCCTGTAGACCCAAGCTATCCCCCGCACAGCTTCCATTATAAAGTACCTTGATGTAGTGTAGTGAATAAAAGTGAACTTTCCAAGATTATTGTTTAAGTGATTTGATTTGAGTCTAGTAAGAGAAACCACAAACTCCTAGAGAATCACATGTTGCATCATACATAGCTAGAGACATTACATAACCACTACTTAGTTATTCTCCCACCTTCCTATACATCCCCCTTCTACCCCCTTTTGCCTGGAAGCATCATTAACACCGATCTTCTGCGAAATTCCCTCCAAACTCGCCACCCCGTTATGTTGTTTTAGGAGTAAGTAGTTATATTACATAATCTAGCTACTATCACCCCATTGTAAACATCTCTAACCTCTTAACTACTCTAACCAAACCCATCCCTTTGTTATGGGTCTTGGTTTCAGCTTGGGTTTGGATGGCTTTGGGGTGTCATTAGTTGGTGTTTCTGAGTCTCTGTAATACTCTCCAAACTATAAATGGATTCCAATTACTCACTAATACTAATGTATCAGTATAGAACGAAGCAAAACATGTCCATCAAAGTATCATGTATGCCACAATATTATGCACAGAACTTCTATCATTTTTAGTGGCTTGTGTATGCCACAGACCTGAAATCATTCATCAGATTTGTATGGAACCTTATTATCATTAAATCATTCTACTTGATAAGGTAGGTATCACGATCATCACACACACAACTGATCAGATGATCAAAAACAAGTCTAGTTTTCACTAATTATAGATATGCAGAAGGCCTTCGTGATGCATGTGTATGAGTAAGATCAGGTATAATGAAATGTCTCGCATATAGCATGTGAAGCCACAGTCTGGCAATGGTGAATCAATGGCCTATTCATATATATTCTCTAATTGATTGTGTTAGTGTGATATGTGAGAGTGATGTCTCATTCACACTCACACTCACTGTTAAATTAAAAGAAATAATAGTATCTACTGTCAACGTCAATGTGAACATAAAAGTGTTATGCTCACACACAATTTCAATTGAGTATGCATATAAATGTAGATAACCATAAGTATGAGCGTGAGCGTGGATATGTATTATATCCATGCTCACGCTCAATCTATTAAAAATTTGAATGTGAGTGTGAATGTGAAATCAGTTCACGCGCACACATACTTACTGTAAGATTAGTATATACATATTCATGCTCACACATATTTACTGTAGAGTGAGCATGGATGTAAAATACATATTTATTATCACATTCAGAGCGTGATGGGTTTCACGCTGTTATATTTACACCTTTTAAGAATACTACATAGGACTATGTCAACTTAATAAGATATTATTATCACACTCATTTAAAATTTCTTCATGCTCAAGTGTAGAATATTCACGCTCACAAATAAGATATTCACGCACAGGGTCGAATTTTCACGCTCAATAGGTGGGCATGAAAATTCGACCCTGAGCGTGCACGCTCAACTCACGCACACTTTTGTGCGTGCCCGGAATTTTCTTGCTGCCCTAAACGTTGATATCCCACACTCTAGCTCTTGTTCTTCAGCCACCCCGCCGTGCCTACCTCAGCCTTCTCCCTGTTATGCCTGTATGTGTCTTCCGTCACTTTTAAAACAAGAGGTTCTTACCAGCTTCACAGTTTATTTTCACCATCTGCGGACAACCAACAACTTTCGACCCTCTCCAACCTGGTCCCTAGCGGGGCCAAGCGACCACTAGCCACAGTCATTTCCCGTTAACGCTACAGGTGTTCCACCCTACCAGCACCATCACGAAGTGTAAGAAGGCGGAACGTCCTGCTGGGAATACTAATGCAAACATTAAGAATTGGGTCTGAGTTCCGGTACATTTTGCGATCAGCGAGTACTTCCTGTCTACACGCATAATATACTTATCATATTTATAGACTGGTCGACGAAGCGGGGCCAGAGTGCAGTACCGGTAACAGGTCACCACAGCGTAGTTTAAATCAAGAAACATATTCCTGAAAGAAAAGTCATGTGAATCGAGACAATTGCGACTTTGGGCGCTCGTCGCCAGACACGGCGCAAGCAGAGGCGCACCCCCCCAAACCCCATCCTGGTACTGTAGCTTGTGGCGCAACAAAGACTGACAAAGAAAAAGAGGTAAATACTTATTGAGAGTTACATTGTTGAAAGCTGAAGCGCTGAAGTTGAACGACGACTGAGAACATACGGGGAGACAGTACGACGGGGTTAACGAATCGGCAGATTCCCGTCAGTTCCCATCTTCTTGTCGCACCACATATATCGTGTTCTCCGGTTTGCTGATGCTTTTAGCGTCTTCTCGCGCGCTCAAAACCTACTGGCGATCACAAGGCACTTATTTGCGATCTTCCTTTCAGTATTTCCATGTATATTTGGAACTTAATTCAACTGATTAGGGTACCAACAGCGCAGTATCTCCTAGGAAATCCTATAAAAGGCTAGCTCAATGAAAATATACCCATGATCGTCTGGTACGAACTCCACTAGCCGCCCGTGTGCTTGACATGTCCTACAGTCCTGAGTTATTCAGGAATGTCAAAGGGGTAGCCCAGAGCAATTGTTATCAGCCTCAATTCTTTCTTAATAGACCCCGAAACACGTAAGAAACGGCACTCCGCTTTCGCCAATTTAAATAGTTCAGTTGCGCATATCGTCGGAAGAGCTCGCGTGTCGAATATTAGTGTAGAGTAATTTATGCTCCCCCAAGACATCTATATACAAAATATTTTTAGTTCAGAGTCATGGAACATCGAAAACCGTTAGGCTATGTGTCCTTGTGATACATAGACAATAAAAGCTCTCATTTTGTGAGCTAACCCATGGGTCATATTATTTGCGGTTTATACTTCCATACATTAATAACATCATCAATGTAGAAAGATCAAGTTGAACTACATGTATCTCATTTACAAAGATTTTCAATTCATAGTCATGTGCATGAAGCATCGACAACCCTATCACCAACTCAATGCTCAACCTGTTAGACTACGTGTCCTAGCAGGCTAGCAATCTGTTCATCACTTGGTATAGAAGTAACGAAGGAATGCTCATCCCCCACCTCAATGTCACCCTCCTCAAGACTGATGCCACGTCCAGGGTCACCAGTTACGCCCCATTCATCCACTCACCTTACCATCCCCCGCTATCTCATATATCCACAGCGTTGTCTATGCATCGTAGATGCCCCAGCCATCGCTCGATGACCTTCCCCAGCCTCCTCCACACCCCTCCAACTCAGTTTACTGACAATGATAGCATCGAGTTCTGAATCACCCACATGCCGGATAACATGCTGATAACACTTGCAGGATGAGGCCTTATGTTTCTTGCTAGTAAGTAGTTAGATTAGAGAGTTTGTTATCTTTTTAGCCAAAACTATTTATCACCAGGGCATATGGTAAAGTAGCTTATTACTCCCTATGTGCCGTTGGCATAGCAAGGAATTGATATTTTTTCTATTGGGATCCAGGGGTACATCTACAAGTCCATGTCTGTTTGTTATAACATCATTATGTTGTCGTTGTATGTTTCCACAGCTGGTACCCAGTAGAGACATTGATTATCTTATTTTATGTCACTTATGTATGTCTTCTCTACTTACTGGAACACTGGATAGATCCCAGAGGTGACAATATTCCGTCCTTGCATCTCTTTGTTAGTGTATCATTTAGTACACACGCAATGTATTTGAGAGAAAACTGGGTTCGACTCCCAGACCTAGCGTCAACTAATAAATTTGAAGTAATATTTTTGTTATCGTGAAGCCTACATTTTCACGGGTCAACTTATATTTTGTTTTGTTAGTGTAATCAAACTAAAGAAATTTGTTGTACAATGGGCTTATTCTACAGTAGAAATTAATAGCACATATTACACTGCAGACTTGAACTGATCAAATATCTACTGGCTATGATTTGTTTAAATCCTTTGTTAGTATATCGGATGGTGCACACACCTGTCATATGTCGAAATTTAATAGACATGCATGATAGCTGGGTTCGACTCCCAGACAGAGTTAGCTTCTGCAGGATGTTCTTTTCGTAATTGGGGCTCTTTATATCTGTATTTATCAGTGCAATTGAACGTTTGAAAGTCGTCGCTTACTAGTATTATCTATAGCTAACTGTAATCAGAGATAACTCCTATTGACAGCCTTGTGCAAGCTTTACAACTCTTTGTTAGTATATCAGTTTGTACTTATGCTTGTGTAACACATGAAAGCTGGGTTCGACTCCCAGAGCGTAAACTAAAATATTAGTTTCGGAACATATTTTTGTATTAGCCAAACCTAGGCCTATATGACTCAGAAGTTCATTATGTAAATTATCTGGTAAAAGTACTTTGTTCAGGGTGATTCAACTAACTTGGGTTCAACGAGTCCGAATTCATCAAAAATTTTGACAAGCTGATCCACCTTCCCATGGCCGTCGACCACGTTCCACTAAACGTGTTCATTACCCTGTCCATCTTCCTCTCCTCCATTTCCTCCTTGCAACGCATGTATCTTTGTCAAATACCAAACAATGACATATTCACATACACTGTGTTCGTCCTCTCTCAGACCTATCTTCCACTAAATGCACAGAACTCCGACATCCTGCTAGTACATGAAGAGGCACAAGTGCTGATATCGTGTAGTGGTACAGTACCACTACATGATATCTACACTAATCTGACAGCGACTCCTTTGTTCCCTTGGAAGACAAGGATCGACATGATGATTATATTTGGGCTCCTGGTAGTCTATATAGTCATCATGTTGATCCTTGTCTTCCAAGGGAACAAAGGAGTCGCTGTCAGATTAGTGTTGATATCATGTAGTGGTACTGTACCACTATACAATATCAGCACTTGTACTTACATATCCAATAAAACAAACAAAAATGGAAAGGCTGAAATGAAATGCGTCAGGCAATGTCTTTTAGCACCTTTCCATCTTTGTATTTTTTATTGGATATGTAAGTACAAGTACTGATACTGTACTATTTCGACTAGACTGGAGGGCTGATCTGCCTATCTTGGGAACGAGATCACACTTTGTTTCACATGATGACACATGGCCTATCTCATTGATAGGAATATTACCCCATTTTCATTTGAAAGTGTTGTATTAATTGCAGTTCAAGTTTCTTGCTATAGGAATAGTAGCGGTGTAGCCTTGGGCCATGTGGATATGTCAGGCATCAAATTCAGTTCCAAAAGGGTACCAGGTCCAAGCCAGCTGGGTACACAGCCAACAGCAACATCTGGGGTACACATACTGTGGCACATGGTCTGTGGTGGGTAGTGTTCCAGAGGGGTTCTGATTTTATGATTAGAAGGGTACACTATTCACTTACATGGGGTACCATATTGGTGTTAGGCTTCACATCACAAATGTAGCTGGTCACCAGATCAATACCATGTTGTTAAATATCAACCACTTGGATATGGGAGGATGAGTAAGGACTACCCAAATAAGAATTGTTTTGATCTGCCTCATGTTCCACGAATTTATTTAACAATATAAGCAATGGGACAAATAATATTCAACTATTCACAGTGGGGGGGGGAGCTGGAAGGGGAAGGGACTAGGAGTCAAAGCAATGTGATAAAGAGACATTATGAGTCAGTCTGAGGAGAGAGGAACAGTGATGGAAGAAAGAAAGAATGCGAACCCATTGACAATGGAGCTCACTGACTTGATTATGTAAACTGATTGATAGCATGCAAGCATGTACACAGATCATAAAAAAACCAGACAAAAACATAATTGCTTAAACAGGAACCAAACTATCAATCCCAGGCCTTCAAGCTTTAAGAGTTATGATGTTGCAAGTACAACCACTCCACTACCCTGGCATTCCTAGGAGAAGAGAAGGACACACTACATGGTAGTTCATGTCCAGACCACAGAATGACCCACAGATAGAGACCAAAGCTGTTAGCATTTTTAGAACTACATTTTGCTCAGAATGGCTCAAAATCTGTCCATATCTGGAATGTCCTAAGGGGTCAAATTTCAAAAATTTGTCTGCTTCGCAGAATGACCTTTGGCCCATATGTCATGAATCCTATTTGATCTGAAGGGACCGAAAACAGATAATATCCACAGATATTCAGATACCAGCTGTCTGAGACCAGCCCTAGTGGACCCCCTACTAGTATGCTACATTCCTAGCACTTCCATCCTCATTTCAATGTGATTCTGGAATATTTGCTGTGCATCAGAAAGTTGTGTCTACTAAGTACCTGGACAAAATTTATATCTTGCATTGCTAATTCCCTAGTAGCATACTGTTTGAATAACAGAACACAAAAACAATGCACACGTAGCAGCAACAGTCGTCTAAATTGTAGGTCACCAGGACTCATTACATTAGTATTAGTAATGTTGTTCAAGTTGTTACTGTTACCACACAACAGAGTGATTCTAATGTATAATAGGAGGTAGTGGGCTTTGCTGCTTGCCGGCCCAATTTCTTTATAGGTGAAAAGGATGTTTATTTCTCATTAGAAAGCTCTGATTAAATACCTACGGAACTAATAGTAACTAAGATGCTCGCATAGAATCTATTCTATGCGAAATGGTAAGTTTGGATTAGAGCTGGCCTTTTAGAAGCCATTTCACTTACAGTAAAAAGAAGGAAGCATGATGATTAAGCAGTATTAGAATTCACACGACTCAACCAGTTAAATTAACTGTAACTTGACTGAATACTGTTGTCTTACATAATACATACCACAAGCACCGACTTTCACTTTGAGTAATGTTACATAATGATATACAACGCGTTGACAATGCAGTGTTTACTGTACTGCGAGTGAAGCTTTAAACAATACAACTGTTCAGTATTAACATTTACTTCAGAGATGATACATAATTCTATTACATTACATGTTAGATTGTAGGGTTTACTAGATAGAGATTGCAAATTAAAAGTAGTATTGAAAATATAATGGTCAATTGCAATGAGAATGCTGCGAAGATAATAGATACTAGTACTATAAAATTTAACCATGGAGAATAGCACATGACAAATCATAAGAATGTACTTATGTGTTATGCTCAGTATTTCTGTATGTCACGGAGGAGCATAGCAAGCGTTGCATAATCCCTGTTAGTGATGCCTTACACTTTGGTACTAACAGAACTGATAACAGTAACAGATGCGTTACCATTCATTTCCAACTATTGCCAGAATGACTCAAGACTTCCTCACAATTCCTGCCACTTGTGTTTTATTCAACATGTTTTCTCAAAGTCCTGCCACATTTTCTCTGACCTTTGAAGCTCATTGGACACATAAACTGTGCGCAAAGCCATTATCTCAAAGGTTTGGATTAGAGCTGGCCTTTTAGAAGCCATTTTACCTACAGTAAAAAGAAGGAAGCATGATGATTAAGCAGTATTAGAATTCACATGACTCAACCCTATATACACTGTATATATACAGTAAATAGTGTGTACAAACTATATCCGTATATTTACGCCCTCTAAAGTATACATATACTAAACAGTTGGAGCCTTAACCCTATCGAACAGACTCTGAGTGAATCACGCTCACGATACTGACGTCACTCGACGTCAACACCAAGCTTTGACTCAGTCAATTGATTTGACTTATACTGACGGATTTAAATATTTAATCCCCGGCCAAGCAAACGGACTCTGGAGGCAAATCTAAACAATAGATTATTCTCCGGGAAGGGAGACAGACAACAGATTCATGTCAGAAAAGGTCGACAAGTGGGTATATTATAGGAGCAGTGTAATGTTTTCAGAAACTACGACAACTTTTCCCTCATCGGTATTACGGGAGCGTCGGAACGGATTCTGGGAACACGATGACATTTAAGTTGCTAGACTACTCATTAGCCCCGCACATTACCTTCTGCTAGGTAGGCGCTACACTGTCTCCATTGCACCAATCAAAATGGTGGAAACAGAGAAATTGGTTCTAGACCTGAACCGCAACGAAGGCTTTGTGAATTAGATAGATCACGCAAGCTTTCCCATCAAGAAGGGAGATATCCAAATAGAAGTTTTCGTAAAGCCGAGGGCAAGTTGACGAAATTTTTAGAGGGTTGTTCTCAACTCTAGATATTGAACATCGATCTGGATGATTGTGAGTCATTTTAAATTTCATAAGATCTTTCTGTAAACTGAAATCTGTCAAAAGTCAACGAAGAGCAGATCGAATATGTCGTTCAGACATCTATCAATAGAGATATGGGTATTGGGTTTATCAATCTTAACGCGGTCCATTCACTCCTGGGTCTAAATTTCGAGTTATCATATATGCCGCAAGAGGTGAAAGGAAAAAACGCTATCACCTTCATGCAACACGTTATACAATCGCTTCCGCACGTGGAGCATGGAATTGATATTAACGTCGCAATTTACATCAAACGCGGAGATGCAGCGGCGACGTTTGGGACTAGGGAAGAGGTTGCGTGGCGTCAGTTCGGAGAAAGTGTTCTCCAAAATACTAACCTTGGGCCCAAGCTCAAGGTTCAAGTAAGATTCCTGGCCGCTTGGGGCACAGAAGCCTATCAGCGTGCGGTTATGTTAAACGGAACCTTGGGTAATATACTAGGAGGGAACGCGAGGATAGAGTTAGGAAACTTTGTCGATTACCGGTTTGGTATGGGTGATTTTCAACGCTAGACACTAGGACTGCAAGACTGCTACTTTAGTATTTCAGTTATTATTCCCACTACCTTTTTAGGTAGTAGGGTTTATGTAGGTCGTTGGAAAGCGCACTTTGCAGGCCGATCGCTCGGCATTGCTTCGGATCAGAACCTGCCTTGTATGGTTACAAATTTACCTGTGTTTGCATCCACCTATGACGGTTAACATACCATACACTGTCGTTGTCTCCCTTTCCCGACGGCTGTCCAACTCGTGTCGCTGTCCGTATACTTATGTGCTGCTTTTGTTTTTGTCATTTTTCATTCAAGTTCCTCAATATTGAATTAACAAGCTAGCGTGGAAATGTCTATTTCTTGCATGTACTCCCAGTTCTCAGCTGAGAGAGAGGGCATGATCGAACTTGTACAAGTGGACTTGCTCCCCCTCCCCAGGATCTCAATTGATTCCGAGAGGGGTGTAGTTTTGGAGGTGAAGAGGAGATCTGGGGAGGTTGAGAGTACCATGATGTTCCTGTTGAGGTACTTGTTGAGTGAATGGTAGGGGTGCATGTTCCTGAGGTTATTGATGAGATTCAGGAGGAGGAAGATGAGCAGAGGAAGAAGAGGAAGGAGAAGAAGCATCCGATTCTTGCTCCCTTATTTGAATGACCAATGCATGATGTAGGAAGGTTGTTTTGACCCAACAAAAATCACTGGTTTCCTTCTGCCGCAGACTGAGGGATGGTTTCTCTGTGGCCTCGAGGCCCGAACTTCCAGGCTCTCTGTCTAACAATTTAGATATGTATGATATCGCGGACTATACCTGTCCTTTCACCCTGCACCACCTTTCTGAGGATTCTAGCTGGCGAAACACATAACCTATGGGTCGACGAGAAGTCGCATATCTACTACCAAGGTTAATCCCCTTTCCTCATGTGCTTACATTCGCTCATACTCAGACTACGTATCTCCTTTGACCAGATACACAAGCCTGCTATCCAGGTTTACGATCCCATCTCACGATCACACCCATCCCTCCATCGCATATTGTCCTCCTTTCCACTTCCCTGTACTCCACAGGAAGAGCTTGTTTGTCAGCCCACCACACCTCATGCATAGTCGTGCTTTGAACTTCTTCGGGTAAAGACTTGCACACCAATTTTGGATGGTATCGAGCTCATCTGTGACCCTGGGGTTAGGAGAGGCATCCAGTTCACTGTTAAAGATGAGCACAGGGGAAAGAGAAAGGAAAATAGGCGAATGTTTCTCCTTCACCTGAATGTACAATCATCTCTTCTTTGTTCAGTGGTTCGTAGGTGCGGTTATGTGTCATGAATGATTTGTTGGCTTGTGACTCCTGTTGTCCTTCAAACGGAGACATAGAGGTCCCAAACGTTCTATCTACCAAGTGACTCTAAATAGACGTCTGCCTACAATGCCTATGTTCGAGCCGTGCTACCTTCGCTTTTATTAAAAGAGACAGGTGTCCTACATACCTGGAAGGAACAGATAGAGGGTAGCAACAAACATAAAACATAGGAACACTCACTTCGGAGTACATTACATCCTTGTACAAGCTGTAAAACAGAAAGGGCAGCAAGAAAATTCTGGGCATGCACAAAGCGTGAGTTGAGCGTGAGTTGAGCGTGCATGCTCAGTGCTCAGGGTCTGCACGTGGAAATTCGATCCTGAGCGTGAATAATATTTAAGTAAGCATGAAGCAATACATAAGTGATTGAGAAACTACTATTATCCAAAAGATATACTATAGCATATCCTTATGATCTATTCTAAAAAGTATTAAATATCATACTAATGCCAGTTCTCACCCAAGCCAACCCAGTTTAAGCATGAGCGTGATAGGTATTTCTTTTCATGCTCACGCATATTTACCATAAATTGTGCATGAGTGCTATATTCACACTCACACCCAATTTACTTGAGTTTGAGCACAAGCATGATAGGAGTATCTATCATGCACATGTATATCCACTGCTGCTCACCTAGTATAACTTGCACATGAGTGTTATATTCATGCTCACACTCAATTTACTTGAGTTTGAGCATGAGCATGATAGGACTATTCTCACTCATGCATATTTATGTATAGCCCAGTGTTGTGCGGGTCGTCGACCAACCGAATAAGGTCGTAGGCTTTGAATAAAGTCTTGGACGGCGACTTTTTCCCGACCTGTCGACCATGACCTTTCTTTATTTAGTACATATATCGGCACCACTCAGCACATATGATACGCGAATTTTAGCGAGACAGCTCTGAGCTTGTGAACATTGAGTACTACTGCAAATAATAAATATGGTACGTGCTGGGTAACACATAGAGCCTTTAAATGTAGCTATATAGTAGTACTGTAGAAATGAATATTTATAACAAAGCCTATTCATTCAGTAACTAAAGATTCAACGATATCATCAAGGTCTGGCTCTAATTCTACTTCACCATCGGCATCCAGATTAAGCAGCTCATAAAGTTCCAATTCATCTTCCAAGGATCCAACCGCACTGCGCTGCTGCATTCTCACCCAATGTATCGAAGTGAAGTCAAATATAGCTGTTAAAGGAAGATTATAGCTGTAAATGTTAAGGTTAGTGTGTTCAGACTCGATTGGATCCAATTCACTCTCTTCATCAACCAATCTTATAAGACGATTGGTTATATGATGCAGTGAGTTAGTCATGGGACGAGACGTTGCCGAGATATTACTATCAGCATCTCGATGCACATCAAAAGATGTCACATCATTTGCAGATGGGAACGAGTCCATGCTACTTTTAGATGAAGCACCTTCTTTGAGAGCACCAAAAGCGCGCTTGCGCTCCTTCACATTTCGATCACGTAGCAGCTCATCGCGAATGTGCATTTTGAGTTCTGCAAGGTCAAGTAATTGTTGTGTCCCAAGTCGAGTTCGAAGTTTTGTAAGTATCAATCCAAATGTGCTGAACAGTCTCTCGCATGATGCAGAGTTAGGACAGATCGAGAGCAATCTCCGTGCAATCCTAATTAATGGAGGAATCTCTTCAGCTTGGGATGTAATATCCCCATACGCCACTAATGGATCAGGTGAAACATTCTAAATATCAGAGATAAGAAAATAGATAATATGCACAGATGAATGGGCATATACATTACTATTAGCCCTTCTTTTATGTTTCTGGCAAACGTGAGGAAGGTCCTGATAATCATCAGTACCATTCAAATAGCTTCGTATCTCTTCATAGAGTCCCTCCGGAGCTTCAGTGTTGTAAAATCTCCTCCAGAGGCGTTCCATTAATGCATCAATATGCCCTAGAGTAAAAAGCCGGTTTTTCTGAAAAGGATCAAGTTTTATGTATGGATTTAATATCACCGTGGCTATGAAGGCATCATGATCTGATTGTGCCCAGCGCCTTTCAATACTTGCAAGAACAGCAGTTGATAATTCAATATCCTCCAGTGGTAGAGATGAAAAATGCATTGCGAGGCTTCCAAATGTTAAAAGTACCTCATCAAGGCGGCAAAATGTCCCTTGGGTAAGATTAGCTGCAATTGCCAACGGTGCTAAGTGATTTTTTATTCTAAATAATCAGAAGTCAATTAAAGAGATAAAAATAAAATATGAATTTTACCGTGCAATTGAATGCCAGAACAGTGGGTTATCTATAACTTCAACCATGTTGGTAGCTTTAGCACGAGCACGACTATCACCAGAAATAACCTGCTTCTCAGAGTCAGGCCACATTCCATCAGTTAAAACAACACTTTGCGGTGCTTCACGAATCTCTAATAACCTTCTGTAGGCGAGAAAGTATGCAGTCCAGCGTGTTGGCACTGGGCGGATAACTGAAAGTGGTCACTGTCCAGCTTTCTGAAAGCACTCACGTATCAAGCCCAAAAGTGCAACCTTTGAACGAAGCCATGAAATAAGTTCATTGGCCTGTGATGCATACTGAAGGAATGGCGATTGACTACATTTCATATAGTCACCAACGATGAGATTGATCTAAAAATGATTCATATTACTCATAACTACACTTTGAATTAAAAAGGAATGGTAATACGCTACCTGATGTGCATAGCATGGTGGCAATACTAAATCAGGACGTAACAATCCCAAGTCTTTTCGCGCTTTTTGTCCATCTCCAGATGAGTCTGTTGTTACTGCAACTATAGAAACATTCCACTCGTCCTTTAGTATTTGAATTGTATCTTCAATTTTTCGGCGGAGATTATCTGCATTTTTTCGCTCTGTGGTTGTATCATGCAGCTCGACGGTGTACAACTAACATAAAATCATTAAAGTTAGCTTACAGTCATTATATTATCCATTTACCTTTTCATTAACGGTCACCATGAATGCTAAGAAATGGTGGTTATTCTCTCCTGTCCAGCCATCACCCTGAAGAGTTCCTTCATTACCAGCTGCGGCTCGCTTTGCAGTAGACCTAATATTATCAAGTTCAGCAGGAAGAAGACGCTGTGAAAGAACCTTTCACGATGGGCTCTTTGCATGTGGAATAAACTCTTGAAAAAAATTTCGCACAAGTGGATTATCCACCCAACTGAGAGGAAAACCACACGAAGCAGTCATTCGAATTATGTGTCGTTCAAATAAATGCTGGCACTCCTCATTCCAAGCCAGATTTGAAGAATATTGATGAGCATCTGAAGCTCCATAGCTTCTGATCGATACACGAGAGGAGCTTCGTGTGCTGGTGGTACTGTAACTAGATGGCGTTGGAGAAGGGGGACGTGATACAGATCCAGATCGCAATATAGGTCCAGAATGTGAAATTGGAATCGATATTGGCTGGCTTGAAGGGAATGCATAAGCACCTGAAGGAATTGGTGCATAACAATCAGGCATTGCCGCAAAGTTTGGCAGGAGAGGCGGCTCTGCATATCGAAAAGTGTGGTGTGTGCGCTGTGCACGAGGTGTACGCTCGACATCGTTGACTTGCTTTGCATGTCGCAATTTGAGTTCATCTATGGCTTGCTGTTTTATCGAGTTATTGACATATCTACAATCACGAAGGTGATGAAGAAGAGTCAGCGTTCGTGATTCAATCCACCCTCGTTTTGGTGGATTTTCGTCAAGGGTAACCTCGCCATATGGAAGGGTACTCGATAAATTGAACACTGTTTCTATGGTTAGTGTCAAGTACAAGAATTCCCATAAAGGCTACGTACAGAATATCTTTATTTGCAGTAAGGTTCGAGCTTGCTCAATTTGTCTGGCCTCCTCTCACATTTCATCTAGTTGAAGAAACTATAAAAAATTAGCAGTAAACGTTAAGAAATCATGGGAACATACTCTCGAGGCAGTTTCCTGAAGGCACTCTTTACAGTATAACCTAGTCTTGCTATTACGTGCATCTGGCCTGACATATGCCTCGCGAGGAGGGGGCTCTGAGTCATGGCAAAGTGGATGGTCATCAAATTCGGACCTCCACCATCTGCATGTTCGTCCTGGAGCCATATTTAAACAAATGGGGGGAAGTATCTGTGTGCTTGCAGCAATTAGATGAGAGCATGTCAAAAGTCTTCAAGTTATATATCTTTTGAGACGTACAGTTCTCAATTTCGCACTCAATGAAAGGCCCCAGGTACTTCAAAACTTCGGATAGTTGTTGCAGACTGCACTTATTCTCTGGATACTAATCGGAAAAATTCGATACAGCTCAATGCTTCTTTGAATATATTATATAACTAGCTATAACAGTTACAATAAAGGAAGAGCAAGCAAAAAAACCTCACTGAGCGAGATAGGGAAAATATCGGCCTAAATATTTAATGGAACAAGCCATGTACATGAAGAGTTGAGGGATAGAATGAGCGAGTTTAGTGCGACGGTAGTGAGTCGTGATGACAGCATGGTCAACCTGAAGGTTGCGGAGTTTAGAATTAAAGTCTCACAAGTCTATCTAGCCGATGCTGAAGGTCGCTTCCTGACACTCCTGTCTGGCGACTTTTTTGCCATTCGCAAAATTCATCCAAATTCGACCTCAATTATTTTAAATATTGACTGAACATTTTGCGACAGCCAAAATGTTCAGTCAATATTTAAAATAATTGAGGTCGAATTTGGATGAATTTTGCGAATGGCAAAAAAGTCGCCAGACAGGAGTGTCAGGATAAAGGTCTTCCTACACGTGATAAAAACCCTTGACCATTATGTAATGGTCTTCGCCCTTCTGCAAGGTCGTCGACTCGACCCCAGACAAGGGTCGACGACCTGCACAACACTGGTATAGCCTCAATTGAAACAAGTTTGGCAGTAAGCGGGAAATGTTGAACATGGATATTCTATATGTGAGTGTGAATAAAGTTAAAAAGGGCTATCATAAATCAAACCTTTACTTATATTAATTGCTTGGTGTACTACAGCATGTGTCTAAGAGTATATCAAATAGGCCATCAACTTATATACTAACGAACAGAATGGGATAGATTGTGTGAGAATAAATATATTATATTATATGTACATTCACACTCATACTCTATTAATGAGCATGATATGTACTACATGACTACATATCCTTTATATTATAATAAGTGTGAGCATGAATAAATATACCCATCACAATCATGCTCATAATAGCTCACTGTTAATTTAAATGAGTTTGGGAGTGTGTGTGAAGTGAATATGATATATCTACACTCACATGTAAGTATTAGTATTCACACCTACATTGAAGTGTGGCTGTTTCGATTGTACTTATTAGCACTTACTACTCCGCCTACATGTAAGTGAGATCCAAATATGAATACATTATTTAATCTTATAAAAATGAATACTCACACCATGAGCATGAAGTAAGGACATTGATCATAGCATGAGCTGGAGTTGACAGACCTTGAGTGTGAAGATTCAGACACTGTGCATGAAAGTATGGACCCTGTGCATGAAATAAAATCTTGAGCGTGATGTGAGTGTGCATGCTCATACCTTGAGCATAAAAAATGAGTGTGCACATTCAAGTTTGAGTGTGAATAATATTGCCTTGAGCATGAAATTTAATATTTATTCTTCTACTTCTGAGTATTTATCTTGCTTATAAACTTTACCTGCAGTGGCAATAAGACTACAATAGTACAGTACCAGTATATACATTTGATTTACAATTAGTTTGACTTAGAAATAGGCCCATTACAACTATTAAATATATCTTGAGCATGAAAATTTGACCTTGAGCGTGGCATGCTCAATCATGCTCACTTTTGTGCATGCTCAGAATTTTCTATGTGCCCAAACAGAAAGTATCCTGCCTAAGCTGTATACTATGCATAGTATCAGTTGTCCTGCAGTATATGACATCAACAAGATTGATATCCGTCCTGCCAATTATTGATGCTACCTTGTCAATGCTACACTGGAGGTACACATGTCCCCTCCTGTGCATTCACCAACCTTCATTTTGATCCAGTTTCTACCTGTCTCTTGTCTGTCTCTCTAGTTTCTTTCTTGGCACTATTCTCATTCAAGGCTTCAAAAATATTACACAAAAGGCTCAAGATAGTGGCCTAGAATTTCTCATAGGCACTCTGCCACTCATCGTACAGCTAAATAGCCACCATGTAGGGTGCACAGCCTACATTTGGCTTCCCAGTTTCGACCTCCATGACCTCAATGTTCCACTCCTCAAGTCCTACCCCAATGTTGACACAACCTCCATACCATTGTCAACACCAAGTTAGATCTGCCACATCGCCCTGCTCATGTCATGACTGTCATTCGTCTCCCCCACTATGACACCACATGACCCTTTCCAAATTCGGAAATGTTTTCCTATGATACTACAGAGCACAACTTTTCTTGTCTGTAAGATGTATCATGCATAGTATCATGATTCATAGTGCAGAATGCGTTGGTAAGGGGCTCATTGTAAAATGACATTACACATATGTGGTGTAAGACAAGTGATGAGTTCATTGCCAGGATGTAGAGCTGAGTGGAATAAAAATTATAGGAGGTAGATTCGCCGTGTAAAATCACTCCTGGAGTCCCTAGCCATGGAAAACACCGCCCTACAATACACACAGACAAGGAAACCACATGCACAACCAGCAGATACAGGCCCCAAGCCTGCAACCCGAGCCATGAACATGACAGAGAGAACCAAAGAATCCACTGTGCAAAAATTAAAGGTCTCCAGAATACAACCACTCTCATAATTGGTGAAATGCGGTGCCAAGAACGAGATATTATGCAACAAGTACATAAGGTCCCCAAGACCTGCCACACCTTAACCAACTTAACACTTAGATTGACAGAACACATTGCTGAATTGATTGGCAAGTCCCTAGCCAACCAACCACCACCACTCCACCTGCTAGCTGTCTCGCTCTGGGTAGTCACTGATGCAGCCATGTCCTTGGGTCCAGATGAATGAGATGACAAACTCAGCCTATGTGCACTGTCAACCTGGGTGCTACATTGTTTAGTAAATAGCTCTTACAGACAAGAAAAGTTGCACTCTGCAGTACCATAGGAAAACATTTCCAAATTTGGAACAGGTCATGTGGTGTCATAGTGGGGGAGATGAACAACAGTCCTCACATCGCTGCTCCCCACTGTCCCAAGGCCCCACCTCAACATCCCCCCCATCAAGACCCTGTGGCTCATCAATGCGACATTCAGTCACAAAGCTCAATGCATTTGTCAGCTGCCCATCTCAACCTCACATGCTACCTCACATCCCCACAGCTAGTGTTGTTGGCACAACCTCGCCGTTTTGCCTCGCCAGGTATTGCCACCTGGCGATCGCCAGGTGGCGATACCTCCTCAGAAATAGACACTGGCGAGACCCAGCGATACCTAGGATTATGTAATTAAATAATAAGTGGTGTGATTCCGCTGTCATTGCCCTCCGTTCCGTTAGATACCTCCGCAGCCTCACAAATTCAATACGTACTACGCTAACATGAGTGGAACTAAAGGCGGACATCCAGAAGATAAATTCATAACTGAAAACTTCATTATGAAGGAGAAAAACAAGAAAACGAGACGCTGGACAGTAGAGTGCAAGTACTGTTCAGTGCTATTGATTCATCGAGATGGCCGCTGTCCAAAGCACTTTGCATCTCCGAATGAATGCCGCAACGTGCCAAAAGATGTACGGACTGATGCAAACAAGATTCTGATGGAGCGTGGTGGAGGGGTAAATATAGCTGTGTCTGACTCAGGGGATGATGCCGAGGTTACCGCTCATCCCAAGAAGAAGCAAAAGGTTGCAGCTGGGAAGGCAATTATTACAACTGGAATGGGAAGCTTTGTGGATAGGGCACTTACAAAGGGAGAGCAAGACAGTGCTAATACCCGGCTTCTAAGGTGAGTACATTGATAATGAGGGGAATAATGTGGAAGTAACCGCGAGAACAGGTGGTTTATACATGGAAACATCCCCTTTAATCAGGCTGACAGCCACTTCTTTCGGAAATGGGTGGGAAACATCCGTCCTTCTTATTCCCCAGCTTCGCGTTTCATTCTCATGTCAACATATCTCCTGGCTGAAGAAGCGCGTGCTTACAATGAAGATGTTGAAAGGCTTGCAGCTAGAGAAAGTTTGACATACTTGATGGATGGGTGGGAAGACAGCATGAAGCGGAGTGTTTATGGATGCCTTGTATCAGAAGTTGGGGAATACCCTATTATCCTGGCACTGAAAGAACTTACTGGCATACGCGCAACCGCAGACAATCTTGTTGTTGTTGCCGATGAAGCACTGACTAAGAAGCAAGTCAATTCTCGTGCTATCACTGCAGTCTGTACAGATAACCCAACAACCATGCAAGCTTTTCGTCGCAAATGGGCAAATAGCCACTCTTGGATTCTCGTGAGTAAATATGTTAAAAAATGAATGAAACCATACTGACCTATATGTATAACAGCAACTACCATGCTTTATTCATGGCGTGAACACTATTATGGGGAAAGTTGCAAGCTTTCCAAGTATTAAGGACCTGATCACGAAGAATACAAAGATAGTAACATTCTTCAATGCATCGCACTATTGGGGAGGTCAGTTGGATCAACTTGCAAAAGAGAATAGGGTCACACGTGGATTGAAAAAGAATACAGAGTCGCGTTTTTATGCAGTAATCCTTCAAGCCCTCAGTATCCAAGAGCATAAACAGATACTGTATACTTTATGCAGTCGTGATGAAGCTCAGCGTGCAGTAAATGGACTCTCACCTATCAGACGTGATGTCCTTGCCAGTGTTTTAGAAGTGGGTCGATGGCAGCAAAATGAAGAGTTTATTCGAATCTGCAAGCCACTTCTTGATTTGATTGGAGACACCGAGTCCAGGGATATCACACTGGCAGATTGCATGATACAACTTATTTGGGCACAGCGAGAGATCTGTAACTTGTCAGAATCTGATTTCGAAGATAAGGGCTTTCTTCAGCATGCAAAAGAGACAGTTACGCACTATTTCCATGCCATGAATACTGAGCTTCACTGGCTTGCTTTGTTCCTCCATCCTCTCTGTCGCAAACTGGCTATAATTTCTTCTGTCCACTCGCGGACTACTAAAGATGCATTTTGAATTGCTTTGGGCATTGCAGAGAAATGGGGTTGGTCACGAAAACATGCCGAGCAATTGTTGAAAGATATACAAGCATATGCGAATGAGGAGCCACCATTTAAAGGAGGGAAAGCAGATGCGATAGTGTGGTGGAAATCCGTCATTGGTTTTCATCCAACTCAAACTTTTGCGATCAAGATGATGTCAATTGTTCCACATGCAGCTGAGGTCGAGCGCTTTTTCTCCAATTTGGGTGGAGTCCAAAGTGTAAAGAGATCGCGATTAACTATCACTCATCTGGAGTCATTGGGAACATTATGAAATCACTACAACCGTCAATTACACGAGGCTGCCATTGCTGCAGGAAAAGATCCACGTCGCCGTCATGCACATATGCACATTACTTCGAAAGGTATTGATTTAGAACATGCTGATACCTTGACAGATTCTTTTTCGATTCCTACTCCTCTGGAAACTGGCTTCGAGGGTACAGACTTTGAGGGCTCAGAAAGTTTTGCATTGAGTGAACTGGCAACTGAATATGCTGCATTAGAACAGTCTGGGTTCACCACTGAGAGTGGTGATGGTTTCAGTGCGGCAGTTCCTGTTGGAGAAGTATATGATACTTCTATTATTGATATCATTCATCAAGGACAGCTCCCATCTATTCAAAATTTACTCCCTCAAGGATCACAGGCAGAGGCTGATGAGCCTTGGGATGCCAATTCATTACTTAGTTCATTGGGGATGTAATAATAGTAGATAATTTGTACATTCCGTAGTCAAATATCTATCTAACACATCGCCAGTCTCACCAGGTCTCGCCACTTTCCCACGCCAGGGTCTCGCCGTGCCAGGCGATTGGCAAGTGCTTTTGGAGGTTGTGCCCCCTACACTACCCACAGCATCATCAACACTTCATAGATGGCCATGCTGTCTTGTTGTGCCATTCTCACATGCAATGTCATCTTGCCAACAACGACCTCTCCTCCCTCCTTTTTCGCATCACAATGACACTACGTCATCCAGCCCCTCCTCACTTCTCCCTCTGTATGGCGTTATGACAATGACGATGCTGCAAGAACATCATTGAAGCCATGTTATTCAGACCCCCTTCCTTCCTCCCTTGCATCCCTCACATCGACCTTCCCTGCTCCTTCTGTTCCTGTGAGGGCATCACAGCCCACAATGCTAATCCATTTTTTTCTTTAGTTCTGCTGCTGGCAATCATCAGCAAATACCCATATCACAAATTTAGTCAAATTAGAAAAAATTAAGGATAATATAAGTCAATTTAAAGGTAATTAAGTTGAAATTAGTAATATAAGGGACTTTAGGCAAATTAGTTGAGGTCCCCTACTTATTCCAAAAAATTAGGTCAACATTAGGTCATAATTAGGATATTCTAGGTAAGTTTAGATCCAAATTAGTTTCAGTTTTGCACACTATTAGCTCATATTATAGCCCACAATGTACCACTTGCTTGAAAATTGTATAACAACAATATAGTGATAAAGCATTTGTCATTAAACATATATATATATTCTACAAATATATAACAGGCAGATACATACTACACATTAATTAACCATAACTGAACTATACAAACAGATAGCTGTATTATGGATAACGGAGAAACCCAGTTGAAGCAGCCAAGAGAAACAGCAGAAGAGTGAAGGGACAAACATTAATATGCGCAGAAGATAATAGAATACAATATCAAGATAACACAAGGATGAGAGAACATGACTGATGACAAGTGAGAACAACAGCAATAGATAATTATGACAACGACGAGAGGACAATGACAAGAGAGGACAGTAAGAGAGGATGACAAGAGAGTGAGAAGACAGACTGACGACGAGAGACGACAACAGCAAGAGAGGACGATGGCTAGAGAGGATGACAGCGAGAGGACGAACTGATGACGAGAGGCGACAACAGCAAGAGACGATGATGATGATGAGAGGACGATGGCGAGAGAGGATGACAGTGAGAGGACAGGCTGACGATGAGAGGGGCCAACAGCAAGAGACAATGACGATGACAAGAGGATGACAGCGAAAGACGACGACGGCGAGAGAGGATGACACAACGAGAGGACAACGGTGAGAGAGGACGACAGTGCTTGAAGGCCAAACTTTATAGGTAGAGAACTGTAAGGGGATCGATAAGTAAAGGGGTTTGCTGGCAAGGTCACCCGGTGGCTTGAGGAAACACAAGTCAAGGTACACACCAGTTTCTTTAAATCTTGTAGTACGAAGTTGCCATTGGTGCAGAGTCCCAGCACCCAGAACAGAGTACCATAGAAGAGTGTGAAGAGGACTTGAGGGGGAAGGAGGACCGATGGGATAGCAAAGGAAGTTACGTGTTCATAGCAGACAGGAAGGGATGAGAGAGAAGAAGGGGGGAAGAGTTAAACAAAGCTGAAAGAGCTGAATTCAACACGTTTGTGACGTGGTACAGTCACATGGCGATTTAGTCAGCATCCCAATTGAAACAAACAATTGAATTGATTGGCTGTCAACTGTTCGGTTTAAGCTTCAATGGCAGCTGCCGCATCAAGTTACAATATACTTAATCCAACTTGTGGCTTCACAACTAATTCATGACTTGGTTGCGCATCGCAAACTCATATGATATCATAGCTTTAAAAGTACTTTTTATTTGTTAGGTAGTTGAAATGTTATGGGTGTTACGATGTGTGTGCCACATACAAGTAGAGATATTATAATGATGCAAATTTGGTACAAGTTAGGTAAAGTATAAATGCTAGTGCAATGATTACAACTACAATTCCAACAGCTCGAAATAGATAGGTATAAGTATCAAATAAGTATATTACACGTACTGAAATAAATAGCAATTAGTTGAAATTAGTTGCAAATTAGTTGCAGGCAGTAGCTTATCTTTACTTATTAACAATTCCTTGTCGATATAAGCCCTGAATAAGCAAAGATTAGACGTAGTTAGGTAAGGGGTACCCCTTATTATGCTAATTAAACTAATTTAGTGCCTGGGGAATTTGCTGATGATATAGGCCTACCAAGGTCCACCTTCCCTCTTTCATTTCCATCACTGCAGTACTCAGCTTTGTTCTATTAGGCCTACTTTATGTACATCATCAAGGTACGGTATATATCACTATCTCTGCCATCGACTGACAGAGCTGATTATGGATGTAGTGGTGGCTATGCTTACATAGTTAAAAACCCTGCTGATGCATTACACTCACGGTTGGGGACCATAACATTACAATGATTTATTTTATTTCTAATTGATTTCATTTTTCATTGATTTTGCTACCACAATGATTCCATTCTCCTATTGATTTCACACTTTCTAGTATATAGTACTGATTTACCATTGATTTCATTCGTTCATTGATCAATCTATTAACTACAATTGATTGATTTCAAAATTCTACATAGTAATTATTGATTCCATTACAGTGTATTTTGAAATCAATTGATCCCCGGTGTGAAACATCGCGCACCCTCGGTGCTTACCAACAGGGATCAATCAAAATGAAAGCCACTGGCTATCATTTGTCCCCTTTCCAAATTCATAGGTTTGTACACTGAACCGCAAAATGTACAAGGTCAGCCACTTATTTGGAATTTCCGTGATCCGCTATCTCACATGATCATCTTCAGCTGATATTTGGTCAACGCACATCTATCTAATGCGATCTCCCTACCATATTCACCGCAACTAACTTGAACTTTTCCAGAAGCCATTGTGCTAGTGCAGTCTACCACCCACGGAAGATGTTAGTTCTTAATTAAAAATATTGCCACTGGGACTGCCACCTTATGATCATTGAGGAAGATAAAAACTTGGAATGGCAGTTTCGGACTCTACGAACGACTCAAAGTTGGTTGTTGAACACCTTATCATGTGTCGACTTCAGTCCGGGGTGTAGGCTCATACATCTTTCGGTGCTTAATGAGACACGTATTGAATAGGTCTCTCAGGTATGCAGGCTTCCGTTATGTTTGAGTATGAATGTAAGAGTAATGCGGCGGGCGAGGTTGCAAATCTTAATATTGACGGTGTCTTAGCGGAGGTGGCGCTGTTCTAGGTTGGGATAGTGGTTAGATCCGCTACAAATGTTAAATTTCACATACAGCACTTACCAAGAACCTTGCAGTTCAACCAAATGAAAGTCTGGCATTAACTGGTACGAGTCTTGAAAGCGACCTAACAGCGTGTCGAACATCAGTAAGTAATAGTGACGGGAGTGAAAGTATGTAATCCAAAATCGATTCCGACTGGGCATCGCGCTATGACATTACTACGTATTGTTCGACATACTTTCGGCGCGTTGTCGATGTATAGGTTGATATAGGGCGTACATAAAGTAAAACGGTTGCGTGATCTTCGATAGGGCTGAAACTCTTGCTCGTGGTTTTGGGAACTGACACTTCGTCCTTTGTTATCGATGATTCCTTTTGACCAGTGGATAGGACAGGGAGTGCTTATCGGCGTATAACCCGAGGCTGTGGCATAATTGGGTATGAACGCGACCTAAAAGCATAGCTATTCAAACATCAGTACTCAACAATAGCGACGAGAGTAAACGTATGAACATATGAATTGGTTCTCGTCTCTCCGTCGCATGATTAGGTACTACTTGTATGCGGTGTCTTCGTTGTAGATAGAGATAAGACGCCGCTAACGTGGAATGGTTACGTGAGCATACCTAAGGCCTGATACCCTCGCTCGGTGATTTGGGAATCGACACATCGCACATCGTTCTATACCATGGAGGATCTGTGTGGGTTGGACGATGGGACAGAAGGGGGGGATAGACGGTGTATCGAACGATTGGATAGGGATAGAGCGTATCGGCGTATAAGGCTGTAATCGCTTCTTCAGAAGAATAAACAGGAAATGTAAGTCGTCATTGCAAAGTGTTACGGTAACTCACATTCATTCTTCTCTTTACCCTACTTCTCCTCTTGTTCTCCCGACATTTCCTATTGTACTCCTTCTTCTGTGCCCGCCAATGTCCCCTCGTCCTCTTCCTGCATCTCCCAACAGCATCACTTGCAGCATACTACAGAAAGTTCCTCTCCATTCACACCTAGACCGACGTAGTAGTATATGGACGGTAAATCGTGGGGCGATGAGCTGAGGAATGTTGGAAGGCAGTAGGGAGAGAGGGAGAGGGGGAGGTGGGTGGTGGGTGGGGATAGAGTATGAGGAGGGATATGACAAAGGTGACACAGGGATCAGTGCATGGGAAAAACTTCTTCGTTGTGCTGTCTATGTAAAGTCTATGTAGAGTCTATCTTGAGTCTAGGAGTCCACCTGAAGTCCACCTGAAGTCTACATGGAGTCCAGGACTTTACCTGGACTCCACCTGATTTCATGGAGGAGTGCGATATACTGCATACATTAATCTCTAATACAAAGCTGAGCATACAACACTTACAAGAACATGGTTCCAACCAAAAGATAGAAGTCTGTTAATTAACCATCCCGTCAGGCGTTATCCCACAGTGGAAACCCCCCTCCGATGAAGACTGAGAACAACAAAGATTTAGATTGGATAAATTGGATTTGAATAGAACTAAGACTTGAACCTTATACAGGAGTCGGAACGAATGTACGTATGTACACCATTGTACACAGGGATCAGTAAAGTAATCTGTTTCTTCCTTCTGGGTCTGTATACACCATTGGCTACAGATGGTTGTTCTGCAGACCAATTGATTAGTGAACATTATACCGATTTTTTTTTAAATGGATACCAGAAAGGTTTCTATCTGGAAATTTAACCTACCTTTCGCGCCGTGCATAATACGGTACTCTATCCATGACAGGCATATGTAGCAACCAATATGAGAACAAAGAGTTTAACCACACGAACAAAACAAAATAACATAAATATAAAAGCTCTCTGTCTGGGAGTCGAACATAAGTAGCTTTCGCACGAGACTGTTTCTTAACAAATACTTTGATGACAGGCGCGTGTACTAACCGATATATTAACAAAGAGTTGTAAATTTATTTTGTAGTTTTTTTAGTTTGAGATTATGTAGATGTGTTCTCGTCAATATGACGTGACTCACGAGACTTCTACATTCTGTGTAATACTAAGTACCAGGTATCATTATATCTCGTTCTGCTGAGCGTTGTACGGTTAAGTATCTTACTGCCAAACGAACTAGTAAAAAGCTATTAATTCAACATGCAGTATTAGTGATCTACTCTAGCTACAAATCAAATCTAATCACTATAAAAGCCCAGATTTGGCCCAGTCCGATTTTGGTTTGTCACGTGTCTCGGAACCGACGTCGAGTCACTAATAGTAACCAAAAAAGGAATTCAACAATAAATCGACTCAATTTTACTGAATTGTTAATTTTTTTCCCACTGATATAAATATCGGGTTTCCTGGTTGACTAATCCCCATCTCTACCCTTATCCACATCCAATTATTATATATACTTTAAATCATTCCATTCAATATGTCTGTTTCAGCCATTAGTGGAAGCTCAATTCATAATGCGGACTACAGTGAATTAATGTTGAATGATCCCCTGCTTTGGTTTAATGATCATCCTAAAGCATATCCCGATGGCACCGAGGATTCAGTCAGCCACGGGTACAACCAAGGAATCAATCAACAATATGCTAGTGTAACGACCAAGGATAGAAACATCTCGGAGTCTAGTTTTGCAGGTGATCCTTCATCAAGCAGTCTTACAGATGACTGTAAGTATCACTTGACTACCTTTCTTTTGGAAACATCATTCATCATACATTTACAGGGACAGATCGGGAGGTTCATCTCCTTTCTCAGAAGCCAAAAGCAGAAAATGGTGGTCCCCGAAGGCCACTAAATGCTTGGTTACTATTTCGAAAAGAGCGCTCAGAACAACTGATAAAGTCTGGTTATAAGGGTACAGCTTGGGAGACCAGCAGACGATTGTCAGAAGAATGGAAGTCTATGAGCCCGGTCAGTATATATTATTGGTACTGTTTACAGTACTGCATACTCATTGAATGGTCAACATTTTACAGATTAAAAAGAATGAATATCGTAAATTATATGAAAAGGGGAGAACAAAATTCAATAAAGATAACCCAAGTTACGTATTCACCAGAGGGTCGAATGGCTCAAGAAAGAAAAGGGCTGGCTCGAGCCAGAAGACGATAATCAGTGTTCAGAGCGGACTAATCCCTGGTTCAAGTAACATCGGTCAACCTGATCACTTTCACCTCCAGCTCCAACCAAATCTCATGGCGATGCAACAATCATTAGTACTTCCGCCGATGTTCAATTATCTTAGTCCGTAGGTCAAAAACTAGCTCTGACTTAATGTTCCGTATACTATTCTCTATATATCTTACTAGGCGATGTCTTCCCGCATTACTACTTATGTACGGGACCAATCAATGATTAGCGTGATAAATATAACCAGCTACCACACGAATATTTTCAGTCAAATATTTTCAGTCAGTACCATCATTTGTCCCCTTTCCAAATTCATAGGTTTGTACACTGAACCGCAAAATGTACAAGGTCAGCCACTTATTTGGAATTTCCGTGATCCGCTATCTCACATGATCATCTTCAGCTGATATTTGGTCAACGCACATCTATCTAATGCGATCTCCCTACCATATTCACCGCAACTAACTTAAACTTTTCCAGAAGCCATTGTGCCAGCGCAGTCTACCGCCCATGGAAGACGTTAGTTCTTAATTAAAAATATTGCCACTGGGACTGCTACCTTATGATCATTGAGGAAGATAAAACCTTGGAATGGCAGTTTCAGACTCTACGAACGACTCAAAGTTGGTTGTTGAACATCTTATCATGTGTCGACTTCAGTCAGGGGTGTAGGCTTATACATCGTTCGGTGCTTAATGAACCCCCCAATGTTCCCTCGTCCTCTTCCTGCATCTCCCAACAGCATCACTTGCAGCATACTACAGAAAGTTCCTCTCCATTCACGCCTGGACCGACGTAGTGCGTTCGGGGTATATGGACGGTGAATCGTGGGGCGATGAGCTAAGGAATGTTGGAAGGCGGTAGGGAGAGAGGGAGAGAAGGGAGGTGGGTGGTGGGTGGGGATAGAGTACGAGGAGGGATACGACAAAGGTGACACAGGGATCAGTGCGTGGGAAAAACTTCTTCGTTGTGCTTCGGACACGAAGATGACGTAAACGCGGTTGAACGAGGTTGGAAATCGACTTGGAGAAGGGGGAGACTCCGAGAGAGAGACACGATATACGTTTTATGACCTGAGTGACGAGAGGCTAAGGTACTGCACCCTTTGGACCAACTGTTCAGTAACGCATCACACGATGCCATGAACTTGAACAAATATACGTTTCGTCACGCGTCACAGCTCCCCATGAACAGAGGTACAAGGAAATATTTAAAATCATAAAATGAAATCGTCGCTTTTTGTTGAAAAATTTAGCTGAAAATCGTTTAGTGATGAACAGATCCTCAATTTGTCACGCATCACACTGACCCTTGAACAGAGGGTCCAACCGTTCATCGTCGTCACAGCGTAATTCGACGAACAGTTGGTCGAAAGGGTGCAGTAATCGATAACATTGTAGAGTAGGCAATTTGCCTGCATAGCAAAACATGGTTTCGTTTCATTTTCATGTTCACACATACTAGTCCTTATGTAATCCTACTTAAGTACGCGTACCCTACTTTTCAATTCAAGTTCTTATCCCCCCCTTGACTTTCTCTAGCAACTTCCTAGGATCCTGGAGGGATAGACGGACGTCTTCCCAACTCGCATTTCTTTGTCGAGTTGATACCTGCAACCAGGTATCCTCCTCTTCAACATCCTGTTTCATCTTTTTAAGTCCTGATTATGTAGTTCAATAACATTCACGTCTACACAGCGCCGCTTCAGCACACACATGGGAATGGTACAGTGGATTTGTGTTCTCTTCCATTCCTCCTACCTTAGCCTGCGCATATACGAAATTAAATTTTTTTTTTGTAATCCTTTGTTTATTGTCAGTTATGGCAGGCTGCATGTCACGACATTGCAATGTCTACAATGTAAGTACGGAGAGTGTTTGTAAGCACTATATAAATGAGGTTTTGATGACTGCGTCGGTTGTAGTGGTAGCCTGTGTGATGGCTGATAATGAATAGACGTAGTGAGAGAATTAGAAAATGTGGTTCGCATTTTATACTGTGTGTTTGAAGGTGGCGAGAATATTCAATTGACTTATTTATTGACACTGAATAACTGAATGCGAGTAAAAGCGAGTCAAGTTTATTGGATATAATCATGGTAATATCCTAGGTGTTTAAATATGGTACATTGAATAAAACAGATCATTCCAAATCTCAATGGCGTCCAGCGATGCTCTAATCGAATCTGCAGCGATGCCCTGCATATGTATTAAGTGGATGTACTTACTACGATTAATAACATATGATTTAAGTTAGTGTTGAGCAAGTTTGGCTCTGAATTCTTGAAATTTGACCTTGGTTGCCACGATTTGAGAAGGTAAGTAAGATTGCTAACGCAAGTCGAAACAAAATGACTTTGAGTAGATATATGTCGAGCAGCGAGCTACTATTTTCAATGCCCTGGTGGTCAAGTGAATTTTCCACAGTGTGTATTATGTAACACTGTCTGGACGACGTTCCGGGTTCAATTCCTTGCCAGGCTCATTGGAGTGTGAGGCGAAGCTCAATATTTTTCTCTATTTCATGTAACACGTGGAGAGAGTTGAATTACTACGCGAGTATTATTTGAATCTTCTCCAGTCCTTCGCCGCATTCAGTCATATGACAATATGACGTCATGATCCAGCCGACCTGGTCCTGAATCGAGTCTACTGCTCTCGCACAACTTGAACGGATGTATACCGATGGTGCAAATGACGAGGATGTTTCGGATGCGTTCAATAGGCAACAAGGCGCAATCGTTCAACATCTCGTTGGAATTGCGAGGCGTACTGGGGGAGTTCGAAACTCGATGTTGCGGTTCCAATGCATGCGTGGATTTACCACCGTTAACTTTTTCTTTTTCCACTCCCAATTTAGCCTAAGGTAGGCGACATCAGGTTCCAGCACCCTTGTTTAAACAGCTTAGCAAGCGCCAAGAGATGCAAAATCCTAGGCTCAGGAAAATAAAAAAATTGTAGACCTTAAATTTTGTCTGAAATCAAAGTTATATAAGCTTATTATACACATCTAGGAATTTCATGTAAAAAGTTAAGGCAAAAGAGCCATAGAAATCTCGCAAATGTTGTTCCTACACAATACTCAATGTCACCACTATGTGACACTGTGCTAGGTCAAAAAAACAAAATGCCTTCCAAATGTCTGCAAATGCTTGAAAATGATGTTTTGAGCCAATTTATAGTCATAAAACTATTTTTTAAATTTCCTAGGACATACTCAATATTTCGAAAAAATATTTCGAACATTTTGTTCTTGAAACTATTAACTACAGATTGTTGGAGTAAGATTTTCCCAGGAATGATGTGTGAGGAAGGAATTTCCAACGTTGCGGAGACAAGGTTCTTGATTATGTAAGGGGTGCTGGAACCTGATGTCGCCTACCTTAGCTCGGATCTGCAGCTCTTGCTGCATGCGGCACTGGAGTGTACAATACTTTGAAATCAGGTTAGTGGTTTATAGTTCTCCCTACATGAACAGAATTAACGTCGATGTCGTTCAGATTTATATGGTCGGGTAAGCCTTGGTAATTGTCGCAACTGCATACACCATATTAACTTTGTATAGATCGAAAATTCTGCCAAAAAAGAAGATTCTGGGTACAAGGCCGATGCGTGTCATTTATTCTTCTGCAGAGGTTATCAGGCAAGGCCTCCTTTGAGTAACTATTCCTATGCCAATCGCATCTGCACCTCAGTTCTCTGATAACACGAAGAATGTAAAGACATACCCCGCCGGTACCTCTGTCCATTGTCTGGTCGATATTGAAGCGCATCATACGGGCACTGCTGTAAGTCTATATTTTCAGTTGTAAACTTGAACGGCTACTCATAATATTATTCAGAATGGTTCGGTGGTATGTCGATATATATTTTGAAACCGCGACATATTCACCAATAATATTAATGAAAATAGGTAAATCTGGAACAACAGAGCAGTCACACACATTGATTATGATAAGAGAACATTATGGCAGCTGATCACAAAATGTCCTGAAAAGGCATTAGCCAATCAGATGCCCAGAAAATGAGATCCTGAATGCGATTCACAAATTGTCTTATTAGGAAATCCAAACCTCCCCAAAACCCACTACCTTAAAAGGTAGTGGGAATATTAGGGGAATTCAAATATGACGATACGCGTTACGATACAGTCTGATGTTGATATGGATATGACTTGATGATAAATTCTCAGGATACAAAATATTGTTGCATCAGAATAGTTTTCTGATATGTAGTGTGCGTCTTTTTGTTGGAGCTCGAAAAGCATTTGAAATGGTAGCATTACCTAAAACTAGCACTTGATACATTCCTTGCAATACCCCCCCATCCTTTTGCTTTTTATCTGCGCTGGTTGAGCCACACAATCCACTCGTTAGTTCCAATACCACATAATTTCAACTTTAAGAAGGCCGACTACTTAGTGACTATGACATCACGCAAGAAAGCAAAGAAAGCTCAGGATGCAGACAAGAAGAATGCAAACGCCCAGCACGCTAGGGGTAAGAAAAAGGTGGCATCTCAGGATTGCATTCAGTACATATTAAACCTATATTTTAATGCTCTGAAACTGAACATTAATCTAGGTGGTCTGATCCCAACCTGTATCATGATCTTCTGCTGACCAAGATTGAGGAAAATATACCATACCATTGTGTTTTCGCATTTAGCTGGGCTGAATTTGACGATAATCTTCGCAAGGATCTTACTTTAATCATGGCATGTTGAGAACTTGCGCCCATTATGTTTGAGAAAGCTAGGATCTCTCCAGATACTGTAGGCACCATTGCCAACTCCATCAAAGCTCGTGCAAGTTTGTAAGTACATCCTGTTTCAGCTTTTATAGTTTTTACCTTTTACTTTCAGTATTAAGAAGAAGTACTTCGCATATCGTACAGAGCTAGGACAGACTGGTCAGGGGCTGGTTGAGGAGGGGCATCAAAATCAAATACAAGCGGGTACTCCGATTTACAACATTTGGCGTGTGCTGTTTTATTTTTAATTGAAACACTATTTACTTACACTTCTACAGAGAGGATTGAATTTGAATTCAAGTGGTACCTCCACCTGCATCGCCTGCTCTTGGCAAGTCCAATTTATAGCCGCACTGGAGTTGCGAACAGCTTCACCCCTCTTGATACGAGCATACTTTCACAAGGAACTGTCCTGGAGGATGTGAGTATGAATGTACCCTTTGGATTTGAGCCTCCAGCTTCAGTAGATGAGCGTGAAGGAGAAGTGGATGGCCAAGATGTGGAGAAAGATGCTGATACCAAAGATGTTCTGGTTTCTGAAAGTCTGGAGACTTCGGTGAGTTGAACAATCACTTGTACAACCTTTTTATTAACATCTTGATGATGATTTCTCAGATCATCAGCTAATCGACAGCTCCCCCCCACCTGCTGACACTGCTATAACACCTTCTAAGCCCACTCAACACCCATTGAAGACCTCAACTCCTGGGGCACTGGTTTCCAGCTCGTCCTTGACCGATTCCCCTCCCACTCCTGCAATTAATTCGAATAAGTGCAAGTCCCCTTACGGCTACCTCGGTGAGGTATCAGCTAGCCACCAGAAGGCCCGCCTGGAAATACAAGAACACCATGATCGCAGCAAGTTGGAGTGTGAGCATGAACACCAAAAGTCCAAGGCCAAGCATGATAGAGCTAGAGTTGAGGCTGAGCAGGAGCAGTTTCGGATGGAGGCAGCTGAGAGGGCTGAAATGCGAGCTCATGAACTTGCAATGATTGAGAAGCAGATCGAACTGGATCGTTTACACTGGAGTACTGGCACAGGCTCAGCCTAATCGAGGACTTTACGCTCGCCCCCTGTTACACATGGAATACACGTGAATTCCACCTGTTCATGTGTACTTCACATGTACTTCATATGGACGACACTCCACCTCAAATGTATTCAAATCAGCAAATTTCTATTCAAATTTGTGAATTTTGTACACATGAAGTACACATGCAGTGCACATGTAGGGGTGAAATATCAAAATTCCACATGGAATTGCAAAGTGAAGTTCACAAGGAATACACATGAACTAGTTACACTTGTACACTACACATTGTAGTTACTTATAATACATTTACTCACCACTACCACAACAAAAATGAATGTTTTAGCATAATGACACAAAGGATTGTCACAATGTCACACTTGTAGTTATGACACTTTTCCCACAGTCATCACATTGTTACACTTGTCTCACCATGTCACAGTTGTCACACTCTGTGACAGGGGACAAATGTGATAGCTACAATAAGTGTGACAACTGTGACAACTGCAACATGGTAGGATGACTGTGACATGACAGGACATGTGTGACACTGCATTACATGTGACAAATGTGTATTGAGTGTGATAAGTATGTGTTAAGTGTGACAAGTGTGCATTGAGTGTAACACTGTATTGACACAATGTATTGAGTGTGATACTATATGTCAAGTGTGTGACACCATGGGTCACGTGTGACAAGTGTGTGTCAAGTGTGACACTGTGTGTCAAGTGTGACACTGTGTGTCAAGTGTGACACCATGTGTTATGTGTGACACCGTGCATTAAGCGTGACACCGTGCATCAAGTGTGACACTGTGCATCAAGCGTGACACCATGCATCGAGTGTGACACCATGCATCGAGTGTGACACCATGCATCAAGTGTGACACTGCATCAAGCGTGACACCATGCATCAAGTGTGACACTGTGCATCAAGCATGACACTATGCATCGAGCATGACACCATGCATCAAGTGTGACATGGTGGGATGACTGTAACATAAGAGACAAGTGTGATAACATGTGACACTGATACTGTGGGACAAGTGTGACAACTGCAATAACTTCAAGAATGGCAGGAAATGATATACATGGAGGGTGGGAACAGAGGGGAATGACACATATGAAGGGTGGGAATAGCAAGAAACAATATGCATAGAGGGCAGGAACAGGGAGGAACAACACACATGGAGAGTGAGAATAGCAAGGAATGACATGCATGGAGGGTGGGAACAGGGGGTAATAATGTGCATGGAGAGTGGGAAAGGTGAGAAACAACAAGCATAGAGAGTGGGTATGGCAGGACAACAACAAGCACTCCATGTGTAGTTCACATGGAATCCACTTAGAAAAGTACACATGAAGTACATCGTAAGTACACCTTTCAACTGTTATTTTCATCAAGTTATAAGAAAGGTGGAATCCATGTGTACTCCACATGGTTCCATGTGAATTACACATGGAAAATGTGTACTTTTTTCCAGATATGTGGATTCCATGTGGACTTCACATGGAAATGTGTACTACACGTGGAGTACACGTGTATAGGTGGGTGTGCGGAAAGTACTGGCCTAATCAATGTATGTGTTATATTTCTTCAAGCTTTTAGTTATGTACTCGTTCCTTTTCTATTATTCTTCTATATAACTTCAAGTAAACTTTCCTTTAACCATTCTCGCTCAGCCCTTCCCTCAAATAGTGCATCTTGATCACCGATGTTATAGTCTCTTTCCACATTGTTTAGGATATTCAATCTTTATTCTTCCCACTGCCGTCGTAGTTCAAGCTTGTCTTCCATAATACATTGTCCTTCAATATAAAATGTGTTCTGTTCGATGTTTTCCCCATTTTTGTGCATAATTGCAAAGTTGTGGAGATGGATGCATGTTATAACCCACATGCTTGCGATATCTTTTGCTCAATGGTTGTCAATGTGAAGTCGAAGGCCTCGCAATGATGACCATCGCCCATTGAGAAATCCCACACAGTGTTTGGATCGAATTCGAATTTGTGAAACATGAAAATTGAAAAGTGAATTTTTGGGAAGAGATTTTTCGGGCCTGAAGCAAATGAACATTAGTATATCAATGTGTAAATTGTAACATATGCCTTGTATGGTTCTTGACACCAAGATCACACTGGATAAGAAGAATCTGCCCAAATAAACTCATGATCCTCAAAAAGATGCTGGTGTTCTTGATATAGCTTTGTCTCTTGCCATGCAGTTGCATCGTGTTGACTACCAGGAAGACCAACTGAGTAATCAACAATGCGGAGGTTGGGAAGACTGACAAGCTTAAACCTCTGTTAGTAATTGAGCTCACATTAAGAAGTAGTCGAATACCTGGACATTTAAGGAGTAATTTGACTTCTGGTCATAAAACACATTCCCAAAGTGATGGGGCCTTTGAAAAATTGGAACCAAGGTACCATCCACCATAAGCCATCCATCTCACCATGCTGGACAAGATAATTCTTCTACCCAAGCTTTGGCCTGTTCTTTCTCTTCTGCTGATGGCCAGGACATGGTAGCATGGTGGAAGCATGAGTCACAGCAGGCCTTCAGAACATGCAATATAACATTACGAACAGTGCCATATGACACACCAGCCCATAATGCTACCTTCATAGTACTAGCTGCATTGCCATAATGCCGGAATCGGAATAATGTGATGACAAGTTGGTGGTCAATGGGCATTTGGTCCAGTAATTTACACTCCCCCAAGAGGTCTGTATGGATCCATACAGACCTGTACAGACCTGTATAGATACCATACAGAATTTATATAGTAGCTATTATTATTATTGGAGGTGATTATTCTATATGGATTCTGTGTGGATTTATGCATTGCTGCCTTGTCACACATGTCAAGTGTAACCCTAGGTGAAAAGTGTCACACTATACAAAATCCATGATACACTCAATATATAGTATCATTCTCAATGCATAGTATCACACTTAATACATAGTATTATGCTTAATGTATAGTGTCACACTCAACACTTAGTGTCACGCTTAATGCAGAGTGTCACACTCAATGCTCAGTGTGACACTCAACATTTAGTGTCACACTCAACACTTAGTGTCACGCTCTTAGTGTCACGCTTCGTCACACTCAACGCTTAGTGTCACACTCAATGTTTAGTGTCACACTCAACACTTAGTGTCACACTCAACGCTTAGTGTCACAGTCAATGTTTAGTGTCACAGTCAATGTTTAGTGTCACACTCAACACTTAGTGTCACACTCAACACTTAGTGTCACACTCAACACTTAGTGTCACACTCAACACCTAGTGTCACGCTTATAGTGTCACATTTAATGTATAGTGTCACACTCAACACCTAGTGTCACGCTTATAGTGTCACATTTAACATATAGTGTCACACTCAACACTTAGTATCACACTCAACACCTAGTGTCACGCTTATAGTGTCACATTTAATGTATAGTGTCACACTCAACACCTAGTATTATGCTTATAGTGTCACATTTAATGTATAGTGTCACACTCAACACCTAGTATCACGCTTATAGTGTCACATTTAACATATAGTGTCACACTCAATACTTAGTATCACACTCAACACCTAGTATCACACTTATAGTGTCACATTTAATGTATAATGTCACACTCAACACCTAGTGTCATGCTTAATGCAGAGTGTCACATGCAAGGAAATAAGTATAATAAAATTCTGTACAGAATTTTCAGGTCTGTAATGCGGAATTCCAAGGAATTCTGTGTAATCCATACGGAATTTTCGGAATCTGTGCGGAATCTGTACAGACCCAAAAAAACCCCTGCCAAAATGAAAAAAATCTGTGCAGATTCCGCACGGATTCCACGCGGATCCGTACAGAACACATGGCTAAGTGTAAAGAGCTCATTTGGTCATGGTTTGAGCCATTTAAAAATGCAGAGTGATTCTGCAATATTCCAACCAAGTTATCAAAGCACCCTGGTTTTACTCCAGTATATGGCTGAAAAATATCTGGAGAGTCGGCTTTATGTTCATTAAGCAAAATCCTAATGTTCTCCAGGGTTTTCGGAATTTTGGTCCTCCTCAAGTCTCCCTCCCACCACCACTACAGAGAACAGAACTCCCTCATGAGTCTCATCCCCTCTCACCACTGTATTTGCTGGAATATGTATGGACGATAGGGACTTGATACCCCCTCTCATGTACTTGAAGCTTCATTGCTATCGAGTCTTTCCTATCTCGTGGCTGTTTGTCTCCTGGCATATGGACAGATGCTCTGTCCTTCTTGAGTCTCTCCCATCTCACCGCTGTTCATCCATATATGTACATGGGCTGAATTTGACAAAGTTCTGTCACTGTTGAGTGTCACACCTCTCACCACCTGTTTTCTCTCCTTCATGAAGTGCATCATTCAGCTTGGTGTCAAAGGTGGAGGACTGGGAAGCTGGTATGTTTCACTTCACCTCTCTTATCCTCCTTTTTCTTTCATTCTCTATTTCCGTCAGTTCTTTGTTATATTGGTGACTGTTACCATACATGTGTATTAGAAGGACAGTATGGGAAGCACAGAATGACAGCGAGAGGTAGATGTAGCTAAGCCTATGGGAGACTGTTTGGCAGCATGGAGCATTGTGTTAGTATGAGAGATAGGTTTTTGATAGTATATGTTGTATATCAGTAGTAAATGTAATGATTATTTTCTTTCTTTAGTTTTTACTGATGTTTTACCAATGTTTTACAGCTTTATAATGAATAAAATGTGTTCTACATATGTATGGTCTATGTACATTGTAATGAAAGCCAAAGGTTTAAAATTATGAAGCACAAGCAAAGTCCCCGACATGAGAATCCAAAGACAGTTACCTGCAACACAATTGTCCTAATACTTAGCTAATGCAGCATGTACATAAGATCCATAGTTCCACTATCAGGCAGTTTCATACTGTCCAAAGATATGGGCTCTATATCTGTGGTAACAGCTACAATGTCCATTCGCTGACTTTCGGAAAGTGTATTCCAGGTGCTTCTATTGGACCAACAACTTAGACAACCTCAACAACCTCAATTGTTGTGGTTCTGTCAGAACACAATGTTGGTGTATTCCTGTGAATACATGAATGTTAGTATACAGCAATCAAATAGAATCATATCTATAGTACCTGTAGTACTTGGCTGAATTTGGTGTTGAATATGTCATATGTCAATGTTGAGTCCTTGTAGTGCAAGTCAACCGCTCAAGATAATAAGTCTTTATGTCACAGGCTAGTCTCAGCTACCCAGCCATTAGTGCTGGGCCAAATCCAAATTAGGATTTACCATTGTGAACATCTGGGAAACTACCAACAGGTTTGGGAGGGGTATGCATTCGGTGTCCTCAGGCTTCGCAAGTCCTTGTCCACTGGCATTTTTGATGGTTCTTGATATTAGTAATCACATTAGTCACCATTATGATGTAGTTTGGTGTAATTAATCACATTATGTAATCACGCTCATTTCAATCGCCTTGCATTGATTTCAGTTGCTTTGTGTTGATTCCAACTTTCAACTGGAAGACCCTGGTTATGAGTCAATGTACCAATGCAAAGCAGGCTGCTGGTACATCAATCACTGGGCACCGGACATCTTCATACAAGCTTCCTACATTTGATTTCTAGCCACAAGGAGTCAACAGATGTGCATTTGTGGTAGGCATATCCTATTTCCTTCAGTGTCTTAGGCTTTACCATTTCAGCCTTCTTATGTACCTCATTTTTAACAAGAGTGGTCTCAATATAATCGTTTTAATATCTAATCCTTTCTTCTGTCATTAATCATTCTATCTCACTATCTAGAACCACCCTAATACCGCCTCTATCACATATGCTCTCCACCACACAAAGCTTCACCCCTCTCCTGCGATCACAGCTTTAATTCTTTTCCCACTACTAGAGACGTTATTCATGTCTGTATTCATGTCAGCCTCCAAGGTTATGTGTGACGATACTTACTTGAATACTTAAGTCTTAGACAATATCATTCATCCTTGGCTATTCATTGCCAAATAGCAATTTTTTTCTGTTACCTTACTCTATATATGCTAATATACTAACAAAGTTTACCAATGCATCCCATTTGAAGTACATAAGTTTTCAATACTCTCTATTACAGTATTCTTTCTTCACAAGATTACATAATTTAATTACACCAAACTACATCATAATGGTGACTAATGTGATTACTAATATCAAGAACCATCAAAAATACCAGTGGACGAGGACTCGTGAAGCCCAAGGACACCAAATGCATACCCCTCCCAAACCTGTTGGTAGTTTCCCAGATGTTCGCGATGGTAAATCCTAATTTGAATTTGGCCCAGTGCTAACGGCTGGGTAGCCAAGACTAGTCACAGGCTACCGCCAATTGGACTATGTAAGTATTCTGAAATCGACATTTCTAATATACTAGGAGATAAGTAGCAAATAGATATCTAACTAGAATATCTATCCTTTTTGGCAATGGACGAGACTTAGCGCTAAGCTATAAGTCAAGTCCAGGGAACTAAGATCCACACAATGTTTAAAGGGTTTGAAAAGTGATGTACTCAGTACTGTAATCCAAGGGTATTTATACATTTCAAGTGCTATATCACTAGAATATTCTACAAAAAGAACTGTATAGGCATTTGTATCCAGCTCTACTTCTTGAAAAGACATCTAACGGCTTCCTCAGTCAATCAAAAATAGTACCATGTGATAATTGAGCAGCTCTGCTACAAATAGAGAACACAACCATGAAGACAGAATGAAAGTAAAGAAATAAGAAAAAAGGTGAAAGGTGAAGAATTTATGTACCTAATAGATAGTTGAATACCTATATCCATAACATCAACTCAAGTCTCAACAGCTCCCAACTAATGCGACAACTAGCCAAAAGCAAAAAACAGTTTACCTATGGCTATTGACAGGTGAAAGCCATCCTGTACCAGTACCATCTTGACAACTCATTTAGCCTGTACAGTATAGCATTTCCATTTTGTACTGATGTAGAGCAGGTGTTTCTCCTGCACTACAAAACCCACCATTTTACAAGTTGTGCCTGCCAGGATCATGTGACCGATATCGCAAAGATAACAATATCAAATCTAGCTGTATGTGCATCAATGCACTATTTGTGTTTGCTCTCCCCCTCATACCTGTCCTCTCCCGCACTTTCCTCCAATGTTAACACTCCCATTCTTCTCCAAACACTGCTATTATGCATCAAGTACTCAAGATTGTCAGTATTGTGTGCTACCAAGAGCCACTAAAAACTGCAGTTCCCCCTACCAGTGGCTGCATCATCACCCTAACTATATTCCCCCTCAAGTTTTATTCTTCAAAATTTCTCTCCAATTCCTGACAACCTACACCAGTTCTTCACTGAACTGATGGACAATTTCCAGTACTGGGAGGAGGTGATCATCAAGAAGACCAACCCCATGCTTGCCTCACAATCCATCCCCAACCCCCAACACCCCCAACCACAGAGAAACCCCTCCCACCAATACCCCACTCCCTTTGACACTCCCCATTACTGCCAATATCCAGGGGAGTGGCACCACATCCCTGCCCAAGACAGGGAACTCTTTAATACCTTTCATCTGCAGGAACATTGGAAACTCCTATGCCAAGCATACCACTAAGCCCATCCACATCCCAGAAGATCCAGCTGTCAGAGGAATATGAACATCCAGCATGCCATTCATATCCAGACCCTCCCCTTATACTCCCATTGAAATCGCTGCCCCTGCTGCCCCAGCAAGAACCACGACTGCTACAGATGCAAAAAGTATGTATACCCCTTCTGCCACCTTCACTGCCCCCACCATGCCCCCTTTCAATGCCACAAATACACCTGTCAACACTGCCACTGGCCAGTCATCAGCCACCAACCCAACCACTGCACCTACCAATAGAATCAGATGGACATGATGTCAGACTGGCCTTGATGTTGCTACCATAATATTACTAGTAATCTACATGACTGGAAGTACTATCTAATGTAATAATACTGTATTCCAAGCAATAGTACTTGTATTTAAACAATAGTCTTTGTAAATCCGAGGTGTTAACAATTCAAATATGTATGATATTCAGATAGTAGACTAATTAAAACGAGATTGTCATGACTCTGTGTGCTGTTGGCGCTATGCGTGCTTAGAGAACTCGAAAATACATTGAAAACCAATATATTTCTGCCTATATGTCATCCTGTCTGTGGGGAACAGAAGTACTGCATGCCATGCGGTTCTTAGTGTTCCCTCACATTTTCCTCACCTTATATAAACTACAAGATATCTAATAATACATGTAAAATACCAAATGTGCATATCTTATTTTATGACTCCATAGCCAGCCAAGACTTTAGTGAGTGCACAGTGTTCTAATTATAGCATAGATGCTACTTCCAAATGATGCGCATCACGTGTTCCTGCACTATGCTGCGCCATGTGCATATGAACGTGCTCCACACTGGACACTCTACTTTTCCTGGTGAGCACCTGCCATTTACTCTCTGTGCATTAGTCTTGTCTTTCCTCTACTCCTAATGCCTGGTGCCATGTGCCAAGTAATTGTCAGACAACATCTATCTTTGGTATGTTATCTTTTTCTCTGCAGCTCCCTTCATTTAGTCCTAATAAGTGCTTCCTTTTGTGTTGTGTCTCATGTTCAACTTGTGTCTAGATCCTCAACATCATTTAATCATATACTCTCTGGCAAGAGAGATATGTGCCTTTCCTTTAACAAGGCTAAATATTAATATTCCAACTCGAGTTTTCCCTATTGAGGTATGTGTTTATTTAACTCCTCCTGATCTTTTTATATTGTTTTATATTTATTATTCCCTTGTTTTAAGTGTATGTGTTTATCATACATTTAGCTGGCAGCGCGGGACTTAGCCCCAGCTCTCAAACCCAAGATCAGTGAGGTAAATTCTTATTATAACATATGAGTTTTTATATCTAATCTAGTATTTCCTTATCAAATTTCTAGCCGCCATATCAGCCTCAATATGTCCTCAATGCATGGGAAAACTCAGCAGCAGTGGACATAGAAGCCAATGATGCTGCCTGCACACAGGAATGCTGCCAGTGGAAAAGCTTGGTAGATCAACCATGGATGTTTGATTATACAAAGGGGGTAATGTTACATTTTCTTACTTCAACCTTGCCAGACCCCTTTCTTTTCACGTGACCTATTCTATTTATACTTATGCCTTACTCATCCCCTTCTATTTATAACTCTTTTACTTACTCATCACTGATCCCCACCCCTCTGGTTTGTCACATTACAGGCATGGACTTTCCTTACTTACACTTTTCCTCTCACTCTAGTTTGTCATATTATGGGCATGGACTTTCCTTACTTACACTTTTCCTCTCACATGAACTCTGATGACCACACCCCTGGTTTGTCATACCAAGTGCATGAACCATTCTATTACTATACAAGGTAGCATTGCTTTAGAGCACAGACCATAGAAGTATTGTATAAATAGCTCATGTACTCCAATCAAGCTTCTTCAGCTTGATCTTAGTTTAGCTATCATCCAATATAGCTGGTACCCCTCTCTACTCCTGCATCACAGAACACTGCTACTTCTTGAACACTTCTCAAGTGACCACTGTGAGAATGCTGCCAAGTCACTAGTGTCAGCCAATTGTGATCATGAAAAGCCCAGGATTTTTGAGCTCCTGATCAAATGAGCCAGGGCTTTTTTTGATCACCTACTATTGTATTTTTACTAATGAATCTATGGGCTACTAATGAATGTAGTGGTGATCATATATGATCATAGGCCATTTCAGGCATGTATTCTATTTCAAGCACATATTTACATATTATTACTACCATTGATTCTCAACATGATCAAAGATGATCATAGGCCATTTCAAGTGTGTATTCACATATTATTACTACTAATGAATTTAGTAGTGATAAAAGGTGAGCATAGGTTATTTCAACCATGTATTAACATATTATTACTATTAATAATTCTGGAGTTGATCAAAGGTGATCATAAGTTATTTCAAGTGTGTATTCACATATTATTAATACTAATGATTTTGGAGGTGATCAAAGGTGATCACAGATCATTTCAAGCATGTATTCATATATTATTACTACCAATGATTCTGGAGGTGATCAAAGGTGATCATAAGTCATTTCAAGTGCATATTCACTTATTATTACTACTAATCATTCTGGAGGTGATCAAAGGTGATCATAAGTTATTTCAAGTGCATATTCACCTATTATTACTACTAATAATTCCAGAGGTGATTAAAGGTTATTATAGGACATTTCAAACATATATTCACATATTATTACTACTAATAATTCTGGGTGTGATCAAAGGTGATCATAGGTGATTTTGAGTGTGTGTTGACTTATTATTATTAGCAATTACAATAAATGTTATGAACCATGTATGGAGATATCATAGATATACCATTGCTGAACTTATTTCCTTGCACTATTCATGAGGTTTAAAATTAAAAAATGTTAAGTGGAGATAGAATTTAATACTTACTGTTTTTCTGGTTTCCTAGAATCAGTGGAACTGTCAATATCCCGCTTAGCTCCCAAATGTGTGGGAAGTGTGTCAATTTGTTGAAAAATCCATGTTACATCGTCAACCGCATTCCAAAAATTTACTTTGGAGTGATTATCTGGTGCATTTCAAATTGAATTATGCCACCAGGACAGTGACATAATAACACAGCATAGGCCCAAAGGTCCCCCACAGAATAATGGCCCCCATTCACAAGAAGGTGGTAGGGGTAACCTGTTGTAGTGGCTGGGTCGGACTGATGGTCTGATCTAACAATAGATAGTATTGATGCACCCAAAATGTCATGAGTTGCCAACTCGCATATGTTCTATCTTCCTTTGTCTATGTCATTCACAATAAACATATATCATTGTTCTTTACCTCTCGGATCTTTCCAACTGTCCTTACCTTCTCTCAGATATCACATCAGATATGTGACACTTCGATGTATCACATTGTGATAATAACAAGTGGTAATTGTCACACAATCTTTATTTAGTAGTCTTACATTAGTGTAGTAGAAACAGTATTTAAGTAGTAGGGCTGTACACCGTACCGTATACGGTATACGGCTGTATAGCTTACGGTCAAGTGACGGTTACGGTTTTCCCGTAACCGTACCATATCAATGAATTTTTTCAGCATGAAAAAACGGTACGGTCCGTAAAATGGTTATGGCTGGCCTTATACGGCTATACGGGTAGTAAATGTATGTTTTTTTTTTTCGAAGCAATAATTTTGTTATATAAAGTATCGAAGAAGTGTTTACAAAGCATAAAATGCGAATTGGGTACTCAAAAATAACGGAAGCCCGCATACATGAGAGACATATTCGACACGTGTCTCATTAAGCACTGAGTGAAGTATGTATATGAGCCTACACCCCGGACTGAAGTCGATGTGTGATAAGATGTACAACAACTGACTTTTGAGTCATTCATAGAGTCCGAAACTGCCATTCCAAATTTTTATCTTCCTCAATGATCATAAGGTGGCAGTCCCTGTGGCAATATTTTTCATCAAGAACTAACGTCTTCCATGGGCGGTAGACTGCACTGGCACAACGACTTCTGGAAAAGCTCAAGTTAGTTGCAGTGAATATGGTAGGGAGATCACATTAGATATATGTGCGTTGACCAAATATCAGCTGAAGATGTAAGATAGTGGATCATGGAAATTCCAAATAAGTGGCTTACCTTGTACATTTTTCGGTTAAGCATACCAACCTATGAATTTGGAAAGGGGACAAATGATGGTACTGACTGAAAATATTTGTGTGGTAGCTGGTTATATTTATCGCGCTAATCATTGATTGGTCCTGTACATAAGCAAGTTACATTGGTAATAAATCCAATCGTAATATAATTCCAAACCGTGAATATGATAATAAATAGTAATGCGGGAAGACATCGCCTAGTAAGATATATAGAGAATAGTATACGGAACATTAAGTCAGAGCTAGTTTTTGACCTATGGACTAAGATAATTGAACATTGGCGGAGGTACTAATGATTGTTGCATCGCCATAAGATTTAGTTGGAGTTGGAGGTGAAAGTGATTAGGTTGACCGATGTTACTTGAACCAAAGCAGCAACAACTTGAATCGTGACGATGAATACAAGATTACTGCCTGTATATGCTCTAGAGCGTTGAGACTACCACTTTGACCAATTCATAAATCAAAGTATCCGGTGTAGATGTATGCTTCATATGATATTACTACTATAACAGAAGAGTGCGAAGCAGAAATACGATGAGAAGTGTGGAATAAGTGAACATCTTGAATCTCGCGTAGATGTCCAAGCCACAAGTATTGAAATTTGACACATTGATTACCAGCGTGGATTTGATTACAAATCACAAAAGTCTTATTTTACTTAAGAGTTAAAGAAGTACATAGTGCACTTACCTTGGCTTATCTTCCCGCAATTCAACTCCAAGATACTTACTTACCATATGACCGTAAATGGCCGTCATACGGCCGTATTCATATGGGAAACATACGGTCGACGGTATGGTTCAATCCGTACTGTATTGAACTACTGAAAAACCTCACCTGGACGGTACGGCCTGGTAAATACGGTAGCCCGTATAGCCGTACTATACGGTTATGGTGTACAGCCCTATTAAGTAGTAGTAATGTATGTAGATATGGCAGTTCTTGAATTGAGACATTCCTCACTCTTTCCTTGTGTTTAAGTTCTCACTAACTCTTACCTCGTGTTTTGCCATTGTTTGTTGACTTAATCATTGACGAATAACAGTGTTTCCACATTTTTTTGAGTGTTAACTCATCTCAACTCATTTTAAAACCTACTACTTGCTCCCCTCTCTTTCTCATAGTCCTCATTGGTCGTTGTAGACCTCATCCTCAAGCATACTACTCGGACTGATCACCCAAGTATGCACTTAAATTTATTTTCTTAAACTAACACTAGTGTGTAGGCTATCATAATGGCCTCTCATTCAAACAAGAAGCAGACCTCCACAAGAAACACATGGTCTCTTGCAGAAGAGGTGGCTGCTGTGGGTGCGGCTTTCGACATGACTGTCGAAGACACCTATTGTGAATTTTCTGGGCTCGGAGAACTTGATACTCCATATTCTCTTCCCCCGGTGAGCATTTTTTCTTCATCCCAGAACCCCTCCCCACCCCTGTTTGTGGCCACAGATATTGAACTCGCCATTAAGTGGGGCATATCGTCAATAGACGAATTGTCCATTGGTGGGGGGCGCAAGCTTCATAGCAACAAGACCAATCCTTCACCTGTACCTATCAATAGAGGTACTGTAAGTGCTCAAGACATTGACTCTCTCAGTTCAGAGAGTGACATTACCTCCCTTTCTACTGAGGATGGATCATACATGATGGTGAGTACTCAATTTTCACATAGCGCTGCACCTCACGGCTGCGCACTTGGATTGGATGTTGCTAGCGATGTGCCAAATGGCAGTGCACTTGAACGCGACCCGATTGCTAGCAATGCGCCACTTACCGGCAGTGTGCTTGAATGCAATCTCACTAGTGAAGCACCCGCGCTTGAGTGTGACAGTGCCAATGCAACGATGGGAGCTATGCCAGGTTCCTATGTTAATAGTAATATGATTGTTAACAATAACACTGCAGTCAATGTTGCTATACATGATAACAATATACTTGGAAATGACGATTTTATTGTTCCTCACAAAGTACATAAGGTTAAATTAGTAGTAATAAGAAAAATCGATACTATGAAATGATACTTCCCTTCATGGTTTCATATTATGGATGCTGAGGACCAACTTGGTCCCATTCCTTCAGAATGGATTGATTCAATTATTCCTAAGAGTGCACCTGTATTACCTGAGTTAGGCCAGTTAGAAATCGATTTTGAAATGGCTGTCAACTTACAATTATTGGAAAATGGATATATTGCCTCAGAGGAAATATCTACAACATCCATGGTATCTAATAACAATGATATTGCATATGATTCTGAAGAAGAATATGATCAAGTCCTACAAGCCATTGATAGTTCACTAAATTCAAGTTTGAATAGCAATATGGCATTCATACCTCACTGTTCCATGGCTCATATAGATGTTATTGCCTCTGATACAGAACAGAACAATCCTTCGACCTCCAAAGGGAAGGATGTGAGTGATTCGGAAAAAGGTCTGAAATATAATGACTTTAAGAATAAATCAACAAAGCCTTCAGTATCAGAATCAATCCAGAATGATAAAGAACAGCTGCCTCACCATCTTAAGAGGCACTCTTCACAAGTACCTGAGGGTACATGGTTTAAAGATCATCCTCACTCACCTATTCTTGAAGAAAATCGAATGAACTCTTCTCTGTCTGATCCTTTGGACTCAGATGAATCGGACTCAATGTCCTTGAGTGATTCTGTTACTTCTAAAAAGAAAAGAAATAAACAGAAACGTCCTGAAAAGCATTATCAGGCTAAGAAGGATAGTAAGAAATTAAAGAACTAACTTGAGAGTGTTAAATTCCAGAAACCTTCGAAATGGAATGGCACTCCAGACTTAGAAGTATTTGACAAGTGGTGTTATGAGGTTAGAACTTAGGCTGAATGTAATGAAGTTCCAGACCACTTACTTGTTAAAGTCATGATTAATTTCATGTCTGGCATGGCTGCAACATTCTTCATGAAACATGTTGCTCGTCATCCATCTAAATGGACTTCAGATGACTTACTTGAAGCTCTCTTCGAGTATTGCTTCCCTTCAGCTTTGATGCAGCGAAGCAAGGGAAGCAAAATCTCCGTGATTTTGTGCAAGATATTGAATCCATGGCTGATTGACTACATGATATTATGCAGCCACAGCTAATACAAGTGTTATGGTGAGGAATGCATCAGTACTTACATTTGCACCTAATTGATAAAGGACTTAACCCCCAGCGCCATTCATTTGATAAGCTAGTATGGTACACTGCTAGACATGAGCAGGCACAAGAAACCAAGCAGTTCCTGGCCAGACATTTGGTCGATTTGCTAATCAAAGCACTGGTCCACAACCATATAAACTGAATAATAACCAGAATTCTAGTTCTAGCTATTCCAATCACACTCAAAACAATTCATTGAGTAATAATAATAGCAACAACTCACATAGTTCTAAACCAAAGTACCAACAGTCTCAAAGCTCTGGTAATCAACCTAGAGAACAAAATAATAAATTAAGTAAAGAAGAATGTGACCAATGTCAGGCATGATTTTTGATTATATATAATGCATGCAAATGCACTGTATACCACAATTAAAGAAATTGCACAGTCATGTCACATGACTAAGTACTTCACACCATCACATGATACAATACACTACTAATCAAATATACCCAATACCATACATGAACAAACCAATACCTTACATGAACAAATAACTTTAAATCACCATTAAACATCATACACATATCAATAAATAATTGCTTGCACAAACAATGCACTAACAAAGGATAATATGACACTCTTTCATTGTGTTATTCATCCATTGTATAAAGACTATGAGAGACTATTTATATACAACTCCATTGTTTTCAATCCTATTGTTCATAATAAATGAACTGCATTGTACTATTCACCTATTGTTGAAGACAATGAGAAAACTATTTATATACAACTCCATTGTTTTCAATCCTATTGTTCATAACTAATGAACTACATTGTGCTATTTACCTATTGTTTGAGGACAATGCAAAACTATTTATATATGACACTATTGTTTCCACTGCCATTGTTCACACAATGGCAGATAGGTATCTATTGTTCACCACTCCATTGTTATAAAAATGGATCTCTATTGTTCTTGCCCAGAACAATGTAGCTCTTTATTTAGAACAATGTAATTCATTACACATTGTTCTAACATAAGCTATTGTTCTCTGCTGACTAACCCTCAATACCATTGTCCTGTGCAGCCTCAGATCTAAAATCTACACTTGCACACTACTCATTTTGGAGAACAATGTAGGATGGTAGAGTGGGAATTGGATTACTAAGCAGGTTGGGAAAAGGTATATAAGGAGGGCAGTTTGGCAGTAGATAGATAGCTACCCACCCCCCAGTAGTCTCACCCATTTGTCATTAGTCATCAGTTATTAGTACAGATTTATCAGCACAGCCAGTCCAGTCAGAAATAGTATCAGTAACAGTCACAGTATTAGTCACAGTAACAGTCACAGTCACAGTAACAGTCACAGTAACAGTAACAGAAGCAGAATCAGTCATAGGTCAAGTCTTAAGCAAGTTAAGCATTGATCTATACAATATACACATCAGATATAGCACCAAGTCTATAGTGTGTACTATACCCCTTTCATTATACTTGACATTGTATACAGCCTTTGCTGTACAATATCCTTCATACTCAGTTTTATACAATTCATACAGCTTTTGCTGTACAAGATCACCCATTAAATTTCCAAGAATATCCTTGCTAAATATTTCCTGACACTCAGGTGTTGTAACATGAACAAAGTCGATTCCTGTTAGCACCTTAGAATATCTTTATCTTAAACGACACCGACTTCGTGCAGAAGGACAGTGCTTTACCTGTAAAGAAGTAGGACATGAGAGCCGAAATTGCTCATCTCGTCATACTGCAAAAGCTCCCAAAATTAATGCCGGATCAGTTCGTATTTCAGCTGCTGAATGTCATGCAAAGGCTGCTAGATCCGCAGCTGTTAATGTTGGCTCGATCATACTTGAAAATATGGAATCTATAGTACCAGCAGAGGGTGCATGGTCAAAAGAGAGTGATGAAGAAATTTGCACTTACCTTAGATCACTTTTCGAAAGTAATGCAAATCCCACTGAATCATATAACCATGGTATACTCCCTTCTGAACGGTTCAATATTATAATAGGTGGAGATAATTTTACAATCTTTGACTATGGCGGTCAAAGTGCACATTTAATGTGCAGTGCAAACACTTTTTGATGGAGCGCAAACATTTCGGGACTTATTCGGTGCAAACATTTTACCACCTTGCGCAAACATTTTGACGAGACCGGCGCAAAACTTCTCAATAGTTCGACACAACTTTTGAGAGGGGATTATTTTGATAAATTTTGACCCGACATATATCATACTCATTTCATTACAACAAAACATCATAAATTATGTATTCTACTTAGCACTTGTACATAATCTAATAGTATGGTACGAATGGTGCAATAGTCTATGCGGGGGGCGCAAAGGTATTTAGTGAGATTAACATGTAAAGAAATATAGTGGTTGACATAGGCACTGAACAAGGAAGCGCTGAGGTGATAGATGAACCCATCGATTGTCAGGTTGAGCGTGGAGGTGGCGCCGTGTAGGCATACTCCCCCACTCCCCCCATTCCAACCTAACATCGAGGCAGCAGGAACACAGGTGAAAGCAAATGGAGTAGTAAAACAATGGCTTATAACTGTAATAAAGTTATCAGCATCATGTATAGGAATATATAAGCAAAAGAAAGGGAAGGATTCTATATCAAAGACCAAGACAAAAAGAGAAGAATTAAAAGCAAAGGGTGTCAGAGTATACACGGCAGCACTAAATTGAATGCTACGCCGCAACATAGAATATCTAATACCAACTACCATGGCTATAAAAGAAGCGAGAAAGTGGTAAAAGGGAAACATGTCATGGATTATAGCCGAAACAATAGAAATGTGGGGATGACCTAGTTAATAAGAGGGTGAACTTACTATATCTTCTCCCTCATACCATTTGTACGCTTCAGTTTGCTACCCATATGATAGTTTCTTGCTCACCTTGCCGTACCATACCACCCTTGGAGCCCATGTCTACCATGTCCCTTCAAGTTACTTACCCACACCAGGTGGATTGCGATTTGGTAAACATATAGCGCTCCCGTCCAGCCGTCAATAGGAGTGCCATAGCATGAGGATTGTAAAGTATTAGTTGGGAGCGAAGCAGGAGATACTACATACCACTAAGTTGCTAAGTTGGATGTTCCAGTTTGAGTGAATGAGAAGCGGGCATTGCGCTGGCACCAGAGGTTATTGCCAAATATTACCAACTAACGCATACATAAAGGCATGTGTACTTACATCTTGTTGATATCTCACACTCTAACACATGATTATATGGGTGTCACATCAATGTTACATTGTGAACTTGTGACTGTCAGTAGAAACTTCCGACTCATTCTCAACATCAACTCATAGTCTCGTACTCTCCAGTGCCGTTTGCCTTCCTGGCCTTTCCCCTTTCCCTATCTCCAAGATGAAGTATGTGTTTTTTTCTAGTCCCTTTTAAAGTAGTTGCTGACATGATTCGCTGTCCTTGCTGGCAATTTAGTATGCTTGCTCTCTGATTCCTCAGGTTCAGGACTAAGAGCTCTTATAAGTGGCGCCGGTCGAAGGGGTGGAGAAGCATGGATGCGCGTCAATGAAACGGAGTTGCGATGTGATGGTGGAGGTCAGGGGGATGGATCGCTGTGCCGGCTGCCGGATGAAATAGTAGGCGAGTGCGATGGTCCATGGTTTTCAGCTGCATCCTGACTTGCTAGCAACCCTCAAAGATTTCATATGTACACTGTCTCTGTTGCTCAATGTTATCTGTTTCTTGTGGTGTCGGCATACGGACAGGACTGGGAAGTAGAGCTTGCTATCGTTTGAATGGACTCCTGTTCTGGCCAGGGTTATGGGCTCCCCCCAGTACAAGCTACAGGCGGAGTCATGGAGATCAATTGGTATGCCTGAGATTGTAGCCTGTTTGAGCAGCGGCGACAACGAGGATGGTGGGGGCTTGTCTAGATTGAGATAATAAGGGGTGAGTGGGTGGTGTAGTATCCGCTTTTCAATTTCTAATTATTATGGATTGACTTGTCTACAGTTTTGAGTCCGCTCTATGTGATGGTGGTCCAAACTTCCACCCATACAGCTCACTCAATGCACCGATGATGTGAGGTTACCATATTGGCGCATGTACGCTATGCTAAATCCCTCTCCTGCACAGATGGTTACTCCTGGTACGGGTTTCCATTCATTTCTTTGTTGTAACTGATTGGTAGAACATGGATGGGATGTTTATAAGTACTTCTACTGGTGCCAGGTTCGAAGACAACAAACATACCACTATGACTACCACTTGGTTGCTGACATGCGGCTTTGGGGACTGTATATGAATACAGGCATTGTTTCCTCAACCATGGCCCGAGATCTGCTCTTACCACCACGTCATAGAATACATGTTAGGTGTATTGCAGCTTGCAAAGTCTGCGTGCATGTAACAGTGTTAAGTAATTTTGAGGGGTAATGCGAGCAGGGGAGCCTAGGAGTTAGTAATGTGGGACCTGAGGTTAAGCCATCTTGACATGTAAACGCTGTGGAATACACGTTCCTAATTAGACATAGTACATATCTAGTATGGAAATATAAATGATTTTATGATTTTGCAACATTCAGGCCTGACTCTTAAGAGCTTTCGTTTTTAGACTCAAAATGTTTGCGCTACAGAAAATGTTTGCGCTGGGACTAAAAATGTTTGCGCTCGGGTGAAATATTTGTGCTGGGACCAAAAAAGTGTATGCTGAACAATACCCAAAATGTTTGTGTTCGCATCAAAAAGTGTTTGTGCTGGTCCAAAAATGTTTGTATGGCAGTAAAAGTGCACATTTAATAGGTGTGCAAACACTTTTGAACCGAGCGTAAACACCTTTTGATGCTAGTGCAAACATTTCGGGTGTTGTTCGGCGCACATTTTTAGTCCCAGCGCAAACATTTTTGGTCCCAGTGCAAACATTTCTGCAGTGCAAACACATTTCTATAGCGCACACATTTCCTGTAGAACACAAATTTTTGTAGTGAACTTTTTGCATTCAATGCAAAGATTTCAACAGTGCCAAATATATAGAATCTATAGTAAATATGTAGTAGACAAGACATGTACACGAGATTATGAAGGAAAAAGCCTGTGAAATATCTCGCAAGCACTCATCGCTTGACACACTTCTGATCCTTCTCGAAAAGGAGATGAAAATTTTCATTGAGCTTGTACGTTTGTGCGAGTTTCTGAATAGCAAGCGCCAGGAGGTCGCAAAACAGAGAGCCTGGGTAAACAAGAGAAAGGCCAGGCGAAGAGAGTCTGATGAGGCAGGTTGCCTGGGAAGAAGGGATGCGACACGATGGTTGTGGTGGGCTCGAGATGCACTAAAAGGTTGAGGGTGGATAGTGGTGGTGGTGGCTGCCAAAACAGATAGCCATTGTGGACGAAAGGGAGGGAGGCAATATTGCTGGTGGGAACTGGTGGTGGACAATGGCATGGGAGGTGGTGACGGTTGGTGGATGTGGCATCGATAACATTGGGAAGAAACCAATATTGTCATCGTCATCGTGATGCAGGAGAGGGAGGAGGGGAGGCTGGGTGAGGTGGCATCAACGCCATTCTTGCCAGTGTGACAAGATGCTGAGGGCGGTGACAGGGCCATCGTGGGCAATACTGGTGGTGGAGGGAGAGAGGTGCATGAGGGGAGAGGGGAGAAGGCTGAGAGGAGGTGGTAGGAAGGGGGTGGCAGCTCCCGCAAGTGTGGATGCAAGCAACTTGGTGTTGGAGGTCTGATCAACAGTGTTCCAGGTCTGGACTGACTGAGTACCTCTTTAATCTGACTTCGCGTCCTCATCATGATCTATATCACCTCACCCTTCCTCCTCAATAGGTTATATGCAATAGATAAATTTAAAACAGAGAAGAAAAAACTTACTAATTACAATATAGGTGTGATAGACCCCTAGGTAATCGTCACTGGTCACAAATTCACCCACCACCGGCACTGCACCGACATGCCACAGTCATGAGTACAGTGGCTCTTGTGCCTACTCTATCCAGGTGCTGCAGCTGTGGCCTCCAGCTGGAAGATAGGGGAGGGGCCAGTACAACGCCACAAAAATGAATGACAAGGGAGTATGAAAGAGTATGAGTCGGAAGCAAGTTGGAAGATCGACTTGGCAATGGTTGACAGCCAGACAGTCACAAGGTAACGTTGACAGTGACACATACAATCACGTGTTCAAGCATGAGATATCAACAAGATGTGCATGTGTCTTTATGTACGTGCTAGTTTGCAGTGTTTGGCAGCGGCCTCTGTTGCCAGCATAGTGCCGCTTCTCATTCACGGGAACGTCCATTGGTCCAATGACCCAAGTTCCAGACAGTCCTTGCTCTCCCCCACTATGACACCACGTGACTTACCAAATATGGAAGGTGTTCGTCTGCTGATGGCCTCAAGTACATTCGGATCCTAATTTAATATTGCCCAATGGTGTAGTGGTTTGTTGACCTACAATAAAGTCTATTTTTTGCGCGAAGTGGGGTTCGATTCCCAGTGATGTCTTATTTTTTTATTGCTATTTTTACTAATAAAATCGAGGTTGGGCTAGGTTTGGGGTACTGTAAGACAGCAGTTAGTTAAAATAGCTGTTAGAAAATGTGGTTAGGTTAGGGAGGGTATACTTGTTGAAGGCTCTAATAAAATCAGATGACAACATATATTGTGGGGGTAAACACACATGGTAAACAATGTAATGTACAGATTTAAATACAAAATATGTAGTACATAAAAGGAATAGCATAGTGGCATAGAATAAAATGGAAGACATACATGAAACATATAGTGGCATGAGTGGGGATCATTGAGACATTTGAATATGGTTGTCTCTCATATTCCAACAATACTTAATACAATTGTTAGGATGGTTAGGTTAGGGATGGTTAGGTTAGGGATGGTAGGTGAGAGAGGTTTAGGTTAGGGAGGGTATACTGGAGACTTTTGACCACTTGTTCACGGCTTCCGGTGCGTGACGCGAAAATTTGGTTTGACCAAGTGTTCAAACCCTGGGCTGGTGCATGACATCTGGTGGTTCTGTTCATGCCCCTATAGCCGCCCAGCACGGGTGGAAAATTTGGGTAAATAAGCGCTGTATTTGTCTCAAAAACTCTGTTCATGACAACTTGTGACATGTGACAAATGTACTCAAGTGTTCAGTTCAAAGGCCTTGTGTGACGTGTGACTGAACACTTGGTCGAAAGACTCCAGTAATAGAACTAGTAATTAGCAGAAGTTAGGGCTGGGGTAACCCAGCCCTTACTTCGTTGTCCTATGAAAGAATAGAGGTTAGAGGTTAGAGATAGAGGTTAGAGATAGAGGTTAGAGTTTGGTTTGGGATAGTTAGGTTAGGGATATGGAGTATTAATATTTGAAGGAGACTTGTTACAGTTGTTAGTGAGGGATTACATTGACACCATTGTACTTTGTATTTAATTTAAAGCTTAGTACATACTATTACAACGACTAAGTATTACAAAGTTACAAATTACTTTGAAATTACTAGTGTGGTTTCACGATGACGCACAGTTATGAACAGTAACCGGTTGCCGATGGTCACGTGGTGTCATAGTGGGGGAGAGCAAGGACCGTCCAAGTTCCAATTGCCCCCCTCCGAGTATCTCCTGCTATGCTCTTGACAGTTAACGATCCTTGCAATTTACACCCATTTTTATCTTTCTGTTCTTCTGCAGCTATATACTAGAAACTTGCAGTCAAATGGAATTGGCACAAGCGCCTCAGTAGCATTAATCTTGTCAGTATTGGGTGATTGTACTGTGTAATGGAGGTTGCAGCTGCATAAGTTATTTACTCCGTTCTCATTAACAAACTCGTTTATCTAAGTTAGATAAGCTTTTGGCAGATATGATGGGCGCTACATGACCATTGACATTGCATATGTTCACCACCTGTCAGCAGCAGCTCTTGACAATTCTGGCAAACACACTCCATGACGCTCAGACTCTTTGGCTCCATACAGAAGCTCGCAATGCTCCTCTCAGTCCTCTTTCGTTTTGATTCTTCCCCAACTCGACAACGACTTGGAACTGGACCGCTGTATTTTTCGAAGCCCTACCCTACGCACCAGTATTGATCCCCCTGGCGTGAGTAAGTGACATAGGACATACTGATATACTGGATGTAGGTCAGAGGGTGGTATGATATGTGGAAGGATAGTGCCGCAGTGCGTTGAGAAGTCGGTCTAGGTTTGATCTAGGTTGCGGACCAAGGTACAACGTGACTTGTAAGTTTCCTTTCTGCAGTAAAATCTTCTATCACCTGCATGACTACTTATTACGAATAGTAGGTTGTAATTGAGGGATAGTGAATAGAAGGGGGCGATTTTTGGGTGGTAATGCGGCGGGGGGAGCCTATGTGTAAGAAGTGAAAGGCTAGCAAATTTGAGTAAGATTCCTATGCGATCTACTCATCTACTTGGTTGTAATTAGACAATGTATCCATCTATTACTAAAATATATATTTTTTGTGGCTGAAACACGTTGCGCTTACTCATAAAAGGTTTCTTCGGTTATAAGAACTCCTAAAATATGCACTGAACAGCCTGAACTGAAATGTTTGCGCTACTGAAAATGTTTGCGCTGGGACAGAAAGTGTTTGCGCTGGGACGAAAAATGTTTGCGCTGGGACCAAAAGTGTGTGCGCTGAACAGCGCGCGAAATGTTTGTGCTCCATCAAAAAGTGTTTGCGCACCTTATTAAATGTGCACTTTGACCGCCATATCTGGATGAAGAGCATAAACATACCGCAATAAATTGGCTGTATCGTCGATTTACTGAAGAAATAACCCACAGTGTATGGGCAGATGTTATAGCTAGTGACCAAATCCTTACAGTCGAACCGTGTTCATCTGGATATGACATTAATATACTAGGCACTCAAGTACACATGCTTATAACTCACCAGGATGTTCATTCTCGGAGATTGGACATTCCGGCACTTCTTGATCGTGCCTGGATCGATTACCGTGATGGAAACGATGCTTATACACCTGTGGTAAGTCATAACCAATGGATGCGTGAACGTCAAATTCATAATATGGTTAACTTACATGCAGCAACTGTCCCAAACTCAAACATTCGACGATTTCCAAAACGACGAGGCCTAAAGGGCAGTGAAATCCGAGATCTCGAAATTGAACACACCTCTATGACTCCGAAGGACTTCAACCGAAAATTGCCAAAGCCTATTGTATTTCAAGTGCATGTGAATGGTAAACATGTAAAAGAAATGATAGACAGTGGTTCAATGGCGGATTTTATATCAACCACTGTAGTAGATCAGCTTCAATTAAATAAAGACTTACTTGCTAAGCCTATTACAGTATGACTTGCTGTACATGGCTCGCGTTCGAAAATTAATTGTTCTACCCACTGTAAATTTTAGGTATCAAGACATAGATTGCAATCGACGATTCGATGTGGCTATCCTTGATAATTATGACATGATCTTGGGGACTCCATTCATTTTTCAACAGAAGGTCGTTCTTGGAATGAATCCTATCTGTGTGGCTATAGGATCGAATACTCCTCTTGAAATGCGAGGGGAAGATGTGTCAACTATTAGCTCCAATGCTGCTGACATCTTCGAAGCAGATCTTACCCACATTAGACAAATACTTCAAGAGGAAGCTTCGGATCTATGCACGGACACAAATAAAACAGATCTACCACCATTTCGAGCTGTGAATCACACAATACCATTAATAGATCAAACTAAAGTATACAAATACCGACCCTCTCGGTGTTCTGAGGCTTTGAAACCTTTATGGCGTGAAAAGCATGAATCCTATGTTAATTCAGGTCGATGGTCCATAGCCACAGGTTCCTCTGCATGTCCTATGCTTATTCTTCCGAAACCACCTAAAGAAGATGGTAAAACTCGCATCAGAACTGTATTAGATAAAAGAGATGTTAATGCCAACACTCACAAGCTGGCTGCACCTCTACCGGACATAGAATCGATTTTACGAAATGTCACGCGGTATAAATACCGTTCTATAATAGATGGTAAGGATGCATATGAACAAATAAGAGTAGTCCCGGAACACGTACCTCGCACTCTATTTGTGACTCCAGATGGTACCATGGAGAGTCTGGTCATGCAACAGGGCGATGCTAACGCCACTGCAACATACCAGACACTAATGAATTATATATTTGCTCCATATATTGGTGTTTTCATGGAAGTATACCTAGATGACATCATCATCTACTCGGATACAATAGCTGACCATATTAAACATATCAGAATGGTATTTGACATGCTAAGACGTGAAAAACTATACCTAGGTGCTGACAAGATGCAATTTTTTGCAGACAAACTTGTAATCCTTGGGCACATAATCAATGACGAGGGGATCCTAATGGACCCACATAAAGTCGATTCTGTATTAAATTGGAAGTCACCTATCTCCCCTGACGCATTGAGTCGTTTCCTCGGCACTGTGGGTTATCTTGCACCTGATTGCGATGCAGTTCGTATACCTATGGGTGTGCTGACTAAAATCCAAAATGGAAAGCACTGGCGATGGGGTTTTACGGAGCAACGTGCATTTGAACAAATAAAAGATATTGTTAATAAGTGGCGTAATAACCACCGAGTTGCACTAGACTACAGTTCAACAGCTGAATCAATTAATTTAAAAACAGATGCCCATCTTACCGGTGCTAGTGGCTATATTAGCCAAGGAAATGACCTAAAAACAGCGAAAATTGCTGCCTTTTGGTCTGGTAAATTTAACATCAGGAAAAATTGAGATGTATAATTTACTCTTCTTAGGCGTACTTCACCATAATTACCAGTATATTGTGCATCATTACGCCTCTTTATAATAAAAACATCTAATTAACATCAATTATAAGAATTACAATAAGTAGACAAATCTTGCATAATTAGGACTTGGACCCAAATTCAGCAGATATAATTATCTTAAGTGTATATAATTAGCAGTAATTAGTCATAATTATATTGTGGTACAGGAACATCAAAATAAAATTCACATGAATTATGTCTTAAGTAGGAGTAATTATATCCTAATTCATGCTAATCAAGTCCTAATTCATGCTAATTGAGTCCTAATTCAAGCTAATTAAGTCTAATTCAAGCTGATTATATCCTAATCATACAGCAATATAAAGTATTCTATGTGTAATTTGTACCAATTATGACCTAATTATATGGAACTATAAAATCATTCTATGCAAATTAAGTAATAGTTCATACTAATCATCTGTATACCATACTCCTCCATGAAATCAGGAAGTCCAGGGACTTTTCAAAATCTCATAAATTATTACTATATTAATAATGTATGGTATATCTATACTATTACAAAATCTACATATACTCATACAATAAACTACCTATACTAATACAACACACTACATACAATACACAAGAAACTAACTAACAAGATGAAATAGTGACAAGTGATAACACTGTTAGGGCAAGAGTGAAAGCAAGAGAGGGAGAGGGAGAGGGGTGAGTGGAAAAGGCGCTCGCCCTCAGCCCTTATCATGTGCAGACAAGGGTGGGGGGGGAGAGGGACATGGGGGGAGGGGGGGCAAGAGGAGAGGGTGATGGCAAGAGCAAGAGGGGGTGAGGGGAGAAGAAGCTCGCCATTATCACTTGCGAGATGAGGGCAAGGGAAGGACCAAGAGGAGGACGAGGGAGGGAGGAAATGCGTACCCTCATCACTTGCGAGACAAGGGTGTGGGTGTGAGTGGGCGCGGGTGAGAGAGGGCGGGCGGGTGAGCGGCGCGGGATGAAAACACGGGCAAGGGGGAAGAGAAGAAGCATATCCCCTCATCACTTGCGAATCGGGGGACAAAGATGCAGCTGAAGGAGGGGAGTGGGGAGAAGACACTCATTCTCGTCACTTGCGAGATGAAGGAGAGGGCGAGAGGGCGTGGGTGTGGGCGAGGGGAGAAGGAGAGGGTGAGGGAGAGGGTGTAGGCAAGGAGGGAAGACACTCACCATTGTAACTTGCGAGGCGAGGGAGGGGATGGGGGAGAGACAGCAAGGGCCAGGGGGCGAGGGGGAAAGATGCCCGTCCTTGTCACTTGTAGATGAGGGCGAGGGAGACGGTGAGGGAGGGGAGGAAGCATGTGCCCTCGTCATTTGCGAGATGAGAGCAGAGGGGGTGTGGGGAGAAGATGTTTGCCCTCGTCACTTGCAGATGAGGGCAAGGGAGAGCGAGAGAAGGGGGGAGGCCATATATGCCTCATCACTTGTGAGACGAGGGCATAGAGGCATGTGGCTGTGGGTGAGACAGGACACTCACCCTCGTCACTTGCAGATGAGGGCGAGGGAGTGGCGAAGGGAGTGGCGAGGGCAAGGAAGATGGGGAGGAAGAGGGGAGGAAACAAGCGCCCTCGTCACTTGCAAGATGAGGGCGAGGGAAATGGTGAGGGAGTGGAGGAAATATGCGCCCTCGTCACTTGCGAGACGAGGGTGAGGAAAACGGTGAGGGAGCGGAGGAAACAAGCGCCCTCGTCACTTGTGAGACGAGGGCAGAGAGAGGGTGACACCATGGGTGAGGGAGATGGCGAAGGAGAGGAGGAAGCTGGTGTGTGGAGAAGCCAGCGGCCAGCGAAGACGCTCGCCCCCGTCGCTTGCAGACGAGGGTGGGGGAGAGGGAGAGTGGGTTAGTCACTTGTACTCATCACTTGCGAGACGAGTGAAGGCACATGGCGGTTCTTGACGCGGTTACGCACGAGAGAGGGAGGGGAGGGTGACGAGAAGACATTAGCCATGTCACGTCACTGGCAAGACAGAGGCTGCTTGATGCCATGCTCATCAATTGCTAGACGAGGGGAAGAGACAGGAGGGAGGGGAAGAGACAAGGAACGAGGGGAGAGGGGAGAAGGAAGAAGGAGGAGGGGAGAAGGAGCAGAGTGGAGAACGGAGGAAGGAAGAGGGATGCGATGATGACGAAATGTGCAGTGCTTGCAGTTTGATGGGGATCACCAATCGGGCATGTCACACTCCTGTCACGCAGTCACACGCCCTCTAGCATTGAACCAGTAGAATAACTTTTGATACACACTATCTACATCTTTCAAATAAATTGCATATTGGACACTTATATATGTTATTTTATGATATGTAATTGAATTATTTTTTACTCTACTTTGTTTTCCATAAATTGGCATATAGCACCAACTCCCTGCCAAAATAGGCATCAAAACAGTATTTTTACATCTTTAATTCAGATTTAAACTATCTGGTACTGCATCATTGGTATCATATGTTCAAAATAGCAATTGTAACAAATGTATTGACTCGGAATTTCGAAAATAAAATCAGAAGTATGTAATCTTGCAGTGAACAGTGCCATATCTCACCTTAAAAGTGTGAAATCAAAAATTCCGGCTCAAACATTTTGTGCCCACATACAAACTGAGTATTTTTTGTCACTGTAGCGAAGTGAGAAAATGTCATAATGAGAAACAGATACAGTTACAAGTTTCGCCTGCCAATAGAGCGTGGGAAAATGTATTTAACCTTGCGGTGCGAGTTGGATCTATTGCACACATGGCCTCAAAGTGTGTATTTAATGGCATTTCATTCATTAAATCATCTTACCACTCATTTATCATCTCTAAAATCGATTTTAAAGACATAAATCTACCAACAAGAGTGTTTTATCACATATAATCAGCAAAATCCCTAAAAATATGCAAGCATTCACTGTATTTCACTGAGTTTATCACTTATTTCATATCACTACAAGCTACAGAACACTATCAAATGCCCAAAGTATCAAATAAAACACAGGAATGGCTACATAGGATTAAATCTGGCAAAATAGCCCATGCACTGCAAGAGCTTAACTCTAATTTGGACAGTGGAATAGCATAATTATTTTGATATAGGATTTACAATATCATCTGACTCAACTGGATACAATAATATCAATTATAATGGAAGACATTTGAATCATAGAGTTGAAGATTAAACATATTAGAAGAAAGGCATAGAACTGCTGAAGAAATGAATTGTACAACATGAAGAAAGAACTAAATAAATAAATGAAGCTAATGAAGCTTAAAGAGTTGCTTCTGTTAAAATTATACTAAATAGGAGTGAACTATAGAACCTGAAAAGAGGTGGATTAAGAGATCAAGTAAGAAAGTACAAAGCTTTAAATGGTGAACATGCCAACAAGAATAATTTAAGTCTTGCAATGACCAAGCTTCTGGAAACTCTTGACGCAGATATTAGTAAATACACCTCAGGGAAATGGATAATACCAGTAGAAGAGATCAACAACAGCTCAAATGAAGAAGGGGAGTTTGATGGATTATATATTAGTGATTAGGAGGATGAGGAAGAATAAGCACACATATTTCTTATGTAATTTAGTTAATTTAGCTTAAATAAGTGGTGTACTACATTTTAGAGATGTAATATAGTATTTTACTGCAAAGAGAATGAAGAAAAATGATCAAGATTCAAGCTTTCTGAGGCAGTTTGTACTTGGGTGAAGATTTTGGGCACATGATGTCACACTGTGTGATGTCATGCTTCCCACCATATAGGGATTGGTGATCCCCCCAGTTTGTGGCAGTGTGCACAGTATGTGACATTTCACCCTGAGGTTGGGTATAAGGAGTCACATGTTATTGTTAACAACAACTACATGGCCTAGCAGTTAGTGATGTATTAGTTAGTGCTTGTTAAGTACCAGCTGTGCTCAATGTCAATGGTTCAATTCTCAATTGTATCATCTGCTAATTTAATTTTTTTTCCTATATTATAAGTAAGAAACCCTGTTATAATTGTCTGGTACAAAGTACAGCAAAAATCAGGTGAACTACAGGTAAAGTCCAGTATTCTACCTGAAGTCCAGTGGCTGAAATCAGTGATTTCCAGGTGATTTTCAGTAGTCCACCTAAAGTCCAGGACTGTACCTGGACTGACCTGAACTCAATCTGAACTGTACACAGGATGGCAGTATTCTCATAGTTCAGGTGGACTCCACCTAATTTTGTGGAGGAGTGCAATGATCTCATTTAATGGTGAATATTAAAGTGAAATGTGAGTACACCATGCCCCTTGTCTTTTGTAGTCCTGATCCCATGTTCCCAAGACAAACAAAGATAACAGCATGCATAGATGCCAGAAATTACACTAACATTCTGAAATCAGCTGTGTTCCATAGTGCATTTAAAATAGACAAATGCTGAAACAACACTATTACTTGTTATGATACATATTACATGTGATTTACTGAACATATGAACTACCAATTTCAAAGCAATTTCAAATTATCAAGCATCATGAGTCATATTCCTCAGTGTTTATGTTGTAGCTATGCAGAAGCATAAATGAAAAATGTACACTACACATGGATACTTGCACCAATAAGTGTGGGAATTGAATTTCATCATGTTCACTAGACACAGATCAAGATATTTCAACAGCACTAGTATTCTGCTGCTTCCTTGTTTGTTATGCTAATATTCCATGGTATACAAGCATCATTTTTGAAGTTAGATAAAGTGTTTTACAATCATAAAAGTACTATTGTGAGTATTGCAAAGACTGGCTGGGGTACAGCTATGAATGTACTCATTACTCACTCACCTCCTGTAAGTGTGGGAAATCTCTCTGAAAGGGAAGACAAAAGAAAAACTGACATAAAATGGGCTATAAAATAATAATAGTATGGCATATGGAACTAAAAAATACACAAACATTTGGAATTATAATGCCTCAAAGTTATAACATGAATTATTCCATACTCAGAACTTCATATGTAATTACACTTATATATAAGCAAAGGTTTATCATATAGTTCATATTACCAATTCCATTCATAATATTTGTAGACTACTGATTAGTGAACATAGCCACACTGCTCACAGGAAAATCAACTTAGTCTTTTCCACCTTTACATACCATTATTCAAAAGTGCAGGCCAGGAAACAATCAGACTTCTACAAAACTTTGACAAATCAAATTTCCTACAAGCCCATGATTCAGATTTGTTGGAGAAAAATGATAGGTTGCAAATTTTGGATGCAAGTGCATGCATGTCATGACTGTGCCCCTAGCCTGATTTGGCAGTGGAGTACAAGGGGGTGACTACAGAGAAGCAAGGGGTGAGTATAAGACGAAAGTGGAGAACAAGAACTCAGGGGGTAGGACTTCAGCTTCAGCTTATGCAGTAATTTACACTCCCACAAGAGGTCTGTACAGATCTGTACGGATCCGTGCGGATTCCATGCAGATCCGTACAGACCCGTACAGACCTGTATAGATACCATACAGAATTTATATAGTAGCTATTATTATTATTAGAGGTGATTATTCTATATGGATTCCATACATATTCTGCATGGATTCTGTGTGGATTCATGCATTGCTGCCTTGTCACAGGTGTCAAGTGTGACACTACATGAAATCTGTGATACACTCAATATATAGTATCATGCTCAATGCATAGTGTCATGCTTAATGTATAGTATCACACTCAATGCATAGTGTCACACTCAACACTTAGTATCACACTTAATGTATAGTTTCATGCTTAATGCATAGTGTCACACTCAACACTTAGTATCACACTTAATGTATAGTGTCATGCTTAATGCATAGTGTCACACTCAATGCATAGTATCATGCTTAATGCAGAGTGTCACACTCAATGCTTAGTGTCACACTCAACCCTTAGTGTCACACTTAACCCTTTAGTGTCACACTCAACCCTTAGTGTCACACTTAACCCTTTAGTGTCACACTCAACCCTTAGTGTCACACTTAACCCTTTAGTGTCACACTCAACCCTTAGTGTCACACTTAACCCTTTAGTGTCACACTCAACCCTTAGTGTCACACTTAACCCTTTAGTGTCACACTCAACACTTAGTGTCACACTCATCCCATAGTGTCACACTCAATGCTTAGTGTCACACTCAACCCATAGTGTCACACTCAACCCATAGTGTCACACTCAACCCATAGTGTCACACTCAACACTTAGTATCATGCTTAACCCTTAGTATCACACTCAACCCTTAGTGTCACAATCAACACTTAGTATCATGCTTAACACTTAGTGTCATGCTTAATGCAGAGTGTCACACTCAACCCTTAGTTTCACGCTTAATGCAGAGTGTCACACTCAACACTTAGTATCACGCTTAACACTTAGTGTCACACTCAACCCTTAGTGTCACACTTAATGCAGAGTGTCACACTCAACACTTAGTGTCACACTCAACACTTAGTATCATGCTTAACACTTAGTGTCACACTCAACCCATAGTGTCACACTCAACCCTTAGTGTCACACTTAATGCAGAGTGTCACACTCAACACTTAGTATCACACTTAACACTTAGTGTCACACTCAACCCATAGTGTCACACTCAACCCTTAGTGTCACACTCAACCCATAGTGTCACGCTTAACCCTTAGTGTCACACTCAACCCATAGTGTCACACTCAACACTTAGTATCACACTCAACACTTAGTGTCACACTCAACACTTAGTATTACACTTAACACTTAGTGTCACACTCAACCCTTAGTGTCACACTCAACCCTTAGTGTCACACTCAACACTTAGTGTCACACTCAACACTTAGTGTCACACTTAACACTTAGTGTCACACTCAACACTTAGTGTCACACTCAACCCTTAGTATCACACTCAACCCATAGTGTCACACTCAACCCTTAGTGTCACACTCAACTCTTAGTGTCACACTCAACACTTAGTATCATGCTTAACACTTAGTGTCACACTCAACCCTTAGTATCACACTCAACCCATAGTGTCACACTCAATGCTTAGTGTCACGCTTAACCCTTAGTGTCACAATCAATGTATAGTGTCACATTTAAACCTTAGTGTCACGCTTAATGGAGAGTGTCACACTTAGTGCTTAGTATCATACAATTTTCTATTCTAATTTTCTATAAGGAAATAAGTATAATAAGATTCTGTACAGAATTTTTCAGGTCTGTAATGCGGAATTCTGCGGAATCCGCACGGAATTTTTGATTCTGTGCGGAATCTGTGCAGAATCTGTACAGACCCAAAAAAACCTCTGACAAAAAGAGAAAAATCTGTGCAGATTCCGCACAGATTCCGAAAATTCCGCACGGATTCTGCGCAGATCCATACAGAACACCTGGCTAAGTGTAAAGAGCTCAGCTTATGTGCTGTGCCCCTGGGATTCCTGGTCCTGGATTTCAGAGTAAGGGCAAGCCCTTCAGAGAATACAAGAGACAAAGAGACAAGAGGTGGAACTCAAATCAGATGAAAGGGTGAGGATGTAGTTCAATATGAAACTAAAGACTAAGTACAAATCAAGTGCTACTTAATATACTAGAGACTCAGAGTAAGTAAAGGCTGCTGGCCAAGGTCAGCAGAGAAGTATGGTCAGGGTAGGCATACATAGAATGAAGACTATAACTAATTAAACATAATAAAATGCATTGGAGAAGTGAGTGTGTATGGTGATGTAAAGTGAAACAGATAGTGGCGCACTTAAGAATGATAAGTGACTCACTATGAGATGTATACTACATTACTGAGGGGATAGCTCAGTAGAATGGAAGAAAGGAAACAGAAGTAATCTATGTACAGTAAGCAATATGTAATAATGAGAACATAAGCAAAGTCTGGAGTAAACAAAGGTGAAGGCAGAGTAAGAGACTAGAGGTCTGGAGGTAGGTGATATGGGATATGACAATGCACCAAAGAACAATCACAACAAATGAAAGAGCAGCAAAGAACAATGAATAAAAAATCATAGCAATGTAGATACACGTTATAATAATTTTGATCCATTAGCATAGAGGGAGGTGAGTAATACTGTGCAAACTTACAATGATTAATAGAATTGAAAGACAATAACAGAAGCATTGCCATTCATTTCCAACTACTGCAAGAAAGTGTTATGTGCTGTACCTCTCAGAGGGATATAGGGAAGATGCTGGGTTTAATGCAGAGAAAGCTACTAATAGTATTAGGTAAGCTTGGGCTCAGAAGTAGAGAAGTTGGAAGTGCAGAGTGAAAATTGGCTTCAGCTTGTATGCTGCAACCCTTGTGATTCTTGGTGGTTCATATTTCAAGTTGAGATAGGGGAACAAGTGGAAGGTTGGAACAGAGGAAGGTTGGAACCTTTACAGACAAGTAGATAGAGTAGAGTGGTATATTAATAATCATAGTTGATATGAAAACTGAAGTTAATGTACAAAAACTAAGTCTTAAATACTAAGTAAAGTATGGAGTAGTCTACTTTGAGTGAAGTATAAGGGTATAGCTAGAGATAGGTAAATGTGGAATCAGCCATCATAGAGGAGTAGTAGCTGAAGAATGGAAGGAAAGGCTACATGCAATATGGTGAAAAAATAGGAGTTGAGATAGAGGAGTAATTCAAAATAATGACATAGCAGATGAACATGAGTGGGTAATCAATAAATCATGATGATGTATCTGATGATCAGTCAGAATGTGGCCAACCCAAAGGTCAGAAAGGTCAGAATAGTGCAGAATGGTGGTTTCCAGACACAGATGTAACAGAATGGCATGCAGTGGCTTTCTTGCAATTCCTGCCACTGATGTTTTGGTTGAATGTGTTTTCTCCAAGTTCCACCACATTTGCTCTGACCTTCAAAGCTTGCTGAAAGCAGAGACTGTGAGAAAAGCACTTCTTGTGAAGGTATGGATTTGATGTGGTCTTTTAGAAGTCAATTTGCCTACAGTGATGAAAAGAAAGCACAGTGATTAAGCTATTGTATGGTTCATGTGATACAACTATTTATATACTGTATATATACAGTAAATAATGTGTAGAAACTGATACTGGACCTGAAGTAATTTATGATAGACATTAAGATGAGGCTTGTCCTTTGTTCCTGCAAGGAATCCAATTTTATCCTTGTAAACTTTAGAGAGATATGACAATCAGATACTCAATAGAATGCTAGAAGTAAATTCAACTTACTCTTCATTGTTTTGGAGGACCTCACTTGATCTATGTGATTCATTCTTTATATTAATAATAGCTTTACTAACAAACATCTGTACCACATTTTTGTGTAAATCCTATGTAAATATCTTTTAAGATGAGAATAATTATTCTATAATTGCAGCTAGTTACAACTTAAGATAAAACCCATCTTCAATGGCTTTGATAATCAGTTGTAATTATACATAATTAGATGTAACACCAAAGCCCAAAGTTGAATTAAGTCAAATATATATAATTACTAAATAATTCACCATAAGTGAATGTAACACCAAAGCCCAATGTGGAATTAAGTTAAATATATATAATTATGAGATAATTCATGATAATGCAAATATCCAGAATATAACTACATTAACTATGCCTCATTAAAACAATTTATACATTTTTTATACTAAGGCAACAGTATCTCTTTACAAGAATCAATAATTGTGACTAAGTTATTGTGAATTAGTGCTAATTAAACACAATTAGGTATGCTTATATGAATTATAATAATTGGGACTAACTAGCATAAATTATGAATCTCAGTTTTTCCTGATGAACTCTGCTCAACAGAATTATCCTGTACATGAACAAGAGTTATTAGCGATTGTAGAATCATTAAAATGATTCCGAGGTGTACTTCACGGCGCAAAATTTCGAATTTGTACTGATCATAAAGGGCTAGAACACTTTATGAAGCAAAGACACTTATCTCCTCGTCAACACCGTTGGTTAGATGTCTTAAATGAATTTAGCTTTGAAATATATTATATACCTGGTGAAACGAATACAGTTGCCGATGCCCTGTCAAGGATATACAGTGAAGAACCTACTGATGTAGTGCGAGCACCAAGTGAATATTTGCTACCTGAAAGAGATGACTCTGATGCAGATGAAGAGATGCCTGCCTTAACGCTTGATGAATGCCACATTCCCGTGTACACAGGTTCTGCTGCAATTGTTAATCTTGAACCGACGCTAGAGGGAGCAAGGCACTCGTCCCGACTTGCTGAAAATGGTAGTAATGTGCGCAAGTATGCGCCTCTGCGTAAGGCTATAAAATCGAAATCAGTACCTGAACCTGATGTGAATACAGAGATACCTCCACAAAAAGATATCACATCTCCAGATGTGATATCAGAAGTATATTCCCCAATTGACAATTCATTGCTTACTGAATCTGTCAATCATACAGATGCTGATTTAGCGAAGGAAGTAAGTAACAACTTACCAACATTACAAGGGCGATCCACTTTAGTCACCATGAGTGACATTGGATTACCTATGCCAGAGAGCTTGAAGTACCGCTATCATGAAGATGTATTTTTCAGAGAAATACTAACCAAACCTGATAATTTCAAAGACTTTGTTGAGAAAGACGGCCTAGTATACCAAAAGCGTGATGGCTGTGAGGTCCTCTGTATTCCCAACGTGATGATTGGAGAATGTAGCGCTAGAGAGATAGTTATCACTCACGCGCATTCTCTTCTTGTTCATTTAGGAAATCGCAAGACCCTTGATTTTTTGCGTAGCGAGGTGTGGTGGAAGACCATGGTTGATGATGTAAAGAGCTATTGTCAATCGTGCTCCACCTGTGCAATGAGTAAACCCAGCAATCAGTCACTGGCAGGTTTATTAAAGACCTTACCTATTCCGAGATGGCCGTGGCAGGCCATTGGAATCAGGCTACTAGTTTTTGACATTTCCCATATTTTGACGTTGCCATGGCATTGCCTGTGAGGCAACGTCAATTCTCACGTGGCAACGTCAGCAATGTCACAGGCAACGCCAGTGCAGCAAAGTGCCCATGATCAATTTATTCCCACACCCCCTTGCTAATCAATTCTGGCTACTAATCATTGTCTACCGCCCTTCCCTTTGGATTATCACACGCATATCACCATGGCCCGCCTCCCACTCATTGTTTCCCACGTCTCCGCTCTCACTTCTTACACTTTTATTACATTTTCCTTAATCAAATACACAGTCTACTATATATAATATAACACATTGTCAAATATTTCACCAAGGATGGAACACACTACAGTAGAAGATTATTTAATCTTTGACTTGTGCTTCAGGTTTCCTTTAAGTGTTTTATGCTCTGCAAATTGTTTTATATCACTAAATAATGTATTGGTAGTAATATTAATTGTAGCCTATTGCTTGCTCGCAGGGTGTGGGGGAGAGTGTGCATGAAGTGCACACCTCACAACTTGATCATGATTAACCTTCTTCCTGGGAGACTGAGACGAGCACTGACACCCATCCATTAGTCTTGACAAAGTCTCGACGCGACAGGTGAGGCTTGGATCCCATAAATTAGGAAAGACTGTCTTTGTTGAATCCACACCAGTTGGTCCTAATTTGGTACTAATATCTGGCTTGTCACTAGTATCGTATACTGTACCATTTTGAATGGTTCAGCAGTCACACGTCATGGAGCCAACTGACGAACTGATTATATGGTTCATAGAAAACACTCAATTTCATGCTCTGGAACACAAAAATTGCATTAAATGTCGTATACAGCTCTGTTAATTGCTTGTGACCAGTATAAAATTCACTGTTGTTCAAGTTACTAACTTGCACGAGGCCAATAGATGAGTGAGAGCGGTTGTTGTGGGCCGTGAAGTGGTTATGTTATCTTCATGGGTGGCTGGCACCAGCGTTTGTGCTTGGGTATGTTCGACCCAGTCTCTAATTCAATTCTGTCGCCTCATTCTCATGTCACAGTAGGGCTAGGCTCTGCATCTATGGCTGATGTCTCCTTATGCAAGGTTCAAGGAAGTAATAGGAACTGTGGCTCCATGTTCCTTTTCTTCCCACACCTGGTATGTATCAATTTATTGTTGAGCAATTGACTAACTCATTCCTCCTTCTCTCACACCAGAGTTGTCCACTAGATCCTTGCTAGCTCGTTCACTGGGTTGTTTTGTCTGGAGTTTTGCATTACCCACCCTCCCTATCTACAGCATTTTCAGTAACTTGTATTGCTCAAATGGAGAATCATGTCAAACTTCATGAAATATGCGATTCAGGGACATGAGATACCCTAGAGATAATTTGAAATGCCTGAGGGTGAGCGCTTCATGCGTAGTTCCTAATCTAAATAACAAAGGAAGGAAACAAATGGTTAAAAGGCAGAAGAAATCGAAGAAAAACCACACCAATTCTTCTCCCATGTCTTTCAATGCTGCCTATACTGCACAGGATGCAGCTGCTTGTGAAACATACGCTGAATGTTTCGCAGCCTTTCTTGCTGGTGATATTGACTATCCTGGTCCTGCTCCTCACGGATACTTCGACTCTTTTCTTCGTCAGAACCGTTTCACACTGGACCCTTGCAACTATAGGGATCTAATTATTCACTATCAACAAGGTGAAGACTCTGCTAACAACGTACCATATGCACCACCCCCTCCTGCTGCATATCCCCCTGTTACCATGGCTCCCACCTAGTGTTGCCACGGCTTAGCTAAGCTCAGCTCAGCTCGGCTACTTGGCAGCTCAGCTTTTTGAGGCTCAAGGAGCCAATAATAGAGCGTATTTGCAAATGACTTTCAGCGAACTTTGAGCGAAATTACCTTCCTAATGATGTGCCAAATTTGTGATTTGTATTTAAATAGTACTAATATATTATGTAATACTCAAATAATCATTGCAAACCACAGGCTGTAAGTTCAAGGGAGAGATAACACAGATTATGTATAAACTAGTATAAAGGAAGTAAACTATAGATTCAAAACCTTTCAAATGCGAAATTACTCGGTTCAAATACTGTTCAGATTCATTCAATCTCCAATGTACTACACTCCTAGAGTGGAAGGAACCTAGGATTTCTCCTGGGGTGCTTGCTTTTCCTCCTCCTCCCTGTCCTCTTTATATATATTTTACAAATAAAACTGTACAGTACCTATATATGGAAAGGAACTACTCTAGACTACTTTATATGACAACATAATGATATTCTTAACATATTGACCATGCAGGAGCAACCATACATGTGGAATTCCATGTGGTAGATTAAAACAGCAGGATATTCTCAGAGTACCAAGTACAATGTCACATGACTTGCTCCGGTCTATGCGTAACCGCAATGACCGGTTCGGAGATAACGGTTATAACGCCTCGCGTTTGATCACGTGACAGGAACGCGGAACACGTTCCTTAGCTAAGTTTCAATCAAGTACTGGGTGCATGTACATAGTCTTTTGGACTCTAGTAATTAGATAACACACATCTGGTTGTATTTCCTTTAGTATATATCAATTAGATATTTCTGCTGGCAGTGCAGGACTCAACCCCAGCTCTCAGATGTCCCATTCCCTTAGTAATGTATTCAAAATAGAACACTTTGATTGGCAACTTGGGACTCGCCCCAACCCTTGTACTCGTGATGTGCATTACTAATACTGAGTTCTAATATTATATGACAAATAGAGAGATTTAACCATTAAATATTTTAAGGTGTATCACTAAACAGGGAATTTGGAGCAAAATATTCCCTGTTTAGGAAGGTAATTTCTCTCAAAGTTCGCTGAAAGTCATTTGCAAATATGCTCTAATAGCTGATTCTTTGGCTTGGCTGGGCTCAGCTAAAGGCTAGCTGGCAGCTACTATCAGTTCATTAAAATATGTATACTGTATTGTATTGTATACACAAGTTTGATGTAGTGATAAGACAAGATAGTATCACATTTCTAATTGAATTTCTAAAGATCATCTTCTTGATCATCGTGCAGTAGACTACTCAAAAAAGCGCTAATATCTTCTGGTACTTTTGCCTCATCATTCATGATATTTTCCATGATCTCAAGCTCCTCCTTCCACCCAGTTCCTTCCATGAAGTTGAGTTGTGAATTACTGTGTTTACATGAAAACTTTATCATTTGTAAAGCTTCCATCAACTTTGGGCTGATGCGATTCCATTGCCTGTCATTGTTTCCTTTGCAGATGAAAACAACCTTTCACATGGAACTGCAGATCCTTGAATAGCAAGAATGTCGAGAGCAAGTCGGAATATTGTAGGATACCGGAGATGGTTTTCCTAAAATTATCGAAATTAGAATTAGAAACATGATACTCATATACACTTCCAAATGCTTAGGACTTGCCTGCCAAAATTTTAGAATTGTGGATCCAGTTTGCATGTCAAGAAAATATGATTCAACTTCAGCCTGAAGGCTTTGTGATTGAGAGGATCTATCATAAAGATCATCATCCAGCTCTAGAATCAAGTTAGCATGAGCTAGATCATCCAAATCAGATCCAATGGAATTGTAGTCATTGGAATCAAAGTCAGAATCATATAGATTACCACACATGTGTTGTGTTTTACATGCAGGACGTGCAGGTGTCTTTATGCTTGCAGAACTACAATACTTTCAAAGCTGAGTATAATGTTAGAAATGAAGGAATACAGTATAAAATCTAACTATTAACTAACCATGTCAATGAATAATTGTTTCACTGAGTCCACCTTGTCCGGCAAATATTTTTCAATCCATTTGAGCTTGCTGGACAGATTAAGGACCGTAGATATGCTACAATTTAGTACATAAACAGGAAATAGCAAAATATAAATGTACTTAAAGCAAAAAGATAAGCTGGTGTAACATTTGTTTGTTGGTCATAATCCTGTAGTTTTTTTATACCAGCATCAATAACACTTTCATATATGGGTATCTCATCTCAACTTTAAGTTGTGTCTAAATTTGAATCATTGACTTAAATGCCAGTAGTGCATGACATAAAGTTGGAGTTTTTTCTGCTGATAGTTTCTGCTGGAAGGAATGCAGTACCTGCAATTGTGTCACTATCAATTCATATTATTATTGAAGTATTTAGTCTCAGAACTCACTGCAAGTATTCTAGCATATGATTTGAGTAATGCCCAGTCATTCTTTGTGAGTTTATATGCTGTAAGTTCTTGAGATAGGAACTGATCAATACCCTGTAAATGCCGAAATTTATATATATATAAGGTTTACTGTTGACTATTGATGACTACACACCTTTCTAACAGCTAATGCCCATTCAATCATTAGATAAGCTGAGGACTATCAAGTGCTGACATCACGAAGTAATTCTAAAGCTGGCATATTTGGTATATTGACAAGGGTACCACGAAAAGCCTCTCGTCGATTTGATGAAGACCGAATCTGGATGTAAAAAATTGAAGCTAAATTTAGAATAGAAAGATTTATCTAACTTTTTGAATAGCAGTGAAACGGGTACTTGTATTCTACATGTAAATTCTGCTATGTTTCCACAGCAAGATCACTTCTAAATTGTACAAAAACTCTGAAAATGCGAGTGATGGGTAAGGTAGTGCTCCTCTTTATGTTAAGTTATCTTTAAGTTCGCTTTTCAATCCCAAATGAACCGAAACAATAATGATTTATTGTAAGAAAAAGAAGTAATACTCTTTGTACTACTCCGAAATTGCAAGACTTTAATTAACACCTTTGTGCTAACTTAAATCCTTCGAACTGGTTGAAAGCAACCCTTTGCTTTCCTTGATTTCGCTTTACTCAAAATCCCAAATACTAGACCCTCACTGGAATCTCAGTCCTTTGTACTTTGTAGTAAACACACACAATTCCGATAAAATCACTTTAAATTCCTTTGAAACACCTAGACCAAAACCACTACCCTATACCTATGTACTGGGCAAGAAAGGCGCTAAGCTGCTTCCTTTGCCACCCTCTAATGTACCTAGTATTTCATTCATTAGATGTACGTATTACTCATAGACCAATATTTACATTCTGTAGAGTCTTGTACTCTGAGTAATGCATAGATTTCCTTATTAATATTCCATTATATCATGTCTGACTAATTGTTTAATATCATTCCTGTTGCCAAATAAACAATTATATCGGTCTTAGAACATAACAAACACCTGTACAAGTCATGTGACTGATGCTAAAGCGGTCCATTTTAATGATTATATTCTCTTTCCTTTATTTCCAGGCTAGTGGTAGGTTGGACATTGGAGCACTTATACTGTATAAGTATATTTGTGGGTGGTTTATGATTATGAATATTAAGTCAATTTGTTGAGTGCTTGCTATTAAATAGCAGTCCATGGATCTTTATTTATTATATGGGCTTCCTTAATGTGTTCAGCTTCAATGCTGAAAATGATAAAAATGCGCAATTTTATGCCTAACTGCACAAGCGGTGTCACAGCAGAATGAAGCAGAGCAATAGGATCACATTTACTTACAGGAGTTGACCTGTATTTGGTAGCATGATCTTCTGCATATTTTAAATCTGTGGCTGCTGATAATACAGCCTGGCATGCAAGATTTACAATGTGCAGAAAGCATCTGTTGATGAGTAAAGTAGTAAGCTCGCATAAATGTGTTTAGGATATATTATTATGTATACCTTATTCTTCGTTCACATGAATTAAATGGAATATTACATGCTCATAAATCATTTTGAAGTGCTTCCATAAATGTGTCATTATTGGAGCTCTTTACACTTAGCCGGGTGTTCTGTATGGATCTGCACAGAATCTGTGTGGAATCCATACGGAATTTTCGGAGTCTGTGTGGAATCTGCACAGAATCAAAAATTCCATGAGGATTATGCAGAATTCTGCATTACAGACCTGAAAAATTCTGTACAGATTCTGTACAGAATCCATACAGAATCTTATTATACATATTTCTTTTGGAAAATTAGAATAGAAAATTGTGTGACACTGTGCATGAAGTGTGACACTATGCATTAAGCGTGACACTATGCATTGAGTGTGACACTATGCATTGAGTGTGATGCTAAGCATTGAGTGTGACACTAAGCATTGAGTATGACACTAAGCATTAAGTGTGACACTAAACATTAAGTGTGATACTAAGCATTGAGTGTGATACTAAGCATTGAGTGTGACACTAAGCATTGAGTATGACATTAAGCATTAAGTGTGACACTAAGCACTGAGCATGACACTAAGCATTAAGTGTGATACTAAGCATTGAGTGTGACACCATGTGTTAAGTGTGACACTATGCATTAAGTGTGACACTAAGCATTGAGCATGACACTATGCATTGAGTGTGACACTATGCATTAAGCATGACACTAAGCATTGAGTGTGATACTAAGCATTGAGTGTGACACTGTGCATGAAGTGTGACACTATGCATTAAGTGTGACGCTAAGCATTAAGTGTGACACTATGCATTAAATGTGACACTATGCATTGAGCATGACACTAAGCATTGAATGTGACACTAAGCATTAAGCGTGACACTATGCATTAAGCGTGACACTAAGCATTGAGTGTGACACTAAGCATTAAGTGTGACACTAAGCATCAGCATGACACTAAGCATCAGCATGATGCTAAGCATTAAGCGTGACACTATGCATTAAGCATGACACTAAGCATTAAGTGTTACACTATACATTAACTGTGACACTATGCATTAAGTATAACACTAAGTGTTGAGTGTGATACTATACATTCCCATTCCATTGTTACATTAATTCACACAGAATTATCACCTCAAACAATAAAATTACTACTATTTAAATTCTGTATGTTACCCACACAGGTCTGTACAGATCTGTACGGATTCTGCACAGATCCGAAAATTCCGTATGGAATTCGCACGGATATGTATGGATCTGTACAGACCTCCAGGGGGAGTGTAAATTACTGCATTATTGGAAGCATTGTCTAGTGTTACCCAGCCAATCTTAAACAGATATTAGATATAATTTAATGAATACTAATCTTTCATACCTTAGATGCAATATTAAGCTGATCAAGAATATATAGAAATGCACCAGACAAATGTACTCCTGTATGGCGACCAGGAGTATGGTGGAAACCTATTAAATCTGATTGAAGATTTAATTTATAGTGTATTCCTTCTGAAGTTCTTTCCATTTTAACCTCAATCTGATGGGAAGTAACAGCCATGAATGGAGAAAGATTTTCATCTGACCACAAGTCCGTAGTCAAAGAAATGTTCCCAAGTGTATCCTTATAAGTAGGTTGAGTATATGATGCGGCAGTAATATATTTAATACTCAGTGAACGTACTGCCAACACATCTCTTAGCTTGTCAAGATGAGCCTCCCAAGTCTCCATAATTTTGCTGTGGAGATGTTTTCGATGAGGGATATCACTATCAGTGAGGTCTTCACGTAGCATTAGAAACAAGTTTCTCATTTTCAATTACGTTAATTGACTAGAATATTGTGGCATAAGTTTAAATTAGTATTGTTTTAATTAGATGCATCAGAGCCAAATGACATACCTGATCATCTGAGACAATCCAATTAACCAGTGCTTCAACAAAAGCTTCCTTTGAGAATGGTTGCTGTGGCAGGCTGGCATTTTCTGGAGAACTATTACTACCTTGCTTCATCCTATAAGAATTCACAAGTGGATCAATTTTGACACCCTTTCCAACTGTAATATTAAGCTGATCGCATACAGAAATCCATGCATCCAAGTGTGTGACTGCCAAATGACACCAAAGGATACCTGTATTGTCAATGGCTTGTAATGTGAAACTCTATGTGTCAGCTGTGACTTTTGAAGAAGACTAAACATCAGAGATAAGTAGACATATGGTTTCAGCTACAAAAAAGCAAAACCAAGCATACCTACAAAAGTGGCACTTGTGCAATGCCTCATCTTTTACATTCACTTCACAGAAGAATGTTTTAACATCTTCAGCACCATGATTCCTTCCCTTACCTACTTGTTTTTTGAAAGTCATACCAGCACAGGCTTTACTGTGAGGACCAGAACAAGGGGATACTGTTGAGGGTGTTGCAACAGTGGTCAGTCATTCAAGCAAAGACATGTCTGAGTCTGTTGCACTATTTTCATCACTATCAACCACTTCCAAAAAAATTGGTGGAAGAGAGAATGGGCATGCTAAAAAATCTGACTGCGCGAGACATGGATTACCACCAGGATTTAGACCAGGAGAGTGGAGAGTGACCAGTGGCTGAGGCTCAGGTACAGCAATGACTTCTTCAGTCTGAGTGTTTGTAGCTTGAGCATTCTTGTGTATTGGCTTTGGCCTTGGCTTTGGTTTAGCTTTTGTAGCTGAGAACAAGTTAAGTCAATAATAATAAATATGTTAACAGCAAGGACACACATACCTGGATTGGCTTCTGCTAGAACCTCTGGTATACCAGGAATAGCAACAGCTTTCCTGGGTGCAACTTTACAAGGCATGGATAAGAACACCAAAGAATGTTGAAAGTGTGTTGAATGAGGGATACTATGGGTTGCTACTGTTTCTCCTGCAGCAAATTGCACATTACTTGAGTACTTCAAATTTGGTATCTAGAAATTACAAATGAAAAAAATGAGTGTAGGATTCATACCATGCCTCCTCCCAAGCATTACAATGACTCTACAGGATTGAATACACCAAGCGATTCACAAGTAAAACACCATGCACTGGTCAGTTTCTAATGCTTTAATATGAGCCATCTGACTTAACTGGACCATTTCTGTTGACTTAGGAGGACATATTCAACTTGTATTCAGCAGAAACATTGTATAAATAACCCAAGAAGATAGCCAAGCTAGTGTTATGAAACAAGTTTTCATTGCAGCAGTGTGTGAGTGCAGGGAGCAGATGCGAGTTAGATGCAAGCTGAAAGTTACGATAAGCTCTCAAAGAAGTCCAGCTTGAGCAGCTTGAGCCTCAGTTAGCCGGCTTTTTCCAGAGCCACTCAAAAATAAGCCTTAGCTATTTTGGGGGCTCAGCTCAGCTAGTTTTCAGCTCAGCTCATTTGGCTAGCAGCTTTGAGCTGAGCCATTGCAACACTACTCCCACTGCTTCACCTTTCCCTGGTCTTGGTCCAGGTGTTATCATGGCACCAAGTTCATTCGATGCATTCTTGCACTTCTTGACTCAATGCAACATGTGCAAGCCATGTGGAACATTCGAAGGTGGATGTGGTGGATGCAATATAGACAATAGTGGTGGTGGTGCACAGCACAATAACTGCAAGAATCTTCGTAGTGAGCATTATGCAGTTATTAAAAATATTATTCAGCCTTATCTTGACACATTCACTCACTTACCAGATCATATTGGTAGTCCAGATGGAAACTGTGATCACCCATATAACCCTCATCATGGCAAGAAATCCAACTACCAAGGCTCCAGAGGTGGTAATAACAAAGATACCTCTGACAGCAAACAGGGATCTTCCAGTGGTGCACAGAGTTCGTCCAGTGGTGGCCAAGGATCCTCTAGCAATGTTCAGAACTCTTCCAAAGTTAGTAGGACTGAACAAGAACAATGAGATGCTGAGATGGATGAATACCTTGGTAACAGCAATGGACAGAGCAGTATGGCTTCCTGTTCTTGTGATAAGTCTAAATTACTAAATGTGTCTTCCTGTAGATGATCAAAATGGAAATGGGAAGGGGAAAGGGAAGGATACCTGGGGCACAGGAGATGGTCATATATAAATCATCACCATCATCCTTCTGATAATTGTGCCTTGCTTCACAAGGTGGGAGGGCGACTGCAGCAGCTGTGTCAGACCAATGGTCTGATCTAACAATAGATAGTATTGATGTGCCCAAAATGTCGCAAGTTGCTGACTCACATACATTCTATCTTCCTTTGTCTATGTCATTCACAATAAACATATATCATCATTCTTTACCTCTCAGATCTTTCCAACTGTCCTTACCTTCTCTCAGATATCACATCAGGTACACGACACTTCGATGTATCACATTGTGATAATGGCAAGTGGTAATTGTCGCACAATCTTTATTTAGTAGTCTTACATTAGTGTAGTAGAAACAGTATTTAAGTAGTAGTAATATATGTAGATATGGCAGTTCTTGAATTGAGACATTCCTCACTCTTTCCTTGTGTTTAAGTTCTCACTTACTCTTACCTCATGTTTTGCTGTTGTTTATTGACTTAATCATGGATGAATTATGGTGTTCCCACACCTGTTTAGGTTCCCATCATCTTCAACACACCAACTAGGCTGAATGGATGTCCACCATTCAGTCCAAGTGCTGCCAAACTTCACTACTATTATATTTGGTATAGCCTTGGCACTTTGATGATTCTTGATCCACCAAGTAATTTCCTTTGGGTGGTGTTTCATAGGAAAAGCCTGGTTACATTATATGTTTGAATTAAAAACAATTAAAGATTAAATTGTGAGTAAAAGTGATAACTTATGCTTCTGTCTAGGCTTATTAACTCAAATTGTTTCCATTCTTTGACAAGCAATTTCCACCATCCACCTGATGACACATTCGAGAGATATTGAATGTTCATTTGTGCATAATCTGGTAGATCTCTGATGTCATTGCTGGCACTAGCAGATATTGAGCTGTCTCTATCTAAAATAGATATTAATACATATACATATGGTTAAGTTTATAATGTGACATCAGACTTACAGTGAATGATCCCCATTGCTGATGTCAGTATTCCTGTCAAGTGAAAGAAGTCAATCCGAATATCTGGTAAGAAGACTTGAATTTGGACTATGCAACTCACCAGCAACCTTTATGTGAATGATAAATCATCTATTAGAAGATTATATCTTTGTTCGAGTATATTTGGATGATATACTAAGAACAATCTAAAACTTCATTAATGAATGACATGAGAGAACCTTCAAATACTTTGAGATAATGGATTATTCACCAAACTGGAGAAATGTTCATTTGAAGTCACAGAAGTTGATTATCTTGGCATGATCATTAGAACAAATGAAATTGCCATGGATCCCAAAAAGCTTGCTGGAATTGCTGATTGGCCCACTCCCACAAAAGTTAAAGAAATCCAATCTTTTGCTGGATTCTGTAACTTCTACCAACAATTTATTCCTTGTTATAGCAGAAGGATCAAACCTATTCTCAGGTTAACAAGAAATTCGACACTGTGAAATTGGGGAAAGGAACAACAAGAGGCCTTTGAAGACCTAAAAGAAGTGTTCCTAAAAGAACCAATTCTCAGAATACCAGATCCTGAGAGACCTTTTACCATGCTAGTCGATGCCTCAGATTATGCCATGGGAGCAGTCCTTAAACAAGAGGATGAAAATGAATTCTGGAAATCATGTGTATACATATCTCATATGTTTATGGCAACTGAAAGAAACTATCAGATATATGACAAGGAACTATATGCTATTGTTCATGGATTTAAAGCATGGCGACACTTACTAGGAGAACACCCAAACAGAATCATCATGTTCTCAGACCATGAGAATCTAAAATATTATCAAGAATCTCAAAAGGTCTTGAAATAGTACACCTTCATTTTAAAATTTTCGAAATTGGTACACCTTCATTTAAATTTTTCAGAATTAGTACATCTTGAATTTTATTGTTCAAAAGTGGTAAACCTCATTTTCAAAACTGGAGGTCATTACACTGCTCCACGGAATCAGGTGGAGTCCACCTGGAGTCCAGGTATTCCACCTGAAGTCCACCTGAAGTCCACCTGGACTTTACTGGACTCTACCTGGACTCTACCTGAACTTTATATAGAAAAATTGTAGGATTTAGATAGACTCCACCTGGACTCCAGGTAAAGTTCAGGTAGAGTCCAGAAAAATACTGGAATACACCTGGAGTCCACTGGACTTAGCCAACTGGGCTTCAGATAGACTCTACCTGGAGTTCACCTGGACTCCAGCTGGACTCAACCTGGACTCTACTGTACAAAGTAGCTTAAACATTACCTGGGGTTCACCTGGACTCCACCTGGACTCTACCTGGACTCTACCTAGACTCTACATGTACTAAGTAGTTGAGACATTACCTAGGGTTCACCTGGACTCTACCTGGACTCTACCTAGACTCTATGTGTACTAAGTAGTTGAGACATTACCTGGGGTTTACCTGGACTCCAGCTGGACTCTACCTGGACTCTACCTAAACTCTACCTGTACTAAGTAGTTGAGACATTACCTGGTGTTCACCTGGACTCCAGCTGGACTCTACCTGGACTCTACCTAGACTCTACATGTACTAAGTAGTTGAGACATTACCTGGGGTTCACCTGGACTCTACCTGGACTCTACCTAGACTCTATGTGTACTAAGTAGTTTGGACATTACCTGGGGTTCACCTGGACTCCAGCTGGATTCTATCAGAACTCTACCTGTACTAAATAGTTGAGACATTACCTGGGGTTCACCTGAACTCCAGCTGGACTATACCTGGACTCTACATGTACTAAGTAGTTGAAACATTACCTGAAGTTCATCTGGACTCTACCTGAATTGTAATATGTTTCCTACAGTTATCAAACCATGTGTGAAAGTGTGACATGTCAGAAAATGCTGAAAAAGCGTGACAACCGTGGGAAAAGTGTGACATGTGTGATAACCGTGGGAAAAAGTGCGACATGGTTGGAAAATGCTGAAAAGCGTGGATATGATATGTCGCACTTTTTCCCACGGTTGTCACACATGTCACACTTTTCCCACGGTTGTCACGCTTTTTCAGCATTTTCTGACATGTCATACTTTCACACATGGTTTGATAACTGTAGGAAACATGTTACAACTGTAACAATAGAGTCTAGGTACAGCTTAGGCACTTGAGTTCAGTGGAGTCCAGGTAGAGTCCAGGTGAACTCCAGGTAATGTTTCAACTACTTAGTACTAGTCCAGCTGGAGTCCAGGTAAACCCCAGGTAATGTCTCAACTACTTAGTACAGGTAGAGTCCAGGTAGAGTCCAGCTGGAGTCCAGGTGAACCCCAGGTAATGTCTAAACTACTTAGTACATGTAGAGTCTAGGTAGAGTCCAGGTAGAGTCCAGCTGGAGTCTAGGTAAACCCCTGGTAATGTCTAAACTACTTAGTACATGTAGAGTCTAGGTAAAGTCCAGGTAGAGTCCAGCTGGAGTCCAGGTAAACCCCAGGTAATGTCTAAACTACTTAGTACAGGTAGAGTCCAGCTGGAATCCAGGTAAACCCCAAGTAATGTCTAAACTACTTAGTACAGTAGAGTCCAGGTAGAGTCCAGCTGGAGTCCAGTAGAGTCCACCTGAAGTCCATCTGAAGTCCACTGAAGTCCACCTGGAGTCCAGGATTTTACCTGGACTCTACCTGAAGTCCACCTGATCTCGTGGAGCAGTGCAATATACTGCAAAACTGGTACATCTTGAAATTTAACTTTACTCTGGATATGTTTTTGATTGGCACAAGTCACTGTAGCATATTTATTTCAATGCAGTCTGGTCTGTAAACATGAACAAACATCAACTGCTGTGCATTGACATAGCACAATATATTGCTTTAAGTGAACTATTTCTTATATCTAACTAAAAAAATGGTAAGAAATATATATATTGGACATATACTTTACTCTGGATGTGTATAGAAAAAGTGCAAGCAAGGCTCTGTAGCATATTTTCTGTGATGCAAGTCCAGTCTGTAAATATGAGCAAACATCAACTGCAGTGCATTAAACCCAATTAACCCACATTGGCATACTAAATATGTTGATTCAAGTGAATCATTTGTTATATCTAACTACAATAACTGTGATAAATATATAGGCTAGTTAAACATGGTGTACCAAAATGAGATCAGTGTGGGCAAAGTGTACCAAATGCATACCATTCATTGAAAGGTGTACCAAAAACATATGATCTGTGGACAAGGTTGAGATGCCTGATGGGTGTACACTACCTATAGTTGTGGATTTTAGCTTTTTCTATACATGTAATTAGTACTCACCAAATGGTAACAAACATGGGTTAGTTACAGAATTGGAGTGAGACCCGAGCTGCCAGTTAAAAGTACTAAGAAGTACACTTACCAAGGGTGTGAATATGACCAAGCCTAAGGTAGTACTACATGCAGAAGAGACAGATAAAGCAGCGGCGCTAAACTCAGCAACTAAATGGATAACAGCCAGAACACATCTAAACAATGCGTGAAGGTCACGTGATCGAACATGATCACTGCCCAAGAGAAGCAAGCGATGACAAAGCACCTCACTAGACACCTCGGCAAACCCTGGAACCCCAAGCCAACTGATCGACTTCTCTCAGAGTAACCGGCGAAGTGATGTGGGTTTAATTAAAGTAATAAGCCCTGAGCCCTGATAGATCTTTGTGCTATTCTTAGCACATCCGCGTATAGCCAATCCTGTCCCAACCAAAGGAACACATGCGGTGCCATATCCCCCGTCACGCAACCTCCTATGACAGACGCGTGACCCCCTGTCCAGCACACTCCGTGAGCGTACAGCTTTCCCTTGTCAGTGACATAGTTTACGATCCCTAGTACCCCGAATGTACCTATCTAGCACCTATACAGTACCATCAGCCACCATATTTCCAGTAGTATATAAAGTAGATGAGTTTTGCCATGTAGACCCAAGCTATCCCCTGTGCAGCTTCTGTTATAAAGTACTTTGACATAGTGTAGTGAAATAAAGCATATTTTCCGAGATCATTGATTAGTAATTTGATTTGAGTCTAGTAAGAAGAAGCTGCAAACTCATAGAGAATCGCACATTTGCCTCATACATAGCCAGAGACATTATTTAACCACTACTTAGTTATTTCTTAACCTTCCTATACATCCCCCTTCCACCCCCTTTTGCCCGGAAGCATCCTTAATACCGATCTTCTGTGAAATTCCCTCCAAACTCGCCACCCTGTTATGTTGTTTTAGGAGTAAGTAGTTATTATTACATAATCTAGCTACTATCACCCCGTTGTAAACATCTCTAACCTCTTAAGGTGTACCAAACAGAAATAAATGGTGAATGAGGTGTATCAAGTCATTATCAGACATGTAACAATACAACATGATGTACCAATCTTATATTATGGAGGTGTACCATTGAAATATGAGGTGTACCAAATGGTGATCCTCCAATGTGTATCAAAATATGCTAATATCCAGGTAAGGTGTACCAAATAACACAACTTTATCTCAAAAGTGTACCAATATTAGCAAAAAATCAGTTAAGGTGTACCAAAAAAGTCTTTTTACCCAGTATGTGTGCCATATATTTGCCAAAAAATGAACTATGACAGATGACCAAAACCACCAGTAAACCCCATTCTTATCCCAGAAGTTTCCATGGACTTCATCATGGATTTACCTAAATCCGAGGGCTTTGATGGTATCATGGTCATGGTTGACCATGGAGCTACAAAGGGGGTAATTTTCGAACCTTGTATCATGAAGGGTCTAAACACAGAAAGAATGGCTACTTTAATTCGGAAAACACTCTACAGAAGGTACAGCCTTCCTAATGCAATCATCTCTGACAGGGACCCAAGATTTGTAGTGGAAGTATTTCAAGCAATACTTCACTTCCACAAGATCAAGTGGAAAGGATCAACAGCTTATCACCCTCAAACTGATGGACAGATGGAAAGAATGAACCAGGAAATTGAAACCTACCTTTGATGCTTTTGCAGTTCTAGGCAACATGAATGGGCAAACCATATACCCAAAGCAGAAATGGCATGCTATGCACAGATCAATTCAATAACACAACAAAGTCCATTCTTGTTACGTACCGATTCTCTTCCTGCTTAGAAGTGGTTGCGAAGACACCCGGAGGGTGTGGGAGAACTATAACGGAAACCCGAAGTGAGTACGGGTGCGGAAACATAGAGCGGGAGTGCGGAAAGAACCGTGGCTTCAGCTTGTGTGCTGCGCCGCCTGGATATCCCCAGGGAATGGTTCGTATTTCGAGTAAGATGATATGTAACAAAGGAAGACGTTCTAGAGTATAAGAGAAGGCTTCGCCACTACACTAGGTAGCGGAGAGAAACCCGAAGGAAAACCCGGAGCGGGTTTCGAACTTAGAGTAGGAAGAAAGTGTACAGAGTTGATACGAATACTCAAGACTACCTATTACAACTGGAAGACTACTTATACTAAGTAGGAACCTGTAGATACGAATGTAGAAGTATTATACAAAGGACAAGTCAAAGGAGTAAGTAGGAAATGAAGTCTTGGCAAAGCGGAGTAGGGGCGCAAATGACGCGCTCAGAATGAAGAATAAGGAACTAATCTACAAAGGCCATAATGAAACGTATAAGTAGGAATGGAAGGGAGGAGTAATAGAATGATGACGCGGTGAGGCCGTCATAAGAGAAAGTACGTATCCGGGATACCCGATAGAAAACCCGACGGGTTCCGGGTACGTTCCCGGGCGGGAACGTCGGGAAGTGTAAACCCGAAGCGGGTACGTTCCGGGAACGGACCGGGTATGTTGGAAGGTCACGTGGGAACGTCGGCACGATGTATCCGGACACGGATATAACAATTCTATTTAATCCACAGATATGAACTGGTTACAACTCCCATGATAAGAGACACAACTTATGTCAAAGAAGCAGAGGTAAGAATAGACAACATGGCTGAAGCCCAGAAGGAAGCACAGGCCCTTATTTGGATTACTCAACAAAAAACTCAAGAAGCTCAGAAACGAGGGTTCACAAAGTATGAAGTTGGCAATATGGTATGACTAGACACAAATAATCTTTCCATCCCATACCCCTCCAGAAAAATGGCACCAAGATGTGAAGGACCTTTCAAGATTATCAAGAAACTAGCTCCTTATACTTACAAGCTAGAACTTCCGAAACAATGGACCATTCATCCTGTCTTTAACACAGTACTTCTCATGCCATATATTGAAACCTCTGTCCATGGGAAAAACTTCCTGGAACCACCCCCAGACCTTATAGATGCTGAACCAGAGTGGGAGATAGAAGTAATAGTTAGTCATAATATTCCGAAAAAATGGAAGAACCAACACACAGAACTGGTCACACAATACAGGATATAATGGAAAGGATATTCATCAGCAAAAGATGAATGGGTACATGAAGAATACTTGAGCAATGCTCAAGAGTTACTAGAAGACTATAAGAGAAAGCTGGTATAAACTGAATCAATAGTTTACCACAAAATACCAAATGATTAACTAGTCATATCAATTCTTCTACTATGTCTTCCAACAATACTTCTTCTTCCACCAGCTCTCTCCCTTCCACTGAGATACCGACATGCTCAACTTGACCAACCTACCACCCCTCTTGAACTTATTAACGAATATTGTGACACTTTGCAGAACATCTCCAACCATCAACTAACCTCAACTTGAAACTTTTTTAATGACTTACCCAATGGTAACACCCTGGTCACCCAATTCAACATCTTCCAGAAAGCACTGGAGATTGAAAACACTAGTAGAAGGAGTCAGGTTAACACCATCCAAGGAATGTTTGATGCAGGATTGCACTGCGCCACAGAGGTTGCACAATTTGTAGATGCACCAGGTACCTCCAATCATTTCCTTGCACACCAAAGACTAGCACTAATTCTCCGAAGTGACGCCTCTAACAATAGTGGCAGTAAGGGAACAAAAGATGATAAGCCAGATGGCAAACTTGGAATTCGTCATATTGGAGGCAGTTTCTACCTCCATCCACAATCTCACTCTCTCAGAGAACATACCTCTGCCAAACAGTATGAGGACCTCCAAAAACTGTTAGAAATTCTGGGTTGCACAACTTCTTTGACAGCTGTCACTTGTCACCTGTCATACTTGACAGTTCTGTGATTGACAGATATGTGATTGACAGATTGACAGCTGTCAGTTACCTTAGTTACATGGACCTTGGTTGGGACTTTGGTAGACAGCCTGAGTATATATAAACACTCTGTAACTTGGTAGTTGTTAACAAGTTTCCTCCCTATCTTGTGTCTGTGTCAGTGTTTGTGTCTGAGTTATTTGCTCTCTCATCACCCTCCTTGCTCCTTTATAATCTCTATCCTCTCAACCACCCTCCTTTATTCTTGTTACTTCTGACAAAAACAAAGCTCTGTCTTGTCCACTGTCAAGCACCCTCTCATCCAGGAACCCATCACCACCAACTCTGATCCACACTGTTACACCTGTGGCAGCCCAACACACATTAAGAAGGACTGCCCAGAATATTGGTGCAACCGTTGTTATCGAAATGCCCCTGGGCATACCACCCCCTCTTGTCCCCATCACTTTGCTCCACAATGACCACATCCCCCCATGACATGACACCCCCTTACCACCTTATACTCCCGAATGGAGGAGCATGTAGAGACAAATACTAGGTCTCACAGCCCAGATCCCTGTGGAAGGGATAGCTGCACTTCACACTAGTAATTTTTATTGTTTGAGGTGATAATTCTGTGTGGATTAATATAACAATGGAATGGGAATGTATAGTATCACACTCAACACTTAGTGTTATACTTAATGCATAGTGTCACAGTTAATGTATAGTGTCACACTCAATACTTAGTGTAACACTCAATGCTTAGTGTCATGCTTAATCAAGGGGTGGCAGATCCTTCGATCTTGGAACATAGGGATTTTTCAGCAACCCTGATTTCAGGTGTCTCTGACCACCAGCACTTCAATGGCAATACCTTGAGATCAAATAAAATCAGTAATCGGCAGCTCAGCAATCCTGCCCAAACTTTCATATGGGCTATATAGACGTCCAGTAGATATTGTAGTCAAGCTAATCCCACTCACTGAATGTACTTAAATTCTTTTACAAGACAGCATTGTGACTAGATTTTCAATTAATAAAAGAGCAGCAATATCAAGTAGTTGGTCCCAACTTCCAGGTGGCTTTGTGCAGTGTGCATGCACAACCACTCACAGGACTTCATGGCATTGTAAAACTGTAGGTACAAACAGTATAATGCAATATTACTCAAAAAAGTTACTACTTAATGCTTAGTGTCACACTTAATGGATAGCATCACACTCAATGCATAGTGTCACGCTTCATGCACAGTGTCACACTTAATGCTTAGTGTCACACAATTTTCTATTCTAATTTTCCAAAAGAAAATAAGTATAATAACATTCTGTATGGATTCTGTACAGAATCTGTACAGAATTTTTCAGGTCTGTAATGCAGAATTCTGTGTAATCCACACAGATCCAAAAAAACCTCTGCCAAATCTGTGCAGATTCTGCACAGACTCCAAAAATTCCATACAGATTCTGCACAGATCCGTACAGAACACCTGGCTAAGTGTAAAGAGCTCTCATTTTAAGAATATTAGAAGGTGATTATTGGCACTCATTTATGTATTGCTATTGACTACTAGGGGATTATATTGGTATAGTATGAGGACACTCAAAAGTGATCATTTTAAGAATATTAGATGGTAATCATTGGCACTCACTTATGTATTGTTGTTGATTACTAGGGAATTATATTAGTATAGTATGGAGGCACTCAAAAGTGATTATTTTGAGAGCATTAGGAGGTGATCATTGGCACTCATTTATGTATTATTGTTGATTACTAGGGGATGTATTAGTATAGAATAAGAGCACTCAAAAGTGATCATTTAATGAATATTAGGACTAAAGTGTGACAAGTGTGGGAGAAGTGTGACAGACGTGACACGCGTGAAAATTGTGACAAATATGATGCACAGGAATATATGTGACGAACATGACATGCAGGAAATATGTGACAAATACAATGCATGGGAATATATGTGATGAACATGATGTGCAGGAAATATGTGACAGATGTGAAGCGCGGGAATATATGTGACATATGTGACACGCCGGAAGTATGTGACAAATGCGAAGTGCGAGAATATGTGTGACAAACATGACATGCCAGAAGTATGTGACAAATGCGAAGCACAGGAATATGTGTGACGGACATAACACATGTGAAGTACATGACAAATGCGATGCATGGGAAAAACATGAGGTGCGGGAATATGTGTGATCAATGTGACATGCCGGAAGTATGTGACAAATGCGATGCATGGGAAATATGTGAAGCACAGATCAACTAGTAATCAGTAATAACAATACATAAATGAGTGCCAATGATCACCTCCTAATATTCATTAAATGATCACTTTTGAGTGCTCTCATTCTATACTAATACTATCCCCTAGTAATCAACAATAATACATAAATGAGTGCCAATGATCACCTCCTAATGCTCTCAAAATGATCACTTTTGAGTGCCTCCATACTATACTAATATAATTCCCTAGTAATCAACAACAATACATAAGTGAGTGCCAATAATCACCATCTAATATTCTTAAAATGATCACTTTTGAGTGTCCTCATACTATACCAATATAATCCCCTAGTAGTTAATAGCAATACATAAATGAGTGCCAATGATCACCATCTAATATTCTTAAAATGATCACTTTTGAGTGCCCCCATACTATACTAATATAATTCCCTAGTAGTCAATAGCAATACATAGATGAGTGCCAATGATCACCACTCCATTACATTTACTGAATATGCCTTATAAAAATGGCACTCATTTTTTTTGGTGGAGAATTAGGATCACTAGCACTCATTTTTCCTGAGCAATTTGCGATCAAATTGGCTGACACTTATGCAATTGTTCATATATACCACCATCTAGCTTAGCTTTTATGATGGCGCAGACTTCGTCATGTATAGCTGGTGGAATAGATGTTGGTCTTTCTACCCATGGTACATGAGGTACAGTTGGTATTTTCATGGGGGGAAAATACTCCTCCTTATACCAATCTTTTCTGATTCCTCCCATGTGAAAGCCATTTAGTGTTCCTTAAGCATCCAATGCATTAGCTTACGTTCCTCAGGTAACATAAAGTCCTCTGTATGTGCCTTATCGATATATTCTTTTTGTTCTTGAGTATATCTGATGCCTGGCTCATATTCTGGTGGCTTAGTTGGTAATTTTGGTAATGTAGCTAAGGGATCTCCTATGATCTCATGCTTGCAGATAGGTAGTATGTGATGTGCAGTTCCAGAGTGGTACATAAAATATACCAAATGACAGGTACATGGGTATGTACCTGTAAACAACAAGGTACATACCCATGTACCTCCACACACAGTAAGCTAGATATTAGTCAGTGTGATGTTTAATAGTAAAACACTTGTAGCAATATAAGACTATATCTGTATTAGGAAAGTGGTCATGTATTATGGGGATGTATAATATGGAATAATTATACTATGTTATATCTACATCTAAATAAACAGATCATGTGTGTTCTACATTTCTAATAGTGATGTAGAGGATGTAAATTAATGAGGTGGAAGTGGTGCATGTAGACTGGATTTACCTTAATTGATGGGATGTGCCATATGGGGACAGAATTGATATGCATGGTATATTTATTTTCTTCAATCTGAAAATGACACATGAGTCAGCACATGTATGCAGCGCAATGAGACTAGATTCCCATCATCTGCTGAATGTAGTGGAAGCAGGCAGGTTCTTCATTTGTAATTTTTCGCATTTATTAGTGCATTATGTGGATCTATAACTTAGAATAATTATATTGTGAAATATCTACTTCTAACAGAATAGATTGTGTGTTTCCTACATTTCTAATAGTGAAGTAGATGATCTAAATGAATCAGGAAGAAGTGGTGCATGTAGACTGGATATCCTATGATTGATGGGATGTGCTATACATGGACAGAAGCGATAAGCATGGGATATTTGTGTTGCACATTCCAAAAATAACACATGAGTCAGCACATACATCAAGATATACATGGGATATTTGTTTTTTGAGTTCTAAAAATGACACATGAGGCAGTACATAAACACAGCGTGATAAGACTAGATTCCTGTCATCTGGTGAATGTAGCAGAAGGAGGCAAGATTTTCTTGTTTAATTTCTTGCATTCATTTGTGCATTATGGGGATCCATCATATGAAATAGGTATGTTCTGAAATATCTACATCTATATGTATAGACTGTGCGTTTCCTACATTTCTAATAGTGAAGTAGAGGATGTAATATAATGAGGAAGAACTGGTGCATGTAGACTGGATTTACCTTAATTGATGGGATGTGCCATATGGGGACAGAATTGATGTGTGGTTAATTTGTTTTGCTCAATCTGAAAATGACACATGAGTTTGCACATGTATGCAGTGGGACGAGACTAGATTCCTGTCATCTGGTGAATGTGGCAGAAGTAGGCAAGATCTTCATGTTCAATTTGTTGAAATTATTTGTGCATTATGGGGATCTATCATATGAAATAGGTATATTCTGAAATATCTACATTTATCTGTATGGACTGTGAATTTCCTACATTTATAATAGAAAAGTAGTGGATGTAGATTTATGAGATAGAAGTGGAGCATGTAGACTGGATTTACCTTAATTGATGAGATGTGCCATAGGTGGACAGAAGTGATAGGCATGGGATATTTGTTTCTGCATTCTGAAAATGATACATGAGTCAGCACATGAACGCAGCATGATGAGACTGGATTCCTGTCATATGATGATTATAGCAGAAGGAGGCAAGAGTTTCATTTTTAATTTTTGCATTTATTCGTGCATTATGGGGATCTATCATATGAAATAGGTATTTTGTGAAATATCTACATCTATCTGAATGGATCGTACAACTCCTACATGTTTAATAGTGAAGTTGAGGATGTAAATTAATGAGGTAGAAGTGGTGCATGTAGACTGGATTAACCTTAAATGATGGGATGTGCCATAGGCAGACAGAAGTGATAGGTGTGGGATATTTGTTTTCCACATTCTTAAAATGACACATGAGTCAGCACATGAATGCAGCATGATGAGACTAGATTACTGTCATTTGGTGAATGTGGTGGAAGGAGACAAGTTCTTAATTTGTAATTTTTCGCATTTATTATTGCATTATGAGTATGTATAATATGGAATAATTATACTATGTTAGATCTACATCTAAATGAACCGATCATGCATGTTCTACATTTCTAATAGCGATGTAGAGGATGTAAATTAATAAGGTGGAAGTGGTGCATGTAGACTGGATATCTTATGATTGATGGGATGTTCCATATGCAGACAGAAGTGATAAGCATGGGATATTTGTGTTGCACATTCATAAGTGTCAGCCAAACCTCTCATTTAAGCTCGACGTTTTATGATATTTCATATCATAAAACATCGAGCTTAAATGAGTGAGGCATATATTATATATAGTATACAAATTACTCATAAAAACTCATTACTTTATGCTTCTTACTATTATTACAACTGTATTGTGTGTACTCATAAGTACTCATTACTTCACATTCCCTATTGTTATTGTAATACTATTAGGTGTACTTAGGGTCTAACACGGGTGGACCCGGGCCTTACGCGGGTGGCACCCGCGGGTGACTAGCAAATTCGGGTCGGGTGCATGCATACCTGCGGGTACCTGCACTCACCCGTTCCTTGAACCCTGTTTAGACCCTACAGCCATTGCGTCGCGTGACAATCTTTCTCATCTTGCTTCTCCTGATCCTAAATCTACACCTATTACACCAATTCTTTTTGAATAGTAAGGAATAGCATGCTGTAAAAATGTTCCATGAATTAGCTATTCAAAATACTCACACTCCTATGGACTATATGCAAAACAAAATAGGGGGTTTGGATAATTTAGTGAATTTCAAAAATTCTGTGGCTTGTATCACCGTAAAAAATCAGGAATAATAACTCTTAAAGTATACAGTTGTTGAAGACAAGCAATAATTTATATTTTCTATTACTTTTATTGACCTGTGTGTGTCATATCTTTATAGAATTACAGATTGTGTGATATTCACCATCTTGCATGACATCAAAACTTTATTTATAAACTGATCCAGGACTTCGGCACTACTAATTTTGAATGGCTTCGCAATAAATAATTGACTGTCACGCCATGTATGCTGATCAAAATCCATTCCCATCCACCATTTTGCATATTTGACCAGCTTCCCTCCATCAAATGTATTAAATATTTTGCAGTAAAATTCATAAAGTACTACGCTATCTCCCCATACATATTTTGTAAAAATTAGAGGAGGGAGAAAAGAGTTATGAAGACATCATGTTTTCTGTCACATGTGACGCATGACGGTTGTATACTGTACCTAATTATGTAGTGTGCTCGCTAATTAATTTGAAGTCAATTACTTAATAATTGTATTCCCCATCAAATTTATTAATTAAATAACAAAATACCATCCAAAGTTCATTCTAATACATCATACAATGAAACATCTGCATAGGTATAAGTACACTAATATACACTGCAATATATAGAAACTATCAGTCCACTGATACAACATGAAATGAAAGTTTTGCATAAGTAGGAGAACAGGTTGGCTGAGTTTAAAATTCATATTTTTCACCCGCGTATCCCCCTTCACCCGCGGGTGACACCCGTTCATCACCCAGGTGGATGCTAACCCGCACGGGTGACGTAATTTCGGGTTAGCACCCGGAATATGCTAACCCGTGTTAGTCCCTAGGTGTACTCATAAGTACTCATTACATTATGTTTCTTATTGTTATTGTAATACTATAATGCATACTCATAAGTACTCATTACATTATGTTTTCTATTGTTGTTGTAATACTATTATGTGTACTCATAAGTACTCATTACTTTATATTTCCCATTGTTATTGTAATAGTATTATGCATACTTATAAGTACTCATTACTTTATGTTTCATATTATTATTGTAATACTAGTATGTGTACTCATAAGTACTCATTACTTTATGTTCTCTATTATTACTGTAATGCTTCCTATTATTATTTAATAGTATAATGTGTAATCATAAGCTCTCATTAATTTATGTTTCCTATTGCTATTGTATTAATATTATGTGTACTCATAAGTGCTCATTACTTTATGCTTTCTATTATTATTTATTTATTGCTATTACTGGTTACTAGTTGATCTGCGCTTCACATTTTTCCCATGCATCGCATTTGTCACGTACTTCACGTGTGTCACATTCGTCACACATATTCCCGCGCTTCGCATTTGTCACATACTTCCCGCGTGTCACGTTCATGACATATATTCCTGCGCTTCGCGTTTTTCACATACTTCCAGCATGTCACATCTGTCATAGGGACTGACATGGATGACCCTGAACCGACCATCCGCTATTTTTATCGGAAAATAGTGGATGCAGATTGGTTCCGGATGGCAATCCGCGGATGAACCCAGTTTTTGGATGCATCTGTCTATTTTTGGTAACATTTCGGACTCCGACTTAATTTCACCCTGGATTTGCTCAATAACTGCTTTGATTCATTGATTTGAGTAATTCTTGCCCCCCAGTTGTCGATCTGTACCAGTAACTGGCATAATAAATTCATTAAATTTCGCTTTTATTCATTTTAAATGCCTCCCAAGCCTAGGGGCCAAAGCTGAACCAGGACTTCAGCTAGAGGATCCAAGGCTCCTACTCTTGTGGGTAGTAACCAGGGCACCCCTTTGCCTAGTCAGCCTCAAACACCCACACATAGTTGAGATGTGTCTCCAGCACCATTTCCATGCCCTCATACCCCTGATGCACCTACAACTACACTTGCTTATCCAGTTGTTTTGTCTCCAGTGAAGCAGCATCAGCGCCAGAACAATAAGCTGGTTATGAATATGTTGGATTTGGATGTTTGGGAGAAACCGGATAGTGAAATAATTGGTGTGTTTGCTAAAAAATATTTATTGATTGTAAAATACTAATAAATAAATTGCATATTAGAGGCCACATTTGCTGGGCTTACAGCAGACACATATAATCACTATAACATCTCCATGGAGAGGGTTTACACCAATAGTGTTCCAGAGAAGATTCGTTTTGTTTTTTCTTGCAAAGTGGACCCCGACAATCATAAAGATCATCACCAAGATTGCCAAAAAAATCGTGATGGCACTGGAAATTTAGTTACTGGGTTGAAACAGTGTAATGAACGACTTCAGAAACATGCTCTTGCACAGGATATTGATGATGACGCAATTCCATTCTCTGAGGTAGCCCTCTGTACCCTGATTGCCTTGCACTGTGCAGCTAGCAATTGACCCTTCAACATTGTTAATGACAAGTATTACCAGCTGCAAGTCAACATGTTGCGTCCAGGAACAAAGTTACCATCAGATAGGACTGTTCAGTGAGACACACTCAGGCTTTTTCAGAAAATTTCACTTCATGTAAAAGAATATTTTTTGGTAGGCACATTTATTATTAAATTTATTTATTTCTACATCTAATAAAATATTAGAAACGTGATAAAGTATTTCATGCAGTTCTTGATGGTTGGACAGCACCAATTACTGTCTCGTATCTTGGACTTGTGATAATCTGGTATGAGGATGGACAAATTTTCCGAGCTATTCTTGATTTCATTCAGTATGTTTATTGTAAATTTAAATTTAACATTATTAACATATTTATTTAGTTTGGAACAAGCTCATAAAGCTGATTATTTGGCAAAAACAGTTGCTGAATGCTTAAAGCGATTTGGAATATCTCACCTTGTAAGTAAAATTATTTGTTATTACTGGCATCATACTGATATACACAAGCTTTTATCTATTGGGATGGATAATGCTAGCAATTGCAGTAAACTTGCTGAGATTCTCCCAAGATATATTCCAACATTTCGAGGGACAAGTTCCCGAGTATGCTGTATGGCTCATATCTTGAATCTCATTGCAAAAGTGAGCATAAAAATTCATTATATTTATTTTAATCTAATACATGAATTTATACAGATGTACACTTCATTCTTTTTCAAGAAGAGAGCTGGAAGAAAGAATGCAGCAGTGTTGAGCGATGAACTTGTTATAGATAATGAACAAGAGGAGGATACAGCAGTGCAGGAGGAAATGAACATTGATGATGAGGTATTAGCTAATGATGATGGTCATGAAACTTATAACCGTGCAGTGATTGGTCCTATTCGTGACCAAGCTATTCAATGGATGAAGCAGAATAGAAGAGTTGTAATTCCAGCTGAGGAACTAAAGGCTGCATCTCAAATTATGCCAAAGGTAAGTATGTTTCACTTAATCATTAATTTATGAAATTAAATACTCTATTAGGTCTCTGGACTTGCATGCCATATTCATGATTCCGATGTTCTGCATAGAGCTTTCGATGATATGGTTCAGAAAAACGACACTCTTCAAGGTTTCAAGCATACACTTGATCGTCATGTTGCAACTCGTTGGAATTCAGACTTCACCCGTCTGAGTTCTCATTTACTTTTTCAGAGGGAGATTCAGCAAATTACTGCCATAACTGAATATAAGTTAAAAGCTTATTGTCTTAATGACAGGCAGTGGGACATGGTTGAGAATTTGGTTGATGTGCTCAATGTATGTGCATTTCTAATAGTTAAACTTATTACTTAAATTTGTTGTAGATTTTTAAGGAGGCAACAGACTTATTCTCTCAGGATGAAGTTCCCTTAATCATGGAAACACTACCCATTTTTCATGATTTAAAACTTTCACTTGAATGTGTTCGAGATTCATGCCCAGAAGAAGATGAAGGTGAACTTAGTGATGAAGTTCCAAAACTTCCAGCTGTCATGAGAGTGGCAGCACATGCATCACTCCTAGTACTTGAGAAGTATATAACTCTCACTAGGGAATCAGAAATATATTACATTGCAATTGGTATGTATATATTATTATTAGTTTTATTTTTATTATTGATTGATAATATTTAGTAATGTGTCCTGACAGAAAGCTTGAGTGGTTCAAAGTCCGTGGTTATACCACTCAACAGGTACAGGATATTACAAATATTGTCATAAAGAGGTGGGAAACATCCTATAAGAGTTCAGAGGCAATAGTTGTTCCTCCAGTGGCACAAGTTTGTTTTAGTTAATTATATTATTACCAAGTTACTAATTTGTTTTATAGAAAAAATCTGGCTGATTTGTTCGCAGAGCTGAACACATTACAATTCACAATGTTGACAGCATTCAAGATTATTTAAGTGAACCAGTTGTCAGTACAGAGGTGGTAGTATGCTCTGGAGGGCATATGCAATGGTGGACATTAGCTGAAACAAAACGACCTACCATTTCACGGATGGCATTGGATTATATTAGTGCCCCAGGCTAGTCATTTTATTTTATTTTGCTTCTTATATCATCTGAACTACCTATAGCATCAAGTGTTGATGCAGAGCGTGCTTTTTCAGTTGGCCGCAGACAAATCAATTTTATGCAACATAATATGACCTCAAATACATTCAGAGCAAAGATGGCACTTGGGTCTTGGTCAAAAGGACCACTCTTTCCAGGTATTCATACAGTTTCAGCAATGCTTTCAGCAAAGGATAAAGCAGTCAATAAATCTGTTGTGAAGGATGCATTAAATTCTTCAGGTGGTGAAGAATTTAATTTTGATGGTATTGAAGATGACAGTTCTGATGAGCTTTGAAATGAATCAAGCAGAAGTAACTACATTTTGAATGTATTTCTATTTTAAATGTGTACAGTATATTTAAATTGAATATGAATGGGCTATGAATATATTCCTTTACTCGTGCTGATTGCAACAACCCAAAAATCATGCAAATCGGTGAAGAAATGACCAAGTTATGTTAAAATTATACAGAGGTAATCTACTACAGGTTTGTTTACATAATGAATGTGGGGGCCCGAGCAGTTCCATCCGAAAACCGCGTCATCCATCCGTTATCCATCCGAATTAGGCTGCAATCCACAGATTGAATCGCGGATGGATCTCGGATCCATCCATGTCGGTCCCTAATCTGTCACATATATTCCCGCACATCACATTTGTCACATTCTTCCCGCGCGTCACGTCTGTCACGATTCTCCCACACTACGCATATATCACACTTGTCACGCTTTAGCGCGTTTGTCACGCTTTAGCGCGTTTGTCACGCTTTAGCGCGTTTGTCACGCTTTAGCGCGTTTGTCACGCTTTAGCGCGTTTGTCACGCTTTAGCGCGTTTGTCACGCTTTAGCGCGTTTGTCACGCTTTAGCGCGTTTGTCACGCTTTAGCGCGTTTGTCACGCTTTAGCGCGTTTGTCACGCTTTAGCGCGTTTGTCACGCTTTAGCGCGTTTGTCATGCTTTCATGCGCGTCACGCGTCACGTTTGTCACACATCTCACATCGATTTGTCACGCACGTTACGCTCGTCACACGTGTCACGTCTTTGAGGCGCGTCACACCGTGACGATCTGCATGTATGTCACACTTTTCATATATGTTACATGTGTCATTTTTTTAAATGCATCATGTGTTTTTCATGCATGTCACCTTTTTCAAGTGCATTGCAACTTTTTCACAAATATCATGCTTTCCAATCACATCAGATTTTTCTTTCTCTACCACTATTCAAGTTGTCATGAGAGTGGAGTAAGTATTTAATAGTATAGAATGAATTATATATGCAGAGGAAACAATATGTACTTGTAGAGTTGGAGATTGTAACATGGAAATAACAATTAGAAAGTTTTAGAAGTGTGGTAGTAATAAGAAACTAGAATGAGAAATGTAGAGTGTATATGTAGTTGAAGTCTTACCCCCACTGACAGCATGAGAAATTTAGAAATGGGATGATATGATGTTAAATAATCAGGACTAGAGATGTAATGAAATGATAAAGTAAAAACTATAATGGTTCTTATATCTTCAACACACATTATTAAGTCACATATATGTTTATTCTATATGATTACATGACACTTCTACACTGTCATGTGTCTCACATCTCTGATTTATGGTATATAGTTCTTTTAGTATTAGTATCTTTTCATACATATGAAACCCCCTTCTGTACTTCTCTTCACCTTCCTGCTCAGTGGCCATTACTTGCTTTTCTATTCTTTATTTTAGTGTCAACTACATCATCACCTTCTTTTCTTGTTCTCTTTTCTGAAGGACTACTTTGTCTTTTCTCATTTCTTGCCTAAGAAAAACTTACCATCATTTTCTTTAGTCATGTGCAGTATTGTCATACAGGGTGTGAATCAATAACTGACTTGACAATGCAAAAGGCTGAATTACACTACTAAGTAATGAGCTATGGGTTAAATGTTGCATCACTGAGTGCTCTGATTCCTTGGATATGAAAGGTACAGAACATTTTTCATTATAGACCTGTTGGAACCCCATCAACATGTCACAATCATGATACACATGCAAGCATGATATGCTTGATATGTATCATACATCTCAAAGATGTGACATAAGTAACACTTATGATGTGTGTGAAAGCATGATGAAAGCCTCAAAGGCATGATGAATATGATGCATGTGCAAATCATAAGAAACAGATGTGATGAGCATGACGATCGTGACAGATGTAACATGTGACATGCATACAAAGTATGACAAATGCACTGTGACAAGCATGAAAAGCGTGACAAATAGATGTGAGATGTGTGACATTCATAAAAGCGTAACACTCATAAAGAACGTGACAAACGTGATGTGTGATGCACATGAAAGCATGACAAATGTGCTAAAGCGTGACAAGTGCAATATATGCATAGTGTGGGAGAATCGTGACAGACATGATGCACATGAAAATTGTCACAAATGTAATGTGTGGGAATTGTATGATGAATTGATGGGTGGGAATATGCGTGACAGATGTGACGCGTGGGAAGAATGTGACAAATGTGATGTGCGGGAATATATGTGACAGATGTGACACGTGGGAAGTATGTGACAAATGCGATGCGCGGGAAAAATTTGAGGTGCGGGAATATGTGTGACAAACGTGACGCGCGTGAAGAACGTGACAAATGCGATGCACGGGAGAAAATGAGGCGTGGGAATATATGTGATGAATGTGATATGTGGGAAGTATGTGACAAATGCGAAGCACGGGAATATGCATGACGAATGTGACACGCGTGAAGTACATGACAAATCGAAGTGTGGGAAATATGCGAAGCGCAGATCAACTAGTAATCAGTAATAGCAATACATTAATAATAATAGAAAGCATAAAGTAATGAGCATTATGAGTACACATAATATTAATACAATGCAATAGGACATATATTAATGAGTACTTATGAGTACACATTATACTATTAAATAATAATAGGAAGCATTACAGTAATAATAGAGAACATAAAGTAATGAGTACTTATGAGTACACATACTAGTATTATAATAATAGTATGAAACATAAAGTAATGAGTACTTATGAGTATGCATAATACTATTACAATAACAATAGGAAACATAAAGTAATGAGTACTTATGAGTATGCATAATACTATTACAATAACAATAGGTAACATAATGTAATGAGTACTTATGAGTACACATAATACTATTACAACAACAATAGGAAATATAAAGTAATGAGTACTTATGAGTATGCATAATAGTATTACAACAACAATAGGAAACATAATGTAATGAGTACTTATGAGTATGCATAATAGTATTATAACAACAATAGGAAATATAATGTAATGAGTACTTATGAGTATGCATAATAGTATTACAATAACAATAGGAAACATAATGTAATGAGTACTTATGAGTACACATAATAGTATTACAATAATAGTAGGATATATAAAGTAATGAGTACTTATGAATATGCATAATAGTATTACAATAACAATAGGAAACATAAAGTAATGAGTACTTATGAGTATACATAATACAATTGTAATAATAGTAGGAAGCATAAAGTAATGAGTTTTTATGAGTAATCTGTATACTATATATAATATATGCCTCACTCATTTAAGCTCAACGTTTTTGTCAGAATGTCAGAAGTAACAAAGAATAGAGAGGGTGATAGAGAGGAATGAAAGTAATAATGAAGAGCAAAGAGGGGATAGTGGAGCAAAGACTCAGACACAAACACTGACACAGACACAGATGAGGAGGAAACTTGTTAACTACTACCAAGTTACAGAGTGTATATATATACTGAGGCTATCTACCAAAGTCCAACCAAGGTCCATATAACTAAGGTAACTGACAGCTGTCAATCTGTCAATCAGGTATCTGTCAATCACAGAACTGTCAAGTATGACAGGTGACAAGTGACAGCTGTCAAAGAAGCTGTGCAACCCAGAATATCTAACAGTTTTATGATATCAAATATCATAAAACATTGAGCTTAAATGAGAAATTTGGCTGACACTTATGAATGGACTTTCTACCAGCAAAGAGTCTAAGAGAATATGTTAAAAGTATGTATGGTTTCTTTCATGTTATTACCACAAATATTACATGAAATTATATAGATATCCTTGTTTTAAACAAGTACAGGATAACACCACAGATCGCACAATACCAATACATGCATTACAAAACTGCACAATATGCACATTATCTTATCGAAATTGTTTTACCATCATTAGTCAACCACATATGCATAGTTGGAAGCTTGGAGTCACTACAAATGAACAATATTGTTGACTCAGATTTCAACTATGATGATTTTAAGAAATGGGCTGACGTCATCACATCGCTTCTACAACAATTACCCTGTGAGAACGAATTGGAGGTATTCTGGAGGAACCTTTCAAAGAACAACATGACATTGTCACCACAGCCTCCATCAACTCAAACAACATCTTCAGCATGGGGTAATTTTAACAAAATGGGATTAGAACTATTCCGAATCAGGTATGACCAGACAAAGATGCATGACAACTGGAGGAAACCACTTCCAGAATGGAAAGTGGTATGGTCGAGGAGTGATTACAACTTCTAAAGGAGATCAGTTGTCAGTGTCATTGTATCATATTGTATCTACTGTGTCCACTGTACAGTTCTGGTGATTTAATAAATGTAGAATATCTTGCCTCCTACTGCCACCTTGTTGAGATCACAGAAAGTTAGTCTCATTGCACTGGTTCCAGATGCTGACTCATCAGTTGGTGTGTGAAATTTTAAAGCATAAAATAACACAGTTATCACATTTGTGGACATATGTCATATCCCATCAATCATGGGAAATCTAGTCTACATGCACCACTTCTACCTCATTGATGTAGATCATCTATTTCATCATTAGAAATGTAGGATAGACTGGAGCCATTCAGAGAGATGTAGATATTGCTTAATATATATTTTCCATAAGATACAGTCAGATAATGCACTGATGTGTATGAAACATTTAAAAATCAATAACTTGCCTCCTTCCGCCACATTCACCAAATGACAGAAAGCTAGTCTTGTCACACTGGTTTTAAATGCTGACTCATTTGTTCTTTATCTGAATGCTCCATAAAAATATCACACAGTAATCATCATACCATTAATTCATTTGTCTGCATATGTCATATAACATCAATTATGGTGCATCCAGTCTACATGTGCTACTTCAACCTCATTAATGTAGATCCTCTACTTCTTTATAATAAAAATAAAATACACTTGTGCTGTTTGAATATACATAGATATTTCACAATATCTTGCTACATAAGATAAAGCTAGGTCCCTATAATGCACCAATAAATGCAACAAATAAAATATGAAGATATTGTCTCCTTCTGCCACATTCACCAGATGACAGGAATCTAGTCTTGTTGCGCTGCGTTTATGTGCTGACTCCTGTGTCATTTGAAAATGCAGAAAAGATCCCCATAATGCACTAATAAATGCGAAAATTAAAAATGAAGATCTTGCCTCCTTCCACTACATTCACCAGATGACAGGAATCTAGTTTCATTGTGCTGGTTTTAATTTCCAATGCATCTGTCATTCTCAGAACGTGGAAAACAAATATCCCATGCATATCACTTCTGTCTGCATATGGCACATCCCATCAATTAAGGTAAATCCAGTCTACATGCACCACTTCTATATCATTGATTTAAATCCTCTACTTCACCATTAGATGTAGGACTCATATAATCCATACAGATAGATGTAGATATTACACAATATAATTATTTAATGTGATAGATCCCCAAAATGCACTAATAAATGCAAAAAAAATACAAACAAAGATCCTGCCTCCTTTCACTACATTCAGTTGTTGACAGGTTCATGTGCTGACTCATCTGTTATTTTCGGAATGTGCAACACAAATATCTCATGCTTATCACTTCTGTCTGCATATGGCACATCCCATCAGTCATAAGATATCCAGTCTACATGCACCACTTCTACCTCATTAATTTACATCCTCTAAATCACTATTAAAAATGTAGAACATGAACGATCTGTTCAGTTAGATGTAGATATAACATAATATAATTATTCCATATTATACATCCTCATAATACACTAATAAATGCGAAAAATTACAAATGAAGATCCTGCCTTCTTCTGCTACATTCACCAGATGACAGGAATCTAGTCTCATCACACTGCATTCATGTGCTGACTCATCTGTTATTTTCAGAATGTGCAACACAAATATCCCATGCTTATCACTTCTCTCTGTGTATGGCACATCCCATCAATCATAAGATATCCAGTCTACATGCACCACTTCTACCTCATTTATTTACATTTCTACATCGCTATTAGAAATGTAGAATAACCACAATCCATTAATTTAGATGTAGATATAATATAATATAATTATTCCATATTATACATCCTCATAATGCAACAATAAATGTGAAAAATTACAAATGAAGGACTTGTCTCCTTCCGCTACATTCACCAAATGACTGGAATCTAGTCTTGTCACACTGCGTTCATGTGCTGACTCATGTGTCATTTTTGGAATGCGCAACACAAATATCTCATGCTTATCACATCTGTCCGTGTATGGCATATCCCATCAATCATAGGATATCTAGTCTACATGCACCACTTCTACCTCATTAATTTACATCCTCTACATCGCTATTAGAAATATAGAACACTCACGATCTGTTCAGTTAGATGTAGATATAACATAATATAATTTTTCCATATTATACATCATCATAATGCACGAATAAATACAAAAAATTACAGATGAAGATCTTGCCTCCTTCTGCCACATTCAGCAGATGACAGGAATCTAGTCTCGTTGCACTGTGTTCTTGTGCTGACACATCTGTCATTTTCAGAATGTGGAAAACATATATCCCACACTTATCACATCTGTCCATATATGGATCATCCCATCAATTATTCCAGTCCAGTTCTTATAGACTACATTTCACATTACAATTTATACATTCTACAGACACATGGTCAACTAAGTGAACCGCAAAATAATATTCTGGCATTTATAGTAGCTTGATATTCAAATTTTGGGCATCGAGGTGAGAACAGGATGTAGTTCATGCATGTTAAAATTGTAGTCTAGCTGAACCACATATTTATAATTTTGAAAATGTGGCGTAGTATGACCACTTTCCTAATACAAACATGGGTTTCAGTATTAAACATAGCACTGACTAATTACTACGTTATGATAGGTCCAGGTACGTACCCACATACCTCTAAGTGTTAGAGGTACTGATACGCAGGAAAACTGAAAGCACATACTTTATTTCATTTCTACATCTCAATTTGTGAGATCCTGGACTGAGGCGTCGAGTCGGACACCAAGGGGAGGGACTGAGGTCCCATGTCGCCTCCCATAAACTATCAAGGGATATAAAAGCCTATAAAATCTATTATACACAATACTCCGCCTCAGTAACCAAATTAAAAACCTTTAACAAATACTATACTTATTTTATTCATAAAACTGACGTGCTACAGTTGATCCTAAGTAACAGATGAGACCCTAGAAAACCCAAATGACATATACTCAGAACAAAGGAAAAAGAATGGAAACAATACTATGACGACACACTTGAACTTTATACCCAGTATCTGTATACCACAGAAAGTAGGATACTGACACAACCGAAATTCAATCACATGTGGTGTATAATGTGTGAAAGAAGCAGGCACAGTGATGACAGAATATAGAGCTATCGAGAGAGTGGCAGGACAAGTGAAGCGGAGACACATCACGCATCAATGCCACAGTTTCCGAATTAGAAAGGCACTGATGGAAGCGCATGCGCTGTTGCAATAACGCAATAGATAAGGACCATGTGAGTGCCATACGATTGGCTGCATATGCATGGGCTGATGCTCCGTGCTGATTCACCATGGACCTAGAATAAAGATGCCATATGGTTAGAAAATCCTGTAGATAGAGAACTGTAGATAAGCACGTGAGTAATTGTATATAGAGGAGCGAGGTGGGAAAGAAACAGGAGAAACTGCATGGGCATTCTTCCCCCCCACAGACAGGGTGGTGTATCAGACAGAACAGTACAGAACTAGAATACAAATTTGACGTACCGATTTAAAACTGAACTTGTTTTGAATTAAAATCTGAACCGTTGATCATTGAATTGTTGAAGTCCCGCTGCATACTAAAAATAGATATACCTTGTTCTAAATTTAGTTTACCTTTGAAAAGAATTGATATTCGTGCACCCTCGAACTTATTAAATCTTTGAGCTTGGGAACTTAGAATATAAAATTGCACTGGAATTGGGAAACTATTCTAAGTGTGTATTAAAGTAATCTAAACCTGCACACTAAGTACATCAGTACATACCCATGTACCTCTTGTTTGGCTCAATCTATGTACCATTGTGGAACCACACATATGCCGCTACATGCCTCCATACTTGATATAAAACTCCTTAGGGAGTTCCACTAATACTGGTTTGACTTTCTTCACAACAGGTTTATATTTCTTATCTGTGAATACATGTTGTACCGACTTTTCTTGGTGGGCACAGATTTCTTAACTATGTCATGGAAATTTACCACCCATCCATCTCCTTCCTTTCCTTTGCCTAATCGTTGATGTAAATGTATATTTAACAACTGCAAAGCTCTCTCTTCCTTAATTTCACCATGCTGTACTTGAGCCTGCAAGTATGCATACGAACTTGTCTTCCTGGAAATTTTTCATATTTTCTGGCATATACATACTATCTACTTTTAACTTTCCAAATCCATCTTCTGAAACCACTACTGCAAACTCTCCCTGATTTTTCATCAGCTCATTGATTCCTGAAAATGTGACTCCTCTTGAACTACTGTCTGGTATTTACCTCTAGTGTGTGTGGGAATAAGAGTGTGTGCTCCCATTTCTGGGGATGTTAACATTATTATAGTTCTCCCATCTGTAGAAGTAACTACATGACTAGCCATAAGTACATCAAAAGGTTGTCCAAATAACATTTGGTATGGTGGTGACAGCAAAATATGGACTTGTAAATACAGGGTTAGCTCACCCAAACTTAAAGGTATGTCTCTAGTTAATCCATGGGTTTGTTCTAATCCCCCATTTGCACTTTGCATAGTTAAGCATGTGTCTGGGTCCCATTGGAGTCTGCATTTCTCAGCTAATATTCTGCTCATAGTCACTATCTGTGAACCACGATCTTGAAGTGCATCTTCCACCAATGTATCATTTATCTTCCCTGAGATCACTCATAACACATTTGTATCCCTTGCCACAAATACACACTGCACTCTTTCTTCCAGAGAAAAGGTGGTGTGAATATGTGTGACAGATGTGATGTGTGTGAATATGTGTGATAGATGTGACAGATGTGATGCATGCAAATATGTGTGATGATTGTGACATGTGCAAATTAAGGTGACAAACATGAAGCATGGGAATAATGTGACCAATGTGACATTTGCTAATGTACATGATCACCTATGATCACCTCTAAAATCCTTAGTAGTAATAATAGGTGAATACACACTTGAAATGGCCTATGATCACCTTGGAAACTATTAGTAGTAATAGTATGTGAATATGCACTTGAAATAACCTATGATCACCTATGATCACCACTACATTCATTAGTAAATATATAATAGTAGGCACTCATAAAAAGCCCTGGCTTTTTATGATCACAATTGGCTGATACTAGTGGGCCCAGGTCAATGATATGGATGACAAGTTTATTCATCCTTCATCTGCAGTAGTGGGTCCATCATTCCAATCCTCTAGTGCAAACAATTCCACTAATCTTGTATCCTTGTCTACTTCCATGAATGTTGCAACATCCATCCTTAGCACAATGCAGCTGCAGAACAACACTATCATCTCTCAGAAAAGGGAGATGATCACTCAACTCAGAAACCTTGCCAATACTAATTGCCAGGTGGTAGGCAAACTTGGTAAGCTGTCCCAGGTTGTTGCTGAGATATCTGGGCACATTGTCCATGTTTCCAACATTGAAACCTTGCTTGCAGAATGCTTCTGGGATCCAGATGCATACAAGGAAGCTGAAACAGTGCTGGGATGGAGCCAGAAGCCAATGCAGTACCTCAGGTTAAGTTGCAAATGCAGCATGAGCGATGGAACAGGTGGAGACACATTACTGAAGAATTGCAATGTATTTGTATCATTGGTTTTTGATGTTATTTGATGTTTTTTGAGTTTGGATAAGATAAAACTGCAAGCAGATAATAAGTAACATGAAAGTTAAGAAATAGAAGTAGGGCTGGGCTTATCCTGATAGTGGGAGTGGAACTCTTCAATGATATCTGTAGCATGTTCCAGTTCCATGGCCAGAAGCCATGAGAACTCTTCATTGGTCTCTTCATACCCTAGCCAGCATACATAGTACCTCAGTTTGCAATGCAAATGACAATCCAGTTTAGAGTCCAAAATTTCCGAGACCTTGTGTTCAATATCACCATCAACCTGGACAGGTGGTGGTGGTGGAATAATGCAATCTGGGATAGTATTTTCAGTATTGGGTTCAAGCATGGATACATGGAATACTGCATGGACTGCATGGAATTGTTCTGGAAGGTGCAAGGTATGTGAATGTGATCTGGCAAGTGCAATGACTTCAAAGTGTATATTGATCCACCATAAGCACACAGTAACACAACATGTCCAGGTCACGGGATGGTTCTGGCAGCACTACTTACTCAAAGAAGCTGACAGTGTCAAGGTGCCCATCAAGCGCCAACAGCCATTGCTGCTACTCTGGACTCAAACCAGATCAGTCCTCAGCATCTTGCGAATGAGATCTCACCCTGATCTACTGATTGAAGCGAACAGACCATATACCTGAAGCTGTAGTTGCCGATGATTCTATCTTTAGGCCCGTGATGGGACAGGGTGTCTAAACACATGCATCAGCCAATAAGCATGTCTCTATTATCATGTGTACCCACCCCTTTTGAGGAGCTATGTCCAACACTCTCCTATCCAGACCTTTGTGCACATCCCTCCACCCAGTGTTATAGTTAATTACCTTATCTAGACATATGTTATACCTGTACAGTACCTAAGAACTCCGCTTTTCCAGTAGTATATAAGATTCGCAAACCTGCTCATGTAGAACCAAGCAATCCTGTATTGATTCCTTCTGCTATCAGTGCTATTTAGCGTATTCATTGTGGAAGAAGATTTCCGGTTGAAGGAAGTTCTTGAACAAAGAACTTGCGAGCGGATAGCACATCCGTCTATCCTCAGGTCCTAGTGAGGTTCATTAAGAAGTGAAAGAAGGGGGGAAAAGAACCTCTATTCAAAGAATGTCGAGTACTGTACTTAAATAGGTACAGAAACATGTAAACGAGTGAACTATTAAAAACTGACACAAGGCCGATTTTATGGTACAGGCAGAATGCCTGCTCTACATCGTGACAATCTATTCAATTTCTGAGTGTAAAAACCCAGTGTGATCTAAGCCCTTCCAGGACCTCAAAGAAGCTTAGTTTTATTATTAGTGATTACAAGTGTTATAGATTACAAGTGAATATTATAGTGTGTTCATCCCTCCCTTGCCCAGAATCACCTTGTGTATTCTGAAGATATTCCCCCAGACTCGCCCCTGGAGTAAGCAATGACCCTTACATAGTTTTGTAGCTATTACTCCATAGTAACCCTCTTTGTCCTTTTACTGTGCTGCAAGATTTCCAACTCAGTTACATTGCATGGTGTGTTGTGGTCCCTGTGAAGCACTGTGAAGTTCCCCGCACTGAATTGTTAAGCACTTGATCATTTTCACTCATCAGTGCTCCAGGGCACTTCAATCTGACCCTTAATAATTAGATGAGTAATGGAACCCTTATATTTCCTAAAGCAGTAGTTTAGAGAGAGCGCCTTCTGAGCACTGTCACTTCACAGTGCTTTACAGCACACCATGCTAACTGTGAAGTATGTCGCAGTATGTAAAATTTCGCTTCACTGCCACTTTACTGCACTCTGTGGCAACACTAATAAATGTGAGATCAAAAATATGTAAATTGAGTTATTGTTCAATCACACATAGTTGCAACATAAATGTATTCAATATACTGAGTTCTTTTGTGCTATGGTGATCACATTTTAGTAATGTATTTTGTTGGGCCCACGGGGTTCAGCAACATATTACTTATGTAGTTTTTACAGCTGTACATAATTTTGGATAATCTACACTCATTATAATGAATCTAGCATTGTTCCAACAATATCAGTGCGTTTAGAATGATACAAGGGTTGTTATAATGAATCCAGCATTGTTAGAACGATCTCAGTATCATTATAACGATGCCAGCATTGTTATAATAAATCATGCATCAGTACAACAGTGCTCAGATTGTTCTAAAGATGCGAGCATCTTTAGAATGATACTGACCTTGTTCTAATGCTCATTACAATACTTCCTACTTTGCTATGATACTCTCTACTTCGTTATATCCCTTTAACTTCATTATAGTGGCCTCTATAATGTTATATTGCTGTCTACTTCGTTATAGTGTTCTCTGGAAAGCTATACTGCTATATACTTCATTACGATGCTCCAATACTCATTATACTACTCTCTAATTTGTTGTAGTGCTCTCTACATCATTATAATGACCTCTGTATTCATGTAGCCTAGAATATGTTTCTTACATTTATATTCCTCCATCCAACTCCATTGCTTGTTCTTGATCTCTCTCCATTTATTGTAAAGCCATCAGCATCATTCTACAGCCTCTGCTTCATTCTACAACTCGCAGCTTTGTTCCCCAGCCTCTAGCTTCATTCTCTAGTCTCCAGTTCCTCTTCCCAGCCATTAGCTTTGTTCTACATCTCCTGCTTTATTCTAAATGTTGCAGCTTCATTCACCAGCCTCCACCTTCTATATCTAACCACATGCTTTGTTTTATAGTCACCAGTTTTACTCTGCAGTATCCAGTTTCGTTCCTATGTAACTGTCATATCCATGACAATCCCTGAACCATTGGAGTCAACTCCGGGTTCACTCCGCTTTTAGTACATTTTCTCTGGACTATGTATACTTGTTATATATTGAACTCTCCCTTACTAATGTTTACTTGTTCCTTCCCTTTAATATTACTACCTTGTTCTCCGGCCATAGCAATTTTCTCCTATGACTATAATCTAGAGGTGTACTATAGTCTACTATGGTTCTACATTCTATGGAGTTTACTTATCCCTAGAATGCCACAAATTCATGGGCATTACTCCATACACATTCGGACAAAGTAGTTTACTATATAAACTACTCCTGTAATGTAGATAGACTTCAGTTTCGAATCAACTATGTTTACACCCTTCTCCCACTTGGGCCTTGATCCAACTCCACTATTTTGTCACTTACTCCGCTTTGTTCTAAATACAGAACTGGAAGTCCAAGGGGTGCAACACACAAGTTGAAGCCAATGTCACTACTCCTGTACTTGTTCACTATCTCCACACACCCTACTAATGTGTGTGAGTTACTCTGCTTCTTAGAATATAAAATCCAGAGTTCTTGTCCCTAGTGGAATAGAACAGGACATGACAGTAACAGACTTTGTTCACTAGTCCCCATATTTGATTCCTAGCCCTCAGCTTCATTTAACAGTCCCAGATTCATTCTCCAGTTACAGCCTTCATTCTATAGTCCCCAGGTTCGTTCTTTAGCCCTCATAGTCATTTTGAATTACCAGCTTCGATTTCCAGTTCACAGCTTTGTGTCTAGCCTCTAGCTTCGTTGTATAGTGCCCAGTTTCATTTTGCAGCCCCCAGCTTTGTTGCTCCTCTATTGTAATTAGCTCTTACAGGTTACTTGAGACAGAATTAAATAGGAGTAATATTATTAGTTCTAAAATAGTACTGTGAGCAGGTAATTGTAAAATATTCTTGTGAGCAGGGGTTATTTGAGACAGAATGAAATACTATATTAAAAGGAAGGAACAAGTCAACAAGTTACAAGTAAACATTAGTAAGTAACAGTCCAATATATAACATCCATACACAATCTGGAGGAAACAGACAATATCCAAATATCCTGACTAAAACTCGAAGTTGACTTAACAGTTAAGTGGCATTGTGTTATGGACATGCACTAGTATTAGCCAATTTGATCACGGTTTGCCCTGAAAAAATGATTGCTAGCAATCACAAAAACAGGGCAAAAAATGAGTATTGTTTTTATAAGGTGTATTGAGTGGAATGTAATGTAATGGTGATCATTGGCACTCATTTAGTTATTATACTTGATTACTGGGCTATAATATTATTGAATATGGGGGCACTCAAAAGTGATCATTTGAAGAATATTAAGTGGTGATCATTGGCACTCATTTTATTATTATACTTGATTACCAGGCTATTGTATTAGTTGAATATGGGGGCACTCAAAAGTGATCATTTTTGAAATATTATGAGGCAATCATTGGCACTCATTTATCTATTAATTGTGATTACTAGGTTAGGATATTACTATACTATGGAGGTACTCAAAAGTGATCATTTTCGAAATATTACGAGGCAATCATTGGCACTTATTCATCTATTAATTGTAATTACTAGGCTATTATATTACTATACTATGGAGGCACTCAAAAGTGATCACATGCCAAAGCATGACAAATGGCAATGATGTGACGCATGGGAAATGCGTGATACGCAAGAATGATGTGACAAGTGTGTGTGACATACAAGAATGTGTGACGCACGGGAGATATGTGACAAATGCGAATGATGTGATGTGTGGGAGTGATGTGATGTGTGAGAATGATGTGATGTGTGGGAATGATGTAACAATTGTGATGCATGCGAAGATGTGACATGTGGGAATGATGTGATACACAGGAATGATGTGACATATATGATGCATGTGAAGATGTGACATGTGGGAATGATGTGATGCATGGGAATGATGTGACAAATGTGGATGTGACAAATGTAATGCATGCGAAGATGTGACATGTGGGAATGAGGTGATGCATGGGAATGACATGACAAATGTGACGCGTGTGAAGATGTGATGTGTGGGAATGATGTGGTGCGTGGGAATAATATGACAAATGTGACGACATATATGAAAGCGTCACAATTGTGATGCACAGGAAATGCGTGACATGTACGCATAACGTGTCACATTCGTGACAAATAACATACATTTGAATGCCATATCATTTGGAAGTGATATAGTTAGTATTGAAATGAGTGCAAATGATCACTTTTGAGTGCCCCCATATTCAACTAATACAATAGCCTGGTAATCAAGTATAATAATAAAATGAGTGCCAATGATCACCACTTAATATTCTTCAAATGATCACTTTTGAGTGCCCCCATATTCAATAATATTATAGCCCAGTAATCAAGTATAATAACTAAATGAGTGCCAATGATCACCATTACATTACATTCCACTCAATACACCTTATAAAAACAATACTCATTTTTTGCCCTGTTTTTGTGATTGCTAGCAATCATTTTTTCAGGGCAAACTGTGATCAAATTGGCTGACACCACTCGGACATGACATGTGCCACTTGAATCAATCAATTATTATTTATCACCACTTACAAATATATTACTGTAACATTATAACCAACTGTTTATGAAATGTTAGTGTGACAGACATGCTCAGTTTGAATGTCTGTTTATTAACCTAATGCAACACTTGTATCAGTCATCCAATGAACTACATAATCACTGAATAATCACATATGATCATTTATGAATTCATTAGTACCAATAGTAGTCCAATGCACCAGTTCATCACTTATGATACTTACAAATTCATTAGTATTAATACTAACCTAATACACCACCTCAATTACTCAATGATCACTTATGATCACTTACAAATCCATTAGTATCATTAGTAACCCAATGCATCACCTAAATCACTCAATGATCACTTATGATCACTTATGAATCCATTAGTATCAATAGTAACCCAATATATCACCTGAATCACTCTATGATCACTTATGATCACTTACAAATCCATTAGAACAAGTAATAGTCTATAGAAACCTACCAATACTAGTATATGCCCCAATACACCACCTATATTTTATGATCATCATATAATTTAGAGGTGATCACAAGGCTCAGTGCTTATAAGAATGCATGATCATATAGTCTGGAGTTTATATGAAAATATTTGGCTGACACTTATGAATTTTTGCATAATTTATAATAAGAACAATATGTGTACTCTTAGTTTACCTACTTTGTTAAAGAGTTGTAAGTGTGGATGTTCTGATATGTTAAATTTACTGTCTTTTCCAAAATTTCATGAGATCTGTGACATGGAAGGGCCCTGTCACAGACCCTGATCAGGGATGTTAGCCGATGTCAGTCACAAATCATAGTACATGTCACATAAAGTGTGACACTGTACAAGGAGTGGTGTTGAGCCGAAATGTCCAAAAACAAGTATAAAACATATAGCAGCTTCATTTCTTACTTTTGTATCCTTAAACTTTGCACACATGTGCTAAAACATGTTACAAATATTTACATGTTGTTACATTCAATTTTAATGGTATAAATGAAACACAAATGTAAAATTAAAATTGGGTTTACAAAGGACTGGTTGATCTCAGTAATTGATGTGTTTGAGTGTGGTCATTCAGCTTTCCATACTAATCCACTTTGTTTCTGGGTCCCAATCTATATTGTGTCAAAGAAGGTCTTCTGCAAAATGAGTAACTGTGGTGTCATTGTTGCTTGCATTATCTAAGGTAATCCATCCAATCTATAGAGTTGATGGTGTTAATTGATTAATAGAATGGTTTGGCTTTAAAAACAAACCTTATGTGCTACTTGGAGACAGTTGTGTCACGAAAATTGAATTTACATTGTAAGGCCTTAAGCCTTTATTCTCACCAAAATAAATTGTGAGATCGTTTTAAGACCATAGCAAAGACTTTATAATGTGCTTACAAGCTGTTGTAAGAAGCTGACTGGCATCCAAGGCCTTATATGAAATGTGAGAGTGATACAATTGATTGTAAGGTGCTCTAAATATTAAGTACATATTTCAAGGCAGCCTCCATATTGTGCAATTATTATAGGATCTTGCAATAGATGCAAAAAATAACTTCTAATATTGGTACATTTAGTGTATACTATACACTTTCTGTGCTGTAGCACACTCAACAAATACATTTTGCAACTAATATAACAAATATAATAAAATCTAGATATCTCAAGAAATAAATTAGTGACAAGATCAGTGACAATTTTTGGGTTGCAAGAGGTGACAGGCAGGGGTGGGGGCAAAATGTGGGCCTGTCTGGCTTAGTCCAGATGAGGCCATGCTCAGTTCCGGAACTTGGGGTAGTCCGTGCTGAGGCTGTGCAAGATCTGGTACAGACTGACTAAACTACTTCTCTGAGAGGTATAAAACACTGTGCAATTCCTTGCTTTTTCAGCCTCAAGCCCCAAGGTAAGGAGTGAGTAAGAGTAAGATAAAGGTAAGTCAAAGTAAGTCAAATGTATCGGTAAGTCATAGTACTAACCATACTAATTGTCCCAAGTACATTATGTGTGTGTTTGTAACATAGGACTGCCTGTTAACATTAGTATACAGTATATAATGATGTCATTCATTCTAGAAATAAATGAATATCCTTTCTTTTAAAACATTCAGTAATGATTTTGCCTACTTGTCTGAATTATCCATTATGCTCTATTATAAGTGATATGATGGGGTGGATTTTCTTGTAAGACTGCATGGTAACTCTTACAAGTCAATTACATACCTGGGCTATCTATATTACATTATAAGGCTCTCAGCCATAGCTTATAATACATCCTATGATTATGTGTTGCCCAATTTTCCTGGTAGGTCAGCCTTTGCTTTAAGCCCTTACAATGCCCCCTAATGCATTGGCTGGTAAACTAAACTTTTGTGACATGATGATATACATCAGTGCGAAAGCTAAGCACTCACCAGTACAATGTCCAGGAATATGATGAAAGCCCACCAAGTCTGCACATAGGGTAAGCATATGTTGTGAGCCATTGAGTGTCTGCACCACTTTTGACTGGATCCAATGAGCAGTGATACACCTTAAAATATTTAATGGTTAAATCTCTTTATTTGTCATATAATATTAGAACTCAGTATTAGTAATGCACATCACAAGTACAAGAGTTGGGGCGAGTCCCGAGTTGCCAATAAAAGTGTTCTATTTTGAATACATTACTAAGGGAATGGGACATCTGAGAGCTGGGGTTGAGTCCTGCACTGCCAGCAGAAATATCTAATTGATATATACTAAAGGAAATACAACCAGATGTGTATTATCTAATTACTAGAGTCCAAAAGACTATGTACATGCACCCAGTACTTGATTGAAACTTAGCTAAGGAATGTGTTCTGTGTTCCTGTCATGTGATCAAACATGAGGCATTAGAACCATTATCTCCGAACCGGTTATTGTGGTTACACATAGACTGGAGCAAGTCATGTGACTTTGTACTTGGTACTCCGAGAATATCCTGCTGTTTTAATCTACCACATGGAATTCCACATGTATGGTTGCTCCCACATGGTCAATATGTTAGAAATACCATTATGTCATCATATAAAGTAGTCTAGAGTAGTTCCTTTCCATATATAGGTACTGTACAGTTTTATTTGTAAAAGATATATAAGGAGGACAGGGAGGAGGAGGAAAAGCAAGCAATCCCAGGAGAAATCCTAGGCTTCTTTCGCTCTAGGAGTGTAATAAATTGGAATAGAAACGAATCTGAACAGTACTTGAACTGAGTAATTTCATATTAGAAAGGTTTTGAAATCTATAGTTTACTTCCTTTATACTAGTTTATACATTATCTGTGTTATCTCTCCCTTGAACTTACAGCCTGTGATTTGCGATGATTATTTGAGTATTACATAATATATTAGTAGTATTTAAATACAAATCACAAATTCGGTGCATCATTGATGATACACCTAGTAAAATATAAGGGTTATTTTTTGAATATAATAGACATTTAGTACTGGTAATACAGTTAGCAAATCAAGCCTGAGAGTCCAAGAGTTGGAGCAAGTCCTGAGCCACCAACTAAAGTATTCTACTCAAGTACACTATCAAGGGAGGAGTCCAAGGGCTGGGGTTGAGTCCTGCGCTGCCAGTCAAAGTATCACCTCCAATATGAATTAAGGGATTTGACATAAAAACAATCTATTTGGGCAGCTCAACAATTCCTACATACATTACAACATACTAGATAGCTATACAATAAAGAAAAGAACCTAAAGATAATAATACTCTGGAACATATTAGTACTTCTCTGTACCCAGAATAACACACCCAGTACTAGGCTAGACAATCACATACCTTCAGGGAAATACTTCAGACTAGAGGGCTCTTGGGCCACTGGTCCCACCAGATACTGCAACACATAGCTATCATGCAGTCTCTTGAGTAACCTGGAATGTCCATATGTCTCTTCTGTGTAATACTGCCACCATGCAGGAAACCACATGCCCCTAGGACTTTGAAACATGCACTGAACACTTCCTGTGGCACATTGGGTAGTGCCATCAGACATGCCAGTACCAGAAATACCAGTATCCATTATATCCAAGTACTTGGCCAGATTTAGCACATGTATTAGTGTGTGTCTTGATGCATGCCTATTAATAGCATGGCGTGGCACTTGATGCATCTCTGAAACTGAGTGTGCACTCATGGATTCTTGTATGGAGGGGTAAACATACCTCTTTGACCATTAGGATGCACTAGGACATTATGACATACTATTTACCTTACCTATACCATCGTGCATGAGACTGCTGCCATGTAATTAAATATATAAGTAGTTAGACATACCTTTAGAATACCTTAAGCACCACACTGGCTGTACTTCCATTCTCACAGTAGAGTATGTTCTGAATTGATATTGGAATTCCAAGTATTGATAAGACTAACTTTTAGAGAATGTTTATTTATGTAGTATTAACACCACCAACAAAGAACATATATTCCAAGTTAGATTTATATTTAGTTCAAGGGCACAAGAGTTTCAAGTATAGTAAGATGAACAATGTATTTAATAGTAGATAGTGTGATTGCTTTCAGATTCTTTCAGAACAAACTTTCAGATTTCAGATTTATACTCGGAATTCCAATATCAATTCAGAATGTACTCTACTGTGAGAATGGAAGTACAGCCAGTGTGGTGCTTAAGGTATTCTAAAGGTATGTGTAACTACTTATATATTTAATTACATGGCAGCGGTCTCATGCACAATGGGATAGGTATAGTAAATAATACATCATAAAGTCCTAGTGGAACCACACAGTCAAAGAGGTATGGTTGACCCTCCATATGAGAATCCATGAGGACACACTCTGTTTCTGAGATGCATCAAGTGCCACGCTGTGCTATTATTAGAAATGCATCAGGACACGCACCATTACATGTGCTATTCTTGGCCAAGTACTTGGATATAACAGATACTGGTGTTTCCAGTATGGGCACATCTGATGGCACCACCCAATGTGCCATGGGTAGTGTTCAGCATGCGTTTCAAAGTCCTGAGGGCATGCAGTTTTACACGGTAGAGACATATGGAGGTTCTGGTTTATTTGAGAGACTGCGTGATAGCTATGCATTGTGGTATCTGGTGGGACCAGCGGCCCAAGAGTCCTCTAGTCTGAAGTATTTCCCTGAAGGTATGTGATTGCCTAGCCTAGTACTGGGTGTGTTATTCTGGGTATGTAGAAGTACTAATACATTTCCATAGTATTTTCTCTGGGTATAGCTATCTAGTACTTGTAATTTGTATAGGAATCAATAGCCCAATTATATTGTTGTTGTGTTGAACCCCTTGGTTTGTATTGTGCAGATACTTTGACTGGCAGCATGGGACTCAACCCCAGCCCTTGGACTCTTCCCTTGGTAATGTACTTGAATAGAATACTTCAGCTGGTGGCTCGGGACTTGCCCCAACTCTTGGACTCTGGGACTGGATTCACTAACTGTATTACTGGTACTGATTGTCTATTATATTTCGAAAAATAACCCTTATGTTTTACTAGGTGTATCAGTATAAATCTGAAATCTGAAAGTCTGTTCTGAAAGTACTGCACCCTTTCGACCAACTGATCATCGAATTATGCTGTGATGACGATGAACAGTTGGACCCTCTGTTCAAGGATCAGTGTGATGCATGACGAATGGAATATCTGTTCATGAGAATTTTTGCAAGTGAAGCGAGCCACCGAAAAATAGACCCTAACCTCTATTCAAATCGGATATACCACTGTTCAAATTGCTCTGTGATGCATGATTAATGAGACATCTGTGGTCGAAAATCTACAGTATCTGAAAGCAATCACACTATCTACGATTAAATACATTGTTCATTTTATTATACTTGAAACTCTTGTGCCCTCAAACTAAATATAAATCTAACTTGGAATATATGTTCCTTGTTGGTGGTGTTAATACTACATAAATGAACATTCTCTAAAAGTTAGTCTTATCAGTATCTCTGCGGAAGAATGTCCAGACATTGTCTGCAGAGTTACCCTTTCAATTACCAACCAGTTCCAAGCCATTAATCACATGGTGTTGTGCATGATGATGACTGTGTCAACCAGCACAAGGAGAGCTACTACTCATAGAACTGCTTGTAGAACTTGCTACAGCTTCAAGATGGGACCATATCGGTGTTTCTGTTGTGACTGTTAGATATTCAGGGTTGCACAGCTTCTTTGACAGCTGTCACTTGTCACCTGTCATACTTGACAGTTCTGTGATTGACAGATATGTGATTGACAGATTGACAGCTGTCAGTTACCTTAGTTACATGGACCTTGGTTGGGACTTTGGTAGACACCCTCAGTATATAAACACTCTGTATCTTGGTAGTAGTTAATAAGTTTCCTCCCCATCTTGTGTCTGTGTCAGTGTTTGTGTCTGAGTTATTTGCTCCCTTATCACCTTCCTTGCTCTCTATTATTCTCTATTCTCTCTCCATCCACCCCCTCTATTATTGTTACTTCTGACAGTGACTGAGCTCTGAGAACTTCCATAACGATTCAGACTCGTAAGAAATGGATTTTCATCTAGCCATGAAGCTGCCAATGGCAGTGAGAATCAATGGAGCATTGTTGGTGAAATTGACTGGTACAGATGATATTGCAGTAGTAGGAGATGTATCCAATGGTGCTGCACCACGTCTTTTACCCCTGTTTGCAGTTCTATGAGGTACTGGAATATCAGTTGTTTGAACTGTAGCAGCTAAAGTGTGTAAGTGATACTCTCAATAGAGAGAAGCTTGAACTATGCCAGATTCAAAAACAGTCTGCAGAGAACCATTTGGAAGGACTTGATAATTTAGATTTCATGAACAGCCATGTCACAACATCAAGGGTTGGTTTTTAGGTGGAAAGAAAAGTTTATAACAAACAGTAGAGACTGAAAGTTCAAGAAAGCAAAAGGAAGCAAAGAAAATGTTGCTTGCATTGACAGAATAGATATATATTTTATATGTGGAAGGAATGTAATATGGCACCTAAACCAAACATAAAACATAAAACACTAGTGGCAACTATGTATGGTCTAAAACAAATGGGCAAACATTCAGGGAGAACAACATGGAGAATGAAGAGAAATTTTCGAGTAAATTACCTGCCAGGCCCACAAATCATTGAAACAGTATGGTGGAGTTGATAATTACCAGGTGACATAGTCAAATGTGATGAAACACTCCTAGAAATGCCTGTACACAGTTCACAAAGTTAGTCTAAACATCCACAGCACACATCACATACCTTTATGAAAAGCAAGACCAATCTCTAGGTGAAGCCTGTTGAGCATTGACAAATCTCACAATGAGCACTCTAATGTGCTCAAATCTCTAGTTTGCTGGAATACAATGAAAAAATGTGCACTGCACTCTTAAAAAGGTCCCCATCATCAGCCCCTTGCAACCTGACTCACTTTTAGCTTGAAGAATGAAAAATTCACTGCCCAGCACAATAAATGTCAGAACTACATGTGCGGGGAAGAAATTTTCAAAAAACAAATTGAGGTTGAGATGGTGGCGTGAAATAAGGCACCTTGAAGGCTTGAACATTGTTTTATCTGGTGCACCTGTGAAGAATGAAGCTCTTCCAGAGTACACAACCTGATAATTTAGCAGACCAATTAATTCATAATATCATGACTCTTCAATGCAAATAAAATGACCCTACATCTTTGTATATGAGTTCTCAGCTTACTGACAATGATAGCATTGAGTTCTGAATCACCCACATGCCGGATAACATGCTGATAACTCATCAGACCCTCTGACCTCACACTGTCAAGTTTTCAGCTATATCAAACAACAACTAAAAATGGTTCTGGTGAGTTACATGTCTGTTACTGAGTTGGGGGTTCTTATCCTAATAAAAAATAAAGGGATTCTTCAAGCATATGTATGCTTACTTTATGCCAACTCAGAAGAGAAAGCACATGGGTTCACAAGGTACCAGAAGCTCAAGTGAGACTGAGTACCCACCATCCAAAAAGAAGCAAGTGGACAATGTCCTTTAACTTAAGTGTGAGTGTGAGTATAATTGGTATTCCTATTCACACTCACAAATATTACACTCACACTCACTGTTAAAGGACAGTGAGTGTGAGTGTAAGTATACTTGGTATTCCTATTCACACTCACAAATACTACACTCATGCTCAATGTCCTTTAACTTGAGTGTGAGTGTAATTGGTATTCCAATTCACACTTACAAATATTACACTCATGCTCAATGTCCTTTAACTTGAGTGCAAGCATGAGCATAACCAGTATCCCCATTCACACTCACAAATATTAAACTCATGCAAAATAACATATAATTTTTTTGTGAGTGTAAAGTAAAAATTTTGAGTGTGAGTTAACAGACCTTGAGCATGAGTTTATGACCTTGAGCATGAAAACTCAGACCCTGTGCATGAGATGTTGACCCTGAGCATGAAATCTCAACCCTGTGCATAAAGTAAAATCTTGAGTGTGAGGTGTGCATGCATGCTCAATCCACACTCACACCTTGAGTGTGAACATGAGTGTGCATGCACATGTTTGAGTGTGAAATATAAATATTACTCTTCAACATTTGACTTCATATCTTGATTAAAAACCTCACTCACATTCACAATATGATACAGTCATACAACACTAGTATGTACATTTGATTTACACTCTTTTTGACTCACAAATGGGCCATTTAGAACTAAATAAATACCTTGAGTGACACACTCAATCACACTCACTTTTGTGTGTGCCTGGAATTTTCTATGTGCCCCTTGAACATTGTTTTACCTGGTGCGACTGTGAAGAATGAAGCTCTTCCAGAGTAAACTACATGATAATTTGGCAGACCAATTAATTCTTAACATCATGACTCTTCAATGCAAATAAAATGACCCTACATCTTTGTATATGAGTTTCCAGCCGGGGAATTTGCAGATCAAACAATTTTCTGCTAGCACACATAGTAAGTTGAGGGAAGTAAGCACCAATGTAAGATGAAAAAAAGATTTGAACCTCACCTATGATCAACTTGAGAAACAATGAGTGTATATAAGAAGTCTCTACTCTGTTGCATAAATGTGTAAAACTACAATGGGAGATGGATTGGTATTGTGTTGGTATGAGGAAATGTCTGACTCAGGAGTGATTTCTCCAATAGGCCAAGTTATGAGAACCTAAGAGTCATTATCTCAGCTCCGCTCGGCCATTTCCGACACAACTACGGTGGTTTGCAGTTGGCAATACTAGGTAGATATAGTAGACAAGAGATGCACATGAGACTATAGAGCAGATAGCTTGTGAGATTTCTCACAAGCACCGAATGCTTGGCACTCTTCTGATCCATCTCGAATTGAGATGAGAATGTCAAAAAGGGGTTGATTATGACAGTCCTGAGGCCAGAACAACCTTACAAAGTAAATAGTATGTTAGCTAAATGAGTGGGTCTTGACGCCGTGGGGTACCTCACCTCCTGTGTTCTCCCACTTTATCCCTCAAAAGTGCACTTCTCTCCACATCGCGCACATCGACCTACAGGCTATAAAGTTGATGACTCTGCTTGATCATTAGACTCGCGGGCGCCTTTGGACCTTCACACTACTTGTGATTTTGTCAAGATCATATGAGAGAACATCTATGAGAGAACATTGCTTCGCTCTGGATTAATGTCACAGAGCAAAAGACCCCAGGTCAATTGAAGGCGGGGTTGCATTGCTGGGTGAAAGTGTGGGTTCAAGCAGATTGGTGTGGGCAGTGGAAGGTAGAGTGTGTTGCTGTTGTTGTGGGTCCAGGAGAGACTAGAGCGGTTCAAGTGGGAATTGAAGCTGAAGCTACAGTCCCTGAAATCAATGGCATCAGTGAAAATGCAACAGAGAGAGAAAGCAATGAACATGATAAGAACTGATATACTGCCAGTACTTATTCCTACTAATGCACAGCACCTGCTGTCTCTCTTCCTTGGTAGTGGCCATTCTCTAAGCTGTATCAGTCTTCTTTTTCTCCATGTCTTCGATTCCAGGTTCAGGGATGAGATTGATGAGTAGTTGTTGCCATTGTCCGCAAGAGTAGAGGTGGGTAAGGAATGTGAGGAGGGAGGGGACCCGGGAGAGAGTGCAATGTCTGTATCTGAGGTAGGGGTCCATTAGCTGTCAAGACTGTTGCCAAACATTATCAATGAATGTGTACACAATTCTCACATGTGCTCTTGTTGATATCCCACACTCTAGCTCTTGTTCTTCAGCCACCCTGCCATGCCTACCTCAGCCTCCTCCCAGTTATGCCTGTATGTGTCTTCCATCACTTTGAAAACAAGAGGTTTTTACCAGCTTCACAGTTTATTTTCACCATCTGTGGACAACCAACAACCTTCGACCCTCTCCAACCTGGTCCCTAGCAGGGCCAAGCGACCCCTTGCCACAGTCATTTCCCATTAACACTACAAGTGTGCCACTCCACCAGCACCATCACGAAGTGTAAGAAGCGGAACATCCTGCTGGGAATACTAATGCAAACATTAAGAATTGGGTCTGAGTTCTGGTACATTTTGCGATCAGCAAGTACTTCCTGTCTCCAGAGTCATGGCTATTGTCATGATTGATTGCTGTCAGTAAGCAGCAGGGGTGCACAATGTTTCACCACTGGGAGCTTGATTGATTGCAATTTGAGTTGGCACAATCAATGTATTCCTCTGAAATCAATTATAAGTATGTAATTAGAAATCATTGAATATAATTGGGATCTATCATGTGAAGTACAAAATCATTGAATATAAGTATAGTTGGGATCTATTATCCAAAGTGCGAAATCATTCAATAAATGGAATCAATACTGTAACTGAATCAATAAAAATCAAATCTATGGGAAATGTAATGAATCCTTTCAAATAAATGGTCCCCAATGACAATACCCACATGTAAGTAGGGTTTTTAACCATATGTACTTAGCCAGTAGGCTATTTGGTCTTGTATAGGTAATGCGCTTCACTTTATTTAACCTCTATTTGACTACTACTACTACTATAGACTTTGTGAAATAAAGACTTCCATGTTCCTTCCCCTTCATCTACATGTTTTCTGCTAGATAATTTATAAAATTATTGTATTTAAACACTAAATAATGTTAGAACTCATATTTAGCTTAATCATGTATTGAACTACTGTGGCAATGTGTACATGAAGACATAAGGGAACATGCTGACCCCTTTTACCTTTGCCCTTGCTAGTAGCTTTACCTTTGCCCTTCCCCTTGGTAGGAGGAGGAGTCAGTTCAAGCTCGTCCTCACCATCATCAGAAGCTTCATGATTGGAACCAGTGGAGTCGGGATGAGTGTCGTTCCCACCATCATTACCAGATGTATCGGCAGCATCAAGGTCACCAAGGCAAGGAAAGTTGTTGACCTGAGCAATGCATAACCCCTGCAAAGTCTCTGGAGGAATGATGGGACCAGATGATGGGACCAGCATCCTACCTAGGAGCGGCCCTACGGCAGTGACGTGTACATTAAGAGCGTTGGAAAGAGTGATTTGGAGTGCAGCACACTCCTCAGGAGGAGGCAAAACCTCTTTGCTAACACAGTGTGCCAGAGCACACAACTTGTTGAATTTCTCATTGGAAAAATCAGCGGTAACAATGTTGCTTTCCAACAGGAAATCCCAGGAGCACTTATGGACAATCTTGCGAAGGCCTTCAACCATCTGGACTCAAAGTCAGAGACTACAAATAAGGTCAACAGTGTGGTGCATGGCAGAGATGTGGGTAGTGAGATCGGCTTCATCAATGGAAAGACCTAGCTCTACCAGTTCTATGGACACAGACGGGGCGGATGAATCAGTAATACATGACCAGAAGCAAAGTCGGTGACTTACAAGGTAAGGAAGAGAGCCCAGTCCCATGAGCAATAGCAATTTGGAAATTAGCGGCAGGAGTGATAAGCTGCAGACTGCAGGTACCCTTTGAAATTGAGATACATCATGCACAACAATGACTGAGTTTCCCAGACAGACATGGAACAGAGTCAGCAATACAGTGAAGGCAAGATTGGAGGCCTTGAGCAGCTAGTACATCTTGGAAGCTATCAAAGAATGCCTGCATGGCAAACAGCTGATCTAGAAGGACCTGGGGAAGTTCTGATTGTTTCTGTTGACGAGAGCGACCACTAGTGGAAGGTCTCTGAGTCTGAGAAACTTGACAAGATACGGATGCAGAGGCAGGCTCTCTGGTGCCATGGGTCACGGACTGAGTAATCTGGCCAGAAGTCAGTTCTGTAGGATGCTGCGCCACTGTGGACTGGCAAGTTAAGTGAACAATAGCTGGCAAAGATAAAGGTAAGACACACAAGAACAAGGTATAACAGCATCTATAACCAGCTTACCAAGAGGCATGTCACTGCCCAAATCCAACTCTTGAGCAGTAGCGACTGGCATCAAAGGATTAGAAGGATCCCGCAAAGCATCCGAGTCAGGGGAGAACTTTGATCATAGGCAAAGTAGGAGATGTAGGCAAAGGGGCAATGCTAGGAATGAGAGTCCTTAGACCAGGTGGTCCTTTAATGCATTTATCTGAGCTCTTTACACTTAGCTGGGTGTTCTGTACAGATCCATGCAGAATCCATGCAGAATCCATACAGAATTTTTGGAGTCTGTGTGGAATCTGCATAGATTTGGCAGAGGTTTTTTTGGATCTGTGCAGATTCCACACAGAATCAAAAATTCCATGCAGATTACACAGAATTCCACATTACAGACCTGAAAAATTCTGTACAGATTCTGTACAGAATCCATACAGAATGTTATTATACTTATTTTCTTTTGGAAAATTAGAATAGAAAATTGTGTGACACTAAGCATTAAGTGTGACACTGTGCATGAAGTGTGACACTATGCATTAAGCATGACACTATGCATTGAGTGTGACACTATGCATTAAGTGTGACACTAAGCATTAAACATGACACTATGCATTGAGTGTTACACTAAGTATTGAGTGTGACACTATACATTAACTGTGACACTATGCATTAAGTATAACACTAAGTGTTGAGTGTGATACTATACATTCCCATTCCATTGTTACATTAATCCACACAGAATTATCACCTCAAACAATAAAAATTACTACTATTTAAATTCTGTATGTTACCTACACAGGTCTGTACAGATCTGTACAGATTCCACACAGATCCGAAAATTTCATATGGAATTCGCATGGATATGTATGGATCCATACAGACCTCCAGGGGGAGTGTAAATTACTGGTTTATCTGTGGAAAAATCATTTGTGAGTAATTTAGACATGAGGACACAGGAAATAGAACACATGCCCTTCTTGAGAACAATAGCACATGTGGGCACAGAAGCCTGGGGACCTGTCGAAATGGCACCAGGAGCAGGCAAAGCATTGTGCAATGCCGCACCCTCAAATACATCTGAGTCTGTGTCATTCGAAGAGTCATTCAGTGCATCAGGAGACACCATCCTTGTGTCCCGGTCTAACCAGGACTCAAGTGGACCCAACCTAGCAGAGAGCGAGTCCCCAGATGAACACTTAGGATCAGAAGGTGTGGTAGACATAGTGCAGAAGTAGAAAAAGGGCACAAAAGAGTTAATATACTTGAAAAAGCAGGAGTTTGTTAAAAGCTACAGTAAGAGAATGCTGCAGTAATGATCAAATACCCCCAGGACATGCTGGCTTTATACAAAATAATGAACCATCTTTGGAAAAGCCCAGACAACCACATGTTCTGTGTATGTTATTGCAGTATGCTTCAAAACACAGCAACTTGATGAAATAAACTTCGAGGATGCGAGACCTTGGGAAAATAGATGAATGATCATGACTGAGGACAGTCATTTATTGGTTGGGAGGAGATGAGACGCCTGATGGGCATACACTACCTATAGCAGTCGATTTTAGCTTTTCTATTATGTATACAAGTACTCACCAAATGGTAACAAACATGGGTTAGATCATAAGATTGGAGTCGAGACTCAAGATGCCAGTTATAGTACTACTAAAAGTACACTCACCAAGGGTATTATTAACATAAAGCCTAAGGTAGTACTGCATACAGAAGTGGAGAGATAAAGATGGTGCGAAACTCAGTGACTAAATGGATAACAGCCAGAAACACATCTGGCAACACACAAAGGTCACATGAAAAGATGCGATCAATATCCAAGAGAAGCAAGCGATGATGAGGCACCCTGGCAAGTTCCAAAGTCCCAAGTCAACCAATCAACTTCTCTCAGAGAAACCAGCGAAGCGAGACATAGCTAGATTAAGTGATGCACCCTGAACCCTAATCAACACCTGAGCTATTCTTAGTACATCTGCATATAGCCAATCCCATATCAACCAAAGGAACATGCATGGCACCATATCCCCCATCATGCAACTCTCTATGACAGACACTTGACCCCCTATCCAGCACACTCCATGAGTGTATGGCCTTCCCTTTGCAGTGATGTTGTTTACCATTCCTAGTACCCCAAATGTAACTATCCAGTAGCTATACAGTACCTTCAGCCACCACATTTCCAGTAGTATATAAAGTAGACGAGTTTTGCCATGTACAGGAAGCTATCCCCCATGCAGCTTCTGTTATAAAGTACCTTGACATAGTGTAGTGAATTAAAGTGAACTTTCCAAGATTATTGTTTAAGTGATTTGATTTGAGTCTAGTAAGAGAAACTGCAAACTCCTAGAGAATTGTGCATTGCATTGTACATAGCCAGAGACATTACATAACTACTACTTAGTTATTCTCCCACCTTCCTATACATCCTCCTTCTACCCCCTTTTGCCTGGAAGCGTCATTAACACTGATCTTCTGTGAAATTCCCTCCAAACTCGCCACCCCATTATGTTGTTTTAGGAGTAAGTAGTTATATTACATAATCTAGCTACTATCACCCCATTGTAAACATCTCTAACCTCTTATCTACTCATTAAATTAAACCAAACTACAGTATTATGGTGTTCCTTGACACACTAGCATGACTTGACACACCTGGACTCCTTTCATCTTCCAGCCTCACCACTTCGTTGTATTGCTTAGATATTTTGTATACATCTTCTCATACATATATCATCATTGGTAAATATTTTGGAAGGCATAAAATGAGCTGGAAAAGGATATAGGTTAGGATTACTACAATTTTAGATGAAAACCCCATCTTGTCACAGTTTTCCAATGAAAATTTTGAGTTTTCTGCCAGGTGCACATTCTTACAAAAATTTATGTATATATGTATAGCAAATTCTGACATTTCCCCAAATATTTAGTTCACTCAAGAATGAAATGTGATCATAAAAATTGAAATAGTGATAAAGTAGCAACTTTGATGGTTTCAGCATGTGACACTTATTCATCACATGCTCTTGACCCCACACAAACTTGCAGGTGTGAACTGTTGTGACACCCATGACATTACTGTGTCAAGTCATGTTTTCAGCTGAAAAGTGATCCCCTCAGAAATCAGCTTTGTATATATGTTTGCACATATAATTCTACCTCGAAAGTTCGTATTTGCAGTCCTAATATATTCTAAATTATGTTTATTAACTTTGTTTTAAAAAGTATCCTGTACATATTTCATAATTTGTTACTTTTCATCAGGTGTGTCAAGGAACGCCATAATACTGTATGCTTTCCAACAACATCACACTTCTCATCTATGTTATTGTAATCTTCTTCCTCTGCCTTGCCGTCTTCATAGTTGGCCATTACCTCCCTCGAATCATTTTTTGAATGTATGAATATTATCAACCATGACAACCTGAAGAATTGATAGAAATGTCATGAAGACATGACTCTTAAAGGGGGGGTAATGTTAGGATCCCATCCTTTTATCTAATCATTATCTAATCATATCTTATCTATGTCATGTGATTAGTCACATGACACACAATGCGGACACCATGTGTATCAACATACATTACTCATCAAGACTGTGGGCACAGTTGCACAGTTGGGCCATATGTTTCAATAGTAATGGCAATGCATGTCTTTCAGCTCACCCATTCACTATCTTCTGCATCCATGCTATGGTAGTTCCAAAGCATGTAACTCTCCACTTAGCAATTCAATACTCTGGTAATCCCAAAGTAATTCTGCTCCCACTCCCACTCTCACTATGCTTCCCAATGTCAAATGCTTGCAAGTACTTTGGTAAACCCAATGTACCGTACTCATTCCCTCCTTCAGAATCAGAGCTCCAAGTCTTCACCTTGATTTCAAGCTGCTGTCAGTATTCCATGCACACTATAATCTCTACATATTAGAAGAGAATATACCTGTTGCATTGGAAGTGCACCCACTCATGTCAGGTTGCTATGCAAATACAGCTATTATTGTACTCATTGGTGTGTGCTCAGCTGGCCTTGTAGCGCTTTTGGTAGCTAGGGTGCATACCATAACAGTTCATTATTGATTTTACTCATATATTAAGCCTACCCCCCCCCCCTCCCACACATACACCCAAATGATATCTGTTCCATTTTGGTCATTCTGGGACATTATACATTCCTCTTTGCAGCCTCTACATATTTCGGTAATCATGAAACAACTATCCATCCCTTTTGCAGCTACATGTTCTGGTAATCCTAAGACACTCATCATTCCTCCTTGCAGCTACATGCTTTGAAATACTTTCCAATCCTCAGCACCATGTCTTTGACTAATGGTGAAATGCTTCTGTAGAAAATGTGGCAGACAAGCTAGCTAGTCTCACTATTGACCTGGCTACTGATGCCTCTGTGGAGGATAAGATCAAGGAACTAGCCTCACATATTGCTGTGACTACACTCTTTGATGACAGCTCACCTCAAACCAATGGCAGTCACATATGGTCCAGATCTAAACAAGCAGATCTTTTGGGGAATGAAGCTCTCATTCATACTCATTATGCAGATACCAACACCAAAGCACAACATGATTCTAAAAAATTATCAGAGTTTTGTTTATCAGCCCATTTGTTGGCTGATGAAGTAACTGCTGAACTGGCCCAGATTTCATGTAAATCTAATAATGATGGCACCAAACTCCCATTGGCATATCTTCAAGAGTGATGTAAAGCTCTAAAGACAGATATTGTTGGCTCCATGTTCAGTGATTCATTAGCTGTTCAAGAGAAACTTGGGATTACAAAACAAATTGACAGATCTATTGACCTGCTACAAGATACAAATGTTCATTGGATAGTTGGGACTGTAAAACAGCAGCCAGCCAGTGTAACGATCAAATACAACAATGGTATGTCATTCCATACAGTAGTTGATAATACATACATACATACATACTTTTATTATTATAACGGATCATCACTTTCAGCTGCTGCTTGCTAGTAAGACCCAATCCACCAACTTTCAATCTTCATGGTTGTGGCATGCCATGTCATCTTGAATGTAGTGCATAGAGGAGCATTTTATGTTTGCAATGATTAAATACATTGTGCAGCTATGTCTAATGTGTGGATATGGACCTTCATTATTGCTGCTTACACCTTGTGATCAAAAATTTTTGTATGATTTCCTGGTAGATGACTGTAGGCCAGAAGAAGAATTGAATCTAGAAGGAAAAGGCATTGTATATGCAGTTTGTCCTAGTCCAAATTGCCATCATACCTACTGGGTCATTTTGACCAATTGTTCAGTGACATGTCACATGACATCTAAAAACAGAACAATTTCAACAAATGTCACATGTCCTGAGGAGCACTGAACAAAGGTTCAGTGTCTCATAATAAATTTGTGTGATATGCCATTGCATGCAGAGATCACATGGTTATGGAAATACAGAATACCATACATGGAAGTGGCATACACGAGAAGCTGTGACAGAGTACCAGAATGTGGAAACCCACAAGGAAAGACAAGGAGTCATGGATCATACCAGCATCTGATGGTCTGAATTGCTATGGCTGCCATATTTCGATCCATCCTGTTTTATTGTTATTGACACTATGCATAATCTCTTCCTTGGATTGATACAGGAACATTTCCAAGGTATACTAGGTATTACACTAAAGAAAGAGGACAAATTAGAGGAGAGCCCTGTATTTACTGTACCACTCTCTATCAATACATTTGCTGGTTACTCTTCTTCAGAACAAAAGAGTGCAAAAAAGTTAATTAAATGATTAGGTCATCTGATCAATGAAGAACTCAACACTACTGAAGGCCATGTTATTTAGCAAAAATGATTTGAGGGACTTCATGGGCCTGTAGTTCAGCTTGCATGTGACAAGCTTCACTGTCCCTCACTGACAATTGCAGAATCTACCTGCTCATTTACATGTGACCCTAACTTCAACTTTTGGTGCCGATGTTCTGAATAAATGCAGTTTCATCTCTCTTTTGACAGTTCAGGGTATCACCTACTCAATATCCTAAATTTTGCTGAAGTGAAAACTTCAGATTTTAGTAAGGTTTTCTCAAGGTCAAAATCTTTTGGGAAAATTAAGCATTTTGTTTTAAGCAAAACTTAGATAAAATGTTGACTTTTGCACTGGTTTTGTGGTCATGTGAAACAATAAATTTTGTGTGAGGTCAACACAAGTTCACAACATTACATTTGACACTTAATTTGATGAAGCTAAAATTAGAACAAAAAGAATCATATGTATTTATACAAAATATGTACAAAATGTAACATTTGTCTATGATTTTGCATCAGCCAAAATGTTTAGTCAATATTTAAAATAATTGAGGTTGAATTTGGATGAATTTTGCAAACAGCAAAAAAGTTGGCAGCCAGGAGTGTCAATTCTTCATGTGTACATTCATCTTTTACTTAAATTTAAAATATAGTATAAATAAATAAAGCCAAACAAGAACTAATACAACTCCATGGAATTCAACTTGTCCCTTATGGATTCCAGGTGGAGTCTGGTATAACAAATTCCTTCAGAATTCCAGCTGAAAGAAGGAATTTGGCCAATAATCCAGATTCCATGTGGAATTCTCTGCCAAAACAAGTCCATCCAGAGTCTGAATTCCATCCATGGAATGACCAGAAATTCTGTGGAAATTCCTCAGACTTTCCAGGGAATCCACAGATTCTGTCCAGAGTCCAGACAGAATTTAAGGGGGAGGGTAAAGACCTCACTTTAAAAGCAACGATAAGGAGGCATTGAATAGATGGTTTGAGAGGTTTTTGAATGATTTTAATGAGAAGTTTGGGTGGACAAAGACCCATCCCGTTGAAGGGGAGGTTGAGAAGGTGCTGAATATCTTGTAAGATTTTTTGCAGAAAATATATAGAAAATATATATTATGTATAAAGATTGGGATAGAAAGGGAGGTTGATATGAAGATTCCCGGGTAAGGATAAAGATTACCAGTGAATCCAAGGATCTTCCAGTAGCTCATTTACAATAGACCACTTCTCCGGCTCCCATTGTATCATTTTCCTCAAAAATCACAAGAAATCTATCTTCTTCTCTCCCTCCAGGCGTTCCTCAGAAGCTTCGAGACATCTAGGTAGAAATAGAGACATCGTCTGAATGCTTCCAGTTCCCATCGTCATCAAAATACTCCTCGGGGGTCTTGTTAATTGAGTGTCGGAGAAATTCCACGGGTGGGCTGCTCATCACACCAGCCATTTCCACCAAATGACAGAGAGAGCTTTCTTCATCTTCACTCTGTGGATTTTCACCGGTGAACATGTGCTTCCATCACTAAATTTGGGAGAGTCTCGTGTACCGTTATAACACAGTATAATTTACCGTAAGTGGTATGAGCTGACATAAACCTTACAGCATATGATACTGCAGGATACTGCCATGTACAGCAGCACCAAATTTCGTAATTCATGCGGTAGCTCATGCGTCTTCATACGGGTTAGAGACAATCATGAGGAAGTTATAAGATGATGTTGACAAGATGAGAGTAGTATAAGGTCGGTGCTCAGTTGTACGTGTGTTGCAATTTGCGAGTGGAAGTATATGATTCATATAATTTGATAATGATATGAACAAATGTGAATGTAAAATAAGATATATTGAGCACGTTTATTCTATGTACAAGCAAGTACTAGTTTACTATATACTTGATATGAGTTATCTGCAACTAGCTGGGGGTGAATACAGGTGAATGTGAAGTATAAAGTGGTGATATTCTTATCGAGGTAAGCTGGAGTTCCTGCACCTATCAGAAGAAGAATTCATTAACAAATTAGCATTGATAAAGAATAGAAGTGTAACTAACATACTTACTGCGACCCAGAATAAGTATATATTCATTTTCTCCAACTCCTGCAACGTTATAGACCAAGTAGGTTGGATGCAGCTCTGTTAGGCGCGATTCCAGGAATTTTGAACATTAGCAGCTTCAGATACTACCGAGTATTCAACATGGTTCAGCAATGACTTACCTGTATCGCTTCGTGTGCATGGCCAAATAAAGCTGCAGCTATGGGGAAGGACTTCGTGATATTGAGGGTTCTGTACAAGAGAGTGGATATTGGCTGGAGAAGTGGGAAGTGGAATGCCCAAAGTATTTATGCAGCTAGAACGCCAAGGTATGTCACACTTTGCATCTGCTAGGTGATTCCTGTATTGGGGATGCTGAGAGGTATGGGATATGAGGGTATGCGCTTATAATTGTCTCGATTTGAGAGGGATAGGTCCCTGCCGGAACTTGAACAGGTGTTCGCTGGTGTTCATACCAATCATACTCAATTTGTACTAGTACTTAGTCTCGACCCAAGACATCCGGATGATCCACATCTTGCCCATTCCGTTAAGGTCTGCATTTGGAATAAAAGGGCGCGCGTGAGGGGGTTAGTTGAGCTTACAGGCGTTCGGATACTTCGGCAATTCTAAATACGTCTGGTTCGGCCGCCACGGCATGTTGATCACATTCACGGCTTGTTCACAGCTGCTTTGTGTTGGCTTTGCGGAATGAAACATGCTACATTGCTATCTCAATGTTCGGGATATGAGACTATATATATAACTCGTAAGTTATGTAAAATATGCGAATGAAATGATCATCGGTTATAACACGCATCCAACCTGACAAGAATCTCATAATTACAGATGCACATAGTGTGATATGTGAAGGAGATTGCGATTTTTGTATATTATGTTAGTTCCGTTATTACTAGCTTATAACCCAGTACAACTGCTTCATTATCTTGGGTTGACCTCGTGAGAAACATACTGCTATATCAGACCTTCACAAATTTAGTGATGTCCCTTCAAAGAAGTGCCACAACTAAAAGCGCTATGAACAATAATCCAATAAGTAATAAGGCACTCATACCAATATGCTAACGTTCCATATATCTACGCTGTATGACCATGGAATACCCAGTATAACTTCTGGTGCTCGGTACTGGTAAGGCTGGATGACGTCTGCGTACATATGTTTTCCAAAGCGAGCCTCTCCAAAGTCACATAAAATCGGACGTCCAGCGTTCTTAGGCAACTTGAAAGGTCGTGTACAATATATGTTACGATCACTGTCAAATTTACGAGGACTTGGATCGTTAATTTCAGATTCTTCGAAGTCCTTGAGATTGGATTCGTCTTCGAGGTCTAGATGAATATTTCGTGACTGAATGTCTGATAAAAGACGATCATAATTTAAAGCATCATGTAAAGATTAATACATGCCGTACCACCATGTATCATATCGACTTCAGTATGCAAGAAGTTGAGGGCGTGTAACACATGGTATGCAAATACTTTTAGGAATAGTTCGGGAAGTCGGCGCCCTGCGGTAAATCTCACAAATCGAGCCATGCTTATACCAAGGGGCTTGTGAACAAAGCACTGATGCTCGGCGACGTTCGACTCCTGACGTATAGTAAAGATATCCAATGCGGTGTGCATAAATAACCTCCCTGGATTCGATGTCTTCATGCCTTCGATACGGCGGAATGCAGCGAGCTCGCGGTGTACAGGCTCCGAACTTTACCCGCAAACCTTTATCATGACGTATCTATGCTCCCTGCTACAAACATCAAGTTCATATCTTTCCGACGGGGTGGAAACAGATTGAGACAACGTACTTGAGGTCACGACAAAGCCGTGCAGTTGAACGTGAACCATATCCAAGTTTTCCGAGCACTCTGTAGCGCGACTGGAACACCTCGCCGATACGTACTGGATAGAAAAGTCCTGGTTCGTATCACTCCCAGATCTCCTCCTCAAGAAGATACGAATCATCGATGGTGGTGAAACCCGTCGTTGGAAATAGCCTAGGTCGGGAAGGAGATCTTGGTAAGGGTTCGCACTCCCGAGCTTCGCCATGGGGCAGCAGTGGGGCCTGTCCGTTACGTAAAGCCGCGAGCCAAGAGTCTACCAGGCTAAATAGGGCCTACTATTGATTTTCTTTCTATTGATCGGGAAGTGTTCTTAAATTTTTAACACCGCCAACAAATAAAAGTAACTTGTTTTACACCTACTCTGATATACTTACGCTAAATCGTCACGAAAAGAAACGGGATTTCGGGCGTATTTTTGTCATTCTCTGTCTGAAAAACCATATCAGTTCCTGTATACTACGATGCTACTAATGTTACTTCACTGGGCACGTGTGATGCTCAGTATTTTGGGAAAATCATATTGCCACAGTAGAAGGGAGAGACTCCAAGAGATTCCTGTGCTATTGTTGCGTATTCCATGGCTTATTATTACAAGCGCAGCCTTCAGCAATAGAAAGCCTACGCAAATATACCGTGGGTCATTGTATTGAGGAAAAAGATAGACAGCACTCAGTGATCCATTCGGACTCGTACTTAATAAACTATTATTATCGTAACTATTGTGCAATTCTCCTCCATATTAACAGGGAATTATTTGAAGCGTAAGTATTGTACTAAACGAATCAGCTAAGTTCACATTAATTTTTTTTTTTGATAGTGAAGTCACCACCGCGATATAGAGGAATTTGCCAAATTCGAGCCATTTTCTCTCGAAATCTGAGACTGAGAGCATCCGAAGTGGGGTACCATATGCTAGCGATATTAGTTTGACCGCAAGACCCCCCTTTTATGTATCTGACTGAAAAGGTCACAAAATATTTGTTTCGAAACGGCAAGCTGTTCTTGTCTATCTTCGTAAGTATTGTTTGGTTGCTGAGGAAACCAAAAGATATGAACTTTTTTCAAGTTGGGAAAAAAAGATCCGGAAAGAAGAGTATCCAATTCCTTCCAATCACTTGACCAGTCCGAACGAAGCAAATCTGATCGATTGTTTCGATTAATACAACGCAGATTTATCAAAATTTCTTCAATGTTATTCCCTTTCCTTGCTTCTGCAAGTAACCGTGTGATGTTTTTGATGAAGGGCTCATAGATATTCATTGAGCAAAAGCTAATTTTTCGAAGTTGAGGAAAATTTTTAATGTCATATTCCTGTGCAACTTTTCATAGTATGTCAATTATTTAATATATATATAATTGCACAAATGAAACTCACTCTCTGATGAAAACATAGAAAATTCAAGGGTTGTAAGGGTGGCCTTGTGCTTTTTCATTATTAGCATCTCCACGTCGTTCTTCATTTCATCCATGAAAACCAATTTGTCTAGATTGCAACCCAGATCTGACAAGCTATCAACGAGCACTTTTGAAGTTTCTACTGATTGCCGCCGAAGATGTAGTGATCTAAGAGAGTTTTGGCTTGGCCTCACAATTGGCCCAGGGATGTTGTTCAAGAGCTTTTCATCGTCAACCAATTCTGAGAACCCCACCCTATTGAGGATGAGATCAGGAATGTGCACAACCGATCGCAAAATCATTGTTGGAAGATTTATTATTTCACCAAGACATAGTCGTGAAAGAGTGGATGACGAGAATGCTGTGGTTAGTTGCATCCTTAGATTGAGTGACATATCCTCCCAGTTCTGTGCTTTGAAGTTGGTGAAGAATACCCAAAATTCGTTGACATTTTGAAGCATGCTAATGATAATAGGAAGAGAGGGATGTAAAATAGCCTCAGGCTCATCATCATCATCATCATCATCGATGTCATGTGAGGCATTGCCTATGAAAAAAGTGCGAATACAGAGTGCAATTTCGGGAGACGAGCACAATATTTCATGAAATGTTTCACATTGGTGATAAGTCAAAATCTTGACTTTTTTGAAGAGATGTCGACGTGAAAGGTCCAAATAGTCTCTGCAGGTTAAAGCACATGCACGGAGATCATTAAAGGCACAATATTGATCATTTTGTAATGCAACTTTTTCAAGGATTAGTTCAATGATATCAAACGGGATCTGTGACATTTTCAAATCTGGATCAGATCCTTTAGCTTGAGTTAGTGAGATGGTGATTTATACAGTAGTTGGTATCAGCAATGTCTCACCTGATAGTGTTTAAAATATGAAGCAGTAAAAATATATACCTGTTGTTCAGAGAGGGAGTAAGACTAGAACATTTGCGGGTGGAAAGCATGCTTTTATATAGGGAAAGTCATGATGAGTCAATGCAATTGAAATAAAATGAATGAAAACTAATATCCAACTAAATAACTGAATATGGGCATTATTATCTTATCTATTTGTTATATCCAACTTGTTTCCAACTCCAAAGATGTACACTCTACAGTCTTCCGTTTTGTGATGCAGGGGAAGAGGGAAGGGAGAAGGGCCGTTGTGCCATTGGGCCGCTGGGACGTCGAGCAGGGACGGAGATAGTGGTAGAGGCGGCGGTAGGCGTTATATAGGGAACGTCATGATGAGTCAATGCAATTGAAATAAAATGAATGAAAACTAATATTCAACTAAATAACTGAGTATAGCATACATAAGCAGTTTTATTATCTTATCTGCAATTATCTATTTGTTATATCCAACTTGTTTCCAACTCCAAAGATGTACACTCTACAGTCTTCCGTTTTGTGATGCGGGGGAGGAGGGAAGGGGGGCATAGGGGAGAGGGAAGGGAGAAGGGCCGTTGCGCGATTGGGCCGCTGGGACGTCGAGCAGGGACAGAGATAGTGGTAGAGGCGGCGGTAGGCGATATGACAATGATGCCCTCGTAGATACGAAAGGAGCAGGGAAGGTCGAAGTTAGGGACACAGGTGAGGGGGGAGGCTGAATGACGTTGCGTCATCGTCGTGACGCAGAGGGAGGGCGGGATGACATGGCTTCGGCGACGTTCTTGCAGCATCGTCGTCGTCGTGACGCCGTAGAGGAGGGAGAAGTGAGGATAGGCTGGATGACGTAGCGTCGGAGCCAACGCCGTTCTTGCCAACAGGACAGGCGTCGTCGTCGTTGTGACGCAGAGGAGAGAGGAGGGGTCGTTGTTGGCGAGACGACGTTCCAGGTGAGAACGACGCGACGAGATGAGACACTACTGCATGGGACAACTACAACTCCCAAGGAAGTACACTGTGCAAGCGCATATAGAGAAAAGAAAAGGGAGTGGAGAGCTCGGGGACTTGCACGGCAGCTGCGTGTCATCCACCAGTGCTAGCAGTGACAATAGCTTCAGCCAGAGCGAGAACAACAACGGCGCATCACAACACCATCCCCATCCCCATCCACTACTCCAACCACAACTCCCCTGCGTCTCTCATCCTTCCAACCCTCAACCCTCCCCCACAGAAACCCGAAACCAAAAAAAAAAAAAAGACAAAAAACTCACCACAACAATCGCATAAGTCACTTGGCTAGCGGCATGGGTTCTTCAAGTCCTTCAACGGTCAGACCGTCGAACACCATTAGGCTGTATAGTGTCACGCTGTGGGTGAGAAGGGGATGTTAGTACCGTGTAATGGTAAAGGGAGAGGAGCGGAGAAGGCCTGGAGGAGGAAGAGGATGAATATGAAGAGAGAGAAACAAAAGAAAGACTCACCTGATGCTAACAAAGTCATCAGCCACATAATTCCAGCAACACTGATACCGTAACCAACACACCCACTTATCAACATGCTTATACCCAACAGCTAACAGAAAGCCCACCTGGACGAATGACGACGTGTTGCAGTACAAACCACTACATCCATAATCAGCTCCGTCAGTCGATAGCAGAGATAGTGATATATACCGTACCTTGACGATGTACATAAAGTAGGCCTAATAGAACAAAGCTGAGTACTGCAGTGATGGAAACGGAAGAGGGAGGGCGGACCTTGGTAGGCCTATATTGCCAGCAGCAGAACTAAATAAAAATGGATTAGCATTGTGTCGATCAAGGGTTTAGAATGTACTTAGAGAGGTCCAAGACATGTCAAGGTGTTCGTTGAGATGGTACGAATGGAAGGGGGAAAGGTACAGACGGAAGAGGCAAAGATTGAGAGAGCTAGTGCGAGGGGAGCAAAGTGGCAGGGTATGGTGCGAAGATGGATAAAGGTGGAGGTGGAGGCGGTCCGTTAGGTGAAGAAGGTAAGAGTGATGGAATGATGGAGGGTACGGAGTAGATGCGTACCTGCAGTGTTGGAATACAGGTATCAAGATTATTATAACTACCTGTCGTAACGATGAGTGAACTGGTGGCGATGAACGTGACATAGGCCGACGTACAAGCAGTGACAGAACAAGCACCAGCAACGACCCATCCCATCATATGCACAGAATCCCGATTATTGTGCCATTCGAATCCCGGAACTTGGTCTGGTCGTTGTTGGCGATGCGACGAGATGACGTGGCCGTCTATGAAGTGTCGACGACGCTGTGGGGATATGATGTAGCACGCGAGGCTGAGGTGGGCGGCCGACAAATATGTATAGTGTTGCAACGAAAGAGCTCCGAGCGCTATATACGGCCTCTGGGGCATCCCATATGTGGAAACCGGCATGGCATAAGCGAATCACGCTCCCGACGCTGTTCCTTGGGGTGGTGGGCGTACCCCGTCATCCAAGCTCCACCTAGAAGAGAACAGGATCCCGACGTCGTTCACCAACAGAGCGAAGGGTGACTCCACACCGCTAGATCTCTGCCTGCGCTAGATCTATGCAGGACAGAACCACGACAATTTCGACCCCAAAAGACGTACGCTTTGTAGACGAAGTAGCAGTAGAGATGTGGGACTTGACGACGTGTGGCAGCAGTGGAGGTGCCGTGGTGAAAACAGCAGGAGAGGGCGAGGTGAGTGGAGGAGGTGGTGCAGTGGTGGGAGTGTCGTCGTCTCGTGACGCAGGGGAGGAAGGAGGGGGGGCTTGATGATGTGACATCGATGCCGTTCTTGCCAATGGGAAAGGTGCCTTCATCGTTGTGATGCAGAGGAGGAGAGAAGGAAGAGGGGCTTGGGGGAGAGGGAAGGGAGAAGGGCTGGGGCTGTTGAGGTGACGTTAGGCCATTGGGCCGCTGGGACGTCAAGCAGGGACAGAGGAGGTGGTGAAGGCGGCAGTAGGCGATATGGCAGTGATGCCCTCGCAGGAACGGAAGGAGCAGGGAAGGTCGACGTGAGGGACGCAAGGGAGGAAGGAAGGGGGGACTGAATGACGTGGCTTCAACGACGTTCTTGCAGCGTCGTCGTCGTAACGCCGTACAAGAGAGAGAAGTGAGGAGGGGCTGGATGACGTAGCGTCGTTGCGATGCGAAAAACTTAAAAGAGGGAGGAGACGTCGTTGTTGGCGAGACGACATTGCGGGTGAGAATGGCACGACGAGACAGCGTGGCCACCTATAAAGTGTCGACGACGCTGTGGGGACGTGAGGTAGCACGCGAGGTTAAGATGGGCAGCCGACAAATGCATTGAGCTTCGTGACCCAATGTCGCATTGACGAGCCACGGGGTCTTGATGGGGGGGGACGTCGAGGTGGGGCCTGGGGACAGTGGGGAGCAGCGACGTGAGCAGGGCGACGTGGCAGATCCGACTTGGCGTTGACAATGGTATGGAGGTCGCGTCGACGTTGGGGTAGGTCTTGAGGAGCGGAACGTTGAGGTCGTGGAGGTCGAAACCGGGAAGCCAAACGTAGGCTGTGCACCCTACACGCTGGCTATTCAGCTGTACGATGAGTGGCAGAGCGCCTATGAGAAATTCTAGGCCACTATCTTGAGCCTCTTGTGTAATATTTTTGAAGCCTTGAATGAGAATAGCGCCAAGAAAGAAACTAGAGAGACAGACAAGAGACAGGTCAAAACTGGGTCGAAATGAAGGTCGGTGAACGTACATAGACGAGGGGACACATTGAGAGTGGAGATGGGGGAAGAGGCAGGGTATTCTGCGTCTCCGGGCAACTTGTGGGTATGTAAAGAGCGAAGAGCAGTCTGCCTCAGTTTGAACTTCGCACGCGGATCCACGCGAGCGCCCACTCTGCAATCGAGAAAACATATGCAAATAGTGCCAAGATTTGGCGGAAGTCTATACATTAAATAATAACAAATAAGGCCGGCTATCGCCGGCAAAGCCCACTAACTACACACAAGGAGAATAAGTAGATTCACTTATACTACTATAGCTAACAAAGAAATTTATAGTACTTATTATAACTGCCACGCACGTCGCACAGACAATAACCAAGAAGAATATATACAAGTAACGACAGCTGACCGCACAGATCTTAATGAAGCTGAACAAGAGAGAAGGCGAAATGCCGAGAATGTAAACAAGAACAAATGTATTGTAATTTACTGCCAAAGAATTTCGAGCTCGAGCCCTATAACCCTACTAACTAAAGTTAGTGGGAATAACTGAAATACTAAAGTAGCAGTCTTGCAGTCCTAGTGTCTAGCGTTGAAAATCACCCATACCAAACCGGTAATCAACGAAGTTTCCTAACTCTATCCTCGCGTTCCCTCCTAGTATATTACCCAAGGTTCCGTTTAACATAACCGCACGCTGATAGGCTTCTGTGCCCCAAGCGGCCAGGAATCTTACTTGAACCTTGAGCTTGGGCCCAAGGTTAGTATTTTGGAGAACACTTTCTCCGAACTGACGCCACGCAACCTCTTCCCTAGTCCCAAACGTCGCCGCTGCATCCCTGCGTTTGATGTAAATTGCGACGTTAATATTAATTCCATGCTCCACGTGCGAAAGCGATTGTATAACGTGTTGCATGAAGGTGATAGCGTTTTTTCCTTTTACCTCTTGCGGCATATATGATAACTCGAAATTTAGACCCAGGAGTGAATGGACCGCGTTAAGATTGATAAACCCAATACCCATATCTCTATTGATAGATGTCTGAACGACATATTCGATCTGCTCTTCATTGACTTTTGACAGATTTCAGTTTACAGAAAGATCTTATGAAATTTAAAATGACTCACAATCATCCAGATTGATGTTCAACATCTGGAGTTGAGAACAACCCTCTAAAAATTTCGTCAATTTGCCCTCGGCTCTACGAAAACTTCGCAGAGATACTATTTGGATTTCTCCCTTCTTGATGGGAAAGCTTCCGTGATCTATCCAATTCACAAAGCCTTCGTTGCGGTTCAGGTCTAGAACCAATTTCTCTGTTTCCACCATTTTGATTGGTGCAATGGAGGGAGCACCTTCGGTCAATCGAATTCTGTGCAATGCTATGGTCGAAAGGCGCTTTGTTGCTGCAGCCAATAAAAGCTTGTAGAGTGCATCGGCAGTCTGAAATGTGATATGCCTAAAATTGACCGATATAAGCCCCGGCTGCGACAGCGCTGAGGCTAAAGATTCTTTAAAATCCGAAACTGCACCCGTTTCCCACACGTCTTTGGACCGGAGCGACAGCTCTATCGAATAAAGACTACGAAGCCTGTATAATATCTTGGCCGCTCTGCGTTGAGCAATGACACCGCTGTCGAACAAATCACCCGTGACGGAAAGTCTACGAGTTGTCGTCCCAAGCTCTGCATTTTCTATCAGTCGCTCGTATATTTTCCGACAGTTTTGATATGAGAATAGAGTAACATGCTCTTCGAGCACATTCTGAGCAGGCTCTGTCCAGGTACGGTGCACCGAGGAGAGATCACAGAAGATATTCTGGTGCCGCGGAGTATACCGAAGCTCTCCAAATATGTCACCCTTAGTCTCTGGGGTAAATTGTTGAAAGACATCAATGCAATTCTTCAAGCGCTAGTCTGTGGGAAAGAAAAGGAATAGTTATTAGCAAGTATAAATGTAATAAATGAAAGTTGTCAGATACCTTAGAAAGAGACACGGGCCCAGAGGCAAGGGAAGGGTAGACGGGGAGGACGAAAGACGAGAGGAGGAGGTCGACGTAGATTTTGTCGGTGGGAGGGAAAAGGAATAGCTATTAGCATGTATAAATATAAGCTGCGATTTCAATGGGTATTATTTCAATGAGTATGATTTCAATGGGTATGGTTTCAATGGGTATGGTTTCAATGAGTATGAATTAATTTACCGTAAGTCATTGTCTAGCAACTTTTTTAAATCCTGTATTTAATGTCGGTAATGGGAAGCCATATGTCTCGACAACGTAGCGTCTACCTAGCAGAAGGTAATGTGCGGGGCTAATGAGTAGTCTAGCAACTTAAATGTCATCGTGTTCCCAGAATCCGTTCCGACGCTCCCGTAATACCGATGAGGGAAAATTTGTCGTAGTTTCTGAAAACATTACACTGCTCCCATAATATACCCACTTGTCGACCTTTTCTGACATGAATCTGTTGTCTGTCACCCTTCCCGGAGAATAATCTATTGTTTAGATTTGCCTCCAGAGTCCGTTTGCTTGGCCGGGGATTAAATATTTAAATCCGTCAGTATAAGTCAAATCAATTGACTGAGTCAAAGCTTGGTGTTGACGTCGAGTGACGTCAGTATCGTGAGCGTGATTCACTTAGAGTCTGTTCGATAGGGTTAAGGCTCCAACTGTTTAGTATATGTATACATTAGAGGGCGTAAATATACGGATATAGTTTGTACACACTATTTACTGTATATATACAGTGTATATAGGGTTGAGTCATGTGAATTCTAATACTGCTTAATCATCATGCTTCCTTCTTTTTACTGTAGGTAAAATGGCTTCTAAAAGGCCAGCTCTAATCCAAACCTTTGAGATAAGGGCTTTGCGCACAGTTTATGTGTCCAATGAGCTTCAAAGGTCAGAGCAAATGTGGCAGGACTTTGAGAAAACATGTTGAACAAAACACAAGTGGCAGGAATTGTGAAGAAGTCTTGAGTCATTCTGGCAATAGTTGGAAATGAATGGTATGCATGCTTTAGGTTTGAGGTTCATGTGTTCCTTGCGCACTTAGCAGATTATCATGACTTTGGTAGAACATGAAAAACACCTACTCCAATGATGAATTCAAGGTCAGCAAGGATACAGGTACCCACTTCAAGTCTGAAACCTTTACCAAAGGTCAAAGAAGAAGACAAATCATCAAGAATACCATTGGGGTGTACAGTTACACCAGCAAGCGATCAGTGAAGTTCCATGAGTCATACTACTGATCAAGAAATAGATAGGCAAGAATCAAACTTTAAACGAGATATTCCCCCTCATATGTCAGTTAGCAATAAGAACCCTTTCAAAAGGGAATACCCTGAAACAGAGAGTATTGTAGACTATCCGATTCCTAGCATATCTACACACAACATAACTAATCAGAATGAAAGACTAAGTTATTCAGCTAGTGCAGGACAGTGGCCTTCAATATTTGTACACCCTACTACATACAACACATCTTCAAGATTGCATGATTTGTTCCTGATAACAAGCACACCAGCAGGAGAGCCAGACCCAGGAGACCTGGATGATAATGATGATAATGCTGGAGGTGCTAACCATGGCCGACAAGACAGAGATAATAACTCAGATCCACAAAGAAGAATTCCACGAGGTAATGGAGATGGCGGTGGAGGCAAACCGAACCCTCCACCAGGAACTATGCCCTTCTCACAAGACTGAAGACCAGTGAACCGAGTCAATGTACCACAGTTTGATTTAAAACTCAAGATTGATATGATTCCAGAATGGGACAGTAATACAGATTCCATAAGTACTTGGTTTACAAAAATTAACGACTTAGCTGGAAAATCTAGCATACTATCAAATCAACTAGGTGCTTGGGTACCAATGAGACTCAGAGGTTCAGCTGAAAAGTGGTATTATAACCAAACTTTAGATACTAGGAAAAGACTAGAAAGTAGCTGGGATAATTTATGAGATGGCATCGCAGGATATTACATGAATGGTCACTGGTTAGATAGTCAGCACACAAAAGCTCAAAAAGCGAAGTACAGGGAATTTAATTACTGTGGAGAGACTCCAAGTGAATATTACATCTGAAAGACCAAATTACTAAAGACTGGAAGCGATTATAGTGATAGACAACTTATTGATGAAGTCCTCTCAGGAGCACCACTTATTTGGGGAACAGTTTTAACCCCTCATATATATCACACTGCCAAAGAATTCCAGGTAGCCATTAAACTTCAAGAAATTTTTTTATTATGTTATGATTCAACAGGTCAACCATTTCAATTCAATGATTACAACTCACAGCCACAACAGAACTCAAGAAACCCCTTTAACAAAACTCAAGCATGGACTAATTTAGTTGGATGGTCAAAATCCACAGCCAATCCACAATATCCTAAAGATGACACAATTATATCTAAGAATGGTACTCCTGAGTCAAATAATGCCAGACCTTGTAGACACTGTGGCAGTGGAAAGCACTGGGATTACAACTGCAAATATTCACAGAAAGGAATGAAGAAGGCACATACCAACATGGTAAATTCTGATCTGAACCGTGAAGATCTATGTGCACTAGCTGACTATGAAGATTTATATTATAATCTTGTATCAGATGATGAAGATGAGGTAACCCCTGTCACAGAAGAACAGGATTTTGATTTACCCCTTCAGAACACTGCTGCTGAACACACTGCCGAAAACCCTACAGTGGAAAATGTGACGAGCAATGCAGGACTGAAGGGGGATGCTTGGGAAGAATTTGTGGGAAAAATAGAAAATGAATATACCACACAAACATATAATGTCAATTCAGCAGACTGGAACAGTAACATATCGGAAAAATTAGAACCATCACTGTCAAATACAACAAGAGGACCATTAGAAGCTACTAACGACGGCAGACTGGATCGAAAAACAAGATGAAAACTTTTAAAAGAAGTAGAACAAGTAAATTACTCCACACAAGTAGATGGCAATTTAATAACATTAAAGCCTCTACAGTCAAGACCCCCTGGATCTTCCTTTCTCAGTGCAAAAGCTACAGAAGTAAACACATTTGTAAACAATATAGGAGAGGAATCTATGAAGGTAATACTTGATTCCAGTTCAGATATTACTCTTATTTCAGAAAAAGCATTATGTGATTGCATTAAGAATCCAAAAATATGAACAGGACAATGAATAAAGTTAATTCAAGTAACTGGTAACACTATTATCACAGGCTATACCACACTGGATTTAATTTTTGAAACAGAAGAAGGTATGGTTAAGCTAACTATTGAAGCTTATGTAGTTAAAGGAATGTCTACTGAGTTTATTCTTGGAAATGACTTTGCTGATCAATACTCATTATCACTTATGTGAAATGAGGGTGACACCCATGTGTTATTAGGCGACTCAGGACAAAAGGTACATGTACAGAATTCAATAACTAAACCTTTCATGGATGAAACAGGACATGTGTTTAAAATACAAGTACATGGAGACTTGAACAATAAAATATCCAGAGCATGAAATCATTGAAAACAACAGCTACTAAAGAAATGTGGAAAGGATACTTGACACACTGTACAAAGTACGAAATCAGTAACTATTCAACCTGGGACTTCAAAGCTAGTTGAGGTAGAAGCTTATTTTCCTACAAATTGTGATACCCTTTTTGTTGAGCGAATGTTTAGTACTAACAAAAACATGGAGGATATTTATGGCTCTGCTGACTCACTATATCCAAAGAAAAACCTGGTCTGCATATTGCAAATTTCTCCGAATTTGTGGTAACTATAGCAGAAGGTCAGACATTAGGTACTAGTCATAATCCTAAAAGCTGGTTAGACAATAAAAGATGCATGACAAAATCGGCCTTACAATCTGCAGAAGCACATGCCAATTTTATTTGAAAATTAGTTAAAGAACTAAGTAATGGGACCATGCAGTCAAAACTTGATAAAAATCAATCTGTGAATATAGATCATAATGAACATGACACACCTTTAGAAGGCAGACCAAAGACAGCTGAAGTACCTCCAATTCCAGTGACCAAAGCTGAATTTTTGGCTAGTTTAGACATTTGCTCTGAATTAACAGATAAACAACAAGCAGATTTAGCAAGGATTCTTGAAAACCATGAGGAAGCATTTGGTATTGATGGGCGGTTAGGAAATTATGAAGCTAAAGTGGATATACCATTAAAACCAGGGTCAAAGTCAGTATCAGTGCCACCATTCCTTCAGTCACCGGCAAAAAGAGAAGTAATTGACAAACAAATGGATTCTTGGTTAGAACTCAATGTTATTGAACCTTCAGTTAGTCCATGGGTGGCCCCAGTTTTTATTGTATACTGCAATGGTAAGCCTAGGATGGTTACAGATATGAGAAAACTAAACAAGATGGTTATTCCTGATGAATTTCCATTACCATGACAGGAAGATATACTTCAATCATTATTTGGAAGCCAATACCTATCAACTTTAGATGCATTATCAGGTTTTACACAGTTAAGCATAGATGAAAAAGATAAGGAGAAATTAGCATTTTGTACTCACTGAGGTCTATTCCAGTTCAAACAAATGCCATTTGGATATAGAAATGGTCCAGCAGTCTTTCAACACATTATGCAAAAGGTACTAGCACCATATCTATGGATTTTTGCATTAGTGTATATCAATGATATTGTCATATACTCACCTATGTTTGAAGACCACCTAAAACATGTAGACCTAGTCTTAACTGCTATTCAAAATGCAAAAATCACCCTATCACCCTCTAAATGTCATTTTGGGTACCAATTATTATTACTATTAGGACAGAAGGTATCTCAATTAGGATTATCAACTCACAAGGAAAAGGTTGAGGCCATATTATAATTAGATGAGTCATGAAATCTGAAGGAGCTACAAATGTTCTTGGGTATGATGGTATATTTCATGTCATACATACCATTTTATGCCTGGATGGCTCATCTGTTATTTGCACTATTAAAGCAAAAATCCAAATGGGAATGGGGAGAAAATGAGAGTGAAGCATTCAATCTTTGCAAACAAGCACTCACTGAAGCACTGGTTCATGCACATCCAATACCAGGAAAACCTTACAGGATTTACTCTGATGCATGTAATTATGCAATAGCAGCTATTGTACAACAGATTCAACCTATCAAGATACAAGAACTTCATGGAACCAAGATGTACAAATGTTTAGAACATGCCTATAATTCAAATGAATCAGTTCCAATTCTATTAGTACATTTAATTAAAACTCAGTTAGATGTACCTACAAATGATACCTGGGGAACAACATTTGATGATACCAAAGTACATATTGAGTGTGTCATAGCCTACTGGTCTCATGTTCTACAACTGGCAGAACGAAATTACTCCCCCACAGAATGAGAGACTTTAGCAGATTAATCAAATTTCAGCCATTATTACACTGTGTGCACACCTCAATATTTCAATGTGAAATAGCTTTGAAATATTGTGGAAATATTCTTTATATTACATCATTATTCTGCTTTGTAATACTCTTACAATTCACATACAATATTTCTCACATATTTGAAAGTCACAATAACAAAGAAATATTGAAACCTGGATCCCCATTTTCTTTGAAATTCTTTATTCAATATTTCAAAGGTTTTTCACCTATGAAATAACAAAGAAATATTTATTTGGGTAGTCACAATGAGCTTTGTCTACCATTGTCTTATCTTTGTGACACATGTGACAAGGTTCTTATCTAAGAGATCTTAGCAAGATCTTAGTCACAGTAGCATTGTGACATATGTCATGGTCATCACACTTGTCCCACAGTGTCACACATGTCGCAGTTGTCACAGTAGTCACAGTAAGAGGTAATGTCAGACATCAAAGCATCAAAAGATAACATGCATACATCTAAGTACACCCAATATCATCTTGGGGAAAATAACCTATTGTATTTTGATGATTCTGACAGTGCCTCACACTTATGCATTCCTTCAAATCTGAAAGCACAACTAATGAACGAACTGCATAATACAATAAGTGAAGCAGCACATGGGGGATATTTTAGAACATACAACAGGATAACAAGCAGATACTACTGGCCACGGATGTCTCATGACATTAAAGAGTTTGTGAAAACTTGTGATATTTGTCAAAAAACCAAAGTAGAAAGGCATGCCCCTGTTGGATTATTACGTCTGATACCAATTCCACACCAACCATTCGAAGTTGTCACTATGGACTTTATAACCCAGCTACCTTCATCAAATAGTTATGATGCAGTCCTTGTAATCATTGATAAACTTACTAATTATGCCACATTCATCCCAACTATCACAAAACTTAAAGAGCATGATGCAGCAAAACTATTTTTTGACCATGTTATCTCACACTATGGAATACCATGACAAGTCATATCAGATCATGATGTACAATGGAAAAACATGTTCTGGAAGGAAATATGTCATTTACTTGGAATTAATAGAGCACTTACAACCTCATATCACCCTCAGGCTGATGGACAAACAGAAATCATGAATCAAATCCTTGAGATTGCACTAAGGGCTTACATTGGTCCAAAATGAGATGATTGGAGTTCTCATTTACCATCATTAGCCTTTTCCTATAACACCAGTGTGCACACCTCAACAGGTTTCACTCCTAGCTATCTTCTTTGAGGATATCATCCAATAACAGGAACTTCAACAGCTATTCATAAAGTAAGCATTGAATGACCAACAGAAAGTACTGACCCAGCTAGTGAACAATTCAATATGGTAGGTGAACCTTTATTTCACCCAAAAGCAACCCAGATGGTCAACACATTTAATGCAGAGTGTAAGAAAGCTCAGGACACTTTAATCCTATCCCAGGTATTCCAGAAATGATCCTACAACAATGGAAGATTAGACATCAAATTTGAAGAAGGAGATAAAGTTATGATCAACCCACATTCTTTGAAACTCCTCAAGAAAGAGAAAGGATTAGGTCAAAAATTGTTAATGTGATATGAAGGACCTTTTGAAGTCACTCAAAAAATCAGTCCTGTAGCTTACAGAATCAGACTACCAACTTCATATGGCATTCATCCAATTATCAACATTGCTCACATTGAACCATACCACGAATCACCAGAGGAGTTTGGAAAAAGGCCATGCCACAAACTGAACTGAGAAGATTTCGAGGAGTTACCTGAACAGGAAATTGAGGCTATCATAGTGGAATCAATGTGAAAAGTGCGTAATGGACAACACATGCCCATCTATCTAACACATTTTCTTGGCTTTGGACCAGACCATGATGAATGGCTCATGAGGGATGAGCTTTGCAATGCACACAAATTTTTGCAGAAATGGGAATCAGAAACAAAATCACTAAAGACCAAGCAATTCTGACATATATAAACCCCTCTCAGTTTTGTGGGCACACCAACTCATTATCCAACATTCGAGTTTTCATTCCTGCTTTTCCTTCTGCATCATGTCCCATTCCACCACTGTCCTTGCTGTGTTGATACGACTAACTTGGGTTTACGTTATATTATTAGCAGTAGCACCACTAACGAGAAATATCTTCTCTAAGTTAGTTATATTTAGTACGAAGGGTGTATGTATTTCCAATATGAAAATAGAACAAGATAATGATTCTGGGTTATTTCTAAAGCTTGGTTTCGGAGACTTCAAGAGCAGTTTCAGTTAAAAACTCGAAGTTCTAATATTCAATTCAACAAACTAATACTTGGTACTTCAGATACTAGTCAAAAACTTCGAATACTAATTCCAGAATGTTACTCTACTCTGAGAATGGAAGACAGCTCGTGCAGTACTTACTTTACTTATTCTACCATCCCTAAATTATATACTAAAAATCCTACCTACGTTATTTGTACTGGTAAATAGTGTATAGTGGATGCAAATAGACTGTGTATGCTATTTCTAAGGCTGTTCATATGTTCCCTAAGGTGTGGAGAACCCCCCCCATATGGCAATCCATATGGTTACACCTTATTCCAGAAGGGCCTCAAATGCTGCGGCGTTGGTACGAGCCCAGTACATGTGCTAAAACACATGGTTACAAGGAATTTCGGAGTTAACGGCTCTTTCTGCAATGCGCATCAATAGTGCGTGATAGCATTGGTACTGTGCTTGGCTGTTTCATGCGCCATCGTCCATGTGGTTTTACACATGTAAGTTATTCTATTATTCAGACCCGGATATCATAGACATGCGGCATATTTCTGAAAGCTACTGGCTGAGCAACAGCGGTCCGTATGTTCTGATTTAGGGATTTTCCGGAGGGTTCTATACAATGGCACATGGTCTATTGGACTTGGTGCAGGGAATCATTTGAGATGCATGAGAGCGGTACAGTGGCTTCATTGTAAAATAATAATAATTGTAAAAGAGATAGTGCAACGGCTACTAATAAACCAAAGTAGTGTATTAAATGAGTACAAAGAACTGACAACCCATATGATATACTTCCAATACCCTTGGTTCGTATCGCTGAGATACTTTGGCTGGCGGCATGGGCCTCAACCCCAGCCCTTGTACTCGTCCCTTAGTAGTGTATTTTGTAGAAAATACTATAGTTGGCAACTCGGGACTCGTTCCAACTCTTGCACTCATGGGGTGGTTCCTTGTACAGATTTAAATATAGAAGTTGCATAAAATGAAATAATAATTGAAAAATGAGTGTATATTAAAAGCTGGCGTATCAGTGTCTCAATACTGCAATAGCTATGATGTATTGTGTCTTCCTCCAGCTGATGCCAATGACCTGAAGGTATTTGTCACACTCATGTCTCCGTTGTTTGCCCCATTGCTGCAGAATGAGATTATGGACTTCAACCTTCATGTATTATCAACTTCTTCTGCATACATTTCATCCTGGGACTTATATTTTTATTTTATCAGGGTGTTTCTTATTATGCTCTTGAGGATGTCAAGTCTGTGCCAATCTGGCACCAGTTATGAACTATGGGTTGGTATATCCTTTGAGCTGCTCATTGTTAGCAGTATGGTGACAATTTTGATAAATATCCATGAAGCATCCCAACTGACCATCTCCACAAGATCCAAATGGACTACCCTGTCTTCTTACAAGCTGAGCTCTTCAAGAAATGTAACCTGCTGAAGAAATTCCTGCCTTCAATCAATTCATGCAATGCTATGTATGTGGAAATCAAACAGAACACATTTGATGTGTTCAGTTGGATTCAGATTGTCAGGTATAGGAGTTGTCAACTAGAGCATTCCCACTGGGACTGGAGAGACCCTGAGGAGATTGACTCATGAGCTTCTGCACTCACAACCACTGATCCTCTTTCATTTATTAACTTCATTCAGCTCTCTCAACTTTTCCTCTATCACTCAATCCAATCAAACCCCACTTACCATTGAGCATCACCCTTCCAATTCCACCTCTACCTCTCTTGCAATGCACAAGAAATGCAAAGCTCAATCCCATTATCACTCATCTCAGGATGATGCCAAACACACATACTATCAGAATCGGCCAAGGTACAACCCATATAAAGTCAAGAAAGCCACCTCTGGATCTGTTGACATCCTTATGGCATAAGGTTTTCTTCGCATTTTTAGCATGTTAACTATTCCAATCAATAAACATTTGAAACTGTTCTATACTTTTCATTCACATCATTATCTTTTCACTTACATCAAAACTAGTAGACAGGGGGGGAATTGTTATAGGTATCCTATAGCATAGACATATTTTAGCCTACATCAGGAAAAACTGAGATTCATAATTTATGCTAGTTAGTACTAATTATTATAATTAGTATGAACAAGCCTAATTGTGTTTAGTTAGATGTAATTCACAATAATTTAGTCATAATTACTGATTCATGTAACAAGGTACTGTTGGCTTAGTATAAAATATGCATAAACTTATTTAATGAGGCATAATTATATTTAGGGATTTTCATTATGGTGAATTGTCTCATAATTATATGTATTTAACCTAATTCAACATTGGGCTTTGGTGTTACATCTACTTATAGTGAATCACAACATAATTATGTATATATTTAACTTAATTCAACATTGAGCTTTGGTGTTACATTAAATTATGCATAATTACAAGTGACTAACAAAGGCATTGAAGATAGGTTTTATCTTAAGTAGTAATTAGATGTAGTTATGCAGTAATTATTCTCATTTAAATGCTATTTACATAGGATTTATACAAAAATGTGGTACATATGTTTGTCAGTAAATCTATTAATAAAGAATGTATCACATAGATCAAGTACAGTACTACTTGTCCACTGCACTGGGGCAAAGGCACCAAACTTGGGAAATAGGTGAACACTTCTTTGTACTCTTTCTACTGGAATTATTTCACCCAGTCTATCTCCATCTTTATCTTTCTTGGGAGATATTTTATACATTAGATGATTGGGATGAGGTTCATCAGGTATGTCACTAAACCACTCAACATATGCCAGGTGTTCAGGATTATCAGAACCATTATGAAATATTTGTGACCATAAATTTGGTGGAAGTGAAAATATAACACGTACACATCCAACTTTGAATCCTATAGTAACAACATTGTCAATTAATATTAATGATGAAAATGGCTTAACATACCTTGTATTCCTGTGATACTACCTTCAGTGTTGCTTATTGATTCCTTTAGAATCAGTGCTGTATCAAACCGACCAGAAATGTATGACATTGTTTTATTGTGGGATATTGGATGAGCATGAATAGAGTCTGATACTAATGTATTGCCAGTATACTGATCAATTTGCTAATATTTGATACGATGCCAGACCCAGTAGTTTTTTAATGGCATATGTACACCCCACAATTCCTTTTTTATCATACTTGGTAACATATCAGGGTGGTTGCATTTTAAAACATACTTGGCAAATGCATTTCTGAAGTCAATTGCACCATATTCAATTTCAAGTGCATCTAGGCTAACTTTACGTGCACTTGGAAACTTTGATAAATGTATAGTTCTGTTAAGCTCAAGACCAGGGGGCTGCCATTCATAAACTTTTGGAACTGGTTTTCCTGATATACACCAAGCAATGTACTGCTCATGACAATATATTTTTTCCTTTCTTTCAAGCCATCTTGTCATTTGTTTAAATTCATCCTTGTGATTGCTTGCTCTGTATGCTTCCTTTGCCAAATCAATGTGAAGTTGTTCTGTATATTCTATATTGTAATTATCTGTAGTACCAAATAATTTGATTCTTTTGACATAGTGCTCAGCAAAATGGAGCTTTGGAAGATTGTAGTCTTGTCATATTTTAAGCTCAATGAATATATCTCTGTTTTCATGAAAAGACTGTAATGATTGTTCTAGCAAGATTAAAGTTTTATCAGTGTGGATTGGGTATTGTGCTAGATATAAAAAATCAAGCAATTCACGAACACAGCATACAAGTCTAGCAGATGAGATTCCATGAGGTAATGGAATATCTATTATTAGCCCCAGAAGAATTTGTGCAATTTGATCATGTTCTTGGCCAGTGACTCTGGACAGGGATGTAATACCCTTTGTAAAAAATCTTATATTATGATTAGGAGGAAGTCAACAACAATGTGCATCAATTTCAGTTTCACCAAATGCCTTAACAACCCATGCTACAAGATGCTTTATAATACCTTGATGAAGTTGATGAAGAACATCAGGTGAAATTGATTCATAAATATTCACATGTGGAAGATTTTTCCAAAAAGGATCAATTACAGGCTTCACTCAAGACTCTTGGCAAGTTTGTAGAAATGCTGCAGTATTTACATCAAATGAATCAAGGACATCTAAAATGGCATCAAGATCATGATATGAAGATGAAACATCTGAATCAAAGTCTTCCAACTCAGGTTTAACAGCAGGACAAGTTGGGCAATCTCCATAGTATACACAAGTTGTTAAGATCTGCTCAGGATAGTCTCCTATAAATACAGCAAATAGTGGATGCATGTGCTGCAAACAACCATCAGCAGTAGTCATATAAAATCCCTTATCACCAAGTGTCTCCAGTGGTTTTAAGATAGTTGACATACATGCATGATATAGATTGGCAAGCATACACTGCCCAGAAGACTTATTGGTCACACCTTCTAACATGTAGTTGGTAAATATCCAAGCAATACTAAAAGGGCAAAGAAGGTTACTAGGGAGTAATAGCTATGAAACTATGTAAAAGTCATTGTTTACTCTTGCTAACAATCAAGCAGGGGTGAGTCTGGGGGAATATCTTCAGAATACACAAGGTGATTCCGGGCAAGGGAGGGATGAACACACTACAATATTCACTTGTAATCTATAACACTTGTAATCACTAATAATAAACTAAGCTTCTTTGAGGTCCTGGGAGGGCTTAGATCACACTGGGTTTTTACACTCGGAAATTGAATAGATTATCATGAATACGCTAAATAGCACTGATAGCGGAAGGAATCAATACAGGATTGCTTGGTTCTACATGAGCAGGTTTGCGAGTCTTATATACTACTGGAAAAGCGGAGTTCTTAGGTACTGTAAAGGTACTGTACAGGTATCGCAGATGTCTAGATAAGGTAATTAACTACGACACGGGGCAGAGGGACATGCGCGAAGGTCTGGATAGGAGAGCGTTGGACATAGCTCCTCGATAGGGGCAGGTGTGCGTGATAATAAAGACATGCTTAGTGGCTGATGCATGTGTTTAGACGCCCCGTCGCATCATGGGCCTAAAGATAGAACCATTGGCAACCACGGCTTCGGGTATATGGTCTGTTCGCTTTGATCAGTAGATCAGGGTGAGATCTCATTCACAAGATGCTGGGGACTGATCTGGTTTGAGTCCAGAGTAGTGGCAATAGCTGTTGGTGCTTGATGGGCGCCTTGATGCTGTCGGCTTCTTTGAGTAAGTTGTGCTGCTGGAACCATCCTGTGACCTGGACGCGTCGCGTTACTGCACGCTTATAGTGGATCAAGTGCCACTGGGGTTCTATATACTTGCTTTCCTGCTAATCCCTTATTATAATCACTATTGCTTTTAGATCTGTTCACTATGTCCTTGGTGGTGGTGACTATAAATAGCACAATTGTTGGCAGTTCGGACCTCACTCCAACGCTTAGGTAATCCAATGGTGATTGCAAGTGAGTGATTTATATTATGTAGATATCGCAAAAATTACGCTTATATACATTGTACGTCCGTCAGGCATATCAATACATATGCTCTTGCTGATGGTTTTCAACAAATCTCTTTTGGAATATTTCCAATTGTAAGATGAACAGAATAGGCTGTTTGTTTTGGGATAAGGTTAGCTGTGTCTTATCAGTTGAAATAATTATTGGAACAATTGTTGAGCCAGGTGTTTTTGTTTCCAGCTCCTTCTATGGTTATGTGAGAAAATATTAGCAATTATTATTATCATTTTAGTTCAAATTCATTCACCTGCTTTTCCCACCACCATCTTCCTGTATGCATATCATAATACATTCTAGTTGTTTCAGTATCATCTGTGTAGTGCTTTTCAGGTTCAAATACGAGATATGGTGCAAAGTTGGGATCTCCCAGTAGTGCTTTGACACAGTCAATGATATCTCGAAAATAGACATCACAAGTTTCATTTCCAATACAGATTTCTTTCTGAACAAAATGTGGACAGCCTGGTAAATTCTCATCAATTCTTTTGTTGAGCTCTGAGGAAGACTTAAAAGAGAGTCCCAGTTTATTAATAACCTAATACATTTAATATTAGCTTGGTTAAATCACTTTATAATATAAATTACCCCATCAATCTGTATTAACTGGTCAAATGCATTTGAACTTGGACCTTGGAGTTTAGCCCATTTGGCTATTTCCCATTCCAATTTAGATTTAAATGGGTGATAATAATTTTTTTCATCACCAACTTTAGCATGATACTCATCATTTTGAGTAGTGTTGTTAGCTGACAAGACTTTGCCTGCCTTTTTGCCAAATTTCTTCACATGTGGTGTATTATGCAATTGCTGCTCAGCTCCTCCTCAGATGTGAAACACTTTGTTTGTTATATTTGATTCTGTACCTTCCTCATCAGACTGCATTGATTGTGTGTTAGGATGCATGCACATGGGTTCCAAAAATGACTCTTCCTCTGCATCCAGTACTTCTTCAAAATCCTCTCTCTCATTATCAATATTATCATTTCCATTGCCAATGCCTTCATTATCAATGTCAAAAAATTGTGTAGGATAATTTGCATAATCTCCATAGAGATCCCCTTGTTCATCAACTTGAATTGCAGTATCAGTCTCAAGAGATGGACCTGGCAAGAGTGCCGAAGAGGATACAGTATTTTGAGTTGGAATATCTCCATCAGAATCAATATCCATTTCAGATTCCATACTTGAAAATTCATTGTAAATTTGCTCTATATGATCCTGCTCATAGTGGCTCTTGCATAGTGGATCAGTGCTCTTGCGAAGATGAGCAGCAAGACCTCTTTGCTTAATTTTCCTTTTGCAGCCTTGACATTGAGTCATTGATGATCCAGGGACTAGTACTTGAAGACTTGTTGGTCAAGTCCAGCTGGGAATTCTGTGTGCTGTTGTAGGAGGGAGGCTTACAGAAAGTATCATACTTATGCCCTATATAAATGTTTACAAGAGTTGAAGATCACTGTGTGAAAGATCACTAATTATAGCTGATGTTGTCAGTTGATGAGGTAAACACATTGATTGATGTTTCTTGGATGTTTCCCACTGATCACTTTTGCCAAGAACACATGACACTGACAGACTCAAGCTGTTAATACAGTGATATTAAAAGAAGTTTCTAAAGTACTTAAAACTATAACTATCTAGGGTTCACTTGTGCTTGACAGATACAAATTGGTATGCTGTGTGAATGTACTTAGTGCATTGTGAAGAATTGTACATGCTCATTCTGGCTTGATAGGGTTTTGAACACGTAGTGATTTGAGCGATGTCAAGCCAAGTAAAGCTTGTGTTAGCATAATGAGATAAATATAGGGAACACACTCCATTGACTAAATGTGCATCAAGTGTCATTTACTTCACACAATTGAGTTGCAATCAGGTATATTTGCATCATAATAAGTGCTATCAAGTAACATGAAGCCTACTCTCCACACTTGTCAACCTGACCCTTGCTCCTGCCCCCACCCCAGCCATTACCCTTGCTGCTGCTTCATTCCAGTTCCCAGTACCCATCCGTCTTCTCATTCCCATTCCCACTCCCATCTGCTCACTCCTTAAACAACCAGATGCCACTCACTATGATTGCAGGCCCAGCAGTATGATGTCATTAATATCAATAGTTCAGGTGTGGGTACAACAATGTCTTCATGAGTTAAACTCTTCAAGTAACTGAGAACAGATTGCACACCTAGCTTGAGAGAGGGCAAGCAGGTAGAGGTGCATAATGGGGGATGTGACAGCGAGTGTGGGAGATGGCAGTAGTTGGCATGGTGTCAACAATGTTGTGAAGACACTGGCATCGTTGTCATAGTCTTGAGGCAGGGGATGACAAAGCATAGACACTATTCTTGCCAACACAGGTGTTGTTATTGTCATCGTGACGAAGGGAGGAGGAGGAGGAGCAAAGGCTAGATGATGTGGGGTCAATACTATGCTTGCCAGAAGAACGAGTCGTCGTGATTGTGACACAGGGGAGGAGGGAGGAGGGAGGTCTTGACACTGTTCATGCCAATGAGCAGGTGGAGGAGGAAAGGTTAGATGACCTGGGGTCAATACCGCACTTGCTAGCATAATGAGGTGTCATCATTGTGATGAAGGGAGGAGGGGGAGGAGGAAGGTCTGAGACTGAAAGTATAGCAAAAGGCCTATGACTCCCCCTCCCCTCCTCTGCCATTTCCATGTAGACAGTAGCCTGAGGCAGGCCGTTACTGGAGAGGTGGTTAGTATGTGTAGGAAAGAAAGGAAGTGAGGGTCATCTTACACGAGTGTGAATCTACAAGATCAATCTAACCACAAGAGCTCTTTACACTCCCCCCCCTTACACATGAATTCATGTTAACTTCTGTGAGGTCATTACCCTGCTCCACGGAATCAGGTGGACTCCACTGGAATCTACCTGGACTCACCTGGACTTTACTGGAGTCTACCTGGAGTCTACCTGAACTTTATATAGAAAAATTGTAGGATTTAGATACACTCCAGCTGGACTCCAGGTAAAGTTCAGGTAGAGTCCAGAAATAACTGGAATACACCTGGAGTCCACTGGACTTAGTCAACTGGGCACCTGGGATTCACCTGAACTCCAGGTGGACTCTACCTGTACTAAGTAGCTTAGACATTACCTGGAGTTCACCTGGACTCTATCTGGACTAAGTAGTAGAAACATTACCTGGGGTTCACCTGGACTCTACCTGTACTAAGTAGCTTAGATATTACCTGGGGTTCACCTGGACTAGAAAAAGCGTGACATGTGTGACATGTGTGGGAAAAAGTGTGACATGTTAGAAATGTTGGAAAAGCGTGATATGTGTGGGAAAGCGTGACATATTGGAAAATGATGGAAAAAGTGTGACAAGTTGGTAAAAGTGTGACATGTGTGACAAGCGTGGGAAAAAGTGTGACATGTTTGGAAAAGTATCACATATCATAGCCACAGGGCAGTGCAATATACTGACTTCTGTTAGCAACAGATGAGCAAAATACTCAAAGCTGAACTTAAACACTTGAACAAGAAAGAAGAATGAGTCTTATTGCTAATCTGGAATAAACTAGCACAAGAATAGCAAACTACTAACTAGAAAGACTGTATTTATAGAAATAATCCATGAGGGAATTGCATGTAATAATACCTACACTACAATGCATGTTACTGTGCTTCTACATTAATAACTCATGTAAAACATATGGCCAAACTGTGCAACTGTCCCCACAGTCTTGATGAGTAATGTATGTTGATACACATGGTGTCCGCATTGTGTGTCATGTGACTAATCACATGACATAGATATGATATGATTAGATAATGATTAGATAAAAGGACGAAATCCTAACAACTTCACATGAAATTTATGTGAATTTTTGACCTATTATTTTTTAGTTTTTGGGTGAGAACACCACAAATTATTTCTCATGAATTTTAGGTGAAAGATTCATGCTATATTCATGTGAATTTTCATGCTCTGAATTCACATTCACTCTCAATGTATGTGAAATTCATGTGTAATTCACATGAAGTGTGAATGGAACATTACTCTTACTATATATAGTATAGTATATATAAAAAGAGCATTCACACTGGTGTTCAAATGCACCTCCTCACAGAACCACCCAATAGTTTCCCACAATCAGCCAACTTAACCACTAGGCCATACAACCTTATTTTTCATAGGTACTATATACTATGTAGTCACCTTATATTGGCTTCTCACATGTTTGCTCTCATACTATGCATCCCCCATTGTCCTTCCACCACCACCTTCTCAATGTCTCCCCCTTTCATTCCCAGTGTCAATGTGAAATATTGATGCTGTGTTACCACCCCCTCCTCAACCATTCCATGCCCACTCTGCCATCTGCCATCCAGCAACCCACTTCAGCTTTCTCATCCACAATGTTGCTCTCCTCAAGTCCTTGCAGATTGTCAATGTGATGTGCTAAGTCTTCAAGATCCTCAACCCCCCTTCTCACTCTGCCATCCAGTACTGCTCTCATCCCCTGTGGGCTTATTGATGCCATGTCATCAGTTGGCAGCATAGTGTTCCACAGTGGTACTGAATGCAGGGTCACAGGGGTACTGTATTCATGTAGATTAGATACTGTATTTAAATAGATTAGGTACAGTAGAACATGATCACATGAAATATTTATCTTTGCTGAAGCTTGGGGACTACTGAGATTTGGGATATCAGTTTCAAAATATAGAAGTCATCAAAGCAAACAGTGTAGAATATGTAGGGTGTAAAATATGTAGGATGCTCATATGAATATCACCAAAAAACAGATAAAAAATGGATACAAATGTGCCAAAAAAGAATACAAATTGGTATCAAGAAATAGGGTATAGTAGTGTAGTGTAGATATTGTATATAACTACTTAGCATCAATGTTGATCATATTGGCTGCTTTAACAGTCTTCCCCCTGGGATAGGAGCAAAACCTGTACAGATTGTATACATGTAGGGTTTGCAGTCTTGTCCTGTCATTTGACATTTTTCTTCTATTTCTTTATTCTTTTTTAGATGTTTTTCATTACTAGAGCTGTGGCAGGCCAAAATAGCCCTCTCCTTTCCCTTCAAGCCTGAAGCTTGCATACCTTTCTTCATTTCTTCCGCTGCTTCATAAGCATGCTGTGCTGTACAGGTTTGTGACTCCCTTTTGGCCATGCGCTATTCACATGTTGATTGTATAGATGTCTCAAGTGGATGGTAAGGATGTTAGTGAATCAATTTGAGCCTTGATCAGATGAGAATCACTTGTTTGCTTGACTATTTCCCAATGTGTCCACCAGTGTTATAGCTCAGCTGTAACCTTGGTGTATTCCTATGAATATATGTAGTCAGTAGTTAGAGTATGATAGGGAATATACCTTATTCACAGGTGTTGAGTTGCAGGTGTAGTCTGAAACAAGTCGATCTCAAGTCTCAGATTGTAGACTTAGCACATGCTTACCAATGGAGATAAGAGATGTTCTTATCTCCAAGTGTGTCAGAGTGAATCGGTGATAGTCTCAAGGTAAACTAGTGTAACATAGAGTATACTCAGTACATTAATACTAGGTTCTAAGTGTCGAATCTTCAAACTGAGTTAAGGGTAAGTGAAAGTAAAAGATGATATTGGGGTATCCTGTGTAGTCCTACTTATACATGTTGTCTTAGTGTTTCCTGAATGTACTATAGTACACTAGATAGTTCTATGCTATTCAACAGGCTACTAAAGGATAATAGAAAGGAAGAGTGAGTTCTTGTAGGCTAATTCTGTAGTATTGTATACTACAGAGCAGAACTAGTAGGCAATTGCATCAGGAAAACTTGAGATCTATAATTTAGTTGAATTAGACATACTTCATCAAAATTAATAGCTAGCTACATATTATTAGTCCTCATTATAATAAATCCAACTAATTAGTAGTAATTATAAGAATTACCATAATTATGCTAATCTTGCATAATTATGACTTGGGTGCAATTTCAATAGAAATAATTATCTCTAAATCATACTAAATCATACTAATTCATCCTAATTATACAACACAAGATAAGCAACAGCTTGAATTACTTTGTAAGTAGATATAATTACACTCCTTTACCTACATAATTATACATATTTGTGATCAATTCTGATGGCTGAAATTAAAATTTAGTTACTAATTATTGCATATTAGTTCTAAATATGTATCATTGCTTTAAGTACTTTAAAAGGAATATATAATTATGCTACTAGAACACATAATTTACTACTAGAACACATAATTAAAACATTAGAACATATATTTATACTACTAAATCACATAATTAAAGCATTAGAATATATAATTATAGCACTAGAATACATAATTAAAGTAACCTCAATGACATATAATAAATTAAATATTACTTCTGATATTGAATATCTGACATAATATTTAACATCTTCAACAACAAGTTTATATTAAATCTAATGCCTAAGCAATATCATGAATATCTATTATACAATGCCATCATCCAATTCCACATCAGAAACATCACTCATTCCATCAAAATCCAATGTTTTCTGTACCTTTGAGAAAACATCATTGCCTGACATCATCTCAGTTCTGCATATGTAAGTGTTAGTGTTTTAATATACAACAAATTCAACTAGGAAACATACCTGCATAATGAGAATATCTTATACATCATGACATGGTACTTTGTCAAACTCATATCATGAATTTTCTTAAGTGATGTCACATGGCCAATGTATATGCCTTCAAGTATATCTGCATTAAATTCAGAAGTTCGCTTCTCACCACTTTGCCAATCAGAAAGTGCAGAGTGAATCTAAATGTACAATATCAGTTAAGTAATACTATAACAGTAACTATACATAAGGAACTTACAGCAGTTGCAATCATTGCAACCATAGAAATGGTAACCTCAAGTTCTTCTGGTTTCTGGTTATAGGAAGACTTGAATACCTTTGCATGTTTGACAGTGAGTGCATCCTTCTGACATGTGCTCATGAAAATGTAATTTTGAAGACCAGCAATTATGCATGGATGTTGATATGGTTCCTTCTTGATAATATTCCCAGCCTACAATACACATGAACAATGAGAAAGTATACAAATCAATCTAAATTACACACTGGTGTTCTTGGATAGACATAGTCCCCATCATTAATAAGAGCCAGTACATGACATCTTCATTTATCAACAGTACGTTTAGCATCAATCCCATAGTACAGCTCAACAATTGGGGAAACAACGTGCTTGGATTTGCTGCGTAGAATCCCTAAGCAATAGTGAAGCTTAACACAAATAGTATATCAGACTACAAGTCAATACTGTAATAGAATAATAACTTACTACTTTAGCACCCTCATTACCAATATTAAAGTTAGTACATAGTTGATAAGCAAGGTCATCCCAGCCCTTCTGTTCCACAATTTGAAGTAAAAAAATTCGAATTGGAGTATAGTTTGAATCAATCTTCAGATAGAATGTTGTTGAAAGGGCAGCTCGAGAGTAGCACCTTATACCTGTCTTCAAAAGGTCCTGAAATTCCAATGGTTGGTCTTTTAGCCAGATAAGACTTGACCGGCTTGCTGGAGGGACATAGTAATCCTCTACATCATCATCACTAACAGACCCTTCTCAGGAAGAGGGTTGAACAATTGAGGACTGGTGGTCCTCCCCCACCTCCCAATGAGGATGCTACCATGCAGACATGAGCTATGAAATAAGAAATGAACAGGAGACATACCTCTGCAAAATGCTGGTCAGCTCGATAATTTCGCTTCTAGAGATAAAAAAATTAATTAGAAAGCTTCAAAGGATAGTTATGAGATAAGAGTCACATACTTGGTAAGGTGCATCACCGTTGTTCTCCACATCATGAGACCCCTCATTGCCATTGTGATTCTCTTCCTCTGCATTCCCACTTGGCAGCCATGCTACAGTGTGGGGTCCAGGTAGTTCTTGCTCTTGTGCCAGGTTGTAGGTGCGCTACCAACAAAGCTGTTAGGGCAGGCAGTGAATACAGCTGAGTACTTACCATGCTCGCAGTATGTCCCTGGGACCAACTGGCAGATTGGGTTTGGAAAGCCAAAGCAACATGGACATGCTAGCAGACTGTTAGTATATAGACTAAGAACAAATTCAGGATATGTACTTCAGCACTCAATTGATCTCACACAGCAGTCATGTCCAACTGATGAAGGTCATCATCATCATCATTGTTCAGCCCATCATCACCACCAGCTTCATGTTCACTTGAGTCTGAGGATGCATTGTCTTCATTATGCTTTCTATATTGGTGTTGTAGCCTCTTCACAGGTTCCTTCTCCAGGGTCGTCTCACTTTCTAACTCAGATGGTACCTGGTTTGTAGCTTTCTTGTGGCTAACAGATTGTGTTATGCATGTATTCATGTTGGGTTTGGCTAGAGTAAGATAAGTAGAGGATAGAGTGTAAGCTGGTTGCAGCTGTACCTTTGGGTTTCTTTGCAGGTGTTTCAACACTCTCACTAGGTGGGCCACACTTCTTGCCTCGAGGACCAGGTTTCTGCTCAGCCTTACCTGAAAGCACAGAATAAGCACAGAAATAATGGTTTTAAATATAAAAGAATGTACCACTGGAAGAGGTACCCCCCCTGTGCATGTGGTTCACCATTGAGAGGAAGACTGGTGAAGGAGGTAGTGGGCAAAGAGACGATGCAGTGGCATAAAGGCTGCAGAACCCATACACAATTTCAAACAAGGTCATGTGGAGAGCACACAGGGCCAGGGTGCACTATTCCAACAGTACAACAGTTTGGCATGGGGGAGAGGGTGGTGAGCTCTGGGATTACTGGAGTACTGCAGGGCTGATAGTAACATCAGCAGTCTCATAGCAGCTGGTGAACAGCGTCATTTGCGAGTCAAATCTGTTCTGTTTGAAGTCCTCACAAGCACCCGGAGAACCCATCCAGCAACCTTTCTTGGGAGCCAAGTTCTTATTGAGTCCAAGCATGATAGGTGGAAACTTTGTGTTTTGGATTGTACCTGCAGAGTAGTCTACAGTAGCTGTAGTGCCCTTGGCACCTGGGAGAGGGTCAACAAATGGCATAACATGAAAATGTGTCATAAACATATCTAATGAGCATGGTTATGGTGTGTGCTATGGAAATGCATGCATAGCGCAAGGTGTGAAGGGTGCTGGTGAACAATAATGACATTCCAGAGCCCCCATTAAACAGGCCCAATGCCCAATGCATCAAGGCCCGCCTCGTGAACACACAAACAGAGCAGAGAAAATCGCCTGCCACCCCAGAAGGAACACAGGACCACCTGACCCTGCCCTTGTCTCTGCCTCTTAGGCCAGTATTCCCCCTTCTTTTACCACCAGAGCTCATGGTACTGCCTGTGCACACCACTAAGGATCTACTCAACCAGCATACCCAATCATCCAGGAATCATGCTAAGAATAATATCACACATGCCCACACCAAGATAGACTCTGCTATGGAAGTGCATGTTGATGGAGGGGTCATAGCCTTCTGGGTGGGCAGCATCTGCCACAGTAAGATACAAGAACAGGAGTTGGTATATCTGTATCATAGTGTGCATGTTTAGTCTATCAATGTGCCAGCCAATCTGAAAAGAAAAGGAAATGAGGAACATACACCTCCTTGATAAAAGCCAGCCAATCCCCCGAATATATCATTCCCAACAACACCTTTTCATACAAACTCTCAGCATACTTGAGCTCAGCATGTCTCTCAATGGGAGTCATGCTCTTGATGAAGTCAACACTGGACAAGCTGAGGATACTGCCAAGGAAAGAGTGTTTCTTGTGGTGCTGGGATGTGATGTGGTTGCTGTGTTTTGTGTGTTGGATAGCTGCAAGAAGGTCCTATGGAAGAGTCAGAACAAAGGAGTAGAAGGAGGAGGAGGGACACACATTATCTTCAGATGACATTAAACCCTTCATGCATTGTATCAGCCCATATCCAGTCGAAAAGTACAATTGTTTCCTACCCACATCAGTCTCTGCAAAACAACAAGAGGAAAAACGTACTTGGTAACATCATTCCTATTACAATACTCCTCCAACTCGAGCATATGACTCACAAGGAAAAACTTGAGCACATACAAAATGCCTGGTATATCATCCAATGCCTCTGCAGGATCATAAGGCTGCTTCACACCAGATGGACTAGCAAACTTGGACTTGAATCCATCTTCTTTAGAAATCTCAGTGGGTGTGGATGTAGCTGGTGTAGTGACACCCAAAGTCCCACCACTTGCTGTCATAGGCATAAAGAACACGGTAGATGTCCCAGTTTGCACAGGGGTATCAGGAGATGAAAACAAGTTGATTGGAGTGGAATTGGGAAGGTCTAGGTCAAGGTGTGGTGAAATGATAGGGTTATGGTAAGGAGGTTGTTGTTGGCATTGTCGACATTAGAGTGTTGACTGAACAGTGAATGTCATTGGGACTCAGAAGTCTGAATGTTGTCATAGATCGGGGCTGCAAGTGCATGGGGGAGGGGGTGGGAGTGTGAGATGGGCCTGAGTGGGAGATTGAAAGGGAGGTGAGGTTTGAGGGGCATGGGTGCATCTGTTTTGGCTTATGTGGAAGGAACTGAGGTCAGTACATCTGATGTCCATACATATCATAAGGAAAACACACCTATTAAGCACAAGGAAGCAGGAATAGTAGAACTAAGGGGGGGGTAGGTAAGGTGGAAGTGAACACAGTCCATTAGGAAAATGCACCAAACTCACTTGTAGGTTTAATCAGTGAACTCTGTCTGAACACAGGGGATGCACCAGAAGCAGATGGAGTACACTCCCCCCATCATTGTTGTATTCATCCCCCCTCCGAATACAGAAGCAGGAACAGAGGAAGAAGATCCAAAAGTGGAGAGTGTGGGGAATGCTCCAGTGTCTGGAGTGGGTGCGAGTGTGGTGATAGAGCTGAATGCTGATTGGCCAAATGGGGGTTTATTGAATGCATATGCTGGTGCCAATGGCTGATGTTGGTGCTGATGTCATAGGGCTGAATATGGAAGTTGTAGTGGGTGTGCTGCCAATTGCAGAGGTTGTAGGTGGTGCTGTGGAAGAGCCAAAGGCAGAGAGTGTAGTGGATGAGCCAAATGCTCAAGTTGCAGCTGGTGTTGTAGAGCCAAGTGCTGATGTTGTACTGGGTGCAGAGGAGCCAAAGGCAGGAGGAGCAGTTGATGGGTCAAACAAAGATGTTCTGAATGCACTGATGGTGGATGCACCACCAAAAGCAGATTCCCCAAATGTGCTACTGCCCCCAAGTGCACTTCCAGTTCCAGCTCCAATTCCACCAATGCACTGCTGCTGAATGTGTTTCCTGTCCCAGAGCCACCAAATGTGCTTCTGCTCCCACTGCTGAATGCACTACCTAAACCAAAGGTGCTGGGTTTGGCTCCACCCAATACACTGCTTGTGGAGGTGGAGGCTGGGGCATTTGTGAGGAGTGCTGGGATGTAGCTTTGTTGTGCAGCTGTTTGGAAGGCTTGGGATATGTTGTTTCGTGCATTCTATCATTGTGGTTAAGTAAAAAGTAAAGAAGGGGAGGGGATTGGGTACCTGTATAGCAGGTTAGGTCTAGGTAGTTAAACTTCCACACTCCACCTAACATGCTCCATCTCAGCCTACCTCTTCAAATCCCTCACATATGCTCTAACTTCCCCCAGAACCCTCTCCACCAGTCTTTCTTTCACCCTCCCAGCTAGAGCTGCTAAGAATCCAGGTTTCTTGACAACAGGGGCTGAAGGAGCAGGAGTGGAAGCGGGAGAAGCAGTGGAAGGAGAAGAAGTAGGACCACTATCTTCTCCTTCACCCTCTTGGCTAGAGCCACTATCAATCCAGGTTTCTTGATAGCAGAGACAGAAGAAGCAGGAGGGGGAGGGGGAGAAGTAGAGGCAGGAGAAGAAGCAGGACATGAGCTAATGCTCCTAAACAACTCTGGAACATAATTCACAGCATCCATTGCAAAGGGATATGATGCAGCATAGGCACCTAGGCCTTTACTGTAATACTGATGGTTATAACTAAGTGCATGTCTAAAAGAGGGATGCAAGTGTAAGCAGGTGGAACAAGTTGAATCAAGGCGAACATCAAGCATACCAGTAGTGACAACCATAACCCTTGAATTCTTCCTGAGACCTAAATTGCATTGGTGCTTCATAGTGTTGCTTCCTTATGGATGAGACAAGGTGCTTGACTAGAGCTTTGAGTTAGCAGGCTGATGAGATGGGGGAAGGGAAGGAGAGAACTTAGGGCTGAAAATCAAGCAATATGGTCACGTGTTTTTGTTTAATAATTTGATGTTGTTTGCCAGGCCTGCCTGCAGCAACCTGCTTTTGGATGCTTTCAATCTCATCTTTTTTATTGTTCTCTGATAGCTTGTATGTTCCCTTTCTGCCTATTCTTCAGTTACTAACATACTCTGGCAGGTTACACATTCTTCACTCTGGGAGAGTGGCACCTCCCTACTGTTATTTGTTCACTTGTCCCCCCAGATTGTTGGAGTGTTAGATTGCTGGACTCTATCTGTGCCATACTCTGCTTGCTCCAGAGTATGGTCCCTTCCACCCCTCCTCCCCTCCACCCCTCCTCCCCTCCTCAGACTACTGTTCTATGTGGTTGTACTCTGGCTATCTCAGAGCACTCGGTTTCCCCCTCCCCACTTTGGATTGCTGTTTTGTCAGAATGCTGTACTCCAATATGGACCCTATAAGTACCTTGGGACTGGCATTTGTCACTTCCAATACCATACCACCACAAAATGGATATGAATTCATAATGACATCTCTCTTTGTTGTAAGTCCTTTATTTTGACTAAGTGAGCCTCTCAACTTCTTATCTTCTTGCTTGTGGTTGCTGATTGGAAGCAGAGTATAGTGTCTTGGAGCTCAATTCTTGACTGCTGTAGCACTAGGTTTCTATTGCAATCTTACTCTGAGTATACGAGTATCATGCACCAATCTTCCAATACCCCCAGATAATGTTCGCAGTGACGGATTTCAATGTCATTGTTTGTAGTCTTGCTACTTTTGCTGGTACCATTGGACACACCTATACTCACAAACTCACCATGAACATGTATGTTCTCATGCCTGATGTTCATTTGTGGTTTTTGATAGCGCTGATAATCATGCATGAAATAGACCTGATGCTGTGAGAAACACAGTTTCATCCCTTGCTTCTGCAGATATCACCTTGCAGAGTGAGGCTCACCACACCCTAGAGTTTGATTTTGCCCCTCCAGTCAATCTACCTGCTATCATGCAGGAAGCACCTGCCACCATCATGGCTCCCAGCTGCTGGGCATCATTGAAACAAAAGATCCCACACGATGGCTTCAACAATGCAACTCCAGTTCATGTACTTCATTTTCCTGCATGTCAATGCTAATAACAATTTCTCACTCTGCAGAATCTTGGATACCCTCATGTATGACTGACTTTATTCCATGCTGCAGTCTAATGAAATGCTAATTGTTTTCACACTTTTCATAGAACCTGGCCAACATTTATCCTAGGAAACAATGCTGGCATAAGTGTTAGCAAACTATTTTCATATTTACTCCTGGCTATATGATCATGCGTTCTTATAAGCATGGAGTTTTATGATCACCTCTAAATTATATAGTGTTCTATACTATTAGTGATTGTAATAGTGATCATAAATGATCATTTAGGGATATAGGTGGCATATTGGGGTGAATACTAGTACTGATGGGTTTCTATGGACTATTACTTGTTCTAATAGATTTGTAAATGATCATAAGTGATCATTAGATGGTGCAGGTGGCATAATGGGTTATCAGTGGTACTAATGGATTTGTAAGTGATCATAAGTGATCATTAGGTGATCTAGGTGGTGTAATGGGTTATTAGTGATACTAATGGATTCATAAGTAATCATAAGTGATCATTAAGTGATCTAGGTGGTGTAATGGGTTATTAGGGATACTAATAGATTTGTAAGTGATCATATATGATCATTAGGTGATCTAGGTGATGTAATGGATTATTAGTGGTACTAATGGATTCGTAAGTGATCATAAGTGATCATATATGTCACATGCATTGTGTATGTCACAGATGTCACATTTGTTATGGATGTCACATGTGTCACACTTTAATATATGTCACATTTGTTATAGATGTCACATGTGTCACACTTTCGCATATGTCACATGTGTCACACTTTCACAAATGTCACAAATGTCACACTTTCGCATATGTCACATGTGTCACACTTTCGCAAATGTCACGCATTCACGAATGTCACAAATGTCACACTTTCACAGATGTGACACGTGTGACAACGTGTCACATATATCGCATTTGTCACACTTTCACATATCTTATGTTTGTTATGGATGTCACATATATCATATTTGTCACACTTTTACAGATGTCACAATGTCACACTTTTGCAGATGTCTATCACATTTGTCACACCTTCACAGATGTCAAAGGTGTCACACTATGTCATACTTTTACATATGTTGCATATATATTACACATATCACATTTTCACATATATCACACTTGTCACACTATATAACACTATGTCATACTTTTACATATGTGACACTTGTCACATTTGTCACACTCTTACATATGTCACCCCCATCACATTTACTTGTATGACACTCCTATTATATAGTTACATATGTCACATTTCCAAATTCATGTTACACCACACCTGTTACAACCATTATACTTATCACATGTCATACATCTCTTATATGTCAATATTACACCTGTTAGATTCTTACATCTGTCACACTTTGTTCACTACCAGGCTTGTCACTATGACAGGAGTGCTCCAATATTATACACCCCCATAACCTAGTCAAGGCTGTCACATATCCCAACACATCACATTTATTCACATTTTATTTACAGGTCACACATCTCTCATTTGTAATACTGTACAATTCTGTAACAATGAAGATTGAACAGTAGTGAGTACTGCTAAGAGGGACACAAGAAATCATATACCCCAATGATCAGTCAAGAAATAAACATCTGATTAGCTAATGGAAAGTGTGACAAAAATATAAGTGATGTGATAATAGAAGCAATAACTGAATGGAAGATATAGACAAGGCAATATAACTAGACCAGGTTACTGAACATGCTTAAGGTTGGTCAGACAAAATTAGAATCTAAGTACATTTATATCTATTATAGAATCTGATAGACTAATTAAAACATAACATTGTGATTGCCAGAAAGTAGTATTGATATAGTGTGACTTTTGTCTAGTGCTATGAACGTTGAATTTAAATAGTGAGAGATATATAATTCTCTTAAAGTAGTCTAGTGTCTTTGTCATATAATTTGTAATGCACATGAATCACTAGGTGAGCACTTTTCATGTAACCTTTTCATGTGACATGTATGATATGTATTGCAGAAGATGGTTGCAATGCAATGTTGAGAGAACGATAGGCTGGTAGAGGCAAAAAGTTGTCAAGGGTTTCAAGAATGGTAGGAGAGTATGTGACTGGTGTAATTTTACTTTTTGACAGAGAGAGTATCTTGACAAATCAAGATGATACTTGGCAAAATTCAAAATTGGTTAATATCACACAGAGTTAAATGTAACCACATGTTAGGTGTCACTATTGTTCAACCATGTTTCACTTTTGGTCCTTATATTTGACTTACATTTGACTCCATGTGAGATATATCCAATTTTGCTTTTTACCAAGGGTGTCATGAGAATGAAGTGTGATATGTGTGACAGATGTGAGAATGTAACAGGTGTAATAATGACATATAAGAAATGTATAACATGTGATGAGGGTGATGGTTGTAATAGATATGGTGTGACAAGTGTGATATATATGCAACATATGTAAAAGTATGACGTAGTGTGACACCTTTGACATCTGTGAAGGTGTGACATTGTGACATCTGTGAAAGTATGACAAATATAATATATGTGACACCCATAACAAACATAAGATATGTGAAAGTGTGACAAATGCGATATATGTGACACGTGTGACACGTGTGACATCCATAACAAACGTGACATATGCGACAGTGTGACATATGCGAATGTGTCAGCTTCTCTGCTGCTCACCCTATTGCCTCCACTTTTAGTCTTACCCCAACACAATTTCTGAGAAGCCGCAGTCTGTGATTGCAGATGAGGATGTGATTTTAGTAAGCTCTGGGCAAACTTTCAAGGGTAGAAAGATATCTGATGGGTGGTTAGGCAGCCTCATGTTTCCAAGGAACTTGAGGAGGTTCCGATACCGATTGTGCAGGAAGTGAAAGTTATTGAGGTTCCTCAGGCTGTGGGGCAAGATCAGCCAGAAGTAGTGGTCCTGGTGATCAAGAGTCGGAGATGAAGGCCAGAGTGACAAAGAGTGGTCTTGTGTTCCATCCAGGACGATGGACAGCTTTTCCTGCTCTCCCTGCACATTCATGAGGCAAACCTCACCATTGCACCAAAAGGACCATAGTAATGCACTTCAACAGTGCCTTACATTTTGTATCCCTACAGAGGCACTTGTACAAGAATGAGGTGGAGAAAAGCTGTGCATGGATGTACTTCACTACACTCTTTTGGTACTCAACATTGTCCTTGTGTATAGACCCTACACAGAGAAGCAAGGCTGGATGGGAAAGTACCTTTGGTACTGATCTTATGATGTTAAAGACCCTTCTCACAGAATGGTCAGATCCTATATGCAGTCCTACCACTGCCTATAGAAATGAGTTAGTTGGATGGGATGGAGTGGACTTCCAAGACTGCCTGGGCAAGACTAGTGTGTCAGATTCTCTTCTACTCTCGCTACCCGATACTCACGCTTGCACTTGCACTCTAGCATGACTGTAACTACTCCTGTCAAGCTTTAAGTGTATGCACCACCCCAACTAGAAGAAGGAAATTGTATATGGAGCAGGCTATATCTTGTTCAGTCCCTATGCTCCTTGAAACATCCACATCACTTAATAGGTCTATGGCTTATTCTTTGGCACATCTACACTTCCCATGTACGCCTATGGTGAGACTTTCAAAGGGCTAAAGGACAGTTTGTTTGTGCAAATTGGACTCATCACATATATCATTGTGTACACAGGTGGTTCTGTCCATCCTGCTAGTGCTCAAGTTGGCAGCAGAAGGAGAATAACAGGCTCAAGAGGTGGAAGGGAATGTAGAGTGGTCCTATGGTCTTCCAAGACAACAGGCAGCTTTTGATGCTCTCTTTGCATGTTTACAAGGCAAACCTGAACATTGTGCCTGTTCAAGTGGAAGTTCTCTAACATCTTTACACCTCAGCACCTTGCACCACACCTGCACATCTATAGCACACTCCTAACTATGCTCATTCAAGATGTGTCCTGCACCCTCTCCCATTAGGCCTTATGTGTGTACGCCACATCTACTAGAACAGGAAATCTGACCAGTTTTGTTCCCTACACCCTCCACAACGTCTATCCCAGTACATAGTGGCTCCAGTCTATTCTTTAGGATGCCTCTGCTTCTTATATGTGCCTACAACGAGCCCTTCAAATGGACTGAGGGGATAGGAACTTATTAGTTCACTCAGGTGGTACTGAGTCTTGGTTGGAGTGGAAGGGGGCTATATGGTCCTGAGAGGTGGAGACGAGGGTGATAGCAACGTAGGGTGGTTCTTGGTTCCACTTAGGACAATGTATATAATGGTGAGCTCTTTACACTTAGCTATGTGTTCTGTATGGATCTGCACAGAATCCATACAGATTCTGTATGGAATTTTCAGATTCTGTGTGGAATCTGCACAGATTTTTTTCATTTTGGCAGGGGTTTTTTTGGGTCTGTGCAGATTCCACACAGATTCTTAAAATTCCATATGGATTACACAGAATTCCTCAGAATTCCGCATTACAGACCTGAAAATTCTGTACAGATTCTGTACAGAATATTATTATACTTATTTCCTTGCACGTGACACTCTGCATTAAGCGTGACACTATGCATTGAGTGTGACACTAGGTGTTGAGTGTGACACTAGGTGTTGAGTGTGACACTAGGTGTTGAGTGTGACACTAGGTGTTGAGTGTGACACTAGGTGTTGAGTGTGACACTAGGTGTTGAGTGTAATACTATACATTAAGTGTGACACTATGCATTGAGTGTGATACTAGGTGTTGAGTGTGACACCATACATTAAGTGTGACACTAAGTGTTGAGTGTGATACTAGGTGTTGAGTGTGACACTACACATTAAGCATGACAGTTAAATGTGACGCTATATATTAACCGTGACACTATACATTAACTGTGACACTAAGTGTTGAGTGTGATACTATACATTAAGCATAACACTATGCATTAAGTGTGACACTATGCATTGAGTGTGATACTATACATTAAGCATGACACTACACATTGAGCATGATACTATATATTGAGTGTATCACAGATTTCATGTAGTGTCACACTTTTCATGTAGGGTTACACTTGACACCTGTGACAAGGCAGCAATGGAGACAAGATGGTGGTAGGGATGAGATGAGATTATGAATTAACAGTTTTAATAGTATTCATTGTGATTTGTAACAGGAAAATTAAGGTATTAAATAGATCTTACAGATTCTGCATAAATCCACACAGAATCCATGCAGAACATGTATGAAATCTATATAGAATAATCACCTCTAATAATAATAATAGCCACTATATAAATTCTGTATGGTATCTATACAGGTCTGTACAGGTCTGTACAGATCCACACAGAATCTGCACAGATCCGTACAGACCTCTTGGGGGAGTGTAAATTACTGACAACTGTCTATTCTGCTCCTTCTACAGGTTCATGATGAGGGAAACTTCAATGTTACAGCTATTCAAGCAGGAGTTCCTGAACATCTTAATCATCCACCCCTTGCACCTATCTTTCCTCCTTGATACTTACATACAACCACAATCGCAGCAGGCTCCAATTATGAATCAAATTGTGTACTCCCTTCCATTGCCCTTGCAGCAGTGATGCATAGAATCTTATTGGTGAAGATTTGTTGTTAAGTCTCTCAGGGGGTGGTTGGTTTGTTTTCAAGTTGGTGCTGAAGAGGGATCAAGACTCGATGCTTGAGAGTCTGGATAGTCCAAGTGCAAACAGCCATCTGGTGTGGGACACAATCAGGGCATTGGCTACTTGAGCTGACTTACATACTTTGTTAGTGGAGTCAGAAGCATCAGAAGTGGGTGCTGGGATGCTGAGCAAGCTGGGTAGGGGGTGGTTGGTTTGTTTTCAAGTTGGTGCTGAAGAGAGATCAAGACTCAATGCTTGAGAGTCTGGATAGTCCAAGTGCAATACAGCCATCTGGTGTGTGACACAATCAGGGCATTGGCTACTTGAGCTGACTTACATACTTTGTTAGTGGAGTCAGAAGCATCAGAAGTGGGTGCTGGGACGCTGAGCAAGCTGGGTAGGCAAGGTGTGTAAGATGACCCTCACTTTCTTTCTTTCCTACACATACTAACCACCTCTCCAGTAACGGCCTGCCTCAGGCTATTGTCTATATGGAAACGGCAGAGGAGGGGAGGGGGAGTCATAGGCCTTTTGCTATGCTTTCAGTCTCAGACCTTCCTCCTCCCCCTCCTCCCTTCATCACAATGATGACACCTCATTATGCTAGCAAGTGCGGTATTGACCCCAGGTCATCTAACCTTTCCTCCTCCACCTGCTCATTGGCATGAACAGTGTCAAGACCTCCCTCCTCCCTCCTCCCCTGTGTCACAATCACGACGACTCGTTCTTCTGGCAAGCATAGTATTGACCCCACATCATCTAGCCTTTGCTCCTCCTCCTCCTCCCTTCGTCACGATGACAATAACAACACCTGTGTTGGCAAGAATAGTGTCTATGCTTTGTCATCCCCTGCCTCAAGACTATGACAACGATGCCAGTGTCTTCACAACATTGTTGACACCATGCCAACTACTGCCATCTCCCACACTCGCTGTCACATCCCCCATTATGCACCTCTACCTGCTTGCCCTCTCTCAAGCTAGGTGTGCAATCTGTTCTCAGTTACTTGAAGAGTTTAACTCATGAAGACATTGTTGTACCCACACCTGAACTATTGATATTAATGACATCATACTGCTGGGCCTGCAATCATAGTGAGTGGCATCTGGTTGTTTAAGGAGTGAGCAGATGGGAGTGGGAATGGGAATGAGAAGACGGATGGGTACTGGGAACTGGAATGAAGCAGCAGCAAGGGTAATGGCTGGGGTGGGGGCAGGAGCAAGGGTCAGGTTGACAAGTGTGGAGAGTAGGCTTCATGTTACTTGATAGCACTTATTATGATGCAAATATACCTGATTGCAACTCAATTGTGTGAAGTAAATGACACTTGATGCACATTTAGTCAATGGAGTGTGTTCCCTATATTTATCTCATTATGCTAACACAAGCTTTACTTGGCTTGACATCGCTCAAATCACTACGTGTTCAAAACCCTATCAAGCCAGAATGAGCATGTACAATTCTTCACAATGCACTAAGTACATTCACACAGCATACCAATTTGTATCTGTCAAGCACAAGTGAACCCTAGATAGTTATAGTTTTAAGTACTTTAGAAACTTCTTTTAATATCACTGTATTAACAGCTTGAGTCTGTCAGTGTCATGTGTTCTTGGCAAAAGTGATCAGTGGGAAACATCCAAGAAACATCAATCAATGTGTTTACCTCATCAACTGACAACATCAGCTATAATTAGTGATCTTTCACACAGTGATCTTCAACTCTTGTAAACATTTATATAGGGCATAAGTATGATACTTTCTGTAAGCCTCCCTCCTACAACAGCACACAGAATTCCCAGCTGGACTTGACCAACAAGTCTTCAAGTACTAGTCCCTGGATCATCAATGACTCAATGTCAAGGCTGCAAAAGGAAAATTAAGCAAAGAGGTCTTGCTGCTCATCTTCGCAAGAGCACTGATCCACTATGCAAGAGCCACTATGAGCAGGATCATATAGAGCAAATTTACAATGAATTTTCAAGTATGGAATCTGAAATGGATATTGATTCTGATGGAGATATTCCAACTCAAAATACTGTATCCTCTTCGGCACTCTTGCCAGGTCCATCTCTTGAGACTGATACTGCAATTCAAGTTGATGAACAAGGGGATCTCTATGGAGATTATGCAAATTATCCTACACAATTTTTTGACATTGATAATGAAGGCATTGGCAATGGAAATGATAATATTGATAATGAGAGAGAGGATTTTGAAGAAGTACTGGATGCAGAGGAAGAGTCATTTTTGGAACCCATGTGCATGCATCCTAACACACAATCAATGCAGTCTGATGAGGAAGGTACAGAATCAAATATAACAAACAAAGTGTTTCACATCTGAGGAGGAGCTGAGCAGCAATTGCATAATACACCACATGTGAAGAAATTTGGCTAAAACTTGTGAGATATTTGGTACAGTTCATGAGCTCTGCTCCTTGCTTGCCTTATTTTTACAGTCCTCCCATTCTGCACTCGATCCTTCATTTGAACATAGTAAATTGTAGTTGTTCCTCACTATGTATCTATCGCCTGGTTTGAGCTACTGCCTGGTACAGCTGGTAGATAAAGATTGGGTAAAGCGGTAGTGGGCTCTGCCGGCGACAGCCGGCCTTAGGGTTTATACATACAGTAGTTTGTGTTAATGCGTGTGAAACAGCCAAGGACAGTACGTTTGCCATCACGCACTATTGATGCGCACGTCAGCAAAAGCCGTTAACTCCGGAATCCCTGTAGCCGAGCGCGTGTCCTGGTGCATGTACCAAAATAGTACCAACGCTGCAGCAGTGGCCACATCTCTGAAACAAGGTGTAGCCGCATGATTTTGCATATGGAAGGCATTCCATATCTCCCAGGAATTATCAATAGTATTGTCAGTAGCCTATTTACACTATCTACTTATACCGTACAGCCGAATTAAAGTATAATATATAAGTAGTTTAGAATAGCTAGAGTAAGGTAAGCACCACCCGAGCTGTACTTCCGTTCTCAAAGTAGAGTAACATTCTGAAATCAGTATCCGAAGTTTTTATTAGAATTTGAAGTACCGAGTACTATTGAATTGAATTGAATATTGGTTATTGAGTTTTTGAATTAGTACCGCAATTGAAGTATTAAAATCAAGTCTTGGAAAGCAAACTATAGTCTTTAACTCGTTCTATTTCATTATTGCAAACCAGATACCCCTCGTACTAAATAAAGAAATAGGGCCAACAAGTGGCAGGGCCCACTACCACCTCATTTAACTGACATTTATTTACCATAATAAGTCTGAATTAATAAGTGGTTAAACACAGGGAGGGACAATAATATACTACACAATAATATACTACATTAATAGTGATAGTGATAGATGCCTTGAATTTGAAGTTCATAAGTCTGGAATAGGAATAGATCATAAACAGGGTGGTTTAAAATAAGGAAATAAACATACTCTGAACCAGGCAGAATTGTCCAGCCATTGGACCAATTTAGCAGTGATGGGCCCAAGATATGGCTAAAGGACTTTGAGCGGTGGGACTCGACAGGACCCCCCTTAATGCCTATTAGGGCCGTTTGAAAAAAAGTCGATTTGGGGTGGGATTTGTCTGGAAAAAAACGGCATTGGAGCACTTTTCCAAAATTTGTCTGGACACTTAAAACGGCCTATTTTATGTTCAAATTTGTCTGGAAAATTTAAAACGGCCTTTTTAGCATTAAAAAGTGTGCCTGAATTTTCGTAGTGTGTATAATCGCAGTGGGAGTAGCTTAAACATCATTATCTACGCTGACAGCAGCCTTACTCCTTTTTTGAATTCTTTTACCGCCTCTACAAAAACCGGGAAAGATCTTTTAATCTCACTAAAGCACTAAGTATCTTCCTGAGAAAGTTCCAGTGATCGCTCCGCAACTGTTGGAAGTGATGAAAGAGTGATTAAAAAAGCTGAAGAGGGCAACAGCGCAAACTGTTTAGTTTGAAGTAGAGATGTTGCTTCTGGAATAACACAGAACTGAGATAAGTTCATTTGCTCAAAGATCTGCACTGCCATGTATGAAACAGTACAGATATTGGATGCCTCTGCAATTGAATCATGTTTTCCATATTACCTCCTTTTGAGTAAAGGGAGATGACTATAAGTAGAATGAGTAAATGCATTGTAGCAGAAGCATAAGTCAAACATTTACCTTGGGCCACCATAATTCCTCATTCTGTAAAAACCATACCGTAATGTCCAGTTTTCAGTGGTCTAAGTAAAGTAACCCGTGCCATTTGAATATCTTCAAGTCTTGGTACATCGGCCTTCTGGAAAATATTGAACCTCTGAGTCAATTCCTATGTGTAACAAATGACTTGGAATCAGAGGTACATTAATCAATGAGCAAGAAGAGACATACACGTTTAGCTGCAGCCTTGGCAACATTCCTACTTCTTAATTCAGTTGTATTGCTTCTCCAGCGTGCAAGTCGTTCCGCTCCTCCACTTGAACCTCCTTCACGATATTCATGCAGAACAGCATGTAGTTCTCATATAACCTCCTGCCATGGTGTGGAATCATTTCTGCTATTCTTTTTGCTCGACGTTCAGACTCCAAGAGTAGCTTGTCGTGTTTGATGATACCGCCTAATCTCTACTAGCGGTGAAAAATCAATATTACTAAGTCTAATGTTGCCTAATCCCAGAGGTTTAGTGTGCTCATCCAGTAGTTTAAGACTGGGTAGTAGAACATTATTCTGCAAGAGGGCATACTGTTCCAAAAAAGCCTGTTCCTCTGCTTCATCGTTGATAATATTATCAAATGCTTGACTATAGAAATAGTAGCCGGATGGTCAAGGCACGTTCAGATTTCTCAGCCAGTACTTAATATTCTCAAATTTTTCTCAGTAGCAACTGGCCTATATTGTCTGCTAAATTCAAATGGCCTTAGCCACTATACTGACCTTTGTCTGGAAATTTACAACAGCCTAACCCTCTAATTTGGTCACTTTTGTCTGGAAAACAAACGGCCTAACCCCAAAATTTCGCCCAAATTTGTCTGGAAAGTCAAACGGCCTTAGCAGGCATTAAAGGGGGTCCTGACTCGACGTTTCGAGCAGCAATGTAACGGCATACATATTTCCATCTCGAAGGAAAGGGAAGACTTCTCAGTCTACTCCCTGAAAAACGTGTCGAAATTTTTCGGAGAGCAGGGGAGGCTCCGAGTAGAGACATATTGACCGACATCATGTACTGCCACCAATGAGAATGAAAATTGGGGGATGGAAGACATCACATTGCTGAAGGTGAACGGCTGGAACGTGGGGAGGCAACATCGATGACATGATGCGCCTCAACACCGCCTAATGCATATATTCGCGCATGTATCGAGAAAAGAGCAGACACATGAAGAGAAAGATAGTATAAAGGATAAGTGAGTAAGTTAGAAGGAAAGGCAGTGAGAGATGTAGGTAAAGAAATAGCGAAATAGCAAATAGCTAGGAAAGATAATGAATATGATGTTGTGGTACGGGATGGGTGGGTAATTAAAAGGCGTATCACAATAAACCGATACAGAACACGGCACAAGTACAGTTGCTGGAGGAAGAGACAATGTTAGTGGAAACGACGATGTGCAACAGGACCGGAGAAAGGAGGGCTAGGAACCTCAGCTCTATTTCTCCCTCGAGCCCCGTTTTGATCGGTCAATGAATTGAGTTGGGACGACTGCAATCGTTAACGCACCCATTATTCAAACGCTGGTGTCAGCCACCCGTGACGCTTCGTATCAGTGTGCTCATTGTCCACTAGTTGGCCTAGTGCAAGTTAGTAACTTGAGCTTCGGCCAATCAAGAACTCTCACACCAAAGGAGTATAGCCAACGTAGAGGTCTGGTGAAACACTGACAATGCCTTCATGTAGCGTTTTAACTGCAGAGCAGGGATTAGCAGAGGCCTGATATGGCAGCGATGTAAGAGTAGTCCACCACGAATAGCTACCAAGTGATGGGTGGGAAGGAGACCTGCAAGACGTCCTGGTGTACCGATGTCGTCTGCGGTGGGAACGTGTTTTTGTGCACCGAAGAACGAGGTGCTGCCTGTAGGGCGGGTTGGAGGTGTTTCGGATCTCGGGAGAGGGTCCTTACATGCAATGTGTCCGAGTGGATGCTAGCACTGCCCATTGGGAGAGAGGGGGAGGGATATGTACCCCAATGTTCTTGTGTTCCTTTTCCTGAGGTCTATTCCGTTGATGTGGCTGAATTTCTGGATAACGGAAGGTGGGTAAGGACAGGAAAGAGAAACGAAGAAGAGAAAAGAAATTGAAGAAAGAAGAAAAGAGGAAAGAGAAGAAGACGAAGTAAGAAGAGAAAGAAGAAGAGAAGAACAAAAAGAGAAGAAGGAAGAAAGAGGAGAGATACGAGGGGAGGTGGATGGAAGGTGGGTAAGGCGAGGGAGGAGGCGTGGACGGAAGAGGGGTAAATGGAGAGAAGGAAGATACGGAAAGGTAGCGGTAGGATCATGGAGACACGTACCTTCGTAACATACATGCAATGTGGGAAAAGACATCCGTAATAGTGCCCCTCCAGTTGCACCAGTTGAGATCGTGGGCACTCATCAGTCTCATCAAAGAATCGGATGCGAAAGTTGGGAGCGTCGAGACCGTCGTTGGGCAACCATGCCAGTACCAGCAACGTTCTGACGGCACAGGTGTCAGTGTGAGGAGCGAGTATGATTTGATGACGTGACTAGAAATTATAAACTGCCTAGAAAACGTAAAAGACAGAAAACATGGTGACGTTAATGACAAGGGAAAGATTGAACGCTGAGTGGCAAAGTAAGCGGGAAAGACAAAAACAAGGAGATGATGACAGGGGGCGAAAGGATCTGAGACGAGCGAAATTCGTCAGCGGTCACAAGACAGTCACAAGGCTCCAGCTAATCAGGTTGAGATCCCGTTCACGAACCTGTAAATCGCCTTATAGGGAAATCGAGATGTCCCTATAACCCAACTACCTTAAAAGGTAGTGGGAATATAACTAATGTAATTACCTGTTTTATGTTGGTGGTGCTACTACTGACATAATAAAGTACATCTAAAAGTTAGTCGTATCAGAACTTAATTTTGACTCGAAATAATTAAAGGGAACTCAACTTTCATTCAAAAAAAAATAAGACAGGAACTTAAGTTGACTCAAGGGAACTCGACTTTCACCAAAAAAAAATAAGCAAGGAACTTAAGTCCACTCGAGGGAACTCAACTTTCACCAAAATAAAAAAGTGGGAAACTCGAGTCCACTTGAAATAAGAAAATGGCCAGTTGAGGTAACTTAACTTTGACTCGAAAAAGTTAAGCGAGCTCAAAAGTGGAACTCGACTATAACTGAAGTGTAACTTAACTTTAACTCGAAAAACTTAACTGGAACTCAAAAAGTTAGCAGCCCGTTTATATACACAACCCCACACAAGAATAAGCTTGTGGAAGAATATTCCGGGTTGAAGGGATTCTTGACAAAGAATGCGCGAGTGGATAGCACATCCGTCTATCCTCAGGTCCTAGTGAGGTTCATTGAGAAATGAAAGAAGGGAGGAAAAGAACCTAATATTCAACGAATGAAAAGTACTGTACTTAAATAGGTACAGAACGATGTAAACGAGAGAACTAATAAAAACCGACACGAGGCTGATTTTACGGTACAGGCAGAATGCCTGCTCTACAAGCTGCTTGTTCATTAGCTACTCTAAATCAATAGACCATTTCTCTGAGTTCGCCACATCTTCTTTAATAGCCTCTATCTTCTTGTTAACTGCAGAGATAGCGTCGAATCCAAGAGGAATATGCAAAGGGGCATTTTTATCGCCCGCAATTTTATATATTTCTTTAGCTCCATTGTCGGCATCTGCGATATTTTCCATAGGCCCCGCAAAGAAATCCCGTATAGTGTTGCTATTACTTCCATTGTATAGCGGATGTAACGGTACGATGGGTAGCTTTACCGCTTGTGTGCAAAAGCACCCAAATTCAAGAATGATGACCTAACGATGAAATGTGTATGTGATTTTTCTCACGATACTGAACAGAATGTACTATCTTACTTTAATATTCCAAGAAGGGAGGAGTTCATGTGAAAGCGCTTCACTGAAACCTTCCAGTGCTGTACTAAAAGTCAGCAAGCTGTATCTGAATTTGCTTACAGCTTACCAAATTTGCTTTCGAAATAAAATTAAGTAATGTACGAATGCCTCGCAACTAATAAGTAAACTCAACATACCTTGCACAACCATATCCAAGTCCGGGTGCGGGTGCTATTCCACCCATGGAGGACGCCTGAAGTAGACGACCTCCTGAAGGCTTATTAACATCGCGGAAGAACCTAACGGCCTCTCTTGAAACGTTTGTAGCCCCCCAGAAGTTGACTTCGAATATATCGCGAGAGACATCAATTGGGGTCCCTTCGATCTCAGCTAAAGTACCATATCCTGCATTATTGTACACGACGTCAACACGACCGAACTTTTCTTCAGCAGCTTTGAATGCAGAAAGTATTTCTTCCACCTTCTTTACATCCACTTGCACGATTAACAATTGTGATATGGGGTACTTTGAGGCCAAGTCGAGAATTGCTTCTGGTTTGCGCAGCGTGGCTACCGCGTTATCTCCCTTAGAGAGTACATGTTTGAGCACAGCAAGTCCAAGTCCACCGGAGGATCCGGTAACTAAATACCAGAGCATAAGTCAGTTTCTGCATAAGTTGTAATACAGTGGTACGCACTAAACCACACTTCAGGGTTGGTTTTGGTACTATACATTTATGATAGGATCGAGATGAGTATAGAGGAAGAACCAATATTGTTCACATGGTAAAGTATATATGGATTTTGAAAAGTCACAGTACATGGCCTTGTACACGTGTATCATTATACGTCGCTGTAGCATCAGATGCTGAACTTAATAGATACGAAATGACTAAGGTGCAAGAAATGATACCGATTATTGTCATGTTATTACATATCTCGTTGTGGGCTTATTGGAGCGTACTGCGATCACTGATTCAGTAACCATCAAAACAACTAAGATAGAACGGCATGTTGCTTGATATTCTTTGTTCTGGCTTGGATGGGACGATGGCTTTAGTGAAAACTCGCTCATCTCAGCTCATTATTGGCTCAGTTACTCGTCTCAGCAACTATTGAGCTAGAAGGCGACAACACTAATAGTAATTCCCTCCGAGCGAGGTCAAACAATCCTGTTCGTTTTTCGTTGATGTCACTGTCACTGGCACTATCAGTGTCAGATGCGGCAGCGTTGAGATTTTTCTCACATGCACGTGACAGCCAACCGTGAGAGCAAATGTTATTTTTGGAAACGTCAGGGCGGGGAGAGCAGGGCACATCACTAAATTTTGGAGCAACTCGCAAGCAGCTATAACCCATCGTAATGTGCCACATTTAACATGATGCACCACAATCTCATAATCACATCATAACCAATCGTAACGAATCTTGAGTTATCCCTAACTTAATAATTCTGGGTGGTGTATTATAATCTAATCTGTGGTTGTATTTTATTCACAACACCCAGTAAGATATGGAGTATATTATAACATTGCTACATAGTTAAATGCACTTTGCAATGGTAAGAGATTCACACATAGCAATCACGATTTATAACAACAATATGTAGTGATTAGTATTGTAGTATAACATCTGATTTTATTTATTATTTAACTACTATATACAAGCATTGTAATTTAAGTATGTAACAACAGTAGTAGTAATTACTAGTGCAGTTTACATAAGTAACTTACATCCAACTTACATCACGCTGGTAGACAACTGGTAGACATAAGAAGAATAAAGGGATTACGTACCTATTGAAGGTACTTACCAAGTTTTCAAGTCGGGACTATGGCTGGGTTGCTAGTCCTTTCAATGCACCTCGAATCCTGCCTGCTTATATGCTTTTTGATGTGGAGTACGCTTACAAATACACTGGTCATGGAGCTAAAAAGTGGGGCTCGGAGCCTGCACGTACTGTCACACCTTTCGAAACTCTCGGTAAATTTGGAGTCGGTAATGTCATGCATAACTGATGCTTTAGGCCGTTCACATCTTCAAAGTTCAAAGTACATACTTGCAGTTGCGAGGGAATGCATATGTAAATTTAGCATACATATTTGCGTGATGAGAAATACTGCATATCAATGACGATCTCGAAGATATAATAGGCTTACTGCACTCGATTTGTTTGATCATCAGAATGCTTGAAAATCAATCAGGACAGGCTACATGGCAACAGTAATTTGTGTAATTATTCAGGCAAATAATTTGACAGCCTGAGTACCGGCATGTATTTTGGACAATTATAATCCAAATCTTAGAATAATATGATGCTCAGATGTAATCATGTTAATGTACTGCTCATTATAGCACGATCCTGATGTTATGATGTTAATTTTAGCGTGTTGTGATACATAATGATCTTAATATAACAGTGATGGGCAGTTGTGAGCACCCTATATTTTCGAGAGCCACTTATGATGACATACTATAATTGTGAAGGGCTCCTAATGTTTCATAATCGCTTCCGAGCTGGAGTAATTTGAGCGTCTGATTGTGAGGCATATAACTATTGGCGAGATTCTCACTGATTTACTGATGGCCAGAGTGTGCAGAAGTGCTAAGTACGTTGATGCGACGTGTTCCAGCTTCCAGCCTCCAACTCAATGTTAATGATAAAGAATTACACCTATATGTATCTTTTTTCACAGGTATACTTATAGTTGGATATCAGAAAACTTCTGAAATATCATTGGATTGCCTGATGCTGAGCTAAATTTAATCCGAGATCGTGTGTAATGTCTCATGAAGGCTGAAGACTGGTTTAAATATAAGTACAGTACATACAAACAATGAAGAGCGTGTCAGCGCATGGACGAATAAAGGCGGCACTTCCATGTCCGAAGGCGTTCTCACTTCCCATGGTGTTTCGTGGGAGCTTTTAATTGTCTTGGGGTTGGTTCGGAATTTTTTGTAGTCAAAGATCTGATCACTGCTATCGTATTTGGTACAAACCATCGCCGAAATAGTAATGTTTTTTTTGCAGTGCACTGCAGGTAGAATACCTTCTCCATACAGTGCGGAGGCTTAGTCATACCTGGAGTTACTTAAAAGTATGGGAACATATGATTCTCTAGACAGAGCTCTGAACCGATAAATGTCTAGCAACATTCACTACATGACTTATGGGGTACCGACTTTGTCGGCTGTCGAGATAGTGACTGTTATACTGATATCTAGTATTTTTTGTCTTGTATTCAGGAAGGAGAAAACGAGATTTCCTCCAGGTCCCCGTGGGCTTCCAGTCATTGGAGCAGCTTTTCTAATGCCAAATTCCAGAGAATGGATAACTTATGATACCTGGAGACGCCAATATGGGGAAATTGTTGGAGTAAAAGTCTTCAATCAAACCATCGTACTTCTTAACAGCTCAAAAATGGTGAAGAAGCTACTGGACGGTCGGAGTGTCATTTATTCAAATCGACCGACATTTCCAATGCTTGACATGTACGCTCTCTATTGGCGAAAAAAAGAAAAAGAAACTAATGCTTGCTTTTCCAGGATGGGGTTAACATCATGGAATGTTGGTTTAATGCCATTAAATTCGATGCATAAGACTTGTCGCACTCTTTACGCAAAGTCGTTTGGAGAAACATCATTTGATCATTATAATGACATCCGGTTAAATCAGATATTTAATTTTTTACGAAGTTTACGTGAATCATGCGACGATATACATCTGAAATGCCGAAGGTCAGCATAGTTCTTATTTCTTATCCTATAACTGAAATAACACCATACAGCTTGAATATAGGCATCGTTATGAGATGTTTTTATGGCCTCGACATGGAAGAACAGGAAGCTGCAGATCTAGTAGCACTAAATAATGAACTTCATGAGGCAACATCCCTTGCCGGCTCCCCTGCAGCATATTTGGTTAATACCTTTCCTGTCTGTGAGTATTATGTTCGAATTATATTATAATAGAATAACATGAGAAATACATAGTGCGGTACTGGCCAAGTTTCCTTCCTGGTTCGGGGTTTAAGGCCCAAGCGAAGACCGGTCGCGATTTGTCCAACCATACAATTGACAAAATTCAGCACCTGTTTTATGATAAAGTAAGTTTACCTTTACAATTCCGAGAACTAGTCTGAATACGAATTACGTTTAGGGTTATACTCAGTCGGAAGCATTTCTATCTGAGCATATGTACACCGGCGATAAGGATAAATCTGCTGCGGCACTGGCTGGCGCAGCAACAGCTTACTCAGGTTTGTACTTCCATGACATAATTTGGCCCAACATCCATTGAAAAAGGCCTTGAAACTTAGCCGCTGTTGAAACCTCAACGTCATTGCTTCTTAGTTTCATAATTGCAATGGTTCTCTATCCTGACGCTCAAAAGAAGGCACAGGATGAGATTGATCTTCTTGAGTATCTTCCGTCACTGGATGATAGAAATTCAGGCAAACTTCCATATGTGGAATCCATACTACTAGAGTGTTATCGATGGGGGCCACCGGGTGCTTTCGGTAGGTCTGAATGATTTAAGCTTCGATGAAAATACTAATTGTCATAAGGGCTGCCACACTTCCTTAAAACTGAGGATACCATTGGAGAATACAAGCTGCCTCGAAATACAATAGTGATGCCTAACATCTGGAAAGTCTAGTAGTATTTATTTATTCTTTAAATTTAGGTCTAACTACATCTTCAGGTCTATACTTTACGACGGTGACACCTACCCAGAACCAGATACATTCTTTCCAGATCGTTTCCTTCCTGGAAAATCGCAGCCTGATCCGAGGGAGCATGTATTTGGATATGGAAGACGGTATGTACCCATGCAAAAGGCAACACTGTTATTAACCTGGAATTATTTACAGAATCTGTCCAGGGAGGTACTTCGCTGAAGCAAGTCTATGGTTAGAAATTGTGTTCCTCCTCAGATGGTTCAAAATTGTTCCTTACACCAATTATAATGGGGAGACAGAAATGCCAACAGTTGACTTCACATCGGGGGTCATGAGGTGAGTAGAATCATTCCATATAAGTGGATGCAGATATATATCCTGAGCTGCATGTGATCAGGCACCCAGTGGAATTTAAATGCAATATGATACCACGTTCTAAGTTCTCCGAAGAGTTTGAGGAACACATTTGAGCACAAGCCAGGAGGTCTCACATTAGGATTCAAACATGCGTAGCTTTCCTGTGTGTTTAGGCGTCTTTCGAAAGACCAAAAAGACATGAAATACACGTAAGTACGCAAAAAGGCCGAAGACTCCACAATCTTTTAAATCTAGGTCGATTTAGTAAATTTAGTGTAGTCTTGTCGCTTGAAAGTCTTTTAACAGAGCTCCGTATTTTAACTCTCAAAGATGCAGCAATATCCTATCTCATTTTTGTGCCAGCTTGCAAACATCATATCATCCTCAGTTGATAATATCGATGCTATTTTCAGGAGTCTTGTGCAAGTTATTCTGACCTCAATGCTCCCTTAAACTCAATATCACCTGGCAAAGAGCGTTCCAATGTCATCTAAAGTCATACAAGCTTCAGCACTTGTTGTTGCAGCTTGCGCTCAAATAAGCGCAACTGTCAACGTACTAGCAATGTCAATATATAGCAATTGGGAAAGATTAGCAAAGCGAGGTTACAATGCTCATCAATATGTAAAGTGGATTCAATTTTACCATTAAACCGGTCGTCCGGGACTCCGGGTAAGTACTTCTGCCGAGAGTTCGCTCAAGCCTGGAGAGCGCAGGCCGTGGGAACACTTTGGTGATTGTAACTCGGCCTGTGTCGGTTCACGTTCCGCTCCAACTCCCCGTCGTCTGTTGACAACAACAATCAAGTTCACTACTCTGAACTCATCTCCAGGCCTGCTGCACCGTTGTTCATTTGGCCCATTCAGCTCCATCTCCGATACGGCAATGAAAATCACCTTGAAGGATGCGATTGGTCTGAAGAAGATCTAGGTTCAAATGTGGATGAATACTTACGAATGGGATTGAAAAGGGGAGGAGTCGGGAAAATAACCCGCTTTCGAACATGAAAAGAATCAGAAAAAAGAGGTATATGCGTTGCACTTATCACGAATTCTTGCTTACTTGTTGTTGACTAACGACTGGTTAGAATACGAGCAGACAGTAACGTCCCATGTAGTAGCAGGCAGGCCATGTCGTTACAAGCTGAGAGTTCGTTTTGTGCGGCGTGTGTCCCTAGAGCCTCCACAGCTGGAGCTGGAGATGGAAACCACCATATTCTCTAGCATCCTTTTCTCGGGGTCTTTGGTCCTATAATATACGTGGTATTAGTATGGCGTAATCTTGCAATGTGTATGACTTGCCGATGCCACCTACCTTTGCCCTTTTGATAGCGGTGATTATAGGTTCGCCTGCGAGCGCTTACGCATATTTCACAGGTAGCCTGGAGTTGCCGTCTTCCAGGGTTCTTCGTGGTGGATTTTATGGGTAGTATTCCTTCCTACTAGCGACACCGAGGGTAGAGGTCCGGGGGATTCAAACATGCATGTCCCGACCTTAACGTCGCGTAACCGAAGACCATACACATAAGTTGGCAAGCGAATGAAACACCCTCTTGGAATCTGCTTGGAATGAACGTCGTACGCATGTGGTTTTCTTCTTAGTGCTTTGCACTTCCACTCGCAAGTCTTAGCAAGCTCTCAGTTGGTTGAACTGGTTCTCAGCTCAATTACGTGTCCTATATCTGCCGCTACCTACAGTTGTAATATTCCATGATATTACCATTACATATCTTGTTATGTGTTAAAACATTTCAATGTCTGTTGCGTTTCAGAACAGGGCATATAAGACCAATCAAAATATTTTGAACCGGACTTCACAGAAGCAGTGAAAATGAAAGTATCTAGTGCTTTGACTGTAATGGAACCTGTCTTTTGTTAAACATTGTTCATTTATGACACTACACTTTATATCCTACCTGATTTTACTATCATATTTGTTCTTGGGTGTCAATGAATAATTCCAAGAGATTCCATTAAATCCTGCTGTCCTGAAATATAAATGGGAGACACATGCTTCCGAAGGTTAATGCCAAGTCGTCCGATTAGAACATTAGTTAGTCTATCGGAACGTTCAAATTTGAATCAGCACATCAAACATCTATGCAAGTATGGTATGTCAGTTCCACCCACATTGTACTGAAACTGCAGTATGTTACTAGTTAGCTTAACTTTGACGAAAGCCACATGACACTCACAAAGATAATATATTTTCCATGTCGATCTAATCAGATGTCATTTAATATGAGCATAACCCCTGTGTAGAAATGAAAAAAACATACTGAAAGCACGTTTCCAGTAATAATCCAAGCAGTATTACTCATGAATACGGCTACAAAATAAAGGATGCCATCTCTAAGTATCAACCCGAACAGAGACATCTCCTTATGTTCTCTTGCTTGCCTTGACAGCCTAAACAATAGTAGGCAGAATGTTACTGTATCGAATACAATGGTAGGAATAAGGAAAAATAAATCTAAGTGTCCGCTTTATTGCGCAATGAATCATAACATTAGCTATAAGGTAATAAATATACTTACATTTTGGGGTCTGCCACTAAGATGCATCCATACGTTATAGGACTAGGAGGCAGGGTATCCGCTACTCGTAGAAAATATCAGAAGGGAATATTAAGTTTACTACAGTAGTTGGAAAGACATACGTTCGGAATGCACAAGTACATAACTCATACAGCATAGCTGAATACACCAGATCCCGGAGTGGATTATTAGTACAAACTTGTTTCTTTGAAATATTGCAAAAGTTCTGATGATTGGAAAACCTGTAAGCTTTAATACTATTTTGCCAGATTATCCAAATACAAACCGAATGATAAGCATTGCCTCGGCAACCATTACGTTTACCACGGTAAAAGCCCCCTCGAATTTAGCGAAATGTTGACACCTCAAATTTAAAAGTAAGAAAATATGAAAGCGAGAAGGTATTATCACGAACGACTAGAAAATAATAAGTAACAGCTCGCGAACAAAATAGATTTCTTACTTCATTTGTCCAGCCAGGAGAGAACAAGGCAAAAATGCAGATTGCAAGCCCAATCGGGGAAAAATATCGGTTAATGAGATATAATATGCTCACTGCAGGAATAAGTAAAATGTGTAGACGAGGTTCCATTGGTAAACAACGCACGTATGGTGTTCTTCTTTTTCCAGACAAATATTATCTAACAAATATGTCATAATCCTTATCATTTTCTGTACTTTTGTTCACGTACTTCATCAGCAAAAGTCAACATATGGTCATATAACAATATAGTTATAGATACTATTGCCAAGGACTAAATCAAAAGAAGTTATTAACTTTATTAAAGGACTTCATATTTTAACAAACATCTTCCACCCGACTAGTACGTGATTAGTAACCATTATTATCATTGTTAGCATGGAAAAAACTTACACATGTGATCCTGCAGTTATGAATGTGCTTCTATCCGACGAAGAAACAATATTCGACATCGTGAAATTTGTTGGTGTTAAAGTTGCGTTGTAAAATTAAGGCTTTATACTTGAAGTGTATCACCGTGTTTGCAGCATTCGGAATCACATCATTGTGGACCAAAGATTTCCTACAGCTATGTGTACATGACATCTGATGATCTGATACAGGCACCAAACCACTACTTGCTTTTCAGCCATACTTATGGGAAAATCAGTTAGAATTAGGGAACATATGTTACCTTTCTGTACAGATACCGCCCTTTCCGCACAGCAAGGTAGGTTTGTCTGACTCAAGTACAATTGGAGCACAAGCTGTTCGCCGCGCGACGATGTGCGAATTGAGCGCAGGGCTACAGAACATAATCTATTGATGCTTTATCCAGGAATAGATTATAATGTCAGCATATTCCCAGGAGGATGAATCCCTCCTCTAATTATTTTCAATATAGCTTGCTATACCAATAAGATCACTTGTCTTGGGCCGGAGATGGTATAATACTTAAAGCATCATATATAATTGAAGAAACACCACAACTAGTGAGACATTTCATGTGGAACGCAGTTCGGAAGTATAGTTCACTATTCTACTGAGAAATGGCTGCAATCGGTAGTTATACTAATAACCGGGACGAAAGCCACAGAGATTTTTTGTATGATGAGCTAAATATATTTTATGTCTGGTTCCATACTGATCAAATTCAGAGTAGGCGGTGCTTATGTGAAGTTGTTTAATATAACCTTGTATATTCTCTGACTAAAATAGTACACCAGCACTTAAAATCTTTCACGAGCCACAGCATATGCATGATCCCAAACCTAGGCATTCAAATTGTCAAAAGCAGATGTCTACTTATAACCTGATTTGACTGAAGATCGAGCAAGACACGACAGCCAACGTGATGTTTTGCGCCAACTTGCAAACATCATATCCTCCTCTGTTGATAAGATCGATGCTATCTTTCAGGAGTGCAAGTTATCCTGATCTCGATACTCCCTTTGACTCAATGTCATCCGAAGCCATAATACAAGCTTCAACACTTACAGTTGCCTGAGCTTGCACCTAGCTAAGTGAACTATCAACGTACCTACGACCAGCACTGACAATATATAACAATTGGGAGAGAATGGCAAAGCGAGACTACAATGTTCATCATTGAATAAAGTGAATTCAATTTTGCCGTTACATACTACACCGGTCCGGATATACTTCTGCCAAGGGCTCGCTCAAGCTCAAGAGCGCAGGTCGTGAGAACACTTTGGTAACTATATTTATAACTCCCCTGTGTCAGTTCACGTTCAGCTCCGACTCCCCTGTTGAACTGAACAGACTGCACGGACCCTTTAGATAATAACATGTACAAACATCCCTTTGTAGATAACTCATTGTATCACACATTGTACTCTTTGTCGTTAATCCACTACATTATCACCCTCACGCTGGCCCGAGTCAAGGATTCCTCTTCCCCATGCCCACACCAGGCATGGCTTGCTTGTTGTTACCTCTGGCCAACACCTGTGTATGCCTCGCTAGGCACTATCACCACCATTGCACGTCTAGTTAGACTGTAGTTTGCATTCCCCCCTTCACAGGCCATAGGCACCTTGTTCCTTTTCCTCACAATGGCAATGACCTGTTCAACATCCCCATCGTCCATTGGCAACAACTATCAAGTTCACCACTCTGAACTCATCTCCAGGCCTGCTACACCATTGTTCATTTGGCCCATCCAACTTCTACATTAATACAGCAATGATAAAAGCCTTGAAGGACACAATTGGTTTGGTGAAGATCCAGGTTCACCTGAAGATGAGTACTGCAGGTGGGATTGAAAAGGGGGGAGACTGAGTCTGGGAGTTGGGAGAATAACCTGCTTTCTAAATGTGAAAGGACCTGAAAAAGGACATATGTGCATTGCACTTATCTTGAGTTCTTGCTTGCTTATTGTTGGCTAGTGGCTGGTTGGGATACAAGCAGACAGTAATGACCATACTTCTAAAGTGGCAGGTGCAGATGAGTACATGAGAACCTCCCTATCATCGTGTGGCCCCTGCTTGTCCAGCTCCCTCCTCGAAACCTCAATCTGCATAAGCCATGCAGGTAAGTTGAATGTTGATGAGGTGCCTGTGGGCAGCAGAGAGGCAGCCCATTTGTGTTTCTGTGTGGGAAGGAGAAAGGGAAGAGTACAACACAGCTGTTGTCATTGTAGAGGACACCTTTGAATTCTATTATGTCTTCTTTGCAAGAAAACTGACTTCATGTTCATTTGAGTGGCATGTCATCTTGAGGTCTTGTCATATCAGGATGAGAGTTTGTTTTGTGCTGCATGAACTGCCTCCACAACTGGAAGTGGAAGTGGAAGCCACCATTTTCTCTAGCATCCTTGTCACATGGACCTTGTTCCTATAACATATGTGGTATCAGTATGGTATAGTCTTGTAATGTTTATAACTTGCCAATGCCACCTACCTTCACCTTTTTGATAGTGGTGGCTATAGGTTCCTTTGCAAGAGCACAAGCACTTTTTATTGCTCTTATCCACTTGGATCACATGTTCATCTTGGAAAGTGCCTTGGACCACAGGTTCTGGCGTAAATTAGAGTCATGACTAGAGCAGATACCCGAGAAGGATGGAGAGGACCCCGATGATAGATTCCCCTACAAAACTATCTTGAAGGAATGTGATGCAGTGGTTAGACGAAAGCACCTGGTGCAAGAATCTGAGTCAGACCTCTCAAGTCAGGATTCAGATTCTTCTTCTAGTAGCTCTAGTGAAGACGAAGAAGAAAGGAGGGTGACTAAGTCTAAGGCTAAGGGGAAGTGCAAGTCTAAAAAGGATCGGTTCAAAAGGACAGATGTGCCTAGACATTCTGTAAAGGTGGAAACCCCAGAGGTGGACATCAAAAAGGAAGTCCAGGAGGCAGTGGCCGCGAGCATGATGACTTTCAAACAGGAAATTAAATCCATGTTTGAAAGCTATCCTAGGACAAATGTGTCAGTAGCTAGATCACCAGCTTGGGCACCACCCACCTTTCAAAACTCGTCTTATGGCAATGCTAGCAGCTCATATCCATCGCCAGTAGGCAGGGGTTGTTTCTATTGTGGGAAGTGCAATGACAATTTTGTTAATTGCAAGGAAAAGCAGAAGGACATCGATGATGGAATCATCCGCAAGGTCAACAGCAATATTATTTTATGCACTACAAATGAACATTTGCAGCATGGCATGTACCCTTACAAGGATACCATAAATAAAATGTTGGCTAGAAAAGAGTCAGAGATTCCAAAGGCCAATTTATACTACCTGTCAATAATGTATCCGGTGGCTACAGAAATGGCAGCGGACGATCCTGTACTTATCCTGTCCCAAGAAGTTGGAGCCCTAAGAGAACAGCAAGAAGTGTCAAATGAGAGGATAGTGCAGCTGGTGGAGGAGTTGACACAAAATGTGCAAACTCGTTCTGGTAAATCGTCGGGTTTCTAGAAGGTTCGAAGAAGGATACAAGGCAACCTGAAGTCGTTAAGACCCCGCCTGTGGTTGTTAATATACCTGAGGACCGTCATAGAAATAAGGCAGTTAAATTCAGAGAGGAAACGGAGATAATAAGGGAACAAGCAGGGTCCGAGGCAGATATAGATTCTGACGAAGATCAAGCGCGTTCCCCAGTAAATATATTAAAAAGAACAAAAAATGATAAAATCCATACAACAGTAGAAAATAATAAAGTACAAAAAGAGTTTTCTGACCTAGAGGTTCCCGAATTTCCATACCAAAATGTAACACTGTTACAACCGATACCCGCGCGCATGCCCATTCTAGCAAGTGAGCTTCCCAAAAAGTCATCGTCCTACATGCGTCAAGCTGCTGTAGAGACTAGTGTGCGACCCGGAAAAGTTGTGGAGCGACTTTTAGATATCCTGGTAACAATTTCACAAAAGGAATTGTTAGCTTTGGCACCTAGCGTGAGAGCCGACCTCCATACGTGCTTAACTACTAAGCGTCAACCAATGGAAGTCTCAACATCTGGTAAAACTGGAATACCAAGGAATGCGGTAGAGATGGAAGAAGTAGAGGACGAGGATGCACCAGGACCATGGAAGTTGAATGAAAACTGGGTCGCCATCCAGGACAGTGACCTACCTGCTCCCAAGAAAAAGCTTAAGAGTGGATTCGACAACCGAGGAGTGTGAGTAAAAGGCGGCTGGAGAATATCTGACCCCGTAACGCAATATGTAGCTACACTTGAGGCATCAGACCTACGTCGATTTGTACCAGCACGCAGTGCAGAATCATTACACACGATTTCTGGCACCATATATGGTATTGAAGTACCAGAATGCTTGCTAGATAGCGGGTCACAGATAGTATCCATGAGTCAGGAGATAGTGGAGAAGTGTGGATTAGCCTGGGATCCAGATTTGAAAATTAATATGCAGGGTGCTAATGGGGGCGTGGAATCTACTTGTGGACTTGCGAAAAACGTACCATTCCGGCTAGGAGAGATCATTATATATCTACAAGTCCATATTCTGCGGAACCCTCCTTATCAGGTACTGCTGGGAAGACCCTTTGATGTGTTAACTGCGAGTAATATCCAGAACGACCGAGTAGGAGGCCAGTTAATCACCATTACTGCACCAGTCTCGGGTATGCGGATGGTAATTCCCACACATCCTCGAGGTAAGGCACCTACAAAGCCTGCTGAGGAAGAACAAAATTTTCACTATTCAATGAATTGATAGGAGATCAAGGAGAGTTAGCAGTAAGATTTGATTGTGACGAGAATGGCCATGTAACCATTGGGGGATATTATCAACAAGAAAAAGGAAAAACATTAGAAAAAGAAGAAATATCATATGTGTATCTCCTTGCTATGGCCAAGGACGATACTATCCGGAACGTGGAGATCAAGGAAGAGGTAGCGTCGATAATTACCAAAAACCATGCTATAGGTTTAGGCTCGACTACTCAATACTTCATGGCGGCAGGCGCAAATCCTGGACAGGATCCAGTCCTGACATTTGTACCTTGGGTAGAAGGCAATATCCAAATTCCGCATGCAATCTATGATGAAGTGTGTCAGATCATTAAGGCAAAAATCGATGGCAGTATATACGAACCTTCCAATTCGTCATATAGATCAAAATGGTTTTGCATGATAAAGAAAGATGGGAAAAGTCTACAACTTGTTCATAGTCTGGAACCATTGAATAAAGTTACGATTGCTCATTCAGGAGTGCCACCCGCAACTGAGGAACTGGCCAATCACTTCGTGGGACGCACTTGTGGTGGGATATTCAACTTGTATGTAGGATATGATGAGTGAAGGTTGGATGAAAGATCCCGGAATCTTACAACGTTCCAGACGCCCTATGGTGCTTTACGTTTAGTAATATTACCTATGGGATGGACTAATTCTGTAGCAATCTTTCATGATGATGTCACCTACATCCTGCGCGATGAAATCCCCGAGTTCACGAAGCCTTACATTGATGATGTACCCATGCGAGGACCAGTGACAAGGTATGAACTGCCAAACAGGAATTATGAGACTATTCCAGAGAATTCCAATATTCGCAGGTTCATCTGGGAATATTTCCAGGGAGTCAATCAAGTGTTACAGCGAATGAAGTACGTTAATGGTACCTTTTCAGGGAAAAAGTCCATAGTTTGCACAGACGAGTTTATAGTCGTTGGACACCGGGTATCCTATGAGGGTCAACGCCCTACACACAATTGCATTAAAGACGTGCTCAATTGGGGTGATTGTACCAACTTCAGCGATGTAAGAGCCTTCCTTGGGACTGTTGTCCAAGGACGCTTGAATATTCCTAAATTCGTAGATCTTGCAGCACCATTATATGAACTACTCAAGAAAGACGCGTTATTTAAATGGGGTCCAGAAGAAAAAGCGTCACAAAAAGCACTTAAAGAGGCATTAAAGAACAATTTGCTGATCAGGAACCCCGTGTATGGCGGAAGTCAACCTTTGGTAGTGGCTATCGACACTTCATATATTGCGGCAGGATGGTTGATCTATCAACGAGATGAAATAGATCCCTCCAAGATCTACTATGTTAAATTTGGGTCGAAAGCGCTATCTCGGTGTCAATCAACATACTCCCAACCTAAGCGCGAATTGCTGGGCTGTCGAATGGTACTGGAAGAAGAAAGATACCTGTTACAGGGATGTAGAAACCTGGTGGTAGAGACGGATGCTAAGTACCTATTTGGGATGTTAAACAATCCTGGAAGGATGCCCAATGCGACCATCAACCGCTGGGTGGATTATATCTGTACCAATTTCTTTTTCACACTTGTACATAAAGCGGGTAAAACATTCAGACCTGATGGACTTTCTAGATGCAAGACTTATGAAGGGGATTGCACAGAATGGTCCTTCGATGATGAGTCGGAAGATGATGAACAACCCTATGAGTTGATCAAAGACTCTCCTCAGGATCCAGACCCTTTGGACTTAGAAACATTCATAGACGAAATCGATACACGCACTGGCTATATCAACTGTGTAGCAGAAAGTGTAGAAGATTTTGCGGATGACCTTGAGGACGTGTTGTCGGCTACGGAAAGAGAGAATCAGCTGCGCCTCAATGCCATACAGTCACCTGAATGTGGTAGTTCACAACGCACGTTTCTGCAACAATTCGTAAATGCCAGTGTCTTACCAGATACGGTACTCAAATATGACCCTACCAAAAGTGAAGCCTACCCTACAGAAATACGGACAGCTTTTGGGAATCTAATGGATAAGCGTGTGGCTGCAGTAGAGGAGTACTTGAGGAATGATGGGATACGGCCGGAGAAGATGGATAAGCGCGATTATAAACGCTTTCGCAAATTTGCAGGACAATTCGCTTTAGAAAATGATAAACTATATTTTAAAGATGGAGAAGTGCTACCCAGGCTGGTAGTGCGTCAGGAGCAACGTATGTACATGATGCGCGCGGGCCATGATGCGTTGGGTCATAGAGGAATCTATGTGACACACCGTTTGCTTAATTTGAGATTTTGGTGGCCACAAATGGAAATGGATGTTCAGTGGTATGTGTCAACTTGTCACGTTTGCCAGAAATGACAGAGGAGTTTGTTCGAATCTCCACTGTCAGTCACTGAGACACCATCGATATTTCAAGTGTTGCATGCTGACACGGTGCACATGGACATCTCCAATCAGTGCAAATATATCGTACACAGGCGATGTGCACTATCGTCATGGGCAGAAGCATGCGCAGTTTGAAATGAAACGGCAAAGACCATTGCTCAATGGCTCTTTGAGGATATCTTGTGCCGTTGGGGGTGTATACAACGCATAGTCACGGATAATGGCAGGCCTTTTATTTGGGCTTGCGAGTGGTTAACAGCGAAGTATAACGTACCAACAATCACTATCTCTGCTTACAATTCACGTGCAAATGGGATAATAGAACGTCCGCACTGGGATTTGAGACAGATGCTCATCAAATGTACGGAACCAGACTTGTCAAAGTGGTATTGGTTTTTACATCACATACTATGGGCGGACCGAATTACTATAAGGAAGTGTTGGGGCTGCTCACCTTTCTTCATGGTAACTGGCGTGCATCCAGTGTTTCCACTGGACCTACAGGAAGCCACTTGGTCAACAACACCACCCAAAGGAGGACTCATGACAACAGCGGACTTGGTTGGTTTAAGGGCCAGGGCGTTGGCTAAGCATGTGACACATGTGGGAGCCATGCGGGAGAAAGTGACAGCGGAGAAGATTAAGCATGTTCAGAAAATGGAAAAAGATATAGTGCATAAAGTTAGAGACTGGGTTTTCAAGCCTGGTGATCTCATTTTGGAACAGAACCCCACAATTGGTAAATCGGCAAATCTAAAGAATGCAGCGCGATATAACAGACCCTTTGTCATCATAGCACGTTCCAAGGGTGGTAGCTATATCCTCGCTGAGCTAGATGGCTCTCCTTACCATAAAAAGATTGCTAGACATCGTGTCATTCCATACTTAGCAAGGAAAAGGATTGAGTTATCTAAGCGCATTCATGAGATGATCGCCATCTCGGCTGAAGGTCTTAATAAACTTTTAGAAGTGCCTAAACCATTAAAGGATCTCCCCAATGATCTTCAGTTCCAAGATGTCCACTTAAAGGGGACTCTCGAAGCGTCAGACGATGAACCAGATAATCGGGGTGAAGACGAAGAACTACTAGTCAAGTCATTACTGATCAGTCTTGATTCAAACTATGAAGCGCATTGTCAAATGGTCCACTGCCTTAACGAGGCAATGGAATAGAGGCGACCAATCATCACATTATGTTCGGTATGCTACTTCACATTTGTATCTACTTATGTAAGTACATACTGGCAGAACAAGCGTAAAGTCCTTCTATATCTAACTATGAAAACTATACAAAAAACATAGAAAAATATAAAATTATTTACACTCAGATGACCTTTTCTGCAAAGATAAGATAGGATAAGGAAATAAGCACAATGTCTCATGCGAAAGGATGGGGGCACATACTAGTTGGCAATAAGCCCAGGGTTCAAACAAGAAACATCGTCTGCCACCTTTTGCAACTGAATCCAACTCCACTCGGCCTGGTTGGCGGCGTCCATCATACTATTCAATCAGTGTAAGGCCATGTGATCTTGATAAGTGACCATCTGGCCACTGGTCCACATAGAGTTGGCATGATCTGCAATGCCATGGGCCCAGGCAACAACTCCATAGGGTGACTCTGGGAACATCACATTAGTAAGCCAGTGGCGGGACCAAGAAAGGAGTACTCACTAGGCATGGCGGGTTCAGGCTTGGCGCACTTGCGGAACAACAATGACTCATACCGACGATAGGAGGAACTGGCACGATCTAGGCCTTGCAGGGTGCTATACAGGAGGACCACTGTCTCGGGACGAGCACTAGACTCGGCCTGTACCTACAAGCAAGCAGTTAGTGAATACTCAAAGGATACACAGGCGAATGCACGTACGGACGCAGCTGGAGTGGCTGGACCAGTTACCACAGGTGTAACAATGGCAATAGCGTCGTCCATAAACATGGACTGCATTGAATGGACGATGAAAGTGATAATTTGATCAGTAAACATAGAGTAATCAACTTCGTCATCTAGTAAATACCTCAGCAGTGCTAGTGGTAGGGCCAGGAACAGGGGCCGTACCAGTGGACGCGATGGACTCCAGACCAGGCATCTCGACATTGGTATCAGTATTGACGATGGCAGCACCCTTGCCACAAGTCCCACACTAAGAAACATCCAGGATAAGTCAGTTTGATCTAAAGACGAGCGCGTTTGAGTGTGTGTACCTTGCGCTTAACCATAGTGGCTGCAGACGGCACGAGCGTAGCCAGAACCGCCGGGGGAACAGACACTGGCTCGTCGGGAACAGTGATAATGGCAGTAGCGCGAGCCTCGCGAATTGCATGGATCACCTTGCAAGCTGACTGGACAACCTCATAATCGTCCTGAGAAAATGGAATATGACGCTTCTCGAGTTGGTTATAAACTTTGTGCAGAGTAAAGACTGCCTCCCTGTAAGGGGGTTCCATAGCATCATCGCTATGACCCTTCGCATAAGCCTGTAGGTGAGCCTATAAGCATGCACAGAAGCGTTAGTTCATTATACATGGTCAGGTCAGTTCAACAACGGTGGAGGACGTACGATACGAGGCGTGGCGTCGGCCAACTCGGTCAAAATCTCCTCTCCGATGTTGCAAGAAGCATCCGACAAGGCAGTAAGCACGTCGTTGGCGACGAAGCACAACTTGTTACTAGTGGCAAGAAAAGCAGAGGCGGTTTCGAAAGATGACATCAAAGGAAGCAGTGAGTAGAATGCTGAGGAATTCTGTTGGACCATCCAGTGTCGACCCACCTTTTATACCCTACAGCTACATCTCCCAATTCAGGCTCTTCCTCATCGTTTGTCCAGTAACACGAGCGAAAATTCCCCTAAGTCCCACAAAAGACGCGCCATGTGCTTTGGTGCGCACGGACCAGGAATGTCAGAGATTGTCTGTCGATCACCGAGGATGGTGTAGATCTATGCGAAAGAGGTGGGGGGGTTTAGTCAGAGAATTTGGAACTTGGGTCATGCATATATTTCAACTTAGAAAAATAACACTTCAAAGCATACACACACATCAGGAACAAAAATCATATTTTGGTACTATCTACGGGCAAAGAAAAACCATATTGTACATAAAAATGCACAAGCCAAGTAGTAGTACAGGGACAAAATTAACATAATATGAATTAAAAAGGCCGTCCGGCACCTGGGACTGTAACTTTGGACCCATCCTCCAGGATCTCGTAAGCGCGACCAAATGGCACCAAGGAAGGAAAGGCAGCAGCTTGGAACTCCAGCAGTGCATCATCATAGAAAGCCAGTGGAACAACCTGAGTATTGGCAGCCGGAATAATGAAACCTCCCAAAGACTGGTTGGTGGCAGCCAACTCACGAGACAAAGACTGTTGCAATGCACCCTCCAGGCATGAGACCTCAGCAACGGAGGGAAGAGAAGCACTGTCAATAAACTCGGCAAGTTCTATGAGTTCCTCAAATTCCTTGACGGTGTAATCATCATGGAAGAATCCAGTGGCCATTAAATGAGCAAAGCTGTGTCTTTTGACATATGCATGCAGCTGCTGGACCATAGTAACACGATAGTGAGTACACTTCATGAAGTCGATGGAATAGCGAAGTGTTGAGGTATGACAGGCCAAGTCTGCTGCATCGATAGCGCGTCCTAACTTGGCAATTCCTGTGAAAACACATATCAGGCTTAGCAAAGAGAAAAGGCAAAGAAAGCAGATGATGATATTATTCATTGGTGGGGTGTAAGTAATTTCACTTATATTATATTGTACCTACTAATTATCATTTTTGTAGCATCAGAGCAACATGATATATCTGACACTGAAGTGTATGGCACACGATTACCTTGCGATTCAAGGATCTGCGACACCTTCTGAAAGGGCATTTAGTAGTGGAGGAATTACTGATGTTGTTCTTACCAGGAATAGACGCCAAACCAGCGCTATGGGCAAGAGCAGTCTGAAAAGCAGCCATGGGTGGAAGCACCTGGCGGCTACACTGACCGCCCTGGAAATGCTTGCAGAATCGACAGCAGACTCCGGTAGTATTAGCACCAGCCTCACCAGCGCAGTCCAAGGAATGGGTGTCACAGGCTACACAATTTTCAGTACCTAAGGCGGTAAGCGCCTCTTCAAGAGACTCATACAAGCGCTCACTCCTCAAAGGAGCACCAGCTGTCATATGGGGAAGATCCTCCTGTCGACGAGTAGCTTTGGTGGTTTTGCGGGGTGCAGTGCTAGCACTCTTACCAGAACGCATTTTGGACACAGATGTAGGACCCCTCGACATACTTTTGGTGGCAGCAGTCGCGGTTTTCTTGGACACGGAAGGATGTGCAGAGCGGCGAGGCGAGTTGGAGGAGGCAGCTCGGGAACCAGAAGCTAGACAAAAATGAGTATCAGACAAAGAGGGATGTCAGAGAAAGAGGGGACAGACCAGGTCGATAAGACCCACTGTCATCAGCCAATTCATCCTCCTCCTCGGACTTGGCAGAGGAAGACTCCTCATCCTCTTCTGGTACCACTTCAATAGGGGCAGTGGCATCCTCTGCAGCCATAGTTTCGTCTTTATCATCCTCATCTACCTCAGAGGGTGTGCCAGGCTGCATATCGACTTCCATCGAGTCATCCAGGTCCGATACCAGAGGATTTTGAACCATCTGCTCATAAGAGAGGTCATTCTCAGCAACCAACGTCATGTGCTGACGATGAGATGCTGGGGGAGATACTGCTGGAGTAACAATATGAGGCAGTGATTTGACCACCTCAGGTGCAACAGGTACCGGAGGGCGGGACTGACCAAGTAATCCCGCTGTGAGAACTGTAAGGTAGTTAGATCAATGACTACCAAGTAAAGCACAGAAAAGCCACTCATGAGCTGCGGGAGTACTAGAATTGGCCATCCCACTGGACGCAGGAGTAGAATCCTGGGACCTGGAAGAAGATGAAATCACAGCACGAGGGGACATGAGAACCTCGAAAGTCTTCCTTCCAGGTGGACCACCTTTACGGCCTGTAAAAAACTCAGTGAAAGTTAGCCAAACAACAAGAGGGACGTCAGCACATACCTTTGACGAAACCCCGCTTGGGTAATGGAAGCGGTGGGGCATGCATAGGCGTGGGCAAAGGGTCCCGGTCAGACAGTGCCATCTCCCGCTCGGCATTAGGCGACAGAGGGGTCATGCCAGCGAGGTCTTGAAGGGCTTTGGTAGCATCACAATCCACGGGGGTCTTGGGAGCTGAATGGTTGAAAGGAGGCATGAGTAGACGCGAGAAAGCAGCAGTAAAAGAGGGGAATAGCAAACGAACAAAGCCTATCTACCCCTCCTGGCGAGGGTTAAATACTCAGAACACATGAGTGGACCCTGAGGATCCAAGACAAATGAAGGGAAAACTGTACCTTCTTTGGAACCTTCGAATGATGCGGCGACTTGCATTTAAGCTTTGAGGGCGCACACGCGTAGCTAAAGCTTAGGGACCTATCAAAGACTGAGGACAGTCATTTGTTGGTGGGGGGGAGATGATACGCCTGACGGACGTACAACGTATATAAGCATATTTTTGCTATATCTACATAATATAAATCACTCACTTGCGATCACAATTGGATTACCTAAGCGTTGGAGTGAGGTCCGAACTGCCAATGATCATGCTATTTATAGTCACCACCACTAAGGACATAGTAAACAGATCTAAAAGCAATAGTGATTATAGTAAGGGATTAGCAAGAAAGCGTGTATATAGAACCCCAGTGGCACTTGATCCACCATAATCACACGGTAACGCGACGCGTCCAGGTCACGGGATGGTTCCGGCAGCGCAACTTACCCAAAGAAGCCTACAGCGTCAAGGTGCCCATCAAGCGCCAACAGCCATTGCCGCAACTCTGGACTCAACCCAGATCAGTCCTCGGCATCTTGCAAATGAGATCTCACCCTGATCTACTGATCGAAGCGAACAGACCATATACCCGAAGCCATGGTTGCCGATGGTTCTATCTTTAGGCCCGCGGTGTGACAGGGCATCTAAGACCCGCACATCAGCCAATAAGCGCGTCTCTATTATCACGCATGCCCGCCCCTTTCGAGGAGCTAAGTCCAATGCTCTCCTATCCAGACCTTCATGCACATCCCTCTGCCCAGCGTCGTAGTTAATTACCTTATCTAGACATCTGCCATACCTGTACAGTACCTTTACAGTACCTAAGAACTCCGCTTTTCCAGTAGTATATAAGACTTGCAAACCTGCTCATGTAGAACCAAGCAATCCTGTATTGATTCCTTCCGCTATCAGTGCTATTTAGCATATTCGTGACAATCTATTCAATTTCCGAGTGTAAAAACCCAGTGTGATCTAAGCCCTCCCAGGACCTCAAAGAAGCTTAGTTTATTATTAGTGATTACAAGCGTTATAGATTACAAGTGAATATTATAGTGTGTTCATCCCTCCCTTGCCCGGAATTACCTTGGGTATTCTGAAGATATTCCCCTGGACTTGCCCCTGCTTGATTGTTAGCAAGAGTAAGTGACGACCTTTACATAGTTTCGTAGCTATTACTCCCTAGTAACCCTCTTTGCCCTTTTAACTGTATACCACATCAACAGATAAATTATACTAAATAGGTATATTATATCATATTTCTCAAGCTCTTTATGCTCCCCCCCCCTTCCATGTGAATTTCATATGAAGTTCTGGTGAAATTCATGTGAACTTTTAGCCCATTATTTTTTCGATTTTTAGGTGAGAACACTGCAAATTATTTCGTGTGAATTTCACATGAATTTCACCAGAACTTCATATGAACTTCACCTATTCACATGAATTTCAGGTGAAAGATTCATGTAATATTCAGATGAATTTTCACATTCTGGATTTACTTTCACTCTCAACGTGTGTGAGATTCATGTGAGATTCAGGTGAAATTCACATGAAATGTGAATGGAGCATTACTCTTACTATATATAGTATAGTGCAATAAAAAAAGAGCATTCATAGCAGTGTTCAAACACAGCACCTTGCAAAACCTGAAATTAATTTCCCATGAGTTGGTGAACTAACTGCTAGGCCATACAGCCTTACTTTCCAAAAGAACTATATGCTATATAACCATCATATGCTCTCTACCCCCACCATAGTTTTTGCTCAATGTTGAAAAACTTCCCACATGTTCGCTGTTGTGCCATGCATCCCCCACTTTCCTTCCACACCACCACCACCACCATCACCACCACCACTGCTGTCATCCTGTTCCCCCTGTTCCTCCTATTTAACCCCATGGCATAGAGTGCCACATTTATTGCTATTGGTAAGCTTATATATATTGACATTCATTCTCACTCTGTATTTTTTTTAGAATTGACTACTTCTCCATAAGTGTCAGCCAATTTGGATCATAAAAAGCCCAGGTTTTATGAAAAAGTGATCACAAAATCCCTGACTTCCATGATCACTGCTAAAATCTAATGGTATTCATTATTATTAATGAATGTATGAGTGATCAAAGGTGATCATTAGATGTTATAATAGTGTATGATGGATATTAAAGGGCATATTGACTACTAATGAATACTAATGAATGTGAAAGTGATTTGGTTCTGGAACAAGATCTGTTTCCATTGCATTATTGTTACACTTTTTCCATCTCAACCCCGCCAGACTACCTCTTTTGCACATGACCCTTCTATTTATATCTTTTAGCTTACCGATCCCTTTCTATTTATAACTACATACTTACTCATCATCCCTGACCCCGCTCCTCTGGTTTGTCATACTACAAGCATGGACTTCTCTTATCTCCTTGGACTTGCTTACTGATATGCTGCGCATTTATTTATAGACCTCTGCCGAGTCATGGCAAGTCATGGACTCTATTTATAGTAGCATACCTTTCTGCGAATGGACCATGCTTCTTTTGTATAAATAGCACATGTATTCCAATCAAGCTTCTTCAGCTTGATCTTAGTTTAGCTATCATCCAATATAGCTGGCTAATCCCCTCTATCCCCTTTGAGAACACCTCAGACCCAGAACACCGCTACTTCATATTTGCTCTTCAAGTGTTACTGTGAAGACGCCACAAAGTCCATTAGTGTATAATTTATGTTATAACTGTTTAGACTTCGACTCTGTCATACGACTTACAAGTGTAGTGACGAGTCACATGATTATTATATCACAAGACCAGAAGACATCATGAGACCAGCTCAGATCATAACAATTATCATCCATATCTGCATATTCTGTATTTTCAGAGGACCTGACACTGACCCACATTCTCAGTAGAATCCAGTGAGATTCTCATGAGACTCTCTGATACTCCAGTGAGAATCCAGGTTAATTTTAGTGATAGTACTGAGAGTGTAGAGAGAGTTTACTGAGAATGTACTGAGACTACACTGAGAAAATGAACAATTTTCATCTCACTAAAATCTCACCAAATTCTCATTGGGTGAGAGTCTCAGAGAGTCCAGTGATACTATACTGAGATGAATCTCAGAGAGTCCAATGAGAATCTCCTGATAGTAAGTCACTGGACTCTCAGTACATTCTCTGACATTGAACTCTGTTGTCACAAGTTCCCACACAACATTAGTACACATCAAAAAAGTCACGTGACCGTGCGAAATGGTCCGTGCAAAGAGGTCACGTGACACGGCCCATGCGTTATCCGTATCCGTTTTCGGCTCCTTTACGTAATGTCACGTAACATGGTCCGTGCGCAAATGGTCTGTGCGTCGTGACATGGTCCATGCGTTTTCCGTATACGTTTTCGGCTCCTTCGCGTAATGTCACGTGACATGGTCCGTGCGCAAATGGTCTGTGCGTGGTTTTGGATTTGGTGGAGTTATCCGGACTGGTTACTCGCTCCTCTCCCCACTTTCCCCCCCTTCGCCCTTTCCCACCCTTTTCCCTCAACTCGCTTCCTGCCTCTCTTCTCTCTCTTGTCTCTCCGCGCTGTGCATCTGGAATGTGACGGAGGGCTGAAGGTTTCGTCGTTGGGGGGCATATTAATAAGTAAGTCTTTTTTTTATGTTTCATTCATTCGTTCTCGCTCGTTTTTTTTTTAGAAACAGAGTTGTATCTTCGATGACACCATATACTGGTACACGCGTGGGCGATTCTGTCACGTAGCGCAAACGCTGATTCGTTCTCGACGCGCCGCGCAACGTTCTCTCCCCCCTCCTTTCCGCTCGTTTCGTGTACGGTCTTCCTTTCTCCGTCTGTGCGTTCCCCCTCCTCCCTGGATGCGAATACCTACCCTCTCACTATGTTCACGTTGCGTCGACTGTGTGCCGCCTTTACCCCTCCGTCTGCGCGTTCACCCCCTCGTCTCCCCCGGATGCGCATACCCCCCTTGTTGTGCCGTGCAACATCATCACGTTGACTGTGTCCCGTCTTCCCCCTCCTTCAGCGCGATCCCCCCCCGGATGCACATACCCCCCTCTCATTCTGTTCACGTTGCGTCGACTGTGTCCCGTCTTCCCCCTCCGGCTGCGCGTTCACCCCACCCCCATCTGCAACTTTGCGTCGACTGTGCCATCTTCCCCCTCCGTTTGCGTGTTCACCCCCCCGGATGCACATACCCCCTCTCGTTATGTTCACATTGCGCCGTGCAGCGTCGTCGCTTTGACCGTGTCCCGTCTTTCCCCTCCATCTGCGCGTTCCCCCCCCCTGGATGGCACATACCCCCTTTCGTTACGTTCAGGTTGCGCCGTGCAACGTCGTCGCGTTGACCGTGTTCCGTCTTCCCCCTCCATCTGCGTGTTCCCCCCCGGATGCGCATACCCCCCATTCGTTATGTTTACGTTGCGTCGACTATGTGCTGTCGGCGCGTTCACCCCCCCGGATGTCCATATCCCCCCCCCCTTGCTATGTTCTCGTTGCGCCGTGTGTCGTCTTCCCTCTCCATCTGCGCGTATCCTCCCCTTGCTATGTTCTCGGTTCACTGTGTCCTGTCCTCTCCCCTCTGTCTGCGTGTACCCCCCCTCGCTATGTTCTCACTACACCGTGTCCTGTCCTCTCCCCTCTGTCTGTGTGTACCCCCTCCCCCTCGCTATGTTCTCGTTGTGCCTGTTGTGTCTTCCCCTCCGTCTGCCCATACCTCCCCTCACTATGTTCTCGTTGCGCCATGTGTTGTCTTCCCCCTTCTGTCTGCGCATTCCCATACATCTTAGTGTGTGGGAGAATTTTTTGTCTTTCTCTGCTTCGGCAGAGGCTTTTCCTTTTGGTCCTGTGGTATTCTTGTCCTGACAGTTGTCAGTTGACGAGAACAGCAGGACCTATATGGAAACTTAAGTGAATTATTCTCACATACTATTTATAAGTTGAACCTTGTGATGTCTTGCTGTATCTAATATATAGAAGCACCTATGTTGTAAAGTTCCTTCCTTTCCCCCCTCATCAAAGTACATCACTTAACTTCTGCTTTATTGTACTTCAATCTCCATGCCTCCTAGAGCTCTCAGATCTGCTACAGCTGCTGCTGCTGCTGTTCCTGCCAGTTCCACCAGGTCCAGGTCCAAAAATTCTGGCACTTCTGGAGCAGTAAAGTCTCAAGCTCCTAGTTCCAGATCCAAGAGAGGTGGAGCTAAGTCAGGAGAAGTTAGTAAAGGTGGGAGAAAAGGGAAAGGGAGAAAGAAGGTTGTAAGTGAGAGTGAGGAGGAAGAGGAGGAGGAGGAGGAGGAGGAGGAGGAGGAGGAGAAGGAGGAGAAGGAAAAGGAAGAGGTGGTGATGGCTGAGGGGGGAGCAGAGAGTGAGGAGGAAGAAGTTGAAATTGAAGAACAGAGAGAAGTGGTGATTAAAAAGAAGAAAACCAAGTAAGTAAAAGTTACTTCATGATTTTAGTGATTTTATACATTCATAGAATGACATCTGTTCAACGTCTTGAAGAAGACCAGCACAATGATGCTGCTGGACCACCAAAGAAACTAACAAAGTACATTTTTTTGTTTATTTATATATATTTCTAATATTTTACTTGATTTCAGTGCAGAAAGAATCTTAGAAGATAGCAACATCTCAGTTGCTCCACCACCTCACTACCGTGAACGTTCAGGAACAGTTACACCTGCATCTATTATCCAAGCATCTGCTCCTCGGGACTCATTTAACTTTCTGTCCATTAATATGGATGACCTATTCAATGATGATGAGGGTGCATCAGTATTTTCACATGCAAGGTGGCCTCTCCAAATTCAAGAAGAAATGGACTCTGAGAATCATGATATTACTGAAATTACTCCCCGTAAATCTGCTGATAAAAGGAGAAGACCTGAGTCTCCTGAGTCTCCTACTATGAGTTCTACTAGCCATTCATCAAAAGTTAGCAGAAGATCAATTTCACATCGCTCTGCATCTAGTCAGTCTACTTCAAGCCAATCTGCTTCCAGGACTTCATCTAGAAGTTCTATCTCTGAGTCTGATAAATCAACTCAAAATGAATTACTGCATGATCCAATGCAGTTTCAAAATTTTATGAGACAATATGAGGATAGTTCTGAAGAGGATATGTCTTTGGATCTTCAAGGTGCCTCAAGAATTACTGGTGGACATAGTCGCCAAAAAGCAGTTGGAAATAATTACAATATTGGAGATAATGATGCAATGTCAGAAATTGCATCTGATGCAATTTTAACTACTGGAACTCTTTATATCTACAATGATTTTTCAGCTGCTGATCCAATATTCTCATTTCGTAAAATTGAAATTCAAGTTCATTTATATAAGATTTTACAATACATTGGACAAAAGTATAAGTCAATTCAAGTGTCCAACCCATATATCTTTTTATGGGAAAGTGAAGGATGGAACTTTGCTGGTCAATATTCTGAATTATTAAATGATACAAATCAGCAAGTAGAATGGAATCTGGATACAAATAAAAATACATATTGTAAGATTTTACTTGTAAGTTACAATTTATTTCAGAAGTAGTGCATAATTTAATTGGAATTTAGGATGGTTTTGGCACAACACAAACATCAAATATATCTAGTGTTCCATCAGATTCTAATGAAGGTGCTTCAACATCTTCCACATCTAAGTTAAGAGATACAACCTCAGATCAGCAAAAGTTGATCAATTTATTCAAAGTTCCCAATGCTTTACGTGACCATACTGTTTCAAATATACGTTTATCCTATGCTAAATGGTTATTTATTGAGAATATTATTAAGCAACTTCCATCTATGATTTCTAGTGGAAAATGGAAAGACAAATTGCCTGGTATAAATGTTGTTGCACCAATATTTATGTCAGTACCAGCATATTATAGATGGAAAGGAGTGTTTACAAAACTTCATTTGCACACTCAAATGAATCTTTGGCTTCAAGGGAATGAAGACATCTCTGACTATGAAGTTTGGAAAGGAAAGACACAAACCCAAGAAACTTTGAAGGCTATTCTTCTGAAAATTGAGAAACAGCAGAAGATTGCTAAGAAAGATGCAAAGGAGACTTCTGAAGATGAGGAGTCTTCTGATAATATGAAAAGCAAAGATAAGGGAAAAGGAAAGGGAAAAGAAAGAGTGAGAGAAGCAACTAAAGGAAAAGGGAAGGAGAAGGAGAAAAGGAAGGATGGAAAGAGAAAGAAGAATAGAGAGAATCGAGACCTGTAAGAATTTCATTCAACTGCTTTTTGTTTATATCCAGTTTCAATATTTTATCTGTTATATGTATGCATACTTTCAACAAGTATGTATTGCTTGTACAATTTTTTTTTTTCAACTTAGGTCCTACTTTCAACAGTATGGACTTGTACAATATTTCTTTTTTCAACTTAGATCCTACTTTCAACAGTATGGACTGTACCACATTTCTTTTTCCAACTTAGATCCTACTTTCAACAGTATGGACTGTAAGTTCTATATTAGTTGCTTTTGGTCTTGCATTCTTTCAACAAGTATGCAAGATTTGTACTATATCTTACTTCAACAGTATGGACTTGAGGTTTTCCATATATACCTGTTACTTGTTTTATCTTCATTAGTATTTATCTCAATGTTGTATTTTCAACAAGTACAACATAGAGCAATTCATATTATGTTTTACTTATACTTTCAACAAGTATCTCATATGTACATTATAAACTTAAACTATTCTTCCCTTGTGTTGTAGTTCAAATACATATCTCTTGTTGTGTTTGTTTAATTTTGCAAGGATAATAAGCTAACTTAAAATTCTGTAGTTTCTGGCACTCTATTATTTGGCTTTTCATATTTTATGCCTTTATATCATGCATTCCAAAAGCATGGGCATCTCCAGCACAAGATCCATTTCCAGAAATAGCATTTTCAGATTTTTCAGAATTTATCACCAACAACTTCCATGAAGACATCACATTAGCAGTGGTACTCAAACTGATATTCACATTAATAAATAATACAGATCTATTGAATCTTCATGGATACCAAAAACAAGTGTACAAAAAACCTACAACAAGTTGGATTAATGCTCTTATTAGAGTTCTACAAAGAGATGTAAATGATAAAATTAATTATCTATTCACTGAAGATGAATTTGCTGCTGCTGGAAATTTAACCAATATACAGAAAATAAATGCATTGGGCTCAAAACTTGATTCATTTGCAACAATTTTAGCACTTGATCCAATTATAAAAGGTCATCCTCTAAACTCTGTAGAAACTACAGAAATTGAACCAGTCTTTACTATTTGTCCAAGCCGTTATACTTGTTCAAAACAATCATGTAATCAAGCACCACTTTACCAAGATGTTCGCAAACGAGATGTTTCACATGTAACACTTATAAAAGGAATGCATCCTTACAGTAGTGCCTATGTTCTGAAAGGGAAATGCAAGCGTTGTAATTCATTTTACTATGCAGATCATAAAAGTGTAAAACATGCGAATGGCACACGTATAAAAGGATTAAAAAACTCTGCAAAATATGTAAAGCTTGGACAGCAAGTCTGGGCAGACAGATGCTACACAAATGTTGTTCTACAAGGAATTTACTATTTTCATGCATCTACAGCTGCATTTACAGAATTTTGGAATGAATGCTTTAGAGAATCAGCATTTAAACTGTCTCGCAGACAAACTTGGCAAGCATTCGTTTCTGAAAGTACAAGACAAGTAGCTACTTACAATGACAAAACACTTGTTATAACTTCTGATGAACGTAATATACAAGAGTTGACTAGAAAAGCATTTGAAACACTTGGACAGGAAGGAATTATTGCATGTGCTAAAGATCATTCATGTAGTGAATGTACACATGAATATAAAAGTACTCCAGACAGAATAACTGATGATACTCCAGCAGCAGTAGCTGGTATTGATGAAAATCAAACAGTTCCAATTTTACAAGGTGAAGATGCTGATCAATCCATGAGAGAGGAAATAGAAGCTAGAGCACTTTCTCGGCAACAAATTCAACAAATGAACAGGACAACCAATAATATGGATGTTGATAATGAACTGTCTAGTGATTCATCTAGTGATTCATCTAGTGAATTATCCAGTAGAGTACCAAATACAAATCAATCAAATCAAACTGAAAAACCAATAGTAAATATGGTTGTTATGGATGGAATCATTATGGGCCCAAGACATTGTGCATATGAGAACTGTGATAACAGTTTAGAAGATGAGAAAACAGGTGTATTTTGTATATATCATCAAGCTATACGTGGTCACTTATGTCATATAAAATCATGTAACAACCCTAAAGAACAAAACTCTAAAACATGTATTAATCATCAGTCACGATGGCACAACCATATTGTAAGATTTGGTCGACAAACACTTTTAGGAATAAGAAGACTTATTCGAAGAAGTGAAGAGGAACGAGTAGATTGGCTTCCTCGCATAAACCGGCAGGTGATGCCTCATGATGATGCTCCTGCACCACATGAGGAGCGAAACCATTACTTTACTGCTCCTCGATTTTACTGTGTTGAAACATTATGTGCACCATGTGGAGCAGTCATTGCATGGACCAAGTTTACAAAATCTGAGGGACCTGGAAATATTATGAGATTTTTAGATCATGTATATCCAACTCTTGAATCTCGTCCAAGTTATGTCTGTATTGATAAAGCATGTGTAGTGCTAAAAAATGCTGTGCTAAATGGTGCATGGAGAATCTGGAGTCTAACAACCAGATTTATTGTTGATTCATATCATTATATTAACCATAGAACAACTGATTATACATGTCGTAAATGGTGCAACCCAGCACCTTTAAATGGATCTGCACCTAACTTGGTTGTAGTGGAAAATGATATTCATGGAAGACCACATTATAAAAGAGCCTTCAATACTCAGGTAAGAAGAAATTCATATAAATACAGAACTTTATTTAGTATTTACATACAGGCTTGTGAGCAACTAAATGCATGGCTTGGAGGATATCAAAACATGCTTAACAGAATGACTGTCATTAACTTCAACTGGACTATACATGCACTTCTATTTATACATACACAAAAGGTTATTAAGAAGCAGCTTGAAAGAAACAATAGTACTCAAGATGATGAAGATCTTATGGAAGATGAATCTGATAATTCTGATTTGGAAGAGGAGGAAGTAGAAGAGGAAGCAGAAGAGGAAGCAGAAGATATATATGACAGAGAGGAAGCAGCAGATGAATATGACAGAGAAGAGGATGAGGGTATAGCAGATTATGGATTGGATATTGATGTCTAAGTTCTTTGTATTTGCTAATTTTCGCATCTCAACCCCCTCAGTTATGTCTTTCCACCTCTATGTAGTTTTTTCCTTCTATTACTTCATTTCCACCTTTTCCCAAGACTCACTTTCTTCACTTCTCTCACTTCCTATCTTTAAACACAATTTTTATTTGCTCCACTGACTTGTCATGTTAAGAGCATGGACATATTCATATTTCTTATCTTGTTTTGATTTTTATTGCACCTCTGATGAGTTATATCAAGTGCATGGACTTATATCACAAATATATAGCTGAATGTAATAGCTATTTGTTGTATCATAATGACAAGTTGTAAGATAACTTTAGAAACTCTCCAAAAAAAATGTATATATTTCACTTTATATGCATATTTGAGAAATGAGAGTACAGTGAGAGTACAGTGAGAGTACAGTGAGAGTACAGTGAGACTTCAGTGAGACTACAGTGAGATTATAATATATTTGAGGTTGGCAACAGTTTTACAGTGAGAATACAGTGAGAATACAGTGAGAGTACAGTGAGAGTACAGTGAGAGTACAGTGAGAGTACAGTGAGAGTAGTCTCACTGAGACTACTGATTGTGTGATGAGACTCTCACTAAATTCTCGATAGTGTGGTGAGACTCTCACTGGATTCTTGATAGTGTGGTGAGACTCTCACTGGATTCTCGATAGTCTAGTGAGAGTCCAGTGAGACTCTCGATAGTCTGGTGAGAGTCCAGTGAGAGTCCAGTGATAACTGTGGGAGAGTGCAACATACTGTATTTTCAGCATCTTCTTGTAATATTGGTACAGTGCGATTTTCATCTATTCCAACTACTGTAGCATTGTCATCAGCATTAATATGATCAGCTGTTGCTTTATAATCATGTGTGCATTCTTTATATGAATGGTTCAAAGCATCTCCAATAATACCTTCTTGTCCCAACTTCAAATATGCTTCTTTAGCTATTTGCTGTATTAATAAATTGTCAGGCATCACTAGAGTTTTATTCATTGAAACAGATATCTGTCTAGTTGTTTCATGTATGAAGGCTTTCCATATTTGCTGTCTTGAAATAGGTGGGTACTCATTTTCATCACCTTTTAAAAATGTATAATTCCAGAACTCTGTATATGCAGCAGTTGATGCATGAAAATGATATACAGAATTGACAACCATAGTTGTAAACAATCTATCAGCCCAGATACTTTTTCCAATTTTAATATATTTTGCTTTATTGAAAATCATGCAATCTTTAGGACTAACATCTGGATTACGTTGTGAAGTTTCAGAGTTGGAAGGAGTGGCAAGACTTTTATGATCTGCATAATATATAGCTTCACATTTTGTGCAAAATCCAGATACAATCTGAGCATTTTCATATAGTTTAATTCCCCTTATAAGTGTAACTTTTGTTCTATCACATTGATGAGTATTGATATGTAATGCTCTTCCAATACAAGGTTTTTCAGGTGTTGAACATGTGATGCGAGCAGGACCAATAAGCAGTACTGGCTCAATTTCACTAGTAGAAACAGGTTTCAAAGGTTGTAAAATTTCTCCTTTTCTTTCATAAGGGTCTAAGTCCAATATAGACAACAATCTATCTAGCTTTTTAGAAATTACAGATGTTTTTGATGACCCTAAAATTTCTGGCCTTTCATATGAATTAAATAGCTGTGTATCCTTCATTTCTGCAGAGTTAATTTTTACATCTAAGTGAGTTTGTATAGCAGTAGCAAGTGCTTTAATCCATCCATTAGTAGTTACAGAATATTCATTTTCATGTATGGAATGTTTTGCTCATGCATGGAGGTTAAGAATATCAGTGTTATTCAGCAATGAGAACAGAATTGTCAACACAGTTGCCAAAGTAATATCTGAACTGAAATTGAGATTAATAAATTCAGCAAACAGCTTGAATGGAATATTTGGAAATGGATCTTCAGATTGAACTGCATTTACTTGAGGTATAAAGGATAATAAAACACATATTGTCCATATTTTAAAATAAAGCAGGTAGGTTGAGCTATAAAAAATAGAAAGTTTTATTAGAAAATTGTTCTCACAATTCACAGAATCACAACAAAATTTATAGCCAGCATATAGCTGTTGAAAGCCAATAGTTGTACATACATGAAGTTAAAAATACTGTTGAAGTATTCCAACTCTACATAAAATGAAGAGTAGCAGAAACATTCAGCTACTGAAACCAAATAATTGTACATACATGAAGTTGAAAATACTGTTGAAACATTTCAACTCTACATAAAATGAAGAGTAGCAGAAACATTCAGCTGTTGAGAGCAAATAATTGTACATGAAGTTGAGAAGTATTCCAACTCTACATAAAATAAAGAATAGTAGAAATATTCAGCTGTTGAAAGCAAATGATTGTACATGAAGTTGAAAATACTGTTGAAGTATTCTCAACTTTACATAAAATAAAGAAATACAAAATCAATGGCTGTTGAAAGCCAATTACTGTACAAGAATTGAAAATACTGTTGAAGTATTCCAATCCACAACAATAGAATAAAAACAAAAACCCAACTATTGAAAGCAAGTAATAACAAAACTCTTACAATTTTTTGGACTTTCCCTTGTCCTTCTTGTGCGACTTCTTACTCTTTCCCTTTCCTTTATTTTCACTCATATCTTCTTGATCTTTCTCCTCCACCCCCTCCTCATTATTATCTGTCTCACCCTCTTCTCTTTCCTTGCCCTTTGCCTTACTTTGTTGATTTTTATGATCTTCAGCTGCTTCAGCTGCTGCTTCTTTGCCTTTTAAAATCTCATGTAAGGATGAAAATCCTGGCTTCTTAGATCCCCAGACACTTTTCTTATCAACTCCACCTTTATTTTTCAACCAAGATACCATTTGTGGAGAGTCGTGGCTTTCAATTTGATTGATCACTCCTGGTAAGCTGCTGGACAACGAACTGTTTAGTGAGCAGGGGTTCCATTGAGTGCATTTGGAATCATCATTGGCATGTGAGATCATTAAATTAATAAATTTGGGATCAATCAATGAAATCAATCCTTATGTAGTTTGAAATCAATTCCAGTTCAATGAGAAATCATTAGGAATCATTAGAGTGAAATAAATGACAATTAGAAAAGAAATCAATAGAAATAAATGTGCAATCAATGAGAAATCAATCAAAAATCAATCAAAAATCAATGAATAACTCGAAATTGTTAGGTACCCAACTACAGGATATACTAAGTAGTGGGGTGGTTAACTACATACATACATTTACTTTATCTACTAGACCATAAGTCCTTTTCTAACAAGTAAACTTTTCTCTATATTACACATACCTGGAGAGTGAAATCAATGTTGAAATCAATCACTTGTACTTAGTTTAAATCACATTTCAAAGTGAAATCATTACTGAAATCAATCCTTTTGGACTTCATAGTTTTATTGATACAAATTTGAAATCAATACTAAAATCAATGTTATATCATTTGGAAATCAATGAGAAATAAATAGGTAATAAATGTGAAATAAATACTAAAATCAATGTTATATTACAAGGAAATCAATGGGAAAATCAATGATAGTTCAATAGAAAGTTAATGGGATTTTATTGATACAAATTTGAAATCAATACTAAAATCAATGTTATTACATAGGGAAATCAATGGGATATCAATGGGAAAATCAATGTTATATCATTTGGAAATCAATGAGAAATAAATAGGTAATAAATGCGAAATAAACACTAAAATCAATATATTATTTCATTTTATTCTATAGCTTTCTGATATGCCTAAAACTATTTAATGGTTAAATCTCTCTGTTTGTCATATAATATTAGAACTCAGTATTAGTATTGCACATCAGAGTACAAGGGCTGGGGTGAGTCCCAGGCTGCCAGCTATAATATTTGTAATACACAAGTATGCTACTAAGGGAATGGGACATCTGAGAGCTGGGGTTGAGTCCTGCACTGCTAGCAGAAATATCTATTTGATATATACTAAAGGAATCATACCAGATGTGTAATATCTAATTAATAGAGTCTAAAAGACAATGTACATGCACCCAGTACTTGATTAAAGCTAAAGTTCCTGTTACATGATCAAACCAAGGTGTTAGAACCATTATCTTCAAACCGGTTACTGCAGTTACTCACAGCCCAGAACACATCATGTGACTTTGTACTTGTACTCTGAGAATATCCCACTGTTTGATCTACCACATGGAATTCCACATGTATTGTTGCTCCTATATGGTTTATGCATCTGAAACTTTGTATGTCATTATTTATAGTATTCTAGAGTAGTTCTATTCCATATATAGGTAGTGTATAGCTGTTATATCCATATCTGAATACATTGTGCCAATGTTACCAAAGGTTCCCATGTGACCTTCCAACATACCTGGTCCATTCCTGGAACATACCCACCACAGGTATTTACTTTCCAATGTTTCCATCCAGGTTTATACCTGGAACCTGTCAGGTTTTCCTTCAGGTATCTCAGATATGTACTTTCTCTTATACACTGAAGCCACAGTTCATTCCCACACTCCTGCTCTATGTTCCCATACTCATACTCACTTTGGGTTTTTGTTATAGTTCTCTTGCACCCTCCAGGTGTCTTCGTGTCTGTTCCCACAGAAAGTGTTCAGTATGTAACAATAGCTTTATTTGTAAAATGTATATAAGGAGAACAGGAATGAGGAGAAAAGGCAAGCATGCCAGGAGAAATCTTAGGTTCCTTCCACTCTAGGAGTGTAATACATTGGAAATAGAACAAATATGAACAGTATTTGAACTGAGTAATTTCATATCTGAGAAGTTTTGACTCTTTAGTTACCACCTTTATACTAGTTTATACATAATCTGTGTTATCTCTCCCTTGAACTTACAGCCTGTGGTTTGGGATGATTATTTGAGTATTATGAAATATATTAGTACTATTTAAATATAAATCACAAATTTGGCACATCACTTCACAGAGGTGTACTAGTTTCAAAAATGCTAGAATGATGAAATCATGTGATCATGTTTTCTAAGTGGTAGCATTATTACTAATATAATGCTTTTTACATAATATGTGCATTTATGTATGAAGAGAATAAATATAAGACAAGTATTGAAATAACATTGAATTTAACATTGATTTTCATATTTATTTCCCATTAACTTTCTATTGAACTATCATTGATTTTCCCATTGATTTCCTTGTAATATAACATTGATTTTAGTATTTATTTCACATTTATTACCTATTTATTTCTCATTGATTTCCAAATGATATAACATTGATTTTAGGATTGATTTCAGTAATGATTTCACTTTGAAATGTGATTTAAACTAAGTACAAGTGATTGATTTCAACATTGATTTCACTCTCCAGGTATGTGTAATATAGAGAAAAGTTTACTTGTTAGAAAAGGACTTATGGTCTAGTAGATAAAGTAAATGTATGTATGTAGTTAACCACCCCACTACTTAGTATATCCTGTAGTTGGGTACCTAACAATTTCGAGTTATTCATTGATTTTTGATTGATTTTTGATTGATTTCTCATTGATTGCACATTTATTTCTATTGATTTCTTTTCTAATTGTCATTTATTTCACTCTAATGATTCCTAATGATTTCTCATTGAACTGGAATTGATTTCAAACTACATAAGGATTGATTTCATTGATTGATCCCAAATTTATTAATTTAATGATCTCACATGCCAATGATGATTCCAAATGCACTCAATGGAACCCCTGCTCACTAAACAGTTCGTTGTCCAGCAGCTTACCAGGAGTGATCAATCAAATTGAAAGCTACTGGTGTTGTGGATGGTATTTAAGAAGGGGAAAAGTTTTGTAAGGATAAGTATAATATGTTGAAGGTGACATGAAGACACTAATAAGGACTTTCTTATCAATAACAGCTTTTGCAGATGTCTGAAAAATGCTGAGAGATGCTTTTTTGTTCTCCCATATATCCTCAATCATTTCAAACTTTTCATACACAGCACATATATCTTCCTTTCCCTTACTTTTAATCAAATGCTCCGGGATATTGAAATGTGAAATAATTAAATGTTTCACAACTTCCTCATTAGTACTGGAAGATCCAGATGGTGCTGCCATTGTTGTAATGTCATTCTTATCTGCACCATCTGCTAATATTTCAAGATAATAAGTGTTCTTATCATCCATCTGCCATTTGGCAGTTTGGACTTTTTTCTCCTTAATATTCATGTAGCGGCCTTTAATGCTCCAGTTTCCATTCTCATGCAAAGATATTCTAGGATTTTTCTCTGTTTAATTATCAGATGATATTTCAGATAATAAATAGCAGTAATAACATACTTGATATGGGTGAATAAACTTCACTTATATGCTCTAGTACTTCTTGAAGATCGGATAATGGCTCTTGGTCTGTTATGATAAAATCAGGTTTTGGTGCTTCAGGCTTCAGAAACAGGTGAATTTGTCCTTTGACATTTCCTGGAGGCATGGTGAATGGATCTATGCATGTGAATATTTAGCTACCAAAATCTCATAACTATAACTATTATCCTTACCATCTTCATCATCACCATAATTATATACATTTCCAGTAGCTCTTCCATGAGAAAAACCACCAGCTGTACATGATGCTCCTTGAAGCTCACCCTTACTAAGAGAAGAAGTGGCTGAGCTGTGGGACTCTGAGCGCTTAGATACTTTACTTCTGGAATGGTGAGCATCAGTTGGACTAGATGGAGCTCAACCACGCTTTAGAGTGGAAATTCCTTTCTTTGGTGTGATGTCTGTATCAACATTCATAGATTCCTCTTCAATGTCTGACTCTGTCTCACTATTGTTCTCTTTACTAGAATTATCATAATCTTTATCCTCAGATTTATCAGCTTCAGTATCATCTTCTTGAAACTTATTAGGAATATTAGCAGTACTCTCCATAGAGTTTTCAGAGCCTTCCAGAGACTGATCAGAAATATTGGCAGCACTCATAGAATTCAAATCCATAGTTTCTAACTGAGAATGTGATGCCATAGACCCTTCCAGGGACTTATCAGAAATACCAGCTGCATTCATATAGTTCAAATTCATAGTTTTTAACTGAGACCCCAGTGGCATAAGAGTTTCATCTTCATTAAGTAAGTCACTAGTCTCTCCCACTAGAACTTGAGTGGACTCTCTTGAAGAAAAATGAGGAGGGGGAGCAACAGATGTGTTCTCCTCCATAAGAACTTGCTCTACTCTATAAAAACATTAAAATATAATAAATATATAGTAAAAAAAAAGTTATGGAGTAAATTGCTTTGGAAGTTCAGCATTCTTATCATCTTTGAGTCTATCCACTGAAGTTTTCCTTTATATTCCAAATTTTCAATGTAGTACCTCAAATATAGAAAATATTACTCACTTATTGGTCTTATTCTTTTTAGCTCCCTTCCCATGTGTTGCTGATGCTTTTGAACCAGATTTAGTTGCTCTCTGGTCACTATCAGCCTTTGCAGCAGCACTTGATGATTTTCTAGTATTGACCATGTTTGAAGTTTGTAAGAACTGTGGTGACAGCAAGTGAATAGTAGCCTGAGATGTGGGTGGAAGGGAAGAAAGAAGTTATCTGGACACATGCTTGTATATATGAAGATCACATCATGTCTATAATTGCCACTTTGGCCTCACTTAATCCATGCACACATCTATTAATAAACCTTTATTTAACTATATATGAACATGAACTATTTATGTATAGGTATGAGAAATCAATATGGTGTTTCATTAATGAAACACCATATTGATTTCTCATGGAGGCAACAAGATAGTATGAATGAGGGGAAATTGATAAGGCATTCCAATAGTGGAACACCTTATTGATACCCCATAAAAGTAGCATGAGAGCGCCCTCATCACTTGCAAGATGAGGGCGAGATAAATATAAGAAGGGAAATCGATAAGGCATTCCAATAGTGGAACACCTTATCAATCTCCCATAATAGCATAAGAGTGCCCTTGTCACTTGTGAGACAAGGGCAGTGGTGAGGGGAGAGGGCTGGAAGAAAGGTATGCACCCTCATCGCTTGCAAGACAAGGGTGAAGGAGAGGGAGAGGGAGAAGGCCCGCACCCTCGTCACTTGCGAGATAAGGGCAATGGTGAGGAGAGAGGGTGGTGGCGAGGGAGAGGGGAGAAGTGAATTGCCCTTGTAACGTGTGAGACGAGTGCGATGGTGAGGGGAGAGGGTGAGGGCAAGGGAGAGGGGAGAAGTGAATTGCCCTTGTCACTTGCGAGACAAGGGAAATGGTGAGGGGAGAGGGTGAGGGAGAGGGAGAGGGGAGAAGTGAATCACCCTCATTACTTGCGAGACAAGGGTGAGGGCAAGGGGCCAGAGGAAATGTATGCACTCTCATCACTTGCAAGATGAGGGTGAGGGCAAGGGGAGACAGGTGAGGGTGAAGGTGAGGGTGAGGGAAAGGGGAGAAGTGAATCGCCCTCACCACTTGCGAGATGAGGGTGAGGGGAGGGGAGAGGGAGAGGGAGATGGAAGAAGTTGATCACCCCCATCACTTGCGAGACGAGGGCAAGAGTGAGGGGCAAGGGGTGAGGGTGAGGGGCAAGGGTGAGGGAGATGGGAGAAGTGAATAGCCCTCACCACTTGTGAGATGAGGGCAAGGCAAGGCAAGAGGGAGAGGGAGACAGGAAAAGTTGATTGCCCTCATCACTTGCGAGATGAGGGGAGAGGAAAGGGAGATGAGGGGGGAGGAGAGAGAGACGGGGGAAGGCAGCATCGGGAGTGGGGGCCAGGAGAAGACGCTTGCCCTCGTCACTTGCAGACAAGGGCAAGGGAGTGGAGAAAATGCATCCCCACATCACTTGTGAGATGGGGGACGAAGATGCCGGCGATGGAGATGGGAGAAATGCTCGCCCTCATCACTGGCAGACAAGGGCGAGGGAGTGGAGAAAACACATCCCCACATCACTTGCGAGACAGGGGACAAAGACACTGGTGATGTTGACAAGTGGAAATGCTCGCCCTCATCACTTGCAGATGAGGGTGGGGGAGGGGAGAAAATGTGTCCCCATGTCACTTGCAGGACAGGGGACAAAGATGCTGGCGATGGAGACGAGGGTGAGGGAGTGGAAAAGATGCGTCCCCATGTCACTTGCGAGATGGGGGATAGAAACGTGGGCAAGGGAGAGGGTGGGAGTGGGCAAGGGGCACAGGGAGAAAATGTGGAAGAGAGGGCGTGATGAAGGGCTGGAATGGAGAAAGAGGAGAGAGGGAAGGGGAGTGCACTGGAGGGGATGCTTGTCCTTGGCTTGACGTTGCTATGTGTGCACCAGGCATATCTGTCCGCTTCGGGAAGGAGAGGAGGAGAGAGAGGGAGGGGAAGAGCAGAAGCATAGAGAGGGAGAAACAGCACCCATCACTTGCAAGATGAGATGTGGGGGTGAGGGAGGGAGGGGATGATGGATGATGGAAGAGGATGTGTGTTGTTGTTGCAAGTGATGATGATGAAGCATGCAGTGCTGGCAGCTGTGGCAGTGTGCACAGCACATGAGGCGATGGCCAGATGGTAGCTATAGGGTGTTGGGATATGATCATTATAACACCAGCTTGGCTTAGTGGTTAAAGATACTTGTTAGCACTTAGTAGGCACCAGTTAAGCACCAGCTATTGTTCACATTGTCAGTTTGATTCTCAATGGTAACATTTGTGAAATTACTTTTTTTCCTATATTATTAGTAAGAAACCCTGTTCTAATTGCCTGGTATGAAGTACAGGTAAAAATCAGGTGAACTACAGGTAAAGTACAGTATTCTACCTGAAGTCCAGTGGCTGAAATCAGTGATTTCCAGGTGATTTCCAGTAGTCCACCTGAAGTCCAGGACTCTACCTGGACTTCACCTGGACTTTACCTGGACTACAGATGGACTCATCTGCACTCTACACAAGGAAAAAATATTCCTAGAGTTCAGGTGAAGTCCAGGTGAAGTCCAGGTAGAGTCCTGGACTTCAGGTAGACTCTACCTAATTCCGTGGGGGACTGCAATGACCTCCTCAATCCAAAGCCACTAACAACTGATGGACCCAGTTGCACTTGCCAAAACTATCATTTCCCCTTCAACAACACTTATCATCCCACACCTTGCTCAGCACAATGCCAGATTTACCTTCATAGCTGACATCCTTGCTCAACAAATATGTATTTGCATACTCAATACATACTTTTACAGCTGTTTGCTGAATGATGTAGCACCCAGGTTGACAGTACACATAGCTGAATTGATCGGCCTAGTGCTGCCAAGTCATTAGCCAACTAACCAGTTCTGCCTCCAACTCCTCATCCACTCCACCACTCCACCTGCTTAGCACTAAGTAACTCTGTCTTCATACCCACTACATACTGCCTTCATGCTAGAATCCAACACTTGAGCTCTCACAATATCAAGAACATAATTGTCCAAATGCATTTATGTGGATGAAAACCACATGAAAAGGCTATTCTGTGCATCACAAGGGTGGATGGGCTTTGAATGGTCAGAGAGCTTCAAACCACGATTTTTCATGCATGGACAGTGGTACATTGTCTGTATACTTGTTCATTATGACCTGAGAAACTTACATTCCTATAGGAACTCAATGCTATGCACTCTTTTCTTCAATTCCATTTGAATATCTCAACGTTTTCAAATCCTCAGTCACTTTATCAAATGCCTGCTGGAACAAATGAGTCATCTTCTACTGCGCAACTCAGTAGTTATCATGAATAACATGCAAATCCATAAGTCTACAGGCCAGTGTGTTCATAATAGAAGGAAGGTGCATCTGTAGGCTATCATAAATACAACTTAAGCCTCCCTAACACTTGATTTGCAGTGGAATATGACCTGATCTTGTGTACTTGCCAGATCTCTATACAATTGAAGATGGATTTTCTTGCATCAGAGCTTCACTTCACTTCAATCACAGACCATGTTCTCAGCAATCTTACAGGGGAGCATACTGTGAATCCATATGTGGTGATATGCAACATTATATTTAAGGTAACATCTATGAAAGCAGAAGGGTGGTTTAGGCACTGCAGGCTATATGTTAAGAGGGAAATCATGTATTCAGTTCACAATTAGCTACTACTTAATATCTCCTCTCTGCTTACAAATTCATCAATGTGACGATAGTAAATTCCATGGAACATGTACAGTTTACTTGGTGATGGGCTTAGAATAAAACTGGCACTGGGGAACCACAGGCATCATATGTATGCTTCTTGAGGAATAGTCACTGGTGCAGCCATGTCCCTGGGCCCAGATGAATGAGCCAATCAACTCAGCTTATGTGTGCTGTCAACCTGGATGCTACATCATTCAGCAAACAGGGGTGGGCAGGCCCATCAGGAAAAACCTCAACCACTTAAATAGTAAATTTCAGGTAATTTAAGTGAATAAAAAGCAAAAATAAGGTCAAAAAAGTGAAATAAGTACTATTAGTGAAAATAGCAAGAGGTACCCCTTATACCATTCTTAATTAGTTCAGATAAGGACTAATAAGTTCTTTTAAGGGGTAATATGCCCACATAAACAAAACCTGGATGCTGATAAGCACACATTACTTTTCACTCAGTGCAGTATACAATAGGTTTCAGTTAATTATATATTGTTATTATATTACAACAAAAGTGGTTACATTAATATATACATAACATATCTAATTACAACAGTCCCCTATAGATATAGCATATGCACTCCACAACATCCAGCTACACATATCCCCCTTTCCATTATCCAGCAGCAAGCAGAACTCACTCAATGACAACATATGCACCCTACAACATCCAGCTACACATATCTTCCCATATCCACCCCCTTTCCATCCAGCAGCACCAGCTACACAATGACAGCAACTAGAGTGCTCCTGTACATGATGAGCACACACATAAGAAGACTACTCAAATACATACCTGGAAATAGAGACAATAAATACAAGTAATGACCAAACACACAATACAAGTTCAAGTGGAGGATGAGCCCATAAGTTGGAAAGCAGTGAGACTAGTGGAAGTTATTGAAGCGGACTTGAGTGTGGATATTGAAGTCAGATCTTGAAGTAGAAACCCAGCATTTTACTAGACAAATGGGTACAAATGACGGGCAGGGGAAAGAGGGAGGGGAAGGAAGGAACTTAGAAAAAGTGGGGGAATTGAAAGAAGCACGACAGCCATTGACGTGCCAAGACGTGTCACTGTCAAGACTCGAGTTCAACAAGCACGTGCTCCAATCAAGACCAAACAAAGTGAAGCGATCACATGCCGACTTTCTCACTTGCCATGACTACTTCACTTTATAGCTTGTTGTTTGAACTTAATGTTTAAACCTTCATACAGTACATCTAACTTGTATGTAACTTATTTCTCCCCCCAATTAACAATGATGTAAGCTATGTTGTGTGCTCCCCCACCATGATATTGGTTCTTAACTACAGTTTATTTATTAGAAAGTATTGTACATGTACTTAATCTATTGCCTTTAGCCATTGATTGGAATATATATACAGTGCCATCCGGGATCGACAAAATTATGTTTATTTTAGATATGTTATACTACTGCTTAAGAGCTTCAAAACGCGTCATTAAACATAAAATTATGAGTTGTGGGTCATTTGTTATTGTCGAGGCGTTCCGGCGACTTTGCTATTTTTCGCATCATTTGGCTATTTTTAGCGAAAGTCGCCAGAACGCCTCGACAATTACAAATGACCCACAGCTCATAATTTTATGTTTAATGACGCGTTTTGAAGCTCTTAAGCAGTAGTATAACATACCTAAAATACACGTAATTTCGTCGATCCTGGATAATGTGGTAAAGCTCACAATAAAGTCAGAATCTCACCCTTTTTCGTCACTTCCTGTAGCATCATTCTGTGCATATAAAAATTTGCAAAAATCATATTATAGTAGAGCAGGTCGTATATTACATATCTATATTTTACATGAAGAGATTTGATCAACTTAGAGGGAAGTTATGTCTTTCGCAATCTTGTTTGTTTGGATTTTGTGTGTGCAATACTTTTGATCAACACTGTAGCACACACATAATTTCATTATGGAATTAAACTAGATGCACAGTGCCTGAGATGAAATTCTCTGTGAAATAGAATTGTCATGAAGTTGATTTTGCTATAGGAATAGCTGGTATATTATACTAAAATTGAATGTAATTTCATGATAGTTAATTCTTGTAAAACTTATCATTCTTACAGTAGGTGATATAAGTACAAGTAAATTTGCTTTTCCATTGTACCAAACTTATGAACCCTTATCATGACTCACAATAGGCAATATAAGCACAAATAAGTATGCTTTGCTATTGTACCAAACTTATGAATACTTATCATGCCTCACAATAGGCAATATAAGTATAATTAAGTTGAATTACCTCAAATTAGTAATATTTGGACATGGGTACACCTTAGATTTACTAATATTACTAATTTAGCTGATGGGGATTTTCCTGATGAGCTGTAAGTGTCCCAGCTGATACCACTTCTAGTCTGAGTTATAAGCACCTGGTAGTTTGGTCAGTGCGGCTGGAATACATGCTCATACTTAGTTGGTCAAGCTTTAAGGTGATGCTACTTATTGCTGTGTTTGCGACACTCAATCACTGGGAGGGTGGTGATAAATTCTAAGATTGAAGTACTGCAAGTTCTTAATAGCACTATCATTCTCATATATATTAGGGGAATTCAAATATGGCCATTTCATAGTGATACAACCTGTACCTGTATTGTGAGAATGGTCACTGGTAGCAACCCAAGTTTGATACCCCTCCACATAGCACATGTAACGCTACAGGTCCATCCATGTAGACATTCGGAGTTTCAATGGGTTTGAAATTGTTGCTGGGTGTCAAGGACCGGACACTTATCTCTTGTCTATTGGTAGGATACTATTATAAACCCCGCTACTCAATTAATAATAATTTTTTTTTGCTCTCACATTCTCATTGAACTGACCTATGCCTTGCATGACAGAATGCCAACAGGTGGAGAGGCAAGAAACAGGAGCATTCAAAGTCCAAGATCTTTTACATTTCTTCCCCTTTTGCTTTTGTTGCTGGACTTGATGAGGCTTAGAATCAGAGGAATTGATGGTATTGTGTGTTCTTAGTGGACCAGCCATGTAGATTGTAACTTAAGATGTAATAGAATGAAACAAGTGTTTAAATGAGAGTAGTGAGTTGGATATTGGCATCAAAGAGGAGTTACACATGCAGTGGCTACCTACCAGACATTTATAGCTCCAACTTAACTACAGGGGGCCTATTAGACGCACGATACAGTACAACTTGAAGGCAACCATACCTGTATCATGGGAAGTGGTCTCTGTAGTGATATCAACATGTAGCATATTGCATAGTGACAGTTTTGAATTCCTCTAATCTTGCCGAAAATCACGATCAGAAATTAAAACAGAGAATATCAGAGTACTCATGCACTAAGTTTTGCTTTTTCCTACCTCTGAATCTTGTTATAAATTTGGAGGTTGGGTAGATATTACTACGTTCAAACAACATATCTAATAATAATAAAAGATTCATTAGGTGAAAGGATATGGTTAGTGTCAGTAGTATCTCAGTGTTATCAACTCCGAACTGATCGCTGATCTTTTTCCTTAGAAACGATACAGAAATTAGCATAGCATATCGCGTTACGCCAACTTTGAATTCCCCTATTCTACACTGATTAATACTTAAGTGGCATAACATACTTAGGAGCTATCAATTTGATACATGATAATATATGTAGCATCATGAACAAATCTGATGTACATACTGGAATAAATGATACCGCAGTACATTTCTGCTACTCTAGCTTAGTATTTGTATGGGGCACTCTGGGGAGAGTTTAGAAACCTGCTGACTCAAGCGAAATTGAGAGCCGAGTGTTGTTTCCTATATGTAATGATCGTGGAAAATATTGTAGTTAACTGCAAGCGAACAGATGCAAAATAGACCGTACGGGAATAGTGCAATAAGTATCGAGTGTTTTTTGTGTGATTAAATTCAGTCAGTAAATACCTTCAACTACTGAAATATAATAATACTTATTACAAAATGTTAACAAAATAGCATTATTTTGAATCAAGCGAATTTCGCTTCGCGCCGCCTTCAGCAGATTTTCCCCGATCTTCTAAGTTCTGGGAAGCGGCCTGAAGCGATGGGAACTCTCGGGAACTTCATAAAAATTCACGTACCAAATTCGGTATAAAACCCTGAGCTATAGCTAAGCTCTGGCTGAGCGGAAGTTGGCGGAAGCAGTACTGTAGCCAGGGAAGTGAGTAGAATGTGATAGATCCGCTTTCAGTTTCAAAGCTGGGCCAAGCTGAGCAAAGCGAAGCAGTGACAACACTACTCTCATGGCTAACACTTCCCATTTTTAACTATTTGCTAATTTATCTACTATAAAGGTTAAACTGGTTTACTTTGTGCATTCACTCATGGTATAACACCCATTTTGGCGAATCTCAGATACCATGGCTTCATCCGGTGAAAAGGCAATCGTAATTGCACAATATAATACATAACATGCTCTGCTGTTAATGATATGGTGGCCTTCACTCTATAATACAGTGGTTATTGTGTGACGTGCAACTATAATTTCCAATGGAATACTCCCTGGAGGAGGCAAATTATTGGGAACTTGTTGTCCGGCCTCTCTCAGGGAGAGATGCATTCTGTTGATTAGTATTGCTATAAGCCTTCAAATTACATCCATCAGCTCTTCATGTAAGAATGAAAAAATATAATCATCACATTAAGTCCGGTCTGTGCAAATGGAATTAGTGCATTCAGCAACATAAATTTCAGTACTCACTCCGCTGTTATTAATGCTAAGCTTGGAGGTGCGTTAAAACCTAACAAAGTCCAAAGCAATGTACATGAAAAAATAGCAAGAAAAAATATCGTCCCATCTCGTTGAACCACTTTGACCCATTTTAAAGTCGGAAACCAATTTTTACGCGAAGATATGGTAACCCATAGTGTCAAAACAAAGACTAACGTATCAAAACTAAGCGCAAGACAAAGGTAGGTGACAGTTAATGGATAACTAAAGTGTATAGTATTTAGTACTCAGCAAGTTTTTGAACAAATTAGTGACGTGCTTACGCCGAAGGATCAGGGAAAAGCTCGCATACTTGATAGCCACTTAGCTTTAGAGTGAATATCAACATAGTTTGAGTACTTACTTTGGAACATATTTCTGTTTGAGCCCTGTCCTACAAGTTTATCTTCCGGTGGTGTTAGTACTACGGGATCTAATCCATGATCAGCGCACAGAACTAGAATATAATGATGACTGGATATGGCTTACTTCTCAGGGTACTATCTTGGCCTATCTTCGAAAAGATATAAAATGCTAGGATTAACTGCGTTATGATATGAATCCCAAGAACGCTCGATATTAATTTATTGCTCTTCGTTAACACATGGATTCTACAAGAAAATTAAAATTTATAATAGATGATGTGCAATGACACATTACCGAAGTGACAGAAATATCTCTGCTATCGTGAATATGATTACAGTCTGTATGAACTCCGCGATAGCAAATCGGGAGCAACTAATAATTGGCCAAATTTCAGGTCAGGAGCGAATATTTATTGAAAATACTGACACCTAATGTGCATGTTATAGCTCTGGTTTGAAAATCGAAATAGAATCATACTTACCAATTCAGTCCATGCAGGGAGAAAATACGCTATTTAATTTCAGTTTCTGTATCTTGTTCGTATATCGATAACGTACAGGTTAGGATTATGATACAAAATGCCAAGCTGATATATCGGTTCTAAATGGAATGATTCAATGAGATTTTTTTCATTACACAGCGATAGACCCTACTATAAAAAACAGAATTGTAGCTAGAATACCATATTTAGCACGGTTAGTGATGTATTATAAGACAGTATCATACTCACCTGGGGTTTTCCTCTCTCGCCACACTAGTCTAATCTGTGTGTAATGTTAATATTACAATAAATTTTTAAATTGTACATAAAATTGGGAATCACCTCTTGAGGAAAGCTTAAAATGTAGTCATACAGGAGGAGGGTAGATGCAGCCACGAAGTAATACTTTGTTGAAAGTCTGTTTGATCGACAGCACATTAATCAGCAATCATTGTCTAAAACCGCCACTTACATATTGGACAGCTTCTGTATATCTGGCGGCAATTTATTCGGATTGGCCATACTTGACGGTATTCTTCCTTAGGCGTCGCTTGGCACAAAGTTAAACAACTGCCTGCATTTATGTGAAATTGAATTTTTTCTTCAGCTGTGGTAGATAGTACGGGTTTAGATGCAGTGTTAGATTGAATGATGAGAAGATTCTAGACCTAGAGCAGAAGATTTGAGTGCATCCCGAGATATCCATTATCACCGTTCAAGGCCATTAAGTCTCAAAAGCAACGAACTTGTGTGGGCTGCTTTCCATTTGTTATAGCTCACTATGAGAACAACAGTCGCTATCTGTAATATAAACCTATGCCTGCCAACGTAAAACATAAGTTTTGATGTAGATGTTACACACTTCAGCTCAGTCGACATTCGTGGGCACTTATAGCTCTCGTCGTGTATACCCTTCTTTCATTTATGTACATGGGCTTGCCAGAAAAACCACGCACTCAACAGATATATTTGTATGAAGCTTGATCCAACTTCCCGAGTTTCGAAATTGTATCTGACAGGTCGATAAAGGATATAGATCAAGCATATGATATTTCATTCGACTGTTCATCATGATTAAATCAACGGCCTTCCGCAATGAAGCACATGGAGCGTACGTGGTCATTACACGCTGATACCAGTATACCATGCTTATGTGATATCCCATTCTAAACTTAGATTATGGAGGCAAGATAGAGGTGACTTCCAGAGTTATGTTGTCGCCTCTTTCAATATAGGATCAGATCAGATCCGTGGGTATAGAGAGTGAGTTGCTATATATTCCTCAGGGAGTCGAGAACTGATGGCCGTTATTTGCTTACATCAGATTTACGTTGAGACTAGGAAAGGAAACGAGACAGATATGTGCACCTAGGGGCTTGAACAGTGGCGAAAGAAAGGCGATATTATTGACACTGACAGGTTGTGGCAACGGATCCCGCCCGCAGCATGGAATAAAAAGATCCCTCGGAGCTCAAAATGGACATTTGTGTGATTTACTCACAGTACACTATGTACAGCTTCTGAGTCGACTCCTTGGAACTACAGGTACAGAGTGTGATGAAGGGAAGGAGAGTTTCTTATCCTGAGAGAGCACGCTCACACAGTATATCGGCATATCTATGTAAGCGATCTCGAAGACTTTACCACGGAAGGTGCGTTGTCGGTGAGAATCTAAGGAAATGCGAAACCATCATCCTGGAACCACAACTGACTCAGTCATCTCGCTTGATCTAGAGGCGCAGTGATATGCTTATACTGAACATTCGAAAATACTTGCACCCCCAATTGTTCTGACCTGAAGTGTGTAACTTGTTAATACGATGTGTAAGTTACTACTATATACTGGTTATGATCAGGCGTCAATTGTTCACTTTCAATCAGAATGAATCGTCAGAGGCTGGAATAACCACGAATCCCTCTAACCTCCACCTCCTCCTCAGTTTCCTTCCCTTCATGGTGATATTGTACTAACATAAACATTCGAAAATACTTGCATCCCCAATTGTCTGACCTGAAGTGTGTAAATTACTATATTCACACATACCGGTTATGTTCCTACAAGTCATCATGCCCAAATCATGCCAACATCATGCATCAAGCGTCGGTTGTTCGCTGAGTATAATCAGAATCAAACAGTGGAATGAGCACGAATCCCTCTAACCTCTACCTCTACCTCCTCCTTTCCCTCCCTTCATCCTTGGAATAGTTGGGCAGACATCGTAAATGTCGACGAATCTGACTGTCGGAACCACCATGCAATCCCAGTCTTCTCCCTAGTTCCCTCATTGACGATACAAATTTCTTGAGGACGTCAGTGAAACCTACAGATCAACGTCTTCGTCACTTGCACACAATACCATGTTGTTCATAACACACAGCGTCCCGTACTTCTGAATACCTTACGATGAGTATCGTTATCGTAGTAAGAAAGTATCAAGCAATGTACCTCTCCATACCAACGCATACAACAAGCAAGCTGATACCACATAGCCCCACCACATATCTACCAAGTTGAAGCCGGAGAAGTAGGTAACTTGCGAAAACTGTGGAGAATCAGAAGAACGATAGATTTCCTAGTATAGTACAAACATTGTCATATTATGCATCGGAGCGGAGACGACGTAGTTATAGCGCACGTTGGTCTAGTAACTTGAGCATGCAGTAGCATGGTTAGTTCGCCAGGCGCCTCGAATGGCGGGAATCGGCGGCTTGATCACGTTGTAGCATTGGTGTAGCACGTTCGAGACTTGCTTACAGTTTACGCTAACGCTAGTGCTAGTGAGCGTGGATAAAAATTAGACCACGCTGAGAGTGACGTTCGGTATTCGGAGTGAGGATTCTGGATGCCAAGTGGTAGACCGCCGGGGGCATCTCGGAGAGCATCAGAGAACCCGCATAGTTTTCGTCAGACTGAGACAATCTCTCAAGAACCAGAAGACTCAAATGAAATTCTCTCCCATCAGTGGTATTGTTACACTGTTGGAAATACATATTTCGTTTCCTATCAAGAAGTAATAATCTGAAGTTTCTAACGTGATAACGAGGGAGGAGCGTACGAGAATTTATACATACTGTTTACGTTAGACCACCAGTACATCCAGCATTCAACATTCAATCAATCGTCAAACAGCGTAACCTCAAATCCCTCCAACCTAACCTCCAACTCCTCCTTCTCCCTCCCTTCTCCCTCGGGAACAGTCGGCCGGGCACCGTAAACACCAACAAGAAGGGTCCTAGTATCCTCGACCTTCTTAGCCCTCTCAGCATTATCAAGCAAATCATGTCTAAACCACCACGTAATCTCCCTAATCCCGGTCTTCTCCCCAGTCTCCTCATTGACAATATAAATCCACAAACTCTCCACCCTTTCCCCAGCCTTCGTTTCCCTCTCAACCTGAATCGTAACCCTCCCAGGACGACCCCGGGGAACAGGAACCAAAGACCAATCGGCCCATCGCGAAGCGGCAACAGTGCTTACTACCGGCGCACCATCGACGAACTCGACTCCCGTTTTAACCCACTTCTTCGTGTCTTCGTCTGGGATGAAGAGGACTAGACCCCCTTGATCGTATGTAGTGCTCCAGTTGCCTGTTACTGTGACTTTGGCGGAGTGGAACTTGTGCAGATCGATTGGGGTGGAGATTAGGACGGTGGGTGCGTTGTCGACGTCGGTGTGGGGTGGTTTGCGCCAGAGATCGGTTCCAGGTGCTGCGTGGATTGTTACTGGTGGGTAAGAGAGCTTGGTTGGGAGGTTGGTGACGGCGTATTGCGAGATTGCGAGGGCCGAGGAGCCGTAGTGCAGCGTGAGCTTTGGGAGGGCCGGTGTGGACATGATTGTGGTAGGTAAGATTGTGGTTAGGTAGATATTTATGTGTAGGAGAATGTGGGGTGGTGGTGGTTGGTGGTGAAGAGAGTTACGAGGTTGTTGGGAATCGTTACCTCAGGTGGTCATCGATGAACAGGGGTCTGGTGATGCCGAGGATTTGCCTTACATAGTCACTGCCCCCCAAAACCCCAGTACCTCGGATAGACCCGCCCGATCGTTCTATTGACACTTTGCTAGCTTTCGTACTTTGTATTTAGAATATTCGTTGAACAACATAGTATATAACATCGTAGAACTTTGCACAGCCTGTATGTCGAAGAAACCCGAGCGCTGGAAGAGATTCGGTTCACTTTCGGTAAATAAACCGGGTAATGCGACGTCATTGATTTGCTACTGTTGTCTAATGTCATTATCGTACACGTGCGTTCGATAAGTCGCTTGGTTGGGCACTTAAGCGCTTATTGAGGAATCGAGAATCGGTCGAGTCATTTCTAAAGTAATTGAGTGCTGAAAAACGGCAAAAAAATAAACGTCACCTGAGCGATTCGAACACTCGCGGGCAAAGCCCAACCGCTGAATACCATACCTATGTTATAGCAGGCGATCCCGTTAACCACTCCGGCAAAGTGACCTTGTAGACAGATATATTTAAAACAGTAAATATGTATCGTTGAGAAATAAATAAACAATCATTTCTCACAAATGCTAAGCTCGGGCCTCGGGCAATTTCCGAAGCGGAGTTTACATGCATCCATGTTCGGTCCGCGTCAGCGTTAACGTCAACTTCAACCAACTTCTTCAACTTCGTGTCACTGGTACTGTACAACGCCGAGTCCATGTCTACGACCTTGTTCTACATCATGTTCTACCGTCGACATTCCACCGCTCATCAATTTAGCTTAATGATTTTCAATAATCGCTTGTTCACCTCAAACAACGCTCTCTCCAAATGATCTTCCACCTCAGTCACCTTCAGTCAGCAGTCGATATGATATCGTTAGTTGCACTGCTGCACAGGGAAGAAGCAGCAAGTCCACACAAAGTGCAATGTTCAATAGAACACCTCACCATCGAAGCATACATAGAATGTTTGTCGAGACGCAGTAGAGTGTTGATCAAGCGACCGGATAGCGAAGGAACACAGTACATCGACGAGACGATGATATTAGTTGTAAATGTGGCTGTCATGTGACAGTGGCTCCGGTATCGTTATGGCAAGTACTCAAGGTTTGTTTCTATCGTTAAAAGCGGTACTTACTCTCTGATATAGACTATCGAATCCACTCCAATATTTGACGTGGATCGTACTTATTGCGTATAGCCTTGTTGTAGGCGACCACTTGAGAGACATTCTAATCGATCGTGCATCGGAGGCCACAAAAGCAGGTAAGCAGGCGAATTACGTTCAAAACTCGCTCGAAATCAATGAAGTACTAACATGAGTGCAATTAACAGTTCATGAATGAAATATAAATACGGCTTCTCTTCCACTCTCTGAGCCTATCCAATGAAACTAGCGATCGTTAACAAAAGGATTATGTAGCATTACAGTTACAGAACCGAGAATTCTGACACATTTCATTCTCTATGCTGCACGTGAGTAGCTATACGGATCGCATCCGTCGTCTCGTTACCCAAATACAGTTGGTAAGGATATATATATCCATCGAGACGACGTAATTATCTCATACTGGGAGAATATAGCTATTCTTCTATTGCCCGTCTGTGCGTCGGGTCAAGCTCTTTCGGATACGTATCCGTGAAATGAGTGATTTGAATAACGTTGAGTTTACACAATCACACGTTTAATACAAGGAGTATGGGGGTATGGTGAGATTATTACTACAGTCATTTCCGACGCACTACCGATGATTTTGATATGCAGGATCTCACGGAAAGATGTTTATGACAAGTTTCCAAAATGATATATAGAGCACGATATCTGATATGCGAACGGCCAGAATCCAAGCTATATTCTGAGCTTAGAGGAAAAATGGCCACTCAAAACCCTAAGCCTTTCCGCGTTGCTATAATGTACGTCTCACTTTTCAGTTTCTAATAGCGAAGTTTATTGACCGGATATCTCAATAGTGGTGCAGGCATTGGGGGTCTGGCTCTTGCAATTTCCCTCACTCGATTTATCCCCGAAGGAGCTGTACAAGTAGACATATATGAGCAAATGCACGAGGTCAAAGAAATAGGAGCTGGAATCTTTTGCTGGCCGCGTACATCGGACGTTCTTCACCGATTGGGTCTCTCAGAAGCTTTGGAACGCCTTTTAGACCCTGATAGCAAGCCAGATATGGCTGAGAGAAGTATGAACTCTGTTATCCGTTCTTCTGTGCTACACTCATCTCGCTTTCTGCAGCGTTGATAATGAAAGTAATTAAAAGCGACCGGAAGGAAAGTGTCAAAGTTCTTGATTTTTATAAAAATGGTATGTGGTTCCCGGACTGGCCTTATACATACACCAATTCATTACTTACGAGTATAATGGCCAGGAAAGCCTAGTTCATACCATAGGGCAGGCATGCAAAAGACCATGTTGGATTCTCTACCATCTTCCGTAGGAATCCATCTTGCGCATCGCATCATTTCATATGACGAGCACGACGAGAAAGTCATTATGAACTTCGAGAACCGCCCTTCGCAGGAATGCGATCTACTCGTTGCAGCTGACGGTATTAAGTCTCTTGTCAGAGCTGAATTCATTTCGAAGCGTCTCCCTGACCAGGTGGAGTCCATAAATCCCGTCTGGAGCGGATCCATTCTGTACCGCAGTCTCATCGATGCTTCAAAGCTCCGTGAGAAGTACCCAAATCACATTTCATTCGAGGAACCGATTCAGTTCATTGGTGTTGGAAAGGTATAACTACGACTGGCTTCATGTTCACTTGCAATTGCTAATTAATGTTTAGACGATAGTAAGCTACCCTATTGTGCATGGTCGTTATATCAACTTTGCTGCGAATGTCACCGACTACAGCAAGGAGGGAACGCAGTTTAACGACGAGAAGAGAAAAATCGTGGATAAGGAACAACTCCTTTCAATCTATGAGGGGTGGTCCGACGACTGTTTGGCATTGCTTAAGGTAGCTTCTTGCTGACATCGAAGGCAGTATTGAACACTCTGACGCTAATTTATAGAATATAGACACATGTTCGGCATGGGTACTTGAATACCTGAAACCCCCACGAAGCTTTGCAGTCGGTCGAGTGGCCCTACTGGGGGACGCGGTACGCACTGTATTCAATAAGTATTATAACAATGGATTTGAATTATACTGTAGGCCCACGCGATGTTACCAACGCAAGGATCTGGAGCAGGGCAAGCAATTGAGGTGATCTTGGGCATTCTGTACGTAATATGCATACTGATCAGCATGATTTAGGATGCGTACACTCTTTCTCACCTCCTCCTGAGATCTTTGCAAGATAATATACCAATTCATCGTGTCACTGAGGCATACTCGAAAGGACGGTGGCCACTTGCAAATCTAGTGATTCAAAAGTCCCGAGAGGTGGCTGAAACACTCACCTTTCATACTCCTGAGTACGAAGGCATAAATAATGCTGATGATAGTTCTGCCAAAAGGTTGCTTGAACGGATGGCTGCAGAATATCCCGCTTTGTACGATTGGATGGAAGATATTTCTGTTGATGAAGAAGTTGAAAAGGCACTGAAAATGCTGTGATTTATGTATTTATTGCTGTAGGAGGACATGTTGATTGTAATAGCTCACTACGGCTAACTTATAACTTTTGCTAGATGTCTCTTCATCTCTGCATGGAGTAGTAATATCTGGATTGTCAATGTAAATGATGAACACTATATCAAGCCTATATTTAGGGATGTAACCGTGAAGTGACTCACCTATAACATGGTATGGGCAAGTCAGTGGATCATGAATCATGATGTGGTACTTGTGTTGTAAATCACATGTGCATATGGATAAGGATGATGATTAGATCCGTCGTTTCGTAATGCAGGGGCGTCAAACGGTTAGCTCGGTTCCGACGGGCTTCTCGTTGGAGTGGTCAGAAGCTGTGTTTGTATAGGCATTTGGAGGTATGTGAACGGCGCCCAAAAGGCGGGAATGTCATGTATATTTAACTGAAATTCCGCAAGTTCAACGAAGTTGCTAACAATCTAACTCATAGAGGGTCAAATACTGTATGTGGTATGTGCCCACGGCAAAATCAACTACATGCGAACAAATGACGAAGGACCAGTTAATAATAAAACCGACCCGTGACGTTGAGCTGATGAGTATTTGTATGCATCGATACGAAAGTGGGAGAGGTCGAGAAGGTATATAAAGCGCAAGATGTTCCACTGATCAATCTCGCTGCTTCTATCAATCAACCGAAATGACCACTGAAACCCCTTCGAATGGCGCTGCCAAGAAATTGCACGTTGCTATCATGTATGGTTCACGTTCTACGGGGAGTTTGAACCGTTATCCTGACGTGACTTTACAAGTGGCGCAGGTATTGGAGGCCTAACACTTGCAGCAGCTCTAACTCGTATAATTTCCGATGGAACTGTTGCGATAGACGTGTACGAACAGGCGCCTGAAATCAAGGAAATTGGGGCCGGAATATTTTTTTGGCCACGTACCTGGAAGATACTACAGCATATGGGCCTTGCAGAAGATTTTGAAAGACTTCTTGATAAGAAACCTGATATTAATCAGTCCCGATGTAAGCGTTCCATCTTAAAGTCTAGCATTCTATGCTGAGAATTTTATTATTCATCAAAGCATTGATTTTGAAAGTAATCAAGAGTGACCAAGCGAAAGAAGTCAATCTCTTCGAATTTTATGGGAGCGGTATAAAGTTTCCGTTAACAGATGGTTTCATGAAATGTACTTACAACGATGCTACTAGGGGGATCAACGCTGTTTCACAGGGCATCTGTGCAAAAAACACTTTTGGATTCTTTGCCTCCTTCGGTTAATGTACATCTTGGCCACCGCCTAACATCCTATAATGAATTCGACGATAAAGTCATTTTAAACTTTGAGGGACTGCCCTCTAAGCAGTGTGGTCTCCTTGTTGCATCTGATGGAATACGATCGCAGATTACTAAGCTGAGTTTATCTCCAAACGACTTCCCGACCAGCTGGTTTCTATTAATCCCCTCTGGAGTGGAGCAGTTGCGTACCGCAGTCTCGTTGATGCAGAAAAGATCCGTGAAATATTTCCAAATCATATTTCGCTCGATACTCCAGTTCTGGTATGTTTTAATGTATGATGAAACGTCATATCCACTACTTAAGAGTACGCAGTTTGTAGGCGATGGAAAGGTACGACATTCTTCGTAGCAACTAAGTCTTACTATATTACTAAAATATCTCACAGTACATGATGACCTACCCAATAATGAAAGGTCGGTTTGTCAATATTGCTGCACAGGTAACCGATTACGCCAAGGATGGTACACGATTCGAGGACCGAAAGAGGGAAGTAGATAGGGAGACCATGCTTTCTATATACTCTGGGTGGTCAGATGAAAGTTTAGAATTGCTCAAGGCTAGTTCTTTCTGTAGAAACTAATATATCACTAATACATTATCGCAGAACATAGAAACTTGTTCCCAATGGGCAATTGAGTATCTGAGTCCGCTCAGAAGCTTTGCAGTCGAACGAGTTGCCCTATTGGGAGATGCAGTAAGTCGAGTTAATGGTAATTATATCAAACTTAGCGTTGCATTTTAATCTTACAGGCTCATGCAATGCCACCAACGCAGGGGTCTGGAGCCGGACAAGCAATCGAGGTAAGTAAATTTTACTCTGAACACAGCACGAATATAGCTAAGATCAGTATGGACTAGGACGCATACACGCTTGCTCACCTTCTACTGAAAGCACTACAAGATGATATTCCCATGCATCGCGTAACCGAAGCGTACTCAAAGATGCGTCAGCCGCTCGCGAACCTTGTCCTTCAGCGATCCCGAGATTCGGCTAGATTGGTCGGCTTTCGTGCACCCGGCTATGAAGGTGTTAACAGTGCGGATGATGAAACGCAGAAGAAGTTATACAAACAATTTGCTCAGGATTACCAGAGCTTGTACGACTGGATGGAAAACTTTCCTGTTGACCAAGAAGTTGAGAAAGCTCTACGTATGCTGTAAGGTGAACTTCATTTAGAGGAAAATAAAGTCTTACATATAGAATGAAAAAACTATGGTCGTTTCTGATTCAGATATTTAAAAATCTCGCTTACTTCATCAAACAGATAGGCTTCATTGGCAGAGTATATAAAATATAATGGTCTAATAACAAGATCTAAATACATAACGATTATACCCCCAGTAATACAACAACATCGACACCTATACTTTAAAGCATTTCCACCGATTTCTCGGTGTAAGATTCTAAGGGATACAAAGTGTGCCACATATAGTCCTTCGCAAATTGCTCGACAAACTCATCCTTCACTTTTTCAAGAACTTCAGGGTCGGAGAGATTTAAACCGCGATAATCCCGCTCCGTGTTTCTGCCGCTTTCGGTCGATCCTTGCACCATAGCGTTCCCCACTTGAGGCCTCACTTTCGTGAACACCTCAGAGACTCTAGCAACTGGTATGTTCTGGCGGACACTCTTCTCAATGAGTCGGGCAAGAATGTATGAGTCCTGTTTTAGAATTAGCTTGAATGAATTCACCAGTTGTCATTTGCGCATACCTCTATAGCTTGTCCAGCGCCAGATCCCTGATGAGGTGTCGTTGGGTGTGCCTGGAAAACATATTATAATTCGATATGGACCCTCACAGTCGTACACTTACAGCGTCCCCTAAGAACACCACCCTTCCCCTACCGAAGTCTTCAAGGGTCTTCAGGTACTGTAGGGGCCATTGGCGACAAGAATCAGGAAGGAGCTATATGCCATCAAAGTTTCAGCGTAATCAGACAACAGACAAACGTTTAGAGCGCACCTGCAAGAGAGCCGTGGCTTCCGGAGCCCATCCTTCAAACTGGTTTAGAACATGTTGCTTGGGTACATGCACGACAACTTCCCCGTCGTATGTTGTTCCGTATTTCTCGGGGTCCGAGACGACGATGCTAAGGTTCAAATGACCCTTTCCAACGAAATATACAACGATGTGCTGCAACAACAAAATCAATAGATAATATGGCTTATAAGACTATGGCTCGTACCTTCTCGTGGCCACAATACTAGAAGAAAGGTAACGGGGGTTAGTTAGTTATAACTCATTGCTGGAGCCTCTTACTTTAATGGGATACTCCAACGATTCATGCCCTGGGAATATGTCATTGAGTTCTTTCGACTCCACGAGTGCGCGATATGTCAAGGATCCAGTCCAAGTAGGCCTGATAGACTCGTGCTTCTCCGAATAATAGTTGGTCAGGTACTCTTTACGGATTTTAGAGCGTAAACCGTCAGCCCCAACGAGTAAGTCACATTCAGCGGTTATTCCATCTGCGAAGTTCAAAACGACATTGTCTTCCGTCTCCTTGTAAGAGAGGAAGCGACGCTTCAGGTGGAATCTGTAGCTGGGCGATATGTCTTTGAGCAATGCTTGCTGTACGGTCGACCTATGGAAAGATGGCATTCCACCTACAGGACGGTCAGAACTTGAAGATTGATATCGGACATTCACTCACCTTCGCGATAGTAGTCGTAAATGTTGATGCACTCATCCACATTCTCGGCGATTTTGTGTTTCCATGCGATACCTAAACACGGTTATGGGTTGCCTACGGTTTACACACAGAGAATAACATACGAGGAGTCTGGTCCTGGACCACATCCAAATGCTTCTGGAGCTCTTTATCCAACCCAATCCGTTGCAAAATTTTCCATGTACGATCGTACATGACAATGCCAGTTCCTACTTCGCTGATTTCATCCTTCTGCTCGTATATGTCTACCTCCACTGCTTGAGGATTGTCCGCGAGGAGACGTGTAAGAGAGATAGCCAGTGTTAGTCCTCCGATACCTGCGCCACTAGTGAATGTCAGCTGTAATCACCAATGATTATAAAAGAGGAATATTAAGTACATGATGGCAATACGGAGCGGTCGTTGAGAAGTGGACATCGTGGAGAATGGTCGGTGGCTGAAGAGACGTGCAGTTGGTAGATGGGGAATAGAAGTAGAATGCTGCTGCATTAAGTAGCCATTCTAGGCTAATTAATACTCCAAAGTGAGATTCGATTTGGCATACTGTCCTCGTTGCTCGGAAGATTAACTTCGGAAGGAGCGTACGAGGTGACCAGCTCTACGTAAAGTGACAGACAGTTGCGGCCGAGCAGTCCCAGGGGCCAATCTGTAACGGTTCCGCCGGTCACGCTACATCAACAACCGGCCGACTAGCTCAGTTGGTTAGAGCGTCGTGCTAAACTCTTCACCCCCGGTCTCCTACACTCCTGAGTTGCTCGCTATCGCTACGCTCAAAGTTTGCTTGTGGGGCGGGTTCGATCCTCGCTGCGCGCGGGCTCGAACCCACCCCACACTCTCAGGTCGTCAGTTCAATCCTGGCGTTGGCCATGTTTTTGGTCCTCCGTCTCACGTATGGATCGGTGTAAAGCGTAATTGCTGCAGCAAATGTCGAGATTAACACCGCAGGTAAAGGATTTCGGTTATCTGCATCGGATTAGAACAGGACCCAGGTAATCACAATGCTATCAGTCAGAGATCGGAGGAGGGCCAGTCTATTGAGTAACCCGATTTAAGGACGCCTTGCGTAAGAAAGGCGCTTTCGTAATTCTATTTTTGTACGTATGCAATGCGATCACAAAGTACACAGGAAAGAGAACAAAAAGAGAATAAGAGAGGTTTGATATAACGTTTGAGTCTACCAACACTTACTGACTGCACCAAACAGACTTTCATCATGATACACCAAACATACCTTCGCAACCGAAGGCTTGAATATCTCTACAAAGTTTTGAACTTTCAATGGCACCTCTTATTTTCCCTCATCGACATCGTTAAGCACGCATAGCTTTCGATATGCGTGGAAGACTGCCGATCGGTCCATTTCATGCGCCATTGACTTTAGGCCTAGGCTGGCAAGTAGCTGTCGGTTTTACGTAGGTGCCGGTGCATCCCGTTTGATGGGTATGCAATCTCGCACGAATGTTAATAGGAAGTGAGCGCTGAGCGGGATACAGCCATCGTACTTTATTTCATTAGATGGAGTTTGATAAAAATAAACGCATGTACCTGACAAAGATCAATACAACGTAATATCGTCCGTTTGTAGAAGAATACCTCTATTGTCCTCTTGCTTTGGAACATACGAGTTGGCTAACGTCGGAGAAGATTAGTGCAGGATTCTAGACTTGAATTATATTGTAGAGAAACACCGCGGGGCGCACCGAGAAATCCTGTATATGAAACAAAATGATCGAGGAGTCAAACGTCGGAGGGGAAGGCCGCGTACGGGTTCAACGCTCAAGCTTGCAGGGTAGGGTTCTGGAGCATGCCAGTGCTCGATGAGAATTATACATGATACTGCATTTTAGCAGGCAGGTGGCTGCAAACGGAGGTTCCCTGAGCACCCATCGTATTAAGTACAGTATCTGCGTTAAAGAGCATTAAAGAAAGATCGTCTAATGACGTCATATAATGTCAGGTGCCTACATACTTAGGTACACTCCCTCGCACCCTGTATCTTCAATGTCCCTAAGGCCGTCACGTAACGCGGGATGCGGTGGACGCTCATACATTTCTCATACATGTACATATCGGTCTGTCATAATTTTTTGTCCGACACCTCTTATTACCGGTTACCGATTATCGCGGGAGCTGGAGTGTAAACCATCTTGTAGGCAGTACTAGGAGATACTAGGCCGTGAAAACCTTTCGGTACGTTTGTCACGGTAAGACGGAGCTAAGTATCGAAGGAACATGCCGCATGCCTTCAAGCAGGTTGTCCGCTACATGCCGCTGGCGTCATGTCACGACGTTGACATTCATGGAGTAAGTTTTCTTGTTCGTTGATAAGTAACAACGTAAGATGGACTATCAACAGTTGATAGAGTAGGTCTAGTCGGAGACTCGATCCCCTCAAGTTCTATTTTAGAATCGCAAGTGCTATCATTAGTTAAAGCGGAAGGTAATATGAGACGTACTTATCAAAGCTTCCGATGTCAAGATCATAGGATCTACCGCCCATCCTTCGAGTATATATAGGAGTTCTAGGAGTTAAGGACCTCCTGTTCTTCAGCGTCTCCTTAATGCATCCGTATCTCTGCCTCCGTCGAATCCTGTTTCAGGATACTACCAAGAAAAGTGTCAAATACCTGAAAGAGATGAGGTAAATCGCACACGTACCTAGAACTTCCTTTATAATCTAAGCAACATGTTCCTGACCATTCGTATCCGTTGCAAGGCATGCAAACGAGGAGTCCGTTGTTGGTTTGTCCCATGCAGCTGTAAAACCCCATCAACTTAATCGTATACATTTAGCTTTATGAAAGGGGGAACAAAGAGGACCGTACGCACACACTAGAAAACGCGTATACCCAGGACGACATTAACCGGGTATGTTATAGTCTGTGCATCCTGCTGAGTATCGAGGGAGACATAAGTTGGTGAGTGGATAATGAATCCTTGGTCTCATCATGCGCTGTGGTCTGTGTTGCTGGTGCGGCCAGCTTATGCCGAAAGATAATGACATACAGTTGAAAGACGTGGCCAGCATCATCATCAGTCGTACAAGAGGAGTGGCAGTTGGACGACGACCAAAGGACACTGAACAGCTACTCGCGAATATGTGCCAGATCCATAGATTACAGGAGCCACGCCTTAGATGGAGACGTGTATAATCATAGGCATGGAGAGGCCTATACCAGGAATGATTTGGGGCGATAATATTAGACGAGGTTGAAGTAGCGAGAGCAACAAGTGCGCGGGTCACGACTCACCGTCCGAACGGCCACCCTCGAAAGAACGTAGAAGATACGGAGGCAGAAGTTCGAATATGATCGTCCGATGCTATTCGGGGCCCGGAGGTTTCCGGGGTGCGCCTTCTTACTTAAGCATGTGATATCATAAAAATCGAGACATTTTGATTTAAAACATGCGGCGACTAGTTAGAGGTGTTACTGGTTTTCGAAAAGAAAAAAAATGTGTGGCCATGTCTAGAGGACCATCAAAAGAACCTATGGGCCATATGCATAGTAGAAATAGAAGAGTACGATTAAAATTATCCATCACTGCCGACACTTATGACACGGCTAAAACTCGGCGTATGTAAGGCCCCTGCTCCATGGGTAAGAGCCAGGACACACAAAAGAACTCATAAGTATCCACACATAAGATATTTTGTGGGCTTAAGACAGCACCCATAGGAACATACAAGAGATTGCGCAAGTGTGCGATTATTATTACCGGTCAGATTCTTGCTCGTTCTCAGGTTGCATGTGCATGTGTGCCTCTTTTTAACTTCATCGATTCCACAACATCGGCCTCCTAACAGTATTAGGTCACCGATCACCTTCGAATGTAGCCATTCCCCGGTGAACAGTCTGTTGGAGACTGGCTTTTTCAGCGAGAGCGTGAGTCGGTTTATCCTTTTTATAGACTACTGTAGTGTCTATATAATGTTGAATATTTCACTCCTTGTCTGAAACCTCAACATCGCATGGCTTCCTCAATCCTGGCACTCTCTCGCATCATCTCGGATGCGGCTGTTTCTTTGGATAAGGCTTGCAAGGAGAAAAACGTGGAGGTACCTTCTCTAGAGGAGCTCTTTCACCCACAGTCTGAGGCGTTCCGCACCATACCTGGTGCATCTGAAGCAGCTAATATCTTGACTGCTGCTTCAGCACAAATGGCCGCCATGGTTTTGCCCCCGCCAAATGCGATTTTCAACATCATATCCGGGGTCAGTGGCTTATAAATAAACGATCTAACTGTTATTCACGGAGCTCTTTAGCATTTCAAATCGGCTGCCATGCGCGTATGTCTGGAAGCAAACGTAACCGAAATTTTGAGGGAAGCTGGTCCTAACGGAGCCCACATCGATGATGTTGCCAAAAGAAGCGGTGTCAATGCCATAAAGCTAGGTAAGAGGTTATATCAGATCTCTCTGTCTCCAGGCTAATAAGCTCATAGGGCGTCTTATGCGTTATTTGGCAACCCATCACGTCTACAAGGAAATTAGTCCGAACGTCTATACAAACAATAGAATTTCATCTGTGCTTGATACTGGAAAATCGGTCAAGGAAATAACAGCAAAGTTGGTTATAAAAATGCTATATAATCATATACACTGAACAGAATTTTTGACAGTCCTCAAGCAAAGCATGATAACACTCCAGGATTTGCCGCTCTCGCAGGGCACCAGTGAGTTAGCTTATACATGATGTCGAGCGTACTATGATGCCTCATGCAGCTTAGACGAGGTCAACAAGTCTTCAGCTTACCTTTGGGAAACTATGCAAGATCCTAAGTTCCATAATTCAGATGAAGTTACCGCAGCACCATTCAACTATGCATTCCATGAACAGGAACCCATATGGGTTTGGCTCGAAACACCCAACCAAGCATATCGTCAGCGGAGATTTGATACGGCAATGAGAGGTGTAGCTGCCATGCAGCCAGCAGATGCCATATTGGATGGTAAGACTCTATGATCATACGCATTTTCTATTGATAAACCGGGAATTCCAGCATTTGATTGGAAATCTCTTCCTTCTTCTTCTGTGGTTGTCGATGTCGGCGGCGGAGTTGGGGCTTCAACTATGCCGCTTGCGGAGACATACCCAAACCTGAAGTTTATCATTCAGGATAGACCGAACGTGATCGATGAAGGCAAGAAGGTGCGTCTTCGATATTGAGCAGCCGCCATTGAAGTGTTTTAATTTTACAAAAGTAGCTTTGGGACTTAAAGCTTCCAGATGCGATAAAGTCTGGCCGCGTAGAACTAAAAGGTTTGAACGTAGTTATGTCCTTACTATCTATTGCTAACTTTCTGTAGCGCATGATTTCTTCACTGAACAACCTGTAAAAAATGCATCGGTATTTCTGCTTAAGCAGATCATGCACGATTGGCCCAACAGCTATGCAGCAAAGATTCTCAGGGAGCTCAGGAAGGTGGCTCAGAATGACACGAAGCTGTTATTGATTGACAGCATTATCCCGTTCACTTGCAAATTTTCGCCTACAAGCAAAGAACACTCCATCACTGGTGCGATTCCACGCGAAGCTCCTTCACCTCTATTGGCGAATTATGGGATAGCTAACGAGATGGGTTACAACGGTGATCTCACGGTAAGTACGATTCGAACTCACGTTGACACTGGGTAGCCAACTAACCTCTTAATGGTATTCTAGATGATGCTTATGTTTAATTCCCAGGAAAGAACGGTCACTGAGTTAGAAATTTTACTACAATCAAACGGCTGGAAACTTTCCAAGGTGCAACGATCCGATGGCAGTAGCAATTTCCTTCAGCCCGTGGAGGCTGTGCCATTGTGAGACCGCTAAGTACCACGTAAAGGTACTAAGGAATACTACCTTCAAGTCGTGCGACGTGAATTGTCGAGAATTATAGCATTATTTGTATTATACAATAGATCATTCACCTCTTACAAGATGGACTTGAGAATAAGAAAAGGAGATGAAAGGAGATCTACCAAGTGAGTAGTGAACGTCTCAACGATGGTAGAAGTTAGAACGTCTAATGACGTCACAATGTATGTAATTAGTGCCTTCATACTTCGGCCTATACGCTCCGTCGCTCCCTGTATCTTCAATGTATCCTCATTGCATCCGCGTGCTCGTGGCTCGTATTATATCTCGCTCCGTCGAATCCTGTTTTAGGATATTACCCAAAAAGTGACATCTAACCCAAATCTAACCAGAACTTCGCTTGCAATTTAAGCAAAAAAATCCCCAACAAATTCCTGACATTCGTATCTCTTGCATGGCTTGCTAATGAGGAGTTTGTCTAGTCCGGAGGCCGTCCCACCTACCGACGATCTCACGCTAACATCACATGACTGGCGTGGAGCCTTGGAGGTAGGCCTGTCCATGGGTCGATCCGCCACAATCCGTATCCGAATTATGGCTATCCGCTGGATATGGATACGGATCGACGATTAGTACGGATTTTGGCTGCCATCCGTACTCATCCGTACTAGCAGTTACTGCTGCTGATCTAGATCCTAGTCAATCTAGAATAAAATGTGAATTGTCTGCTCTAGTATCTACTTTTCAAAAATAAAATGTGTGTGTTGCATTATATATTTACCTTGTATTATATCAGGCTTTGAATTAGAATTTTTAACACCATCCTTAATGTGCTATGAATATTTTCATGACTATTATCTGGTCAGCGCATACTTAGTACTTCGGACCCTGGCAGGGTCTCGGCTAGCATCGATTACTAATACTAAGTTTAGCCATTGATTGATGTCGCTAATCAGTAAGCCTATGTTGTCTTCAGTCTCATTGTCATTGTATAATGTTTTTCGTCAGCTTTGGTGTGAATTTTTTACAATACACAAGACACAGATACACCCTATTTACATTTAATTACGTGCATTATTTTATCTGTAACTTGGGTAGATTTATTTTCATATATATGCTCTATATTGCTATTTTACTGCTACTGTACTGGAAACTAGCATTTCTCTGTACTAGACACGACCTCATTATTATATTTGAATATTATGTTACTATGATAGTTAAATACAAATATGTATTAGAAAAATGAGCGGAGAGCAATTGTGGGAGTGGCAAAATGAAAATTGTTCAGGTTCCAGGTATGTGAGGTTCTGGACAGCCGACCGTAGATGGATGCCCCGGATGAGCCAAAAATATCCGGACACCCATGGGAAATTATCCGGACCCATCCGGTGTTGCCTAAATTCGGATAATATCCGTGGGTACTCGGATATCGGTTATCCATGACCAGCCCTACTTGGAGGTATCTCGTCGATAGACGGTCCGGTAAAATTCGGGAAATTTGAAACTGACGTCCCTTACGCGCCTGCGACGCGTCTACTTTCCCCACTTTCTCACTCAATAGATCTATTCCTCCCCTTGTCCCCTCCGTTCTCTGCGCAACCCTACACTATGCAAACATTGAAGTACATAAATTAATGTCAAATCCCTCCAAGAACGCCAGAAAGCAGCGCCAAAACGAGTGCAACAATGGGCCAGCACAGGGTTTACAGCGTGATGGGAGGGGAGAAGGATATTTGGCAGCTGTGGAACAGCCTTTGGCGGATACCAGGTGTGTTTCATAATCAATGTTTCATCGGGTAAAGAGACTGACAACTTGTATTGCTTGCTTCTAGTGATGCGGGCCTGGGTCCCAAGCAAACTGCGACGAACATACAAGCTGCTAGGGGATCTTTGGCTACAAAGGTCTCCGAGCTTTTACCATATTTCAAGAATGTATACATATGTCCATTTGATATGATTACGGTACTTCTGGATGAAAGCAACAAGGAGTTTCGAGCGTACCGCAGTGAATTGTACAAAAAAGACAATAAAAAGTTTTTTTCCATTCTCGATATCTTGGTTGCAAATGACTCTGGACTCTCGAAGCCCGCACTATGGCTCAAGAGCCCCACAGGTACTGGGTTTTATGAAGACTTTATTGAGGAGGAGATGGACACTCTTCACAACAATTATAAGCTGAATGGCTTACAGAGAATCACACCGGAGTACAATGAGAACCAGGAGCCGGATGACTTCGTGCATGATGCACCTTTCACGCTGCTTTGAGTTGGAATTCTCGTGGAATCTTCGTGAGGTTAGACGCAATATAGATCGCTAGAGTTGCCTCAAGTCCAAATAGTTGTCCTTTTTCACTATAATTGTTCCAGAAGTCCGTTGATACAGCTTTATCAGCAGGTATATGTGTTGTGCGTAGTTTGCGAGCTTCTATGCTGGTGAGCGCGAGAACATCTGTCAAATTAAGCTGGTTAGTCTTGGTGTAGGGGCCATTTGAAGCTTCCATATCCATTATTGCTTAAAAAGAACTGTAGTTTATGTATATCACTAGAGGAATGAAGCAAAGGAACGGGTATATTATGCAAGAGAGCGAGGGGAGTGGACGCGTCGCAGGCACGTAAGGGATGTCAGTTTCAAATTTCCCGAATTTTACCGGACCGTCTATCGACGAGATACATCCACGCCAGTCATGTGATGTTAGCGTGAGATCGTCGATAGGCGGGACGGCTTCCGGACTAGAGTTTGTCGTTTGTTGAGGAACAAAGAGGATCGTGTGCACACATTAGAACGGAGATTGAACATAGTGTGACATGTCGTCACGCCGCGATGCTTGTGTTGTCAAGTTGGTTCCTGTCCTAAACATTATCTTCATTCGACGCATGAGCTCAGTGACATGAACTTGAAGAGCTTCTCGCCTCACTGACCGGAAGCTTTGGTTATGTTTCACATATGTAAGATATTGAAGGACACTGGGCATAACAAGCCTGTGGACATATGAGGGTGTCTTTTCCTTTCGTGTTGTGCTGCGTGTTGAAACGTTGATCACGGCCCGGTAGGATTATCGCATGTAAATGTGCTATTAGATCTGTGGACATTCGCCTTTTCAGCAAGAGGATATGAAGGTGCTGATTCAGGGGACGACTCCTGCAGAGTCCCATGAGAGGTGCGCAGAGATTGATCACACGTTCTCTTCCTAGCATGTTCTTGGAATAGCATGCTAATGTACTTCTTTCAGCCAAGTACCTAATTAAACCGTTCCTCAACGTTAGCCAACACCCTGACTTGAAAGGCCAGCGGAAGCGCAGACGCCAAAGTATTCGGTGCGTTCCCTCTGTTACTTTTAACGATACCCCTTCACTGGGTACCTGGAAGCTTCGACTCGAGAGCACGATGGTGCTCGCTGCCATTGTTTCAGCTAGGCAAGTCACGATTCAACCGACCAGAAAGCTTCGCTTCGCGCACTAGAGTGGTACGAGTGGTGGGTGGATGGATGATGACTCTTATGCCGACGATGATTCTGCTTCTACGTCCCGACCTGGGAAATGGCAGAGTGTGAGGTAGGCGGTGTCGAAGCTTTACGGTGGGGGTGGTGAAGGAGGGTTGTTAAGGACTTTGCTGCGGAGCAGGGGGGGGGAGCACCAGGATTACAGGAGCAGTCCTCGTCTTCGTCATCGAATAAGTCTACTTCAAGTCGATGACCAACGGCAGTGCAGACGCTAAAATATCAAGTACGTTCCCTCTCTAACTTTCCCTATATATATACCCAATCTAACTGCAAGCAGTGGCTGACCACTTAACTCCTTCAACTGAACACGATCTCGCCAAAGGGCTCCGGGAAAACCTTTACTCGAGTCTAAGCAAGATGGTGCTCTGTAGACTGTCATTGCTTCAGCTAAGGCAATTGCGATTCATCTGACCAAGATGTTTCTGCTTCTGCGACACAAGCTAGGCAAGGGCTGTGTTAGCCAGGCGCGGTCGAAGTTGTAAGATGGCAGTAGCCTATGCGCGGCTGGCGGATAATGCTAACGTGAGGGTTACAAGACGATTCTCAGACTCATGTGGCGGGGATAGATGTGGCATTGGAGGCACACGAGCTGAAGAGGGAAGGATGAGGCTAGTCATCTACTTATCTAGTCATCTACTTATTGTCCCTCATGATCTGCCGAAGGTAGTTAGGAACTTCTCTGCGGAGCAGGACGGGGGGAGCGCCAAGGTTACCCTCGTCTTCGTCGTCGTCGACTGCTTCAAGGCCTATTTATTCCGAACCCGACGCACGCGCACCCGGACCAAGCTGCAAGCAGTGGCTAACAAGTTCAACACACCTCATCCACATACGACCTCTAAACTTGGCACCGGGAAAGCGTTCGACCCGAGAGCACGATGTATGGTGCTCTTCCATTGCTTCAGCTAGGGCAATCACGATTCACCCGACCAGGAGGCAGCACTTTGCGCACCAGTATGAAGAGCGGTACGAGGCGCACAATGATTCCGATTTTGACGCTGTTTCTCCTATGGCAAAATCCGGGCAAGGGCAGTGATGGGCAGGTGGGATCAAAGTTGCAAGGTGAGGACGGCGAAGGGCCGATGGGGAATGCTAACTTGATCCTGAATTGAGCGAGTAGTGAATCCCGTTTTCACGCCTTTTTTGGATTTGTTCTCATTTTGAATAGGCTGTTTTTAGTCTTATTTTATTACGCGATATCTCCCTTTCATTGCCGCCACGTTTAGTCTTACGAGTACGTTGTCGGTTGTTTTACGCATTTCTTGTCGTATTATTGATGGCATTTAGTTCAGTTCCTACCCCACATCTCTGCTGTGAAATGCAAAACTTTATATACTACCATCGCTTGTGAGTTCCAAGACAGCGTTGTAGATCGTCATTTTGCTTTCCCTTTATTTATTGGCAGGTCTTTCAATTGGGTTGTTCATAGCAGAATGTATGTATGATTAGGAAAATATGCTACAAAAATTAACTGACACATATATTGCAGCCATTTTAAGTCTTCGAACATGAGCTGTCTGTGGTAGTCAGAAATGTCTTGGAATCTTGCTAGCCCTAATTTACGTAGGGATACTTAGTGTCTACATAGTGATAGCGTGTATCTTTTAATTGGTGACAATGAAATGTATGTCCATGATTTATTGTGTTAACATTGGAAATTCCTAACACCGAGTTTAAAGTTAATCTACAAGACACCTTAGGCACCATCTTACAAGGCTGCTTGGTCACTGAAGGAAGCTATTACTTAATTATAATTGATTGGAGTCTTATTCTCGTTTATGATGCTGGTTAGTAGCCACATTCCACAAATGGCTTATAACTGACAGATGGACATGTGAATCAGTGAACTTGGCATTAATTTTGGTGCCTGCATACCAGTCGTGTATGTCAAATTAATGGATATGTTCTGTTTGAAATGACTTAGAGCTTATTTATAAATTTACAGTCCGAATTGGTTATTATTCGAGCTTGGCTCGGGTGGTACTACGTGATGGTTAGTGTATTTCATATTTGACGCAAGGATTGCTGTTACTAACCAGTAACATTAATAGGCTTGATTTATTATTTCTATCTCTTTGGTACTTTTGTCTATTATAAGCAAGTAACTTGATGCTAAATCTTATTAATAGTCGCAGCATTGGCAAACATAATTATAGTCACAAAGTTCAATGTAAGTTGGTGATTTTATCAGTTATAAATGCTGACGAAACGATTTCTGTACATTGTATAGAATGACTACTTCATTGTCGTACTCATGTATGTACTATAAATTCAAGTCCAGATTGATACGGTGTTGAACTCTCTGGATTTACTTAATAGACTAGGACGACAAATGTACTCGATTTTAGCATGTCGAGTTGTCCTTCATGCTCGAGAGGAGGGCTCTAAGGCACATAGGGGTTCTATTTCTGTCCCGCCGACAAAGATACATTTCATATAGTTCTCAGTTAATAGGTCAGTACATCCGAGTTAAAAAAATATACACCACTTATATAAGTAGTATGTTATTACTGGGGGGCCATTTTCCCTGATGATCCGATGACTGGGAGGGCATACAAAAGAACCTATCGACAAGGCGTCAAGTCCGTCCCAATATGATTGAGGACCCTCAATGGCGCCTACAGGGGGCATACAATGAGGAGACACATGCATAGATCTCTGATTATTATTTCCGGATCGATCATTGTCCGTCCTCTCGCTTCAGGCCTAATGCACATGTGTGGCATGTGTACATTTGAAGTCCTGTATTGGCTCGTTTGTTCTTACCAGGTCTTATTTCATATAGAAGGTCAGAGGGTGTCGTACCATATTGCACACCCCACCCACTCCAGATTTTCTCGTAAGTGTCTGTCTCCTATCTGCCCCAGTTGGCTTGCAAATAGCGTCACATTTCTGAAGTTATCATCCTAGACATTACCCACCATCTGACATCATGGAAATCATGGTAATAGATAAAGACAGCACCTATTATGAAAACAGTATTTTCGTGTGGAATCTATCTGGAAAAACCCGCGTCTCTCAGATTCACACCGGCCCAATGAACATCCCGCAACTTGAGTCGTTCTTGGTTGCCATCGATTGGTTTTTGAAGCGCGATATTACGATCACCCATGCGACATATACTCCGGAATCTGTGAATATATTCATATCCGCAGATGACGATGAGTGGCAAGATGTACCGGTTTAATGTTCGTCACCGTTGGGAAATGAATTAACTTTTGGAGATAGTACTATATGTAGCCGTAACTGTTGAACTTTGAACGTTGAAGGCTGAAATATGATACTGAGTATAATTATAAAATCGCACCAATCTCCTGGCGGTTACGACATTGGATTGATCTCAAAGATATGCACGACCCACAACCGGGTAACTTGAAGTGTTAATTGCAAGTGTTCTTAACCATATCCGTCCAATCTGAGTCAGGTATGTTCAATTATCACCAAATGTGTTAGATCTTCCTTATATTCAAGTTTCAATGTCCACATGTTTAATCAGGGTTTCAAAAGATTTAAAGCTGTCCGATTTGTCACGCTGTTAACCGTCCTTCTCCTTATACTTGTCGTCTTCTACATTTCTATCCTATAGGAGCTCTCTCCTGTCAGCATCCCTCCCGCAGTCAGTCATTTACTAATTGAACTCCGTTTAGCTTCACCACAGCGTAACTCAATAGCTAGTTTTTTTTTTTAGGAATAGTAACTCCTTCATGTCGACTCAACCTGCGGGTCTTGAAGAAATCCATGAGCCCCTTTTGACTCAACCGACAGGAATTTTTGTCGTGTACAACACCGGCCACACAGACACGAATCGAATCGACTTGTCTGTTCCCGGTAAACGGCAACTCCAACCCTTCCGTAGAACTCTCCGCTACTTCCAGGACAAAAGAGTTGAGGTGGTGAACGCTATACACACGGTGGCATCGTCATATATCTATATCTACACTGAAGATCAGACATGGGATAAAGACTTCCAAGCACAGATTGATGGGTGGAATTGGCTCTCAAATGAGAGTGCTTAGCACGTATGACTGGGACCGTACACTCATGCATTCCTGTATAGTTTCCATACCTATTGAGATGAAGCTCACACTATGCTGCGACTTAGTGAGCATAGCATGTGTGCGGGACAGAGGGCAGACACCATAAATGATTCAGCTTGGTTTGAGCATGACATCGGAGAATCCAATCCTACAAACAATGCACCCACTGATATGCTGGCCCACAACGATTTGTATCACCTGAGCTGTAGTCCAGACGCTCTAACTGAGTTTGAACATGAAGCCAGGTACGACGGAGTCTCTTGGAATCTTCGTGAGGTTTGCAAAAGTTTGTACAGGGATCGATGGCATTAAATCCATGGTGTGTACACGCAGAATGCGCCCACAGCACACAACGATCGTGCAATATGGCAATCAGCTAGCTTGCGGGAAGCTAAGAGAGACCGAGCTCGAAGCGAGGCTATGTATATGTTCGCAGAGATGTGAAAGGAGGCAACAGGAGTAACACGGCGGAGAGGCGTGAGCTTAATCTCAGAGAGAGCTTCGATGTGTTGTAGACGGTACGCCGGTCCAGATCAACTAGAGGCACTTGTAGAAGGTGTGTATGGAAGAGTTCTCATATTCCTGTATTCGACACAGAGCGAACGTGAGTAAGGTACAATGTATTCTGTTATTAGCTTACGAATACAACGCATAAACAACCATCTTAGTAAAAGATCAGCAAAGCACACACTAACAGAGGAACCAGCTTTACTTTACTGTGCACTCCCCACGTCGGATTCCTTCACGCAAAGGTTTCGCAAAGGCCAATCCCGGTACGTTCGAATGAGTTATATACATAAATAATGCACTGTGGCAGGAAGCCAGTCGCGTAGCTTGACTGCCTTACGATGTGTTCAAAGGAAGAGCAGAGCAAAGTAAGTGACTGAGCAGCACTGTTTCAAATTCAAATTGAGGTCAGGTTGGGGTTACGCGTCACTCGATTCTCGGAAGAAGCGAAGTGATCCGAATGGGGCTCGAGAGTCGAGTCTCTAGAGACCAAGTATTACGTACATACAAAGTGGGGGTGCACAACGCTCTCACATGGCTGGTGACATGACGGTCACACCGTGTGACCAAAAGTGTCACAAATCTTGACCCAGTTCTGTTCTTCGCATTTCCTGGATGTTTCTTCATACTTTTCTTTGCTCTTTTCACTCCTACTTTAACTAATGTTATGCTAGATGTCGTAACTATGTTATTTAAGTAGTGTAATATATATGAATTCCTATATTCTCTTATAAATACTGGTTAAAACATGATGACAGCTGTGACATTGTGACAACTTATATCAATCAATCAGGCGATCTTCCGAAATAGGTTCTGCTGGTGGCTGTGCCTTATGTTGTTGGTTTCAGAACTTGTTTCTCAAATATCTTTCTGAGATCACATTGTATTGCTATAGTTTATAGAACAAAATTGCACTATTATATTGTGTAAATAATTTTATCTATACAGAATTTTATTAAAAGTCCTGTATGTATGGGACCCATTGTTATACACACCCAAATTACATGTTACAGTTGCAGAATCAAAAATCTAGCTTGATATGATTATTGGCACAAAAAAGTACTGTAATTTCTCTCTATAAACCATGGTCTTATGTTTGCTCCTTCAAAAGTTATTAAAGAATGAAAATCACAGCTATATAGTTAATAGGAGTTTGGCCAATTAAACATTATTACATGCACAAAAACCTTTACAACCTATACAAATGATCTATTATAAACTGTACTTAATGTGTAGTTCATATATACATGATAATGGGATATTTGAGTTGAGCAATTGATCATGCATGGTGTTGTTTGAAGTCTAACCTGTGGCTGTGCCTCTGAGCTATGGGAGTGAGAACTTATACCTTATAACTTTATGGAATCGCATCGTACGTATACGATTTATAGAGCAATATTGTACTATTTATCGATGCGAATAATTGCTACTGACCAGAATTTTTATATCATGATTGTAAGTATGAGATAATGCACCAATACCTGCCATATTAATATGTTACAGCACCTTAATTAAAAATATGGTCAGTAGGAATTGTAGGCATAGTAAAATAGTGCAATTTTGCTCTATTATATATGTTCTGAAGTGTTCTCTTTCAAAATTTATAAGAGGATGAAGTTTGAGTACCTAATTGATGTGATTTTTGGCAGGGGTTTGATGCCTCCAGCAATATCCAGCACATTTTAACAAAAAAAAACTTCATACAATCATAGATAATGTATTTTTATTATGATGTGACACAAAAGAGCTAGCTAAATTGTGTTGAGTGAGGAACAAGAGCAGTGGGTCAGTAAAATTTGGGGGCATGCATGACAGATGTCACAGATCATGTGAGTCATACTTTGCAGGTGTTGTGCACCCCCATACAAAGATTGGTGCTCAGGCCATCTACAGTGTTCCTAAACCATATGCCTCCCTCTTTTGGCTCAAGGCTAAGTGACATCTCACTCTCACTATGTGATGGGTCCATTGTCCCCTCAACCCTCGTCAACCTTATCAACCGAAGTACTTTTATAGTAAGTAGTTTATACCTTAATGGTGAATTAATTGTAGATACAGTCAAACTTGTCCTATCCTATACCCACAGCAGTCCATAACTGTGAACAACCCATGGGTTTTTTTGTCCACTGAATCAGTGGGCAGGAGAAATGGGTCCATAACCCATATTCTTATGATACCCTATAGACTATAGGTTTGAGAGAGATCTGTAACCCATACTTATGTCCTAAAAAGGAAATATGTCATAATTTATGCTTCCATGTTGTGCTGTAGGTCAGGCTTGGGTCAGGTCCATCAGTGTCTGAAATGCTTACATTGCATTTCCATCACTATCCAATCAATATCTATCATTTATTTGATGTTTATATTTAATGTGGCCAGACGTAATAGTAAGTGGTTTCTACCTACATTCTATTCTGTACTGACACTGTATGGTACCCCAGCACATTTCTATCATTGTGCTATCACTAGTATGATTTAAACCCCTCTCAAAGTCATGAGGTGGACCATGTAAAGGCCAAAGTACCTCTTGAATGTCACTGCATCCTATACCAGAAAGGTTGAGCAGAGCCTTGTGAGCTTTGGGTGTGAATCACACAGTTCCATAAGTAGCAATTTTAATTATGTAATCAATCTTTGTATATAGCAGAAGTCATATTACATAATCAGCTCTGTATCGTAGCAGCCCATAACCCAGAGTAACCCATAGGTTTTTATGTCCACCTACCCCTATGGGTTGAGACAAGTTTGACTGTATTTGAGAATTGAGACACCATATTCTTCAAGGGGCTGGGGGGGGTAGGGATAGATATAAGTGCATATTCCCACTACCTTTTAAGGTAGTTGGGTATTGGGGACCTCTGGATTACCCTAAAAGTCAATTTGTGGATCACAGTCAGGATCTCACTTTCTGGTGATATGATTGGTTGAAGCCTGTTTACGCTCTGTGATAGGTTGGGTCAATCAATCACTTGTGACATTCTGTGACAGAAGGCGATTGTCAATATTGATTTTCTCTTATTCAGTTTACTTACTGAGAACTAAGTACTAACCACCTTCCACTTCTCTCGTGACGAACAAAATCCAAGATCAAATGATATCTATTTTCCTCATATTAATAGTAATAGTAATACTAACACAACATGAATAGCTGATAATGACATGAAAGTCACTTCCAACCCTTCACAATCGATGAACCAACCATCACTTTCACCATATCTATCCTATGAGGGCTCAAGTACCACTAAGAAGCACACCACGGACTAGCATACACCACCTCTATCCTACGAGTCTTCAAACTGCACTATGAAGCACCCAATGGAGTGGAAATAAGTAATGGAGAACTTTTTATTGGTTTGTCTACCTTCCTTCTCCCCTTCTGCTCCATAACACATACCAGTCCTTTATTTGGAACAGCCTTAACAGCAGATACATATAACTATTCCTTCTCAAGCAGGAACCTTAAGGTTTGGTGTGGCACAAGTGGCTTACATCTTAACAACAACCAAATCACCAGTTCAAAGGGGGGCGGTGAGGGTGGGGTGGAAGATGTTGGAATGGAGATACAATAGTACTTGGCACCAGAAGAGCTGTGAGGAACCATATGCTAGCAGACTTGTGTAATGGTAATGACTGAAGATACGCCATACCCCATGTCTTCCATGTCTGCAGAAACCACGTTCACTCCATCACCTACATCTTCCTAATCTACCACATTCTCATCTCCTACATTCTCCTCATCTCATGCAAACTCCTGCAAGCAAACAACACATAGCAGATCGTGTGGGTGGATGACGTCTTCATATAGCATTGTAGCAGCCAATGAGACACTGGTGAGAGACAGTATCTTTGATTGCCATGTTGACAACTGGCAAGAAAGCAGCAGTCACAGGCCATACCTTTCTGCCACCCTCTTCTCCCACAATTTTGTCTCCAAGTTGGCCGTGTCCACCAACATCATGTCTGCCAGCTTCCTCTCTGCCAGCTTCTTCTCCTGCATCTAGAATCGCACAGGAAGAGGAGGGAAGTAGGGAGAGATCAATTGCCCTATTCCTCCATGAACTGTGATAATGATTGAGGATGGGTGCATATATTTTGCTCCACAATAGCGTATATCATATAACCTTCACACTGGCCATCATGTACCGCATCTCCATGTTCTACTCTTCCTGCTCACAGTGTCTGCCTCACTACTGTGCTCCTGAAGTTGAAAGGCAGTCCCATGGCTGCCTGTCCGCAGAAGGTCTGTTTCTTTGTATTTTCCATTTAGCAATACTGGTTGGATCCTGGAACTTACACCTTCTGTTTCTACACTTCATGACTTACACTGTTCTATTAAAATAAAGATTGCCCACTGTATCAAGCTGTCCAGGACTCTCATCATACATATCTGCACTCCAAGCTTCTTTTCCTGCACTATTTCCCACCTCTTTCATCTGACCTGCACTCCGCATCTTTCTCATCATAAAAAATACTCCTCAATCAACCCGTCTCGCTCCAAGCTCTCCTGCCTCATCTCAACCAAAATGTCATCACACACACACACCTTCTTTTCCATTGGCCTTGATACTAGTTTGTTCGCATGCATTTCACTTGTTGGATTGTTGCATGTCATGGGTCAATCAGAGACAATCTCAAGAAGTACATTCATTATTCATTTCACCTTCTCTACCTACTCCCAACTCTCTTACAAATTTGCTTACTATTGTAATAACACTCCGGCGCTCATCCCAGCCAAAACAAGTTTCTTTGTCATTCATCAATAACTTATGCCTTCCTATGCTTGGCCTTATTTCAAGTAAGTTCCTTGACATCTGTAATATCACCATGTTTTTAAATGTTAACAGCTTGGATATCTGTCATTCTTGGCAATAGCTATGATTTCAAGACCCATTCTTGGAATCCAAATGGCATTCAAGTTATCCGTTAACAGACTTTCTGGTATTCCCTTGGGATGACAGTATTGTAAGTCTTTTATTCACTACTTGCTGAGAGGAGGTTCATTAGTTTGTTGCTCAGTATTTTTATTCTGTGGGTCACTGTCCGAAAAGTTAAGGTCAAGTGTGAAATTGTACAGAGCTGCTTTATTCAGATATTGTAACTTTGTCTGAGACCATCATCATAGCCATCTCCAAAAGCAGTAATTCTCCACTCCAAAAGCAGTATGCAGCAACACCTCCTTGTGAGAATCAGTTGCAGTTCCATTATGGAATATCATACTTTCAGAATCATCTTGTATGCAATGTATCTCAATTGTTTCTTGGTGTATATCTTAACACCGTCTTTTCTTAGAGAGGGAAAGAACTCCAATAAACACTACTTGATCTGTGGTGTTCAAAGTGACTTCACAAAAGGCCTTGTCAGGAATCCACCTATGCATATCTGGACTCATGAGCTCAAAGTGGGTTGGTAACTTTTGTGATATCGAATGTAATGTTCAGTAGCCATTTATAGTTTTCTGGTGTGTCGAACACATCGACATTGTACAAGCGTGGGATTCAAGTATGCACTGGAACTGGCCTGCTGTTGCACTTTTGACTTGTCTTCAGGTATGCCATATATTATACCTACCATACAAAATTATACTTATGTGGTTATTTCATTAGAGCCCTGACTGGTATGATTCCATTCTCCTGCTACTAGTAGATTAGGGTGCTAACCTACATATTTACAAAGGTATCTCATCTGGATTGGCTCTGATCAGGAGAGGACCTTTGGGCCCACAATCTCTGGGCTCATTCACAATAACCTCGGCCCAGATTGTGTCTTACTCTGGGATTTTAAAAAGAGAGGTTAGTGACAAACATACCTTGTCTATGTATCTCTTAGTTAGGGTTTTACAGGTGGACAACCGGATACAATGAAACTCATTAAAGAGGCCTACATATCCTGGGGTGCAGAGGTCATTTTCATTATGTCTAACTTCCAGGGGAATATGGAATTGCTGGAAGGTTGTAAAGCTGCTTGTATTCCAGCTTCCATATGTATATTTAACAATGTTTGTTATGATGACACTGACGGTTTTAAAGGGAATGTTGCAGGACTTCTAATGTATATATATATATAATTCATAGAGGGATAATAGTTCATTAATAATGCTTGTAGAAAGAGTTCATTTATTGTATCTCATTATAGTAGTAGATTCTGTAGAGACTAGGACATATACTTATATCTAATGTTATATCTAATATAGATCAGTATAATAGGTAGCATAGAATTACAATATACCTACATATTATGTCGTGCAGCCACCTTCCCTCAAAATTCCACCATAACTCCTACCTTGGACGGAATCATTATCCACCACTTGGCCTTACTATGTGGCCCATGGTACGACTTCCCTTGACCCACTTGTCCATGCCACCCATATCCTCACACATCTTGCGCCAATTTATTATTTTCTTCCATTCTTTCTTAATCCAATTTCCTCTATAATGAATATTATTTCTAATGGTAAATGTCTGTTAAATGAGAAGGTAGTGGGCCCTGCCACTTGCCAGCCCTATTTTTATATAATTATATATTATTAGATTTATATGTATGCACATGTAAATACATCCTACCATAATTACAGGCCCCTACCAACGATTCATCCTACATACTTACCCATATCATCTTGCTACTCCCTTTGTCCCTCATTTCCTTCCATTGACGACACCTCTACCACCATCAGGCACATATGCGGTGCACCACGTCATCTCACCTCAACCTACCATACCCACCCACATGTCGATCTCACTACCATGTCCCTACCTTCAAGTTATCACATCGTCCCCACTTATTCCAACCATCCCAACACACCCTATACCAACTACCACCCTCCAAACCCCACCATTGGCTGAGTGTTCACACAGTCAAGGAAGGGTGCTGAGATGAGAGAGTGGTTCTGCTTAGCATTGAACATACGTGTATCAATGATCAACCTGACAGCTGGTTGGGAGGTTTCATTCTCTTTCTATCACCAAATGAGAGGAAGGCCAACATTCGAGATAAACACTTAACTTAAATAAGTCTGTCGGTGCAGAATGTGTCTTCCTGCGGGAGAGTGGCGACACATGTGGTGGAGGAAGACAAAGAGAACAACGCGATCCCTGGAAAACTGAGGTATGTTGATCGGTTTTGAGTATCACATGACTTTATTTGCTACTATTTGGATTGGTCCCGGGTACGGTGTGATGAGCCTGGAGAGGAGAAACACGATGCTCAGCTTGTGTTCAACGCGCAGCATTCAGCACTTAAATTACAATGTATAATACATGTATATATAAGAATAGAAGGTTTTAGGCATGTTCGCATGCGATTTGCTCCCGAAATTTGGAGGGATTTGTCTTAGTAGTGTCCCAGCACTATAAGCCTTGTTTAAGCCTTAATCTCACTGTTAAGCTGCTGTACTCATGTTTTCTATCATTTTCCGTTAATACAGCATAGTGTAACATATTTATTTGTGCCACCTCCACTTTTACAGCAGATAATTGGTGATTTCTTCTCGCTATTTCCCGCACTCCCACTTGGTTCCCACGCAACACCGGTTGATTACGTAAGCTTTTGTGAAGGGCGCGGCGGTCCATCAGGACGTTGGTCGCCTAAGCACGAAGTCGAAAATACGAAGCATGCGGTTCCGGCACACGCTAGCCATCTGGTATGTACGCGACATCGTATGATAACATACATACTAAGTAATTTAAGCCGAAGAAGTACTGAGTACTTAGCTTAGTCTTCAATGAAGGCAGTACTATTGACAGCTATATATATTAAGACAAGTATAGATGAAAAGCTTCTAATGATCTAATCAACATCTAACTTCTAAGTAGTACTTAATAGCCGTAACCCCTCTATAACATTTCTAACGATTTCTCTATCAGGATTTCTAAAGGATATAATGAGTACCACGAATAATGCTTAGAAAACATCTCGGAAAAATCATTCCTAAGCTTCTGTAATGCATCCGGATTAAAAATATCTACACCATGGTAATCCTGCTCGGTGAGTCGACCACTCTTAGCTGATCCCTCCATTACAGCTTTCGCCACTGGTGGTCTCACTGTAGAGAACACTTCAGTGACCCTAGTAACTGGAATTCGTTGTCGGATACTCTTTTCTATGAGACTGGCAAGAATGTAGGCATCCTTCGTTTACATTAAGCTAAATAAAAGTCGTTCACAGTTGTCAATAAAGCTTACCTCCATAGCTTGACCTGCTCCAGCTCCTTGATTCGGAGTCATCGCGTGAGCCTAGGTCAAGTTTTAACATAATCTGGGATCCACGCGTAAATATGCACACTCACAGCATCTCCCAAAATTACGACCCTTCCCCTTCCAAAGTCTTGTAACGACTTCAGGTATTGTATGGGCCATTTTCGACAAGTATCCGGTATGAGCTACACGAAGACAAAATTTAACATAATAGAGAAAAAAAATTCAATGTTATAGCTCAGTACCTCTAGGATTGCCTGTGCTTCTGTTGCCCATCCCTCGAATTGAGTTAGAATATCTCGCTTATGCACATCTTGGACAGATGGTTCATCGAATAGTGTTCCATCTTTCTCATGGTTTGAAACAACGACACTAACATTTAAGTGTCCTTTCCCTATAGGATAAACAACAACATGCTGGCATGATTTAGAACATATTGTTCAGAAATTATTGAACTTAAGGACATACCTTCTGATAACCACAATACTAAAATAGAGTTAATTCTATGCCATTAGTTACCTCAAGCTACTCACTTTTATTGGATATGTCAATGCTTCGTGACGAGGAAACTTTTCTTCGAGTACTTTCGCTTCCACAATGCTACGATAGGTCACCGATCCGCACCAAGTCGGATTGATAGACTCGCTCTTCTCCGAATAGAATTTGGCCAAATATACCTTGCGTACTTTAGACCTCAATCCGTCTGCCCCGACAAGCAAATCGCATTCAGCAGATATACCATCTGCAAAATTCAGCACAATACAGTCTGCTGTCTCCTTGTAGGAAATAAAACGTCGATTAAGGTGAAATTTGAACTCAGGTGATACATCTTTGAGCAATGCTTGCTGCACAGATGATCTATGAAAGCAGGGCATCCCACCTACATTTTATTAGAATTTACTGTTTGCCTTTGAGTACTTGCTCACCTTCGACATTATAATCGAAAATATCGATACAAGAATGCACATTCTCAGCCAATTTATGTTTCCACGCAAGACCTGTAAAGGCAAGTGAATTATTTTCGGTTGATTTAATGCAAGAAAAGAGCATACTGATTGTGTCATCTTGACGCTGTTGCAAATGCTTTTGGAGCTCCTGGTCCACTCCAACTCGTTGCATAATATTCCACGCACGGCGGTACATTACAATTCCGGTTCCAATTTCGCTGATTTTATCCTTCAGCTCGTATATGTCGACACTTATGGGTTGAGAATTATTAGAATCGTTTAAGAGACGTGTTAGAGCGACCGCTAGTGTCAGTCCTCCGATACCTGCGCCACTGAATAATGTCAGTTGCAACAGCGAGTAACGAATAAGATAACATTTAATACATAATGGCAATACGAAGTGGACGAGATGGTTTGATAGAGACAGCTGGCATTGAGTGCTGAAAGATATTGGTGGTAGTGGGAGAAAATACCTGAATAACACATAGATAAGCTATTTAAGTACCAGTTGCTAGGCGTGAAACTTGACTAAGACCAGATTGTTGTTCGATTGGCTCTCTGACCAATGTGTCCGACTAACTTCGGGAATGAAGATATTAACCGATATAAATCAGCATAGCCATGTAGAATTAACTAACCAGAGTAGGGATTTAACTACATAGCAGCTTTCTCAGTCGTCATTGCAACAGCGCAGATCGTGATGTTGTCGAGTCGTGCATGGTGTTGACCACTTTTCAAGCTGCATACCTGTCTGATTTTTTCCGCTCATATATACTTACATTTTAATATAATAAAAGATATGTAATTAATGACAGGGAAATACAATTTAGCCTCGAGCGGCGGCGAGGCCACAGATCAATAGTACATACTATGAAACTCAAATTATCATTCGTGGCATGTGAGACCAGGTAAACTTCAGTTCTAATTCTAACCCTCCATCTCCAAATAGCACTCCCCCCGGGGGCCAAGCCTATACATTCCTCGTTTTTTCATCTACATTATCACTGTGGATTCTTCGGTGTCGAGACCATGCTATTAATGTATAGCAGCGGCCAACGAACCATATTCCTCTTCGGTGAGGCTCGGAATACTATGTATTCTCCGCGGCCGTAGTTTGTGCTAATTCTTGAAAACTTCCTGTTTCTTAGATGTTTCTTATTATACAACTGGAGATGTCATTTGGGCATGAAGTTAGTATATTGGACTCCACAGGCAGCTGTTGCCATCACAGAACAGAACGACTGATTCGAACTCTGTACATCTAATTTGAGCACCTCTGATTCATATCTTTAGAATTCTAGTATGCATAGCCTCGGGTGGTGGCTCTCTGTTACAGAGGAGCTTTATTTCAATAGAAGAGGCTTGCAGTGATTGAGAAAGCCACTCGCACGCCCAGCTAATTCGAATCCTCACACCCAGTATAATAAATTCTTGAAGCATGCGTGCATACGAAAAATAGCATATCTAACATGTTGTATGCATGGAGTATACTCTGTTCAAATTTTTAATGAAGCTGTCCGAGCCCGAGCCTCAATGCGTCAATGCGTCAGCTATTGAGAGTTAACGAACGTGAGACAACTATGTAAGCGTTGATTACAATCGATTAGCGACAATTGAACGTTGCGGACAAGTCGGACTCTACGGACCAACTACCAAGGTTCCAAGGTTCCAGCTACAAACGGCATACCACCACCATAATCATGATTACATCGTCCCTCTTTGTCCTCGGCAAAGCTGATCTGGCGTTGATGTGCTCATACTAATAATAAGTCCCTTGTTCAGTTTGCTTCTTTTGTTTCACGATGCGTTGACTATTTTCTAGTTTTGTAGACTAGGCTCTTACCCCAAACGCTAGAATCGAGGATTTGAATTCCACCTCTGACTGCCTTATTTATCTACCACTTCACTTTAAAATCGTGCTCTTCGTATATTAAAATACCACGCGCTTAGGCAGTAGGTTCTAACAAGCTTCGTTCGTAATTCTTGTGTATTATTGGCAATAGCACTGTCATTTCACACGCACTCGGAGTTCAGACTTAGCGGTCCATTCAGCATTGGTATCCCGATACCTGCGAATATGTGGAATATAAGTTGAGTTATTGTGTTACTTTAAGCAACGTACATGATTGAAAACGTAAGGTACCCCGATGGGAGTCGAATCAAACTCTTCGAGACGTGGCCGAGGCGTTTCCCTTCCCTCTTATTTATACCTCAACTTCGCATGGTTGCACTCATGTCACTCACTACCGTCATATCTACAGTCCCGTCCTATGTTTCCTAACTTATTTAGTGTTTTCATTCATTATTCTCTCTCTCCGATAGTGTTATCCGATTATCACCGTCTACTAATTCCCTTTAGTATGCCATTTTCTGCATGTAAGCACTCCTGGTTTCAAATTATTCGATTTTCTGATACACTAATAAATAGCCAGACCCAAACCCTCTCTCACATCTACCACGATCATATGCAAGGATGGGGAAACGACATTTGTTGAATATATCGGATGGTACCATTCCTTTCATAGTATACAATAGTATACAACGTACGGTCGATGTATGGAGTCATATTTTAAAGTCCTTAATAACAAATATTTCTCACATTCACAAAACCGAAATATTCAACGTCAGGGAACATAATAACGTATCCCGAATTATATCAGTGCTACCATTCAAGTAATAACATTGAAAACTCGTATAGGAGTAACTATCTAATATTTAATGCATTTGCAGGTGTGGCAAGCAATGCGAGAGCCGATTCCCCTCATGTTGTTCATGACACAGCGGTTTGAAACGGATAGCGAACAATAACCATTTGGGTTTCTAGTGATGAGAGCCGAGCAAGCGCTGGCGTCACAGCGTTGGGTACCACTTAAGTTTGTGAGTCCACAGGCATTGACATCGTCATTTGAGTCGGAGATCGTATGGCATAGTGCAGTCGTACTGCACAGAACACTGATAAACAAGTAGTTGAGTTTCATATCTGCTGTAGAAATACTGGCTATAAAAAATATCATCGAGTAAGCAATGGAGTAAGAGTGGGGAATACCATACCGATTAAACAAACGGATTCGTTGAAGGAACAAGTTCTACTCAGTAATCCTTAAGTACTTCGACAGTGGTCAGATACTCTCTATGGGTTACCAATAATTGCGACAAAGAAAGCGACTAATAGGGGAGTTCAATCTTGGCGATACGCGATATGCTGTTTTGTAACGCGCGCTAAACTTTTTCGGCAGGATTGTAGTGTTGCTGTCAAGTTGCTATAGCAACTGATCTGTAGCGACGCGACATAACGGCCAGGATTGAACTCCCCTAATTATAGGTATCATAAACTAGAAGTGAAACTATGGTACACGGAGACAGGAAATATAGAGACTAAGGGCGATAGAATGGAATAATTGGGGGAGCTTGCTCCCCCTATTTGTCTGCGTTGGCGAGCGAAAATGCGTAGTGGCTGTGCATGCACGTCTGGATTTTGCCGCCACGCTCGGATTTCTCCGTCATTCTCGGATTTGTCCGAAACGCTCGTCAGATTTACCAGCCACGCTCGGATTTATCCGTAAATACTCGGGTTTGTCCGCTTTGTGCTGACAGTGCGTTAGTCAGCACTGCGATGGTGTACCGAATGCAAAATGTTGTCAAATCTTACAGAAAATGTAACGTACGTCGCTTCGCGACGCACGTTAAAGGGCAAGCTTGACGAATCCTAGTTTTTAGTTATATTCTTTTTATACATACATACTAAGTTAACTTGTTGTACAATATTTTAACTACTACTATTTCTGCTTGAGTTTTTTTTAAACAGAAGAGGGGAATAATCATATTATTGACAATGAGCAGGGATGTATTTACAATGGAAATAGGGGAAGTCAAAGCTAGCTGTTTTGTTGCGCCAAGTAAAAAGATCGTTGCGTGTGAACTTCATCAAACTTTATTATATTCGTGCCTGGTTTGACAACCCCATTTCATGAGGATACAAATGGTTGATACGCTCAGTCGGACTTCAACTGGGATTGAAAATCATTGTCTGGAGTCTGCTTCAATGTCTTCGCCAATTACTACACTTTGACTTTTCAGATAAACTTCAGGGCTAGAAATATGACGATGTCTATGAGTACTACTTAACATGTTTATAACTTGATTTTTATATTTTAAAGGCTTAGGTATTGCAAATGTATGGTAGAAACTGATGCTATGAAGCAAAAGTAGTATTAGAAGACAAAAAAAGATAAACATATGGTAGTAAAAATAATTTAATTAACATTTGTCTCCGAGATATTGCATTCACATCGCAAATTTACAGTGTATAGGCCCAAGTTGTGCTCAAACGAAACCAATCCTTGACATGGAGACATGGCTAAGGGCATGCCATGTTCAAGCTCCGACTGAGTACCGGTTCAACGCTCGCAACAATACAGCCCAGACACAGCCATCAGCTTAGTCTAGACTCTATTCCTTTCGTGGGAAGTTGTCTGAAGTTTGTTTTGTTTCGCTCCCCGATTGTTTTGTTTTGCCAAGAAGCCAGCTTTGATTTCCCCTAATGAGTGTACTTTATCTGTAAGATTTGACAACATTTTGCATTCGGTACACCATCGCAGTGCTGACTAACGCACTGTCAGCACAAAGCGGACAAACCCGAGTATTTACGGATAAATCCGAGCGTGGCTGGTAAATCTGACGAGCGTTTCGGACAAATCCGAGAATGACGGAGAAATCCGAGCGTGGCGGCAAAATCCAGACGTGCATGCACAGCCACTACGCATTTTCGCTCGCCAACGCAGACAAATAGGGGGAGCAAGCTCCCCCAATAAAGTACACTCATTTCCATTGTAAATACATCCCTGCTCATTGTCAATAATATGATTATTCCCCTCTTCTGTTTAAACAAAACTCAAGCAGAAATAGTAGTAGTTAAAATATTGTACAACAAGTTAACTTAGTATGTATGTATAAAAAGAATATAACTAAAAACTAGGATTCGTCAAGCTTGCCCTTTAACGTGCGTCGCGAAGCGACGTACGTTACATTTAAGTATATGGCGTTCAACCACATATTTAATCATTTCCCGCACCACTTCTTCTCGGTAGCGCTACTCTTCGGAGAAACATTCGGCGCCACCTTGGGCACCCACATGCGCCACTTTTGTATGCTCTGCGCCATGTTCTCGATGTTCGCGCCACCTTCTCAAGTTCACTATGTTACTACCGCCGACGCCATTTTCTAGATGCATCCAAGCGCCGCTTTTTGGTCTGCGCTACTTTTGCATCTACCAAATATGTTTAATAGTAAAAGCATATATTGCGATAGTAGATATATCGTATAATACAAAATGTATGGTTCTTGCAAATTTAATGACACAATGTACAAAATCAAGCCAAGTTGCAATTTTGTACCACTAGATTACAATAATACGAAGCCGGATCCTAATAACCGCTGACTACGACATTATGTTCCTCCCTAACAGTAGCCTCTTCTCGGATCAGATATTTCGGGAGAGAAAATGCAAAGGATACAGAGTGCATGAGTTGGACCCAACGTAGTGCGTCAATCATGGTTAAGGGACTGGCTCTGACCAACAGAGATGAATGTCGTCTTCGCTTTAGGAGAAATGGAAAGGAGGTATGAAGAAGAGGTATGAGAATAGCAGGCGGGCCCACATATGGTCGTCAAGCACCTCCGTGACGAAAACAAATGATGTGAGTCCGCTAATCATCTTGCATCCGTGAGCAGTCAGTGGCAGATACTGCTGGCTGGAACTTTTCTGTATCTCCAGGTGGTGAATGGGCGTCAAGGGGACGGAGGGCTTCAGCTTCAGCTCAAGTGAGAACGGCGACAAAGTAACACGTCACATAGTTGCGTGTCCATAAAGTCAGACTGCGAGCAGCTTTAAACAAGTCCATAAGTCAAAGGTGCCGGTGAGATCTGAGAAGACAATAATGCATACCATTCAGTTAAAAGTTGTACCTTCCCGTACCGAGAGCTGAAGTAAGGGGGATGAGGCCTTCAAGCTGAGGTGTAAAGTCACAGTGAAACATGAGGATGAGGCAAGTCAGGTTGGAAGTTGGAACGGACGTTACGGCCACGCTGGCAAGAGGCTTTTGCCAAACAATACTAATTAACGCGTATACACTCACATACGCTGTATTACGTGTTTGTTTGTTGATGTCTCACAATGATATGTACTCTAGTCTCCACTGGCAGAAACAGTATGTGACAGTGACATATTGTGCCAACTGTTCTGTTTTCCCTCCAAGTACATAACATCCAATTGCCTCCAAGCTCCCTCCATTGATATCTTTATTTGCCTTCGTTTCTTAGGCCTCATCGATATCTTTAATGTAAGTATAATAGGTCTACGTCATTGCTCCGATGAACTACTCGACTCGTACTGCTGGTAAGTCAGCTCTTCATCCACCGTTGTTTCTATACTTACAGTGCATGGGTAGTCGGGAAATGATACCACCCGCAACTTCGATTCCTGGCGCCTCTCTACCTTCATTCTCTCCCAGAACCAGTGGCGGCGCAACCTCCGTTCTCCCCTTCATGGCCTGCCCCTCACCGCCCCTCGATATTCAGCGTGCACTAATGTCATCCCATTCGAGCCTATCATCCGCGTGATGTCGCTTGCGTGAGGAACTTGACCACAATGGTTTTCATCTGGCCCTTCACAAAGCTAGGGCTCGCTTTCGGTCTCACGCTCCATCTGTAATGGGTCAGTCAAGGAACTCATCCCTTCGGAGCTAGAACGTGTCCCCCAGTACGATATACAGGCTATCAATATCGCAGTTCTGACAGTGACTACCACTTGTCCACTCGAAGACGTAACACATTTCGCTATACACTTTCCTTAACCTCGTACTCAACGATTGTTGAATCTTAGAGCAACAGTACAGTAAAGTAAAGTATTAAGTTTGTAATGAATATAATTTTGTATCGTATTTCTACATAATGTGATAATAATTATGATAAATTAAGCAGCGGGAACCTTATTTTAACATAGTAAACATATAATCCAAGTACAGCGGCCCCATGGACACCAAGAAATGGCGCAAGTTCAGTCCACGAAAGTGGCGCGTTCAAGTAGAAAGGTAGCGCAGCGAGGTTGGGAAAGTGGTGCAAACATCGAGAACATGGCGCAGACACTGCCAGAGCATGCCCAAAGGCGACCCTGGATATGTCTTCGAGGAGTAACGGATTAAATGTGCAGTTTGAACGCCATACAAGTAGTCTAGGATGTTGGAAAGTCCGACGTGTTATAGATTATGTCTTAAATAAAATACCTGAGGTGACTTGAAGCCTCCCTGAGTTTACCATTTGTTCCGCGTTGTATGGCATCACAGTATGTGGTTAGCTCGCCTCGATATCGAAGGATCATGACATTATTACGTTGTTGTGGAGAAGAAGATGGGCTATTCTATTTCGATGTAAGTAACGCCGTAAAAACGATGGACTGTATTTACCGTCTAGCAATCCAACCAGTAGTTAGCTAGTAGCCTCGATATCTTAAAATATGTAGTTGCAGAAAAATACTATTCCGACTATCCGCGGAAACACGAATTCAGCATACTTATTCGCATTTTTTGTCTAAAACGGAAGTGCTTTTAAATCATCAAGCGGAGAAATGAAAGAATGTAGTACAAATATAGTAAGGTTAACAATGATGTATCATCATCTAAGAACTGCCATTGAAGCTTTCGCACACTACAGCTAATATTTAATACATTTGCAGTTATGACAAGCAATACGAGAACCAGATCCCCTCATGTTGTTCATGACACACCGGTTTGAGGCCGACAATGAACAAAAGCCGCGAGGGTTTCCCGTGATAGGGGCCGAGCAGGCATTGGCGTCACAGCGCTGGGTAGCGCTTAAATTTGTGAGTCCACAAGCATTGACGTCGGCTTTTGAGTCGGAGATCGGATGGCATAGTGCAGTCATACTGCACAGAACACTGACAAACAAGTAGTTGAGTTTCATATTTGCTGTAGAACTACTGTTTAAAAAGTATAGTTGAGTAAACAATAAAGTAAGAGTGGTGAATACCATACCAGTTAAACAAATAGATTCGCTGTGGAAACAAGTTCTACGCAACTATCCTTAAGTACGTCGACACTGTCAGATACTCTCGATGGGTTACGAATATTTGCGATGACGATAATGGCTAATTATAGGTATCAGAAGCTAGAAGTGATGCTATAGTTTACGGAGACAGTGAATGTAGAGACTAAGGGCGATAGAATGGAATAATAAGTAGACTAAGATATTGGATAATAAAATACTTGAGGCATACTTTACCATTCGTTCCGCACTGCATGCATGGCATTAAATCACGGTATATGGTTAGCCTTCTGATATCGAAGGATCGTGCCGTTATTACCTATCCGTGATCAAGACATTCCTAGAGTTGTGGAGGAGAAAATGGGCTACTACTATTTCGATCTAAGTAACACTAACGCTGTAAAAAGAGATGGACTGTATTTACTGTCCATCAATCCAACTAGTGCTAGTTAGTAGCCTCAAATCTTAAAATATGTTGTTTCAGAAAAGTATTATTCCGACTATCCGTGGAAACACGAATTCTCAATTTTGTCTAAACAGAATTGCTTTGAAATTATCAAGCAGAGAAATGGAAGAATGCAGTACAGATGTACCGATGGCTAATAACATATCATAATCAAAGAATTACCATTGAAACTTTCGTACACTACAGCTAATATTTAATACATTTACAGTTATGACAAGCAATACGAGAACCAGATCCCCTCATGTTGTTCATGACACATCGGTTTGAGGCCGACAACGAACAAAAGCCGCGAGGGTTTCCCGTGATAGGGGCCGAGCAGGCATTGGCGTCACAGCGCTGGGTAGCGCTAATACTTGTGAGTCCACAGGGGTTAGGTTCTGGAGTAGATCCACCACTAGAGCTACGCGCCAGAACAGCACCAGAATCATTGGAGTCATAAATTGGATGGCTCAGTGCGGTTATACTGAATAGAATGCTTGTTAATATGTAAAAAGTGAGCTTCATGATTGCTGTGGATGGATTATGATTAATCGTTGAGATCATACCTCCAACATAGTGAATAACATACAGTGTCGTCGTAGGTAAGTATAGTGGAATTGCCTTGAATGAATGAATTATTTGCAGTGAGGTTTACTGTCCGTCCAGCACTGTATAACAATAGTGGTTAGTGGTCTTGAAAATTGAAACGTTAGAATAGTACTTGCGATAGTAAGAAAGTCCTAGCTCTGAAGAAGAAAGGCGTAGTCAGTCTGGCTTAAATACCTTCAGGCCGTTCTACATTTGGCCGCACCGGTTGTAATAGTATGCTGAGCGCCGTCCTAGAAGCTCAGCATCTTGTTTTATCTTCAATCAGTGGCAGAAATGTGACAGCTCCACCGATCCCGGATTGTACCTTTTTTTTTTTTGTTCATAGCAGTTGTTGCAAGTTATGTTTTGGAAAGGGCGAAGGGCGTCACTCTGGCCGAAGGATGCAGCAGCGCAGACCGCTATCTATTTAGGACATCACAATGATAGGGCCAAACCGGTCTCTGATTCCCCGATTTCCTTTAAGGTGGCTCCGACTAGCAGTACTTGTGTATGTTTTGCACTGGTATTCAATCCATCAAACACAACTGCTGTAAACACGACAACACACATTTCTTCTGGAGCCATAACAGCTGTTTCCTAACTCCTGAAAACGCTACAACATACACCTCATTCATAGCATCCATTCGACTCCTGTAAGTGACTGTTTCCCATTCACTGCATTTCAAGTCATAATTATGAAGCCCGACTTAGATACACTATGACAGAAGAAACCGAAGTCACCTACTATGACAACCAGCTCTTCGTGTGGAATCTATCCCGCAAGACACGCGTGTCTCAGATTGCCACTGGGGTGCAGGACCGCCCACAGCTTGATTCTTTTTTGATCGCTCTTGACTGGCTCGTGAAGCGCGGAATCATCATCACCCAAGCCACTTACACTCCGGAGTCTACGAATATCTTCATTCATACGGATGACAATGAGTGGGACAACGTACCATGTTAAATGACTTAGCTACTCCGTTTATAGTTTGCTATGTAGCTTGGAGAACGTATATTGAATAACCCTTGAAGCACTTCAACATGAAGTAGACAATGCGAACTTCGCTCGCAATACCCTTGTTCCTGTTGTTGAATAAGCGCTCGTCTATGTAGTTGATTTCAAGACGTGCGGGGAATCGACAATGCCGAGGCACAAGGGATCTTCAAGCTTCAAAGATTCAGCGCCCAGTGCTCTTGCATTGTATCACTATTGTATCATTTCGCCCTTGTTTGAGTACTCATCATTTCACCGACTTGATGGACAATTGCACAGGTGATTGATCATGCTTACAATAGCCTAGACTGGTTAACAAAAGCTCATCATTTATTGTGTCACGTTGATGCAAAAGCTATACTTACATGTGTAAACTGAACTAAGTAATCAACCGTACTTCTATCCATCACATACTGCCTCCTCCTTGTTTTCTTCTACAGCAAGAACGTCCCCTGCTAGTATCCTTCCTGCAGTCATTTATCTGTAAGTAATACTCGAAAGGCCAAACGGCGATATGACTTACCAAGTAGTTGTGTCTAACAGTATCTTCATCATGTCAACCCAAGTGCAGCAGCCCGAACATCATCAGGAAGAACACGCAAGCCTCGTAGAAGAGCCGATGGGCACTTTCTTCGTGTATAACACCGGTCGCACAGAAACAACTCGCATCAATCTGTCTGTCCCTGGAAAACAACACCTCGATCCCTTCCGCAAGGCTCTGCGCTACTTTCAGGACAACGGAATGGAAGTTGTGAATGCACTTCACACCATAGAGTCGGCTTACATCTATATAAACACTGAAGATCAAGCATGGGATAAGGAGTTTCGAGCACAGGTTGAAGGATGGGACTGGCTCGATGTGCAAGCTTAAAGAGCTGGACTATAAAATCGACTGATTATCACATAAATTCTTCACACTCCTAGCATAAGAATCGTCAGACATTTTTATTCGATGCAATTACATAACTTCAGGTGCTATAGTTCCATAATTCGGACAAGCACATTGTTTAAGGGACCGTAATAGACGGAAAGTCCCGATCATAATAAACCCAACGCCTTCTCAAGCTCTTTCTCAACGGGGTACTCCTCCCACCAATCAAACATGCCTTCAAATTCTTTTTCATACCTTTTCAACAGCACTTCCTTCATTTTTTCATCCGCTTCGTTAAAACCTTCGAATTCAGGAACATTGAATGCTCCCAATCGACCTATATCGTAAGACCGCTTAAGAACTAAATTTGCCAATGGCTGGCGTACTTTCGTGTACGCTTCTGTAACACGGTCGATAGGTATGTTGTCTCGTATGGATTTGGGTAGGAGGTGCGCGAGAATGTATGCGTCCTATGTTTATATCTTTTAGATACGCCCTTAAGACATCATTAACGCCAATTACCTCGACAGCTTGTCCTGCTCCTGACGCCAACGTTGGCGGTATTGCATAAGCCTACAAAAAAAATTAGATTTCGCACAATCTTTTTAGTGAAACATACCGCATCTCCCATTAGAATGACCCTTCCCGCAGCGAAACTCTCGAGTCCGGTAAGGTACTGTATCGCCCATGCAGAACAACTTTCTATACTCTAATTTCCATCAGCACCATATCTAACGACGTGAAATGAAAACGAACTCGAAGCAACTCCAAGAATTTCTCGGACCACCCCTTAAACAGACTCAAAATATGCTCCTTATCAGCAGGTTTAGCAGTTGGCCCATCAAAACGAGTGCCATTCTTTCCGTAATCTGTGACGAACACCACAACGTTCATAAGTTTACCATGCATGATGGGATAGGTAATTGCACTCTATATAAAGTTAGCGACAGATATTTCATTCAGCGTTTATACCGTACTTTTCCTTTCCCCGAGTACTAAGCCATATTTTAGAAATAATAAAAGGAAGAATATTGAATACGCACGATTATAGACTTTGAAAGCGATGGATGACCCGGATGCTTCTCCCGAATTCTCTCTGTACTAATTAAGCTGCGATAAGCAACCGTCCCTTCCCAAACTGGCTCAACGCTTCCCATTTGTTCTGGGTACCTCTTTCCGATGAATTATTTCCTTATATTGGAATTGATCCCGTCTGCCGCTACAAGTAGCTCACATATCTTCGAGGGCTGCTCATCGAAGTTTAAAAGTACGACTTTGTCTTTTTCGGCGTAGGAAACTAAGCGGTGCGAGAGGTGCACATGAACTTTGGGAGGAAGAGAGTCGAGCAGTGTTTTTTGAGCTGCTGCGCGGTGGAAAAGATTTATTCCACCTAAAATGACAATCATTATTAGCCTCTTCTCATTAAAGAAAATAGCCTACCCGTATGATAGAACTCGAAAATATCCTTCCCCGCTCCCTCATCACTCTTCATAATTCTCCAAACAAGCGCTATAACACTCCGTCAATTCCTCATTCCTTCTCAAATTGATATACTCACTCTTGTCATAACTAGGTTTCTTATCATTTGGCAAATGCTCCGCAAGCGCCTCATCCACACCAAGACTCTTCAAGATCTCCCATGTGCGTGGCCAGAAGTCTAACCCGGCTCCAATTTCTTTTATTTCTTGCGCTTGTTCATATATGTCTATTTCGACGTCAGGGACTAGACGGGAGAGGGCGAGCGCAAATGCGAGGCCTGCTATTCCTGCTCCTCTACGGAGTTGGTTAGATTACACAATGAAGAGGGAAGGGTTAGGCGTACACGACCGCAACGCGTTGGTTGGTTTTGGTGGTCATGGACCGGTGTGGTTATTGGGTGTGCTGCAGCACTTAATATAGTGTTACGTGCTACCGCGACACCCGAACGTCGATACTACTTGACTCAATCCTTACTACATACAAGGATCGTTATATTACCGATCCGACGGCCCTAAACCTTTCGCGTAATCTGAGACTACCAATCATAACATCCCCAATGCCTTCTCCACCTCCTTCTCAACGGGATATTCCTTCCACCAATCAAACATGCTCTCGAATTCTTCTACATACTTCTTCAACAACACCTCCCTCGTTTCTTCATTCTCGTCATTGAAACTTTCGAGTTCGGGAGAGCTGAAAGTTGCCATTTTACCCATATCATGTGACCGTTGCAGAACCAAGTTTGCCAGTGGCTGACGGACTTTGGTGTATGCTTCTGTAACACGAGGCATGGGTACATTGTCTTTAAGGGCTTTTGCGAGGAGGAGCGACAAGATGTAAGCATCCTAGATGTTGTTAGATGAGTTTTTAATGTAATCAAAGTTTAGTTACCTCGACCGCTTGTCCTGCTCCAGATCCTAACGTTGGAGGCATCGCATGGGCCTATAACCACATTAACACCAAACCCAAACAGACTGCACGAAACATACCGCATCGCCCATAAGAAGCACCCTTCCCACCGCATAACTCTTAAGTCCAGTAAGATACTGAATCGCCCACGCAGAGCAAGTTTCTATACTCTGCAAACTCATCAACGCCATTAAACATAAGGTAAATGAAAACATACATCAAGCAAAGACAAAAACTCTTCCGACCATCCTTCAAACTGATTCCTAACATACGCTATATCAGCAGGCTTAGTCGTAGGCCCATCATACCGCGTGCCTTCCTTCGAGAAGTCGTTGACGAGCATTACGACGTTGATCAACTTTCCTTGCATAATTGGATAGGTGATCGTACTCTGCAGAACGTTAGATACAATCGCAGTGGTAAACCAAAACATACTTTTCCTTTCCCAATGTACTAAAAGAGCTATTCAGAAAAACGTTCAATTGCAATAACAAGACATACCACAATAGACTTTGAAAGGGACGGATGGTCGGGAAACCTCTCCCTAATCCTCTCGGTTCTAATCAAGCTTCGATATGCGATTGTCCCTCCCCAAACGGGATCTATCGACCCCCTATCCTCCGGGAACCTCTTCTCAATAAACTTTTTCCTTATACTCGACTTGATCCCGTCCGCAGCGACTAAAAGCTCACATGTCTTGGAAGGCTGGTTATCAAAGTTCAGCTGTACGCTATCGTTTGATTCATGGTAGGACAGTAATCGATGCGCCAGGTGGATTTGGACATTTGGAGGAAGAGCATTGAGAAGCGTTTTCTGCGCAGCGGCTCTATGAAAAAGGTTCGGCCCACCTAAACCAGAGTCAGATACATCTCCAACCCTGAAATATAAACAAACCAACCCATATGATACAACTCGAAAATATCCCTCCCAACTCCCTCGTCGCTCTTCATAATTCTCCAAACAAGCGCTACAAACCTTATCAATCACCTTCTTTATCACACAACTGCAAAAAACTCACTCTTCTCATACCCACCCTTCTGTATCCGATCCTTAGGCAAATGTTCCTCAAGAGCCCTATCTACACCAAGGACCTTCAAAATCTCCCACGTACGAGGCCAAAACACAATCCCCGCCCCAATCTCTTTAATCTCTCCTGCCTGTTCGTATATGTCCACTGTAAGCTCCGGGACGAGGCGGGAGAGGGACAGGGCGAGTGCGAGGCCTGCTATTCCTGCACCTCTGATGCTGAGTTAGCTAAAGGAGAGGGAGGGAGGAGAGGGGGGACGTACACGATGGCTACTCGAATTGGCTTGTTGGACATTGGGTGGGTTGTGTTGTGCTATCATTGATGATTTTGCTGTATATATATCTTGAAGTCAGCTATTAATGTATGTCCATCACAGTTGCATTAACTGCGTTCTAATCAGCAATCAGCCCAACAATGTTCTTTCCAGCTAATTATATTACGACACTGTGGGATCGGCAGGTTAATAAAAGTCAGTCGCATAATACCCGTAGTGTAATAGCCGAGCGTCTTTCCATTCAAATCATCATCAACAATCAATAAAAATGAGAAGGGTATAATCCATACACAATCGTAGTTATACACTACCGTACGAATAAACGCGTCAACAAGTAAAAAAAATCATAAATTAAAACTTATAAAAAGGATATCAACCTCGCTACGAAGGCCGAATATAAAAAGCGTGGAATGTGGTAATTGTAGACGTATGTCTGAAATACGAGGTAATAAGAGAAGGGGGGCAAGCAAGGTCCCGTTCAGCAGGACACCAGGGGGACAATCCAGTTGTGTGAACACAAAGCAAAGCATAAGAGAAGAGGAATGAAGAAGGGGGGGGGGTATTAACACACGTTGTTGAAGTGAGATTCAAGTCAGAGAAGGGAAGGGAAGAGGTATTACAGAGGGGATCATAGGAGTTGAAGGAAAGTGGGTGGTAGCACACGTATCAAGGAAGGGGACACATCTAGAGACGAAGAGCAAACGCAGGGTATCCAAAAAACCATCATCACAAGAGGACTACGCAGTCCCCCCATAAGCATACGCATCCTCATCATCCCCAACAACATACTTGGCCCCACCATACCTCCCAACATCCACGCTCTCATTCTTCCCATGGTCCTTCCCCTCCTCCCGCTCCAACTGACCCCACTCGCCCACCTGCCCCTGACCCTGCGCTGCAAAAATCATCGGTCTCCCACTCGTCACACCGGCAACAGGCATCGGATAACTAATCCCTTTCCTACCCAAGGTAGGAGGGGGACTAACAGCACCCATCAACCTCCTCCTCTCCGCGTACGCGCGGAGCATATCGTCCGGCGACATCGCCTGCGGCATTGGATTCAATGGCATAGGGATGCTTCCCATAACAGGTGATGTGGGAGTTGTATACGCTGAAGTTGGAGCGTGTGCGATTGTTGAGCTCGGTGTGTATACTGGTGAGGGCATTGGTATAGAGGCAGGGGAGGGGGTAAGTAGGAGGTCGTCGGTGCTTGCTGTTGCTCCTCCTGTGCGCATTACTGTTGGGGGAAGGGGGTTAGTATGTGTTTGTAGTAGGGGATGTGGGGAAGGAGAAAGAGAAAGAAGGGGGAGGGTGCAACCAGACTTGCGAAGCGTAGCCTTTCCCAAACAACCGCAGCCGCAGCAAAACTCAACCGCTAACACAAAAAGCACAAAAAGCATAAACAGCCAATCCAGCTTTCCAAACGAAACGTGGACGCATAGAATCACCCACGACGAGGGTACATCGACAAGTACCCTCCCCCCTCCTTGCACCAAATCGCACTCCGGGGAGTAGCCACGCACGGAAGAAACAGGGGTAGGAGTAAGTGGAGAAACCAATCATCCTCTCCCTGCCTCTCGAACCACAGCACACAACAACCAAAGAGGCCAACACTCGAAAAACTCGAACTGCAACACAAACTCAATCGCTAAAACGAAAAAGTACTTACAGCTCAAAGCAGCCAACACCTCATCACCCTCCATCCCCCCGTTCCCATCCCCATCCTTCCTCCCCGCATCCTCTTCCCGCTTCGCAGCATTCCTAGCAATCCTAGCCCGAATATCCTCAGGCGTAAGCGACATCGCACCCACCGCCTGTCTCGGACTCATTTCCCCCTCCCCCTCCCTACTTTCCACGTCGGTGGTAATATTGGGAAGAGCAGGGACAGGAGGGACGTGTCCTACATGGAAGGCTCTTGATTTGCGTTCCATTGAGGGACGGGGGGCGTCTGCGAAGCTGACGCGAGATTGACGGGGCACAGAGTCGGCGAATGAGACGCGGGATTCGCCTGATGGGCGGGGTAGAGGATTGCGGAGTCCTACTCCCGTCGTCGCTCCCCCTCCTCTCACACCCACCCCAGCCTGATTCTCCCCTTCCCCAGAATACACACTCGCACTATAAACACTCCCCCTAATAGTGCCCGCAGCCATACTATTCCTAATAGCCTCCTTGGCCCCACTGGGCGTCACACTCTTCCAATCCGCCGAAATGGTACTCATCCTCCTATCGACTTTCTCACTCCATTCTTTTCTCTTTTCCTTTGAGCGCTTGCGTTTGAATTTGACTATGGTTGCGATGAGGAGGGAGAGGAAGATTATAGGTAATAAGACGGCTGCGGCGATTTTGCCTGCGCTTATTGCTTTTGCTGCAAAGTCGTTTACGAATGTTGCTGCGCCTGCTGATTGGGTAGATGAAGGTGCAGAGGTGGTGCTGGAGGAGGTGCTGGTGGTTCCGTTGTAGGTGGCTGTTATAACTGGTCCAGCTGGTAAATCCAATAACGCGGCAAACGCTAGGTCGGAGGGGACAACGCTAATCTGCAATTGCTGACTTGCGGTATTATTATACCACGAAGGATCGATTGTGATATCGTATTCCCCCCTCTTGATGTCCAGACCATCCCAGTAGTGGGACAAGTACGCATCGGTACCGGGTGCGTAGAGTAGGATTTTGACTGCGGTTGTGGAGGGGAGACAGGAGGAATCCCATGTTACCTTTAAAGGGGAGGAGACGGGGATGCTGGAGCCTAGGGTGGGGGAAGTTATGAATTTGGTTTTTCCCGTGCGGCAGTCTATTGCCTGTTAGTTAGTACCCTAGGAGGAGGGGGGGGACACACCATCAGAAGTTTGGACTGTGCTGGATGCTCGGGCGCGGTTGCGGGCGTGTGTAGCTGGATGAGCGTGTGTTACGCGGAACTTTGTCGAACCCATTTTTCTCTTTTCTTTCTTGCTTTGGGAATACACTTGAGAATCGTAAAAAAAGAAGGACTTGTACAAATGAGTGGAATGAATTCTTGTTCTCGCCTCTGTCGAGGATACGAGGTAGGAGGGAGAGGAAAGGAAGGGAGAGAGGGAAGGGAGGCGAAATTGAACGAGGGGATGGAAAGGAAGGGAAAGAAGAATCCAACCTACCGAACCGAGTTACTCGTTTTAGCTTACCCCCATCAATATCAAAGAAATTCTTATTCCCACCCCATAACATGATCCAATCACATCTGTTGATTTGGGACTCCGCTCGGTAACTTGTTTCGTTGGGTCGGGTGATCAAGTGCTTGGCAACGCCCGTTGTTTTGGCCCCTGTAACTGTAAGACGATGGTGACGACGACGAGGAGGGGGGGAGAGTGTTGAGGAAGAGGAGAGGGAGGAGCGGGGCGGGGAGGGAGGAGAGGAGATACGCCCACTGCGTACTGCTATCTATTACCTCAATCACACAACGATCGTATCACGTACCTCAGTTGACGCCCATCAACTGTCGACATCGACATCGATGTACATCAGCGACTACCTAGAAACACTGTTCTAAATCTAACTACGATAAACGTTCCCTTTATGCTACAGTACGTTCATACATTGTTCTTTGTTACCCAGTTCAGTTCTATTTCCAGCTTTCTTTCTCTTTTACTTTCACTTCACTTTACTTGTTTATACCCCCCCCCCCCTCGGATGTTTTCAAAATACAAAATAAACAATCGCACCCGCGCATTGTATTCCATAATCCATTGTCCATCGAGTCACCGACGTTCCCGATGTCCTCCGGCGATAAAGAGGCTCTTGGACAACGATATCTCCGACGTCCCTTGATATATCATATTACTTCCATTATTTAATTGACGCACCATCTCGTCAAAGTTATATCCGTCAGCTTTGGGTGAGGTGAGGTAAGCATTCTTGTACTTAGAGAGGATATACTGGAGAGGTGAGGTGAGGAGGGGGAATTAATGGAAGCGGGAAGTAGAACAGGTGTAAGTGTTTGTTATACATCTACACACTGTCTCATCATATCTCATATACATATCACATCACTGTCATTCAGATATCCAGTATCCACCAGTGCCGTCACTTTTATATAATGGACCACAGAAGAGGTACATATTGAACACTTCGAATACCTTCCTTCTTATAACCACCAAGCATCTTTTAATTAATTACCCAAGTTACACCCGAGCCTACCTGTATCTATATGCTTCGCAAACCATGACAGACATCTCCGAGCTCGACCAAATTAACGATGGCATGAATCTCATATCATAGTTCTGACCTCAAACTTTCACACCATCTACCTCAATAGAACTGAAAATACCAAAAATAAATAAATACGTATACTCTTCAGATTCCTACGCATTCCAGTGCGCTGATACCAACAATCTACCAATAATAAAGGTCCTCGTTAAATGCATAACAACCACATCCCGAACGATAACCTCAACTCCAGTGTCCACTACACTCAACTCTCGAATCTAAAATAAAAAGGTGTGCATATTTTAATATATTGTACAAGTACACTAGTCAAGCGGAGAGTCATTGAACATAACTCAAATGATGAGATCGATGCCTTTAGTAAGTCCATCATCGTGTCTCCTCTTCATCCTCTTCATAAGGATTATACACTATACTACCAGTAGCAGCATAAAGATTAACCCTCCGTTCACTTTTATGCCGTTCCCCCTTCTGAACCTTCACAGCCTTCCCACGCAAACCCTCTTCTTGTTTAACAGAAAAAGCCTTCCCAGACTCCTTGCTGGTTTTCATATTTGCCTGATGTAGCTTAATCAAATCATCGATAGTAGGCGCTGCGCCGCGTTTCTTAAACGCAGAAGCGTCCATTCCGGAAATGCCTACTACATTTCCTAGTGGCATGTCTGACACGTCTTCATTATTTAGTTGCTCGACTGTGTAACTTGGTGGGTCATCTACTGTACCCCATGGACAGTGTTAGAGATTGATTGTTAGGTAGGTAAGTAAGCAGGTCGATACCTGAGATCTGGACGCTAGAGTATACATGTCCCGCTATACACATGAGGCGGCCGTGTCAAATTGTGATAACTTTGGAAAGTCGCGAAATCTACCTGAGTTGTTTGTGTGATTATTCAAGGCGCTAGCCTTCCCAGACTCCTTGCTGGTTTTCATATTTGCCTGATTTAGCTTAATCAAATCATCGATAGTAGGCGCTGCGCCGCGTTTCTTAAACGCAGAAGCGTCCATTCCGGAAATGCCTACTACGTTTTCTAATGGTATATCTGACACGTCTGCATTATTTAGTTGCTCGACTGTGTAACTTGGTGGGTCATCTACTGTACCCCATGGACAGTGTTAGAGATTGATTGTTAGGTAGGTAAATAAGCAGGTCGATACCTGGGATCTGGACGCTAGAGTATGCATGTCCTGCTATACATATGAGGCAGCCGTGTCAAATTGTGATAACTTTGGAAAGTCGCGAAATTTACCTGAGTTGTTTGTGTGATTATTCAAGGCGCTGCTTTGGTGTGTGTGAGGGTTTACCGGTGCGGAAGTACGATCGGCTGCACATGGGACGCTATTTTTAGGTATATATTCTTCTTCATCTTCAACTTTATAATTGGTTTCTAAGATTTCCTCTGTTTCTACTTCTGCTCTTAATTCTAAAGAGCATGTTTTATTCCCTTAAATAGTCATGTTACATTTCATGGAAACATCATAATGGAAGAATGATTCATTGCATGACCGGCACCTTTATCATAAGCAATAACAAAGTGGGATTGTACCCATTGTTTGATGCTCTTCACATCGAGAAACGTGTCTGTATCCTGTATATGTTGCTTGTCATGTGCGAACTTTTCTAGCGATAATAACAAACTTGCCATCTCTATCCTACCAAAGCCAACGTTTAACCATTGGTTATCATGGGTTATTGCAACACGAGCTCCAGGGACCTATTGAGGTGTTACTGGAGTGTGTGTACATGAGGGTAGAGTAAAGCAATTTATCGTACCCGAGACAAAAGCATGTCATTTATGGGGCTTAAAGGATGGAATATCTACATAAAAATCATAGCTATAAGTTAGCATTAGCCGAATCTGAAGTACAAGCCACTCACATTCTGCTTAACAGGAAAATTGCCGATGCTGACAGTATTTTTTTGATTCATGTTATTATTAGACAAAGATTCTTTATTCGCGGATGAATCCTTTTTATTACTATGAGGCCCTTTTCCCTTCTTCGAATCATATGAATCATCAGAGTCTTCTCGTCTTTTTCCGTGATCATCAAGGATGGCATCCTGGACATCTATTTGCTTCCAAACTTCTTCCGATAATGAAATCTTGAAACCTCGCAAAAACAAACACTGATTCTCGCCGCTGGGTATTCGACTCTGAGTATCCGTAGTTGCATCTGGAACAGGACCTGTCCGATATGTTGTTGCTTTCCCGGACTTTTTCCATTCATATGCGGGACCTTCTGGATCAGGTGACTTACCAAGAACCAACGTACTGCAGCGTTCGAGAACGGTTGTATTGTAAGTCAGAATACCCCACGTCCTCGACTTTAAACAACCTGTCACAAGGTACAAGGAATGTCGGTCGATGTCGCGACCACATTGTATGGCGTAGCTGTACCAGCGTTCGGCATTCCCTCCAATAAAGCCTTTTAATATGCGCTCATTTTTGTAATCTTCTTGGACAGCCCCATGTGGCATAGAGAGAATTGCACCGGCTTCTTTATCTTCAAAAGAGTACGAAATATCCCTACAAACGATTTGAGGGTTTGTTGAAATAGAGTAATATAATAGCATACATTGTGTGCCAATCTATGTCAACTTCAATATTTGAGATGGTTGATATCCTACTTCTCGGAGGAAATGAGGACTTAAATGAAGTCTGAAGCCGAGGGAGAGAGGCTGAGGCAAAGTCATTCGGTAAATCATTAGGATTTATAGGACTTTCAGCTGGTGTCCAAATGTTAAATAAAAAGTCGAAAGCACCATCAGATGTAATGAACCCGACATCTCCGATTGACACTCCCTTCCGACGATATTCTATAGGAAGATTATGATCTGGCTGAGGGTGCCATAATGGGTATCCATGTTTAAGCGGGAACATTTTTTCAACGTAAACTTCATAGCTACTGGGACCTCTAGTTAGGACCTCAGATGGGCAGAATTCGAGTTTGTGGCTAGGAATCTATATTTGTACCATTTGAAATGTTCACTTACACGGAAGTTCAACCGAAAGACTTACCATGCTAACACTTATTTCATCTGTAGAACATTCTCTACTCTGTGACACATCTACCCCCTCCTGTGATTCCAAGGTTCCATCAAGCTCTGAGGATGCTGAAGAAGCAGATGTCGTGGAGCTGGTAGCAATAGCCCCTTGTGGATTCAGTCGCGAAGGTTCCACATGTGATTCATGAGGCTTTTGGGTCCCAGCTAATGATAACATTTGGGACATTATTGTATATGTGTTTGACAAAGAGTCAACTGATGTGTCGACGTTGGCCTGTGGAGATGCGGGGACTGGGGGTCTGTAGTTAGACTGTGGGTTCCATTCAAAGTAGATGATATTTCCACCGGCATTCAAGACAGCAGTATTGGCGAGCACTTGGTCAGTGCCATTGCTAAACGCAGATGAGCGAGTTGTTGGGACTGTCTCAGTGACTGCTGCCATTGTGCCTGTTGAACGGTAGGGTGCAAAGATTACTATCCCAAAAGGTCTTGGATGCTCTATACTATGTGTAAGCATGGCAGAAGACGCCAGAAGATTTCATTGCATCATTCATGGCGTGGCGATGCTCTGCCGGATAGTGTATATAAGTAGTAATACTTTCTCAACACAGCCTCAACAGCAACAGGAGTCTTTTCAGGTGACAAGTCATGGTATTGAACAGTTAAACAAGTGGGTAGTGGGCTGTGCCGCTTGCCGGTCTTACTTCTTTATTATGGGACAAATATATGTTGTGATACTTTTTAGACAATATGACAGTAGCTCACGGTTCCAAGCCGGGGAAGCTGATATCTTTCCTTTATCTGGTAAATGTAAGATGCAATTATTATTATCAAGCCCCTTCATTAATTTACATTTCGCGTTGTTACTAGCAGTATTAGCATTGGCTGTTTAAGTTGAAATATGTAAGCATAGAGCGGTAATGAGGGCTTTAATACCATGTACCTTGGCCATGTCGCGTATTAGGCAGTGCTGCACATGTATTATGTCCAAAACTGAAAAAGGTTCTGGTATGTAACTGTACTTGGGAAATTTGAGTCAGGTGAAGTATTAGCTTTTGTGTGGCTTGTTGCTTTCCATGATGTTGTTGCAAGGTGATAAAACTGGGGAAGACAGAAGATAAGGGATAGCAGTGGTAGCTGCATATAAATACTACTTTAGAGCATGACTCAGCTGATGCCTTCGCAATGCAGTGCTCGTGGTTCCTGTCCCAATCCTTTTAACATTTATGTCAAGCACTGATAATATAGTCGGATGAATTATGGCTCCTATGTACTTTCTATCATACAAATATAATCTGGGAGCCTAAGTAAAGTTTGTGAGTCCAAAACCGACGGACATCAAGAGCGCACAACTAAGCACCCATATTAGACGAAAAAGCTTACAGACACAACTGACCATTATCTCGGAAAAATGCATATGCTGCCATGGTTCATCGAAAAGGCATGCAAATAAGCGCTTGGAGATCTCACGTTGCCGCAGACTCTAGAGTGCTGTGGGGTGGCGGTGTAGCGCTCCACTGTGCATGTGACTTGAAGCGTGCTGTGAAGTTTGAACTAGTGCTGGCGCAGAGTGGTGTGAAGTGGCCAACAAGTGGCAGTGAAGATAAATTATACGTCACTGACTGCTTTATAAAGGTGCCTCGGAACCTCACATAAAATGTACCATGACGAACCAAAATACACTCTTTTGCTTACTTTTTATAAGACACCTCAATTGATGATTCAATTCCAGTCCGGGAACATTGAGTTCATCCCATAGATAATGTCGAGCTGGAAAGTAAGTGTAATAAGGCTTATCAAAAGGCGTCAATGGATCCTGAGAAGAGACATGGGTCCGGAATGAACATGACGAAAGTTCCATTGTATACTTACACGTATCCAATCGACGAGCGAAATAAAAGATTCATATGAACTAATAAGCTCTCAGTTAGGCATGCAGTGCATGAATGTAGGTTCCCTGTTAGTACAAGCCCATTTCAGCTGTAGAGTGGAGTTTATCTTCATGTCCATACCTTTGATTCCAATCACTTACATCCAATTATCATTCTTAACAATGTGATCATCCGGATGTTCCCACCGATGGCAATAATTCTGTTCATTTGCGTGAAATGACTCACTCAGTATTCAGTACATACAGTTGATGGCTATTTCCACTTTCCGTTCGACATTTGTGCATTCAACAGTTCCACATATATATTGAGTATTTCTTTCTATTCCCCTCTCCGCCACCTAGTGCAAGACATTTTCTCCAACAGGTACGTGCACATTCAGTCAACTCTTTATCAAGGCAACTATATGCAGGAGCTCACACTGCGTGCACGCCTCGATATTTCAATGTGAAATAGCTTTGAAATACTGTGGAAATATTCTTTATATTACATCATTATTTCGCTTTGTAATACTCTTACAATTCACATACAATATTTCTCACATATTTGAAAGTCACAATAACAAAGAAATATTGAAACTTGGATCCCCATTTTCTTTGAAATCCTTTATTCAATATTTCAAATGTTTTTCACCTATGAAATAACAAAGAAATATTTATTTGGGTAGTCACAATGAGCTTTGTCTACCATTGTCTCATCTTTGTGACATATGTCACAAGGTTCTTATCTAAGAGATCTTAGCAAGATCTTAGTCACAGTGGCATTGTGACATATGTCACGATCGTCACACTTGTCCCACAGTGTTACACATGTTGCAGTTGTCACAGTTGTCGCAGTTGTCACACATGTCACAGTCGTCACAGTCGTCGCAGTTGTCACACTTGTCACACATGTCGCACTGTCGCAGTTGTCACAGTTGTCACAGTTGTCGCAGTTGTCACACATGTTGTTACGATCCGAGCTGGTCTCGTGATGTCTTCTAATCTTGTGATGTGATAATCATGTGACTTGTCACTACACTTGTAAGTCATATGACGAAGTCGAAGTCTAAACAGTTATAACGTAAGTTATACACTAATGGACTTAGGTGGCGTCTTCACAGTAACACTTGAAGAGTGGATATGAAGTAGCAGTGTTCTGGTTCTGAGGTGTTCTCAAAGAGGATAGAGGGGATTAGCCAGCTATATTGGAAGATAGCTAAACTAAGATCAAGCTGAGGAAGCTTGATCGGAATACATGTGCTATTTATACAAAAGAAGCTTGGTCCGTGCAAGTAAAGATATGTAGTTATAAATAAGTCCATGACTTGCCATAACTCGGCAGAGGTCTATAAATAGAATGTGCAGTGATGTGCAGCAGTATCAGTAAGCGAATCCAAGGAGATAAGAGAAGTCCATGCTCGTAGTATGACAAACCAGAGGAGCGGAATCGGGGATGATGAGTAAGTATGTAGTTATAAATAGAACGGGATGAGTAAGTAAAAAGATATAAATAGAAGAGTCACGTGAAAAAGAGGTACTCTGGCAGAGTTGAGATGGAAAAAGTGTAACACATGTCGCAGTTGTCACAGTTGTCACAGTTGTCACAGTTGTCGCAATCGTCACAGTCGTCACAGCTGTCCCACAGTGTCACATATGTCGCAGTCGTCACACTTATCACAACTGTGATGACTGTGACAACTGTGACAACTGCAACAACTGCAACAACTGCAACAAGTGTGACAAGTGTGACAACTGCGATGACTGTGACGACTGTGACATGTGTGACAACTGCGACAACTGCGACAACTGTGACGACTGCGACATGTGACAACTGTGACAACTGCGACAACTGCGACAACTGCGACAAGTGTGACAACTGCGGGACAGCTGTGACGACTGTGACGACTGCGACATGTGTGACACTGTGGGACAGCTGTGACAACTGCGACATGTGTGACAACTGCGACGACTGTGACGACTGTGACATGTGTGACAACTGCGACAACTGTGACGACTGTGACAACTGCGACAGTGCGACATGTGTGACAAGTGTGACAACTGCGACGACTGTGACGACTGTGACATGTGTGACACTGTGGGACAAGTGTGACGATCGTGACATATGTCACAATGCCACTGTGACTAAGATCTTGCTAAGATCTCTTAGATAAGAACCTTGTGACATATGTCACAAAGATGAGACAATGGTAGACAAAGCTCATTGTGACTACCCAAATAAATATTTCTTTGTTATTTCATAGGTGAAAAACATTTGAAATATTGAATAAAGGATTTCAAAGAAAATGGGGATCTGAGTTTCAATATTTCTTTGTTATTGTGACTTTCAAATATGTGAGAAATATTGTATGTGAATTGTAAGAGTATTACAAAGCGAAATAATGATGTAATATAAAGAATATTTCCACGGTATTTCAAAGCTATTTCACATTGAAATATCGAGGCGTGCACACAGTGTCAAGGAACTATATAGTTTACTGCAGGGGGCTGCCTTCCGAGCAATTCGTGAAAGTAGCAGGGGAGGCATTACACACTGTGACACCTCTTGGATATGTCTGCTAATTGATAGCTGGTTTATCACATGACTTTGTGAATGGCATCAGGGTGCCATCGCGTCGATTCTGATATATCTGAATGCGCTCCTTGTGTGCTGCCAACACATTGCACCACTTCAGTAGCTATACATATATAGTACTTAAGTCGCACTTGATAGCTAGTAGATATAGTTAGAATTAGATTCAATCGATGAAGGTCAATTTTGGTTCTTGAATTGATATAAAATGGATGGAACATGTATTAACTTGCTGTTTCTATTCTTCCTCTCATTGCACCATGCCTCGTTCTCAGGTCGGGCATGCACTAGACCCTATTACATTTTACCTGGATCAAACAAGCATTACTACAACTATTAATGCTGAATCTGGAATCCATTCTGTTGTGTGCAATAGATGCAAGGAGAATATTCCTCTTACTGTAACAGCCAGTGCATCTTTTCTTGATAGGCACAGAAAAAGTGGTATCTGCAAGAAAACTGTAATAAAGAAAAAGCTTTCATGGGATTATTCCAGTGAAAATATTACACTACAGAAGGAATCTTGTCCAGGCCTTGCTGTATCTTGGAACCCTGGATCAATATGGACAACTTACCCATATCAGAGGCATGAATTAAATTCTCTTCCATGGATCCCCATTGCTTTTAACAATGAAGAGAATAAAATATGTATAAGAACACAAAAATGTGTAAATGCTGAAGCAGATATTGATGCAGTGCTTACTCCAGGAAGTACACCTTGCCTAGATTGTCAGGGTATACCAAATATGCATGAATTCAAAGTATTTATGAATCAGGCAGAGAGTTCAAAAGAGTACACTTCATGGGATTATCTTAATTTCAACCAGCTCAAATCTGCAATGCTAAAAATGAGAAAGCAAATGGATACAACATATGTAAAGGTAAGATACTATAAAAATATTAATTAATTGAATTAAATTGATACCAATAATCATTTTTTGCACTTCAAAGTTGAATAATGCAGAATGACGATTTAAAACACATGAGAAGAAAGTCAATGATTATCAACACATTATGGTACTTATTGCAAACAATGAAGTTGGTGGACTAAAGTGGCTAGTTTCAGCTGCAATAAGACATGAAGAATCTGCAGAAAGCATGGTTGATAAAATTCAGAAGTGTACAGCAGGTGTATACCATTCACGAAGTAGTTTTACAGAACGAGACTTTGATATTGCCTTTCTTGTCAAAGCTATTGGAGGACCAAGATTACTTTATGCACTTTCAAAATCTCACAGTTTGGCTGCAAATACTACACTTCGTCATCACAAGAAAATTCCCCATCTTATGGCTGCTATATCAACACCATCTACAGAAGAAACAAATCATAACATTGGTACATTCCTTGATCCAGATATTTATCCATCAGCTGTGTCTGTCAATGGCAGTATTCCTGGAAATGCTTTAATGTTTGATGGTATAGCCCTTGAAATGCAATGTCGTTATAGTTCTCAAAGAAATCACATTATGGGCCTTTGTTGTGAACATACTGAAAACATTAAAACAGAAGTTACTGACTATCAAGTTATTGAGAATGTGTGTCAAAAAATATATAATCCTTCTAGTGCAGATGATAAGGTATGCATTGGAAAAGAAGCTACTGTTGTTGCCTTAGCTCCCTATTCACAAATAGACCACTATCAACCTGTTCCTTTAATTGTTTCCAGCTCAGACAAAACAGAAAAGTGGCCAAAGTTGAAGATATGGATAGAAAAATTCTTACAAGATTACCATTTCCATTCATTTGGTGAAAATCTTAATGGGCCTATATGGACCCTTGCAAGTGATGGTGATTCCACATACCAGCATGCAAAACATGAAATTTGTTCACAGACCACTGTAAATAAAAATTCAGACTTGGGTAAACTACTTTCTGGTCTACTGGGATTCAATTTATTTACATCTATAAAGGGTACAACCTGGACTTGTGATCCCAAACATATATTTAAAAGATTTGCAACTCTACTATGAAATAAAGAAGGTGTAATGCTATTTGATACAAACATTACCCCAGTTGACATCATACTCCATATATCCCAGCTTCCAGACATGTCACTTGAAAAGGCAGTTGCATTACTTGACCCTTCTGATAAGCAAAATGTTCCTAAAGCTGTATCTCTAATACAACATCTTTTAAAGCTTGAAACACTTGAAATGCCTTTAAATCCAACTGAAATAAAAAGCTGCAAAGCACTTATTTTCTTTGCACACTTTCTTGGGTACTTTACTGTTCCATTTATTAATGTAAATCTTTCACTAGAGGAGCAGCTAAAATCATTATGCATATTTTCTCACTTAGCAGTTGCACTTTTTCATAAAAATGGCTTAAATTGTCTTACTGGAGCACTATATGCAGATTCACAAGCAACAGTTAAGAATATTATCTTCACCATAGCACGTCTACAATTGATTAGTTCTGATCTTAAATTCTACATTCTTCATGAAGGAACAGATAGACTTGAAACAATATTTGCTGATTGCCGTACACAAAATCATGCATGCATTTTTGATATTGAAGAACTGAGTGGAAAGCTTAGTGTTGCTACTTTAGTAAACAGTGCATTTGCTCGAAATCCAGATATTGACAAAGGTCACAGGTGTCTTGATCTAAAAGATGTTATGGGTATTGATCATGTAAATCCAAAATCTTGGAATGGTAATGTGAGAGTTGGGGATGTTGATATTCAAGCTATATGGGATGAAAGTCGTGCTGCTGCAAATGAAATACTGAAGGACTACATGGAAGATTCAGAATGTGATTTTATAAAAATATTCTCACATGATGGTTGGGATATTCTTCAACCAAGTGGAAAACATATTGGTGTTCAATCCTCTGAAAAAGATAATAAGTCTGAATTAGAAAATGAATCACTTAGAAATGACTTACTTGAGCACACTTTAATAGCTTCTGCTATAACAAGTTTTGATGATGGTCAAACCACAATAGACTCTTCTCAGCTCCCTTTAAATTCTGAGAACATTGATAGTATTTTAGAAGATGAAGGGGCTGAAGAAGAGTTGGAATTTCTTTTACCAGATACAGTAGATGAATCACATGAACAAAATAATCATTCAAAAAGCACATTCTCTAATACACTAGAGATAAATGGAAAGAATTATTTAAAGAACTCACTTATTGCAAGTCTCTCATCTAATCGTTCTCAAAAAGTTACAATGTGACCTTTGCGTGTACAAGGAATGGCCATTGAAGATCTCTTTAAGAAGTCAAAATTCCAGAATATAGCAGTACCTGAAGCTGAAGCTTCTGGACTGTGTATGAAAACTATAGATCTTTGTGCATTTCTAGCATATGTTGAAAAAGAGATATGTCTGGCACTTCTTTCAATTTCAGGCTTCAAATATAAAGAAAAGGATGTACAAATCAAATCAGTTGCACCTTTGGAGGATCTTAGTGACCCAAAAAAAGGAATAACTGTTGTTGGACAAATTGTTCAAATGATAAATATTGAATCCAATATATGGGAATGGTCTGGTAATTATTTACCTATTTCCACTGCTTCAAAAAATTTGCAAATGAGTAAATCACTCTATGTACTTGAGATACCTTCCACATTAACACACCCACTCCATCAATATGTAAGAAAATCCTCTGATGATAGAATTACTTGGGGTGTTGATGGTGATGAATTGTCACAAATAGCTACTAGCCTATGGGAGGTATGCAATCCAGTGGGTATGGGTCTTGAAGTTCTTACTAATATTCAAACACTACCTGAGATCAAGAATACAGATTCACTGCCATATAGATCATCATCTGGTAAGCATAAATCAGTGATAATAATATGATTGATTACTTATAACATCTATCTAGGACAAAAGTGCTTTATTGTTGATAGCGTTCCTGATAATCTAAAGCCCACAGCAAGTTTAAAAGGGACTGAAATCATTGAATGTCAAGTTTGTGGTCATGAAATGCAGCTTCGTGAAATGCGTCAGCATGTTGGTCGACATGTTCTTGCTAAATTTAGAGGGAGAGAAGACAGAGGACTTGCAATTGAGGTGTGTTCTGCTCACTAGGGTATGTGGAATTAATATCTAACATATACATATATTAGATTGATGATGAGCCATGTGGATTCTGTGGTGAAGAGGGGAAGTGTTTAACAAGTTTAATCAATAAAAAGAAAGGAGGATTAGCCATAGTGTCCACTTGTCAGTATCAACATTCAGAAATGAAGTACAAAGCTGCCTCTACCTTCAAGCCTTCAGCAAATCCATGTACAAATGTTCCAATCCATTGTATATTGTGCCCACCATCTACCTCTGGCATTCCAGAAACCATTTGGAAGTACAATACAGTTAATCATCTTCTTATTTATCATTCAAAAGAAGATCCCTTACAACCAGGGAAGTATGTGAATGCAGAAATCCCTGGGCAAATGATGGTGGATATGTATATCTCAAAGGATGAAGAGAGCATAATGGGTATATCAGATGAACTGACTATTTTTTATAGAAATGAAAATGGGTTACCAAATAGTGATGATATTACAACTGTTAAACAGAGTTTAAAACAAGGGACAGACAAGAAAAGGGAAAGATCTCAAACATCAAGTTCAGTGAAAGTTCTACCAAAAGGAAAGAAACAGAAGAGTTAAATATACTTGTAGTAAATATATGTAAAGTAATATAGGTCTAATTAATTATTTTTTAAGTGTTACAGTTGTTTTATTGCGATGTGCAGAGAGTGAATGAAATGCGTGTTCCAAACGCGTTCCAAGTGTGTTGCATGCTATCAGCAGCCGGAATGTGTCACATGACTAATGAGCTACCGGCTAGCGGAAATATCCGAGGGGTGTCACAGTGCGTAACACCTCCCCTGCTACTTTTGCAAATTGCTCGGAAGGCACCCCCTTGGTTTACTGCAAGTTCTACTTTTCATGTGCATTCTTTGAACTTGCCCTCTCTAGTCCTCAGAATATATATTTGCAATGTGGCATCATTGCAACCAATATTCTGGAAGGTCAACTACCTTGCATTCATAAATTCGCAGCTGCATTCCATCATTTGCTACTAGCACCAATATGAAAACTGCCTGACGAGCTATTAGTGAAATATTTATGTGCATACTTTCTGAAGTGGGCATCTACCTAAACAGCTCACACAGTGACATATGGTCTATGCATCAAGTCTGTGCAAGTTGGTGTAACATTGTGGACAGTACCCAGAGCCTTTGGAGTAAATTTTACATCATCAGAGATGTCGGTGTCAGCTCCTTTCCAGTTTTGGCATCTTGCACCAAGTTGTGTCTCTGCCTGTCTCAATCAGCTCCTCTGTCCATCTCTCTTTTGCCTTCTTCATTCAGTTCAGTTGGGGGTTATCCATATGAAGTAGTAGGAGGTATTATGCAATGTGCAGAAATGTTTCACTCTCTTGCTATCTTCACACAAATACTTTGCACGGCAGTGTAGAGAATAGAGTGCTCAGAGGCCTTAATTCGACAACAAGGATTTGGTCAAATCCGAATGTTATTTATCAAACAGTGACACCTAGATGTCTTGTTGGACTTGTTTCAAAGTGCTACAGAGCTTGAAGAGGTTAAGCTCGAACATCTTACCATTGACACATCCAATATTTCATGGACAAAGGTGAAGATGTTTAATATCACTGTATAATTTCTATATAGTCTACGTTCCCACTGAAGATAGTGCCTGTGCATTACTGAGCCACACGTTAAATCTGAAAAAGTTGACTTGGATATGCAGGAGATTTGAAAATGATTCACATAACTCCATAATACCACTATCACTATTACATAGTAGCACACTAAAGTGTTTGAAAATGGCCTCTGGTTCTGAATTGGAAGCCACTCAACTTCTTCAGCATTTCTGTAACATCAAGGAACTGTCTCTGTCAATAACCTACTCAGATGAAGTACTCAATATATTATGATGTTTACCGTGCAATATTGCCAGTGACTCAGGGAAGCAGGAGTTACTTCCTTCTCTACAAAAGCTGGAGGTTGAATTTCAAATGCCAGGCTAACCTACTGCTCGCCACAGGGAAGGTACAAAACACATTTCAAGTAAGTTCTTCCTTCTTATAACCAACGCCTGTTAATGAATTAATTAACTGCCCAGTTGCTTCTATCAAAACCAAGATACTTAACAGAAATCAAACATCTTGGAGCTGAACCAAATTAACGATGGCATCTCATATCATAGTTCGAACCTCAGTTTCACACCACAATAGAACTTAAAATATCACCTCTACTGGGCTTCAGATTCCAATGCATACCAGTGTGATGGTAGACCTTATCTCCCCGATTTCGCAAGGTAATGGGCTAGTAAGAAATTCCCCTCTTATAACCAACACCTGTTAATGAATTAACTAACTACTTAGTCGCTTTTCTCAGATAAAAAGAAATCAGATATCTCCAAGCTCAACCAAATTAACGATGACACCTCATATCATAGTTCCTTGAACCTCAATTTTTCACACTGCCCATGAAATATATATCAATGATAGATCAAGTTATCTCCCCGATTTTGCAAGGTAACATTACCATCAACTTCAAGTGAAAAGGTGAGAGACTCCACTGAGAAACATAAATTCTACTGGAGATAAGGTCTAGGCTGAGTCGAATTCACATTTATGCTTTCCCAGGGACGAATTAAAATGAACAAGTATGTGTGTTTTGTAACTTTATTGTACAAACAAGCAAACTAGTCAAGTAGAAAGGCAGAACGTAACATGAATGATGTATGGAATTTGAATGAAAACATAGATGAATTGGACGCCACATTGTAAACATGTCTCTCTGTCTCAGGGTCATAAGGATTCCATCCCATACCAGGGGCAGTTCATATAAAAGTAGGAAGTCCACACTTACCAGGTCCACAAGGGGCCATCAACTTTTCGAGTTACCAGTAACTTGAATGGAACTTGACTGGAACTTGACTAGAACTCAACTTCAGAACTTACCTGTAACTCGAAAAAGGTAAATTGTATGGTATATGACAGACATTCCAACACTGCTATGAATTGCTAGATTAATGCTTACTCACTATTGCGCCTCCGCGCTTATTATTTCCCATGCCCCTGAATGTCAATCATTAATTTCATCTGTCCATCAAATTGATCAATGAGTGCCGCTCATTGTTTTCCACGGTGCGTTTGATCACGTTCATGTGCCTTGTCATCGTTATAAACAGTGAGCACCCATTATTTTCATTTCTGGTCAAGTTCTTGGGCGATTCCTCTCAATTTTTTTGTGAATAGGAATGTATATTAAATGCTTTGACAGTACAGCTAAACTACTTATCAAATAGTATGAAAAGCTGATATTATTATTATTCATGTAATATTTTCTATAAGCACAGTACATGATATTTATACAACTAAGATGTTATATTACATAAAAAATAACTAATTCTACATTGTACAAAAAAAATCACAGGAAAAATCGAAAAATTGAGAGAAGAATGCACAAAATATGTGCTCACTGTTGAGCATGATGATGGAAGAAGTGCGATATGATCACCATCAATGCATCAGAAGCGAGTGGAATGATCAGGGATTTGATGGATGATGTGATGGCGCTATTTTTACACATCTGCAGCAGCAGGGGTGGGCATGGGAAACAATGAGCTAAGGGATCATGATAACAATGAGCACAATCATAAAGTATGGGTTTTTTGTTATGGGACTTGAGGAACTTAAGTTAGACACTCAACTGGAACTTAAGTGGAACTCGAATGGAACTTAAGTGGAACTCGAATGGAACTCAACTCAAATTCGAGTGGAGTTGAGTGGCATTTTCCACTCGAAGGTAACTTGATGGTAACTTACCTTCCACTCAAATTTAGTGTAAGTGAGGAACTTAACTCCACTCGACTGACACTCAAAAAATATTATAAGCGAGAAACTCAACTCCACTTGATGGAACTTAACGTTTACATAAAAAAATAAGTGAGAAACTTAACTTTACTCAAGGGAACTTAACTTTTACTTCAAAAATAAGCAAGTTCTACAATTGTATTGTATGGAGTACCTTACAATAATACATATAGTAGTTTGTGTTATTTCCCGACCCCCCGCTCATTCTTTCCCACGCCTATAATTCAATGTTTACTCATTTCCCATTAATTTGTGCATACTCATTGTTGCACATACCTCCGCTCATAATTTCCTGTGCTTCTGCTTAACATATTGCGCCTACATACTTTCACGCTCAATGTTTCCCATGCTCTACTCATTATCACCCGCACCTCCGCTCATAATTTCCCACGCCTCCGCTTAACATTCGCGCATACATACCTTTGTGTTCAATGTCTCCCTCCGCCATTGCACTTATAATTTCCAACGCTTCTGCCTTTCATTAATTTGCTAAGTTTTCTTCCAATATATTAATGTATACTGTATATATTATGGTAGATATTTATTGTGCAATGTCTGAATTATAAAGGTTTCAACATTATTCTGCCGTTTACAGATGTTCGCATTCTCAGTCGACATTTTCCCACGCTTCCGCTATCATTCTGACCTCTAGTCATTCTATCCCGCCTTCCCACTCATGATTTCCCACACCTTCACTTATAATCTCCGTTGTTTAATGCTGTCGGCATTCACACTCAACATTTTCCCACGCATCCGCTATCATCCTGATCTCTACTCATACTATCCCACCCTCCCACTCATGATTTCCCATGCCCTTGCTTCTCTAGTCCGCTCGCAATTTCCCGCGCATTTCATCATTCCCGCCCTCCTACTCATATTTTCCCACGCCTCCGCTTCTGCTGTTCACTGCTGTCCGCATCCCCGCTCAACATTTTCCCACGCTTTCGCTGATCATTCCGACCTCTTTCACTTTCCCGCCCTCCCGCTCATATTTCCCACGCCTCTGCTTTTCACTTCTGGTGCTTATTATTCCCACCTCTGTTCATTATCTCCCACCCTCCTGCTCATAGTTTCCCATGCCTCCGCTCTTACTTTCCCACACAATCAATATACTTTTCCAACAAATCACATATTCTACTGTACAAAGCATGGAACATATTATTATAAAGGACTAAAACATATGTAACTCGCATTTCCCATAATTTTATTTACTTAATATAATATGGTCTACTATGTGTATAACAACTTACATTAAGTGATGCAAAAAGATTGAAAGAAAAAGAGCAAGAACTGAGCTAAAAATTTAAGAAAAGACTTGCTCACTGTTAAGGATGATGACTAGGAAGAGTGCCCATCAACAATCTCACGGTGTGTTCATATGTTGACGTCGCGGTGATGAATATTTGATTTGATGTAAGTGATGGATAGTACAACACACATGCAAATGTGTGTAAATAAAGGCGGGTAGAGTGCGTGGGAATTGTTGAGCGGAGTTGTAGAAAACATTAGGCGGGGGTATGGGAACAGAGCAGTAGCTATAGTAGTGATTAGTGTATACTTACTGTACACTTGAACTTTTTAAACTTGAATATTCGGAACTCAACTTACACTTGATAGGAACTTGATATAACTCGAGGGAACTCGACTTTTACCAAAAAAAAATTAGTGAAGAACTTAACTTTAACTCGACAAGCAATACCATAAAATGTATATATTATCCATGGTAGTTTACTGTAAACCGTGATGTATGGCTCCTGTAAATTACTTAAGAACTCGACTTTCACTGGAAAAATATAAGGTAGTAATTTAACTTGATTTGAGGGAACTTAAGTTTACTCAAGAGAACTCAACTTTCACTGAAAAAAAAAAAGTGAGGAACTTAAGTCCACTTGAGGGAACTCGACTTTCCCAAAAAAAAATATCGGGGAACTCGAGTCCACTCGAAATAAGAAAATAGCCACTCGAGGTAACTTAACTTTGACTCGAAAAAGTTAAGTGAGCTCAATAGTGGAACTCAACTATAACTCGAAAAACTCGACAAGAACTCGAAAAGTATGCAGCCCATCCACAAGCTCTCTCCTTACCTAATAGATTATGTGCTAGGAAAAGTCGCCCCCATCCGAGTCCTCTGACATATCATTTTCCATTGAGTCATCTGTTGCCGCACCTCCTAATCTGTCACCTAGTGAGATTATTCTGCCTGAGCCACGTGTTGTAGTGTGTTTTACTGGTGGCGAAGAATTGTGTTTGTTTAGGAGTCTCGATCAGCCATCTAAGTCTACACCTGCCCATACACATGAGCAATGATGTAGATTGATTTTAGGGAGGTAGGGAAATAGATACCTGGATTCGGGACTGCAGGCCGGGATTTATGTTCATGGCTTAATTTACTCAAGTCACTTGGCTCTTGCAGTTGACTGCGACAAGCTTGATGATGGGTTGCATATCCTGAAATAATTGTGAGATATGTCACTAGCGATTGCTTACCATTTGCTGAACTGTTGCCTATACGTGCGAATGTAAGAGATTTTCATTTTCAAAGGAAATTATACTCACTTGTACGAGTACCTTCGGTGTTGTCCAGAATACCCGGCCTAGCTTGGGTGTGGGCAGCTATATGCCATGAGTGAGCTACTGCTATTAAGAACTCTCGACTGAGGGATTTTACAGGATGTACCTTCGACATTGTAGAGCTCCTCTACGGCTGCGTATCATGAGACTATTGTAATGTGCCTCATTTTTTAGATGGTGACAGTAGCTTACCATCCGGGATAGCTGAACTGTTGTCTATACTTGCTAATGTGAGAGATTTTACTTTCAAAGGAAAATTAGTACGAGTACCTTTGACGGTGCGCGGGATACCCTCGGATTTAAACAGGGTGTTGGAATCTGCATCTGCAAAGAATATAAAATAAATAATCCCCAAGACCAAAATATCCCTATATGTACTGTACCTGGGACGTTCGATTTTCGTCCAGGTTCTCCAATCCTTTCCAGCAAAGCAGTCGAGGACATATCAACTTCCATGGTGTTGGAGCAAGGAGGTAAAACTGGGGAATAGTAAGAATGGTTGGTGAATGGAGGAAGAAAGAAAGAACAAAGAGACGAAGCAACGTTGGCTGTATATAAATGCTATTTCAGGCCAAACATTTATTAATCTCCATTATTGCTAACAGTTTGTGGTACAGTTGGCGACAGTCAAACTCAGCAAAAAAAATCAACGATTTTTTTTTGCCTCGGACTTCTTCGGGATTGAAAGAGGCTTTAAATAGCTTTCGATCGGTACCAATTTCAAGTGAATCGTATGAGCCGTTCCTTGTAAAAATAGAAATAGATTTTTTTCCTACCCAAAAATTTGGCCACCCTGTAATAAATTCATTTAAATCTCAAATAAAGTGTCATTAGCATTATTTAATCGTATAGATCCTGTTCTAAAAGTTTTGTATCTCCAACGTGAGTGGTTGTTGAGCAAAAATTCGATGAAATTTGCATAAGTGTGAAGTTGGTACTGATTTACCGTTGTCACATGATATCACATGCAAGCAATCAGAGGATAAAACTGTTATCGCTCCGGAGTTAAATATGCTATCAAGTGCTCTGAGAAGTGGATATGTTATTTAGGTAAGGCTATCGCTGTCGCAATACAGTACACCACCTTCTACTCAACAATAGTCTATTGCTATAAGTAAACAACGAAGTCGCCCACTCAAAAAACAGAAAACCAACTTAACTGGCTTGCGAAATTCATCTCAGGCATCACTGGTACCATCAGATATTTCCAATGATGCAAACATTCCACTCATCAACATCCCAATTCAGTTGGATAGCACTAGGGTAGACTGGGAGAGGGAGGAGAATCTTGTAGAGTCTGATGATGATGCTGAGTTGGAGGAGGACTTGTGGGAAGACATTGATCTTGTGGGTAATCTGGTGGATATGGCACATGAGCTGGACAATGGTGATGATGAATGGGTGCCTCCTGAATTAAGAAAGAAGGATATTCCTAAAAAGGGTACGAGGGCATTATATCTAACAAACAATTGTCATTTAAGTAATATACAGAGCACCCTAAAGAATATGTAAAAGGTCCTACAGTTAAAAAGGGAGTTTATATGGATGGTCATGAGCGAGCTGATGTGGTTTATTATCGAGAGAATTTTTTTTTACCTTTGATGAAGAAATTCAAAGCACGCATAGTTCATTATGATGGACCCGAGTTGGTGCACATAGAACCAGTTCTTGCTCCAGGAGAACGAGAAATTATTCCTTTATTTCACTGGACTAATGTCAATGCTCCCACAGTGCGATAAGGGTACAAACAATTTATTATTTTGTCCAAAAAATTTGGCCACTTTTCATAGCCATAAAAAAAGTTCTAAAGTAGTTATTTGTACGTTTTAAAGGTCTCTGATTTCGAATATGAAGTTATTTTTCTGCAAAAAAATTTCATTGAAGCTGTACAAAATTTGCTGAGTTTGACTGTCGCCAACTGTAGTTTGTCCAGGACTCCAGGCCTCGAGACAAAGTTAATGATCATGAGAGCCGATTAAGATCCATACAAATTCCAACTGCTTCTTGCGGTCATGGGGAATACCGAGTTCATCCCATAGATAGAACGATCAAGTCTGTCAAGTTAGAAAGTAAACGTGATAAAACTTATACCATGTGATGTAAGAACTCAAAAGGCATCAATGGATAAGAGACATAGGTCCGGAATGAACATTACAAAAGTTTCATTGGATGCATAGAGCGGAATAAATGATTCATACACCCTTACATTACAATTGTCCACATGAATAAGCTCTTATTTGCGCATAGTCCCAATCTGCATGCGCCGTAGCACATGTATGTAAGAGACGGTTCCACAGCAGCAGCCGTAGCAAAACCAAACAGCCAATAGAAAAAAGCACAAAAAGTCAATCCAACTTGATGAATGAAAGACAAACAAATGGCTGATACCCAACATCGCCCGCAACGAAAGGGTATGAAAACCAAAGCTCACTCCCAACAAATGCATCAAATCAGGAGAACAACCATGCGCGCAAGAGGCAGAGGACTCACCATGACTCAAACCCAAAAATGGTGGTGTACCCAAACAAGAACGAGAATACGAAAAAGGTAGATAGAGAAACCAATTCTCCCCCCTCCTTCCTCCTCCTCAAACCAAATCGTGCTCGAAGCAAACAACAGGAAGCAGGAAGCACACCACACCACAAACCCACCAGCCAACATATGGAAGCAACCAGATGATACAGCTCGAAGCTTCGCCAGGGAAGGGGGTAAAGAAACCAGTATTGTTACCCCTCCTTCATCCCTTTCAGGTTGCCCTTGCCAACCTGATGACGGCAAATCCACATATGTCCAAGCAAAAATCCACAAAGTAAAACATAAAATGCCAGCCACACAGAATAAAGAAAAATGTTTGAATATGAACCACCCCCAGCGAATGGCAAAAAACTCGAAATGAAACCAAAAATGCGAAATGGCTTACAGCTCAATGCAGCCAACACCTCATCACCCTCCATCCCCCCGCTCTGCTCCTCCTTCCTCCTCACATCCTCCTCTCTCTTATCAGCATTCCTTGCAATCCTCACCCGAATATCCTCAGGCATAAGCGACATTGCACCTACCACCTGATGAGGACTCATCTCCCCCTCTCCCTCCTTACTCTCCATGTCAGTGGTGATATTGAGGAGGGCAGGGACAGGAGGGACATGTCCGACGTGAAACGCGCGAGATTTGCGTTCCAGAGGGATGAGGGGCGTCTGCGAAGCTGACTCTTGATTGACAAGTCACAGAGTCAGTGAATGAGGTGCAGCATTCTCCAGATGGCCTCGGGGGAGGGTGCCGAAGGCCAACATCAGTAGTCACTCCTCCTCGTACACCCACACCAGTCTGATTCTCCCTTTGAGGATGGTTGCAATGAGGAGGGAGAGGAAGATGATGGGTAATAAGACAGCTGCTGCAATTTTGTCTGTGCTTATTGCCTTTGCTGCAAATCGTTTATGAAGGTTGCTGCCCCTGCTGATTGCATCGAAGTAGGCACAGCAGAGGTTGAAGAAGCAACAGAAGTTCCATTGTAGGTGGCTGTTATAACTAGTGTTGTTGGCAGAATAGATATGATTCTGCCAATATGACAGGCAGAACCTTGGCAGAATGGCAGAACGAGAGGGGGTCTGGCAGTATATGGCAGAATAGATCTCACCAGATCTCGGCAGCCCTCGCTAATTTCATCAAAATATGGACAGTTAAGGGAATTGGGGTTGATAGAACTGTACAGCTCATCAAAAACTTCATCTCAGGGATGGCTGAAGGCTTGCAGTGGGTATGACAGCATGGTAGATATCAACACATTTTTGATTTTGACGCACTGCAGCAGTATTGTCTACTACTTCTTTAAGTTCTCACATTATTATTACACATGGCTTCAAAAACCGGCCAGAAGCAGCTTGATATCATCACCAGCAACTTCGATAAATTTAGAAGCATTGGTCACAATCGCTATGAATGGAAATGTCATCATTGCAATGCCGTTGTTGAGGGACGTGACAAATTGCATGTGAAGCATTTGTCAGACACGAGGGAATGCAAGAATGTTCCACCTGTTGTCCGAAGCGAGGCTCTGCAGATATTATCTAAACCAGTGAAACATCCAGTGCAAAGACAGGGAGCAGGGAGTAGCTCGGTTTCATTGGTACCAGATGCAGAGCCAGATGTTGTGGAGGTTCAGAATGTGACGGTTGCAAGCAAGAAAAGGAAGACCAGTACTCTTGATGGATATGTTGATTATGGACTTACGGAGGGTCAGAGGCAAGAAGCAGATTTAAATCTTTTCAAGTATGTAACTTTTCGTCCCAGCCATATTCCAAATTAAGGCATAGTAATATTTTTAGATTCTTAATTCACGGAAACATTCCTTTCCTTGCTGTCGAAAACCCTTTCCTCAATAAATTTATGAACATTATTCGTCCTACCTATCAAGTTCCATCACGATATGTTGTTTCCCACTCACTTATTGATAGTCAGTATGCAGACTGTCAGTTATTGGACCTTAATCAACTCCAGGAGCGAAAGATGCTAACAATCCTTTTGGATGGATGGGAGGATAAGCTGAAGCGTAGTGTTTATGCTACTGTTGCAGCTGAAGTAAATCGGCACCCTATTATTATTAGTGTTGATGATATGACTGGTCAACGTGGTTCAGCAGACAATCTCTGGGAATTGTCGATGAAAGCATTCACCCACATGGGACTAGAGTCTGGTGGCCATTTCATTGCTGCTACTACTGATAATCCTACGGTAATGCGAGTATGGCGTCAACGTTTTCAACAGAAGTATGATTCCGTTCTGGTAAGTATTCTGAGTGTTGTAGTGTTTCTTACGTTCTAACTTTGGGGTGCTATAGACATTCGCTTGCTTTCTCCATGGCATTAACACAATTATTGGAGAAATTGTAGCCTTTCCTGCTATAAAAAATATCATAAAAAAGACTGTTCGCATTGTGACGTTCTTCAACTGTTCGCATTTTTGGGGGGGGCAGCTTAAGGATGAAGCTGCTCATGATAATGTCACTCGCTCACTTAAAAAACACTGTGAAACTCGGTGGTATTCACTTATTCTCCTGTCTCTAAGTGTTCTTGATCATAGGTATGTCATAGCATTATATATATTGAATTAAAATACTTACTTTTAGTGTAACAGGAATGCACTTGCACGTATATGTGTCCGACGAGATGCAGCAAGACGGATTAATGGTCTTTCACCTGTTTCACATGATGTTCGAGATACTATTATAGATGTAAACAACACCTACTGGCCACTACTCAATCAGCTTGTAAAGATAACAAAGCCACTCGTTGATGCGATTGGGAATCTGGAATCTCGAGAAGCTAATCTTGCAGACTGCATGCTGGAGCTTATTCGCTGTGCACGACACATGTTCCGGCTTTGGTACTGTCAAGAAGATGACGAAAACTTCAATTTTTGGAGCAGTTCACGATCAGTATTCAATTGACGTTTCCATGAAATGGATACAGAGCTTCACTCACTTGCACTATTTCTCCATCCTTTGTGTCGTAAACTTGCTCTCTCCCAGGTTTCTAATGGGCGCACTTTGGATTTTATGCTCAAGACTGCTGCATCTCTTGCCCATCGCTGGAAATGGAATGTAGCTGATGCTAAACGGCTTATAGATGATATAAAACTCTATAATCTATGCAAATCACCTTTCTCAGGTGGCCAAGTCGATGCATTAGACTGGTGGAAATCATTACAGGTGAAAAGTGACGAGCACCCTATTAAAAAACTTGCTATAGTTCTTTTCTCTATCATTCCACATGCTGCTGAAGTTGAACAACTATTTTCAGACTTGGGTGGAACACAGTCAGCAAAATGCTGTAACATGACCATTAGAACAATGAAGCGCATAGCTAAATTGCGATCTCGATATCACAGGGAACTTACTGATCAAGGTTTAGGACTTGGACCAACCCGACGACGTCATGCTCACATGCATACCCGAGATCAACATGGAGTTGATATCAATCTCGTTAACTCACTACAGGAAGACTTTACATGGGTACCGCCAATGGTAGCTTCTGGTTCTTCGGAATATAATGCAGATCTAGAAAATTTTGAAACATTCGAGGATACAACACTTGAAGAACTCGAAGAAGCATTTGATGCAATTGAAAACTCACACTGTCAGGCATGATTTTTGATTATATATAATGCATGCAAATGCACTGTATACCACAATTAAAGAAATTGCACTGTCATGTCACATGACTGAATACTTCACACCATCACATAATACAATACACTACTAATCAAATATACCCAATACCATACATGAACAACCAATACCTTACATGAACAAATAACTTTTAAATTACCATTAAACATTATACACATATCAATAATTAATCGCTTGCACAAACAATGCACTAACAAAGGATAATATGACACTCTTTCATTGTGTTATTCATCCATTGTATGAAGACAATGAGAGATTATTTATATACAACTCCATTGTTTTTCAATCCTATTGTTCATAATAAATGAACTGCATTGTACTATTCACCTATTTTTGAAGACAATGAGAAAACTATTTATATACAACTCCATTGTTTTTCAATCCTATTGTTCATAATAAATGAACTACATTGTACTCTTTACCCATTGTTCAGAGACAATGTGAAACTATTTATATATGACTCCATTGTTTTCACTGCCATTGTTTACACAATGGCAGATAGGTATCTATTGTTCTCTACTCCATTGTTATATAAATGGACTCCTATTGTTCTTGCCCAGAACAATGTAGCTCTTTATTTAGAACAATGTAATTCATTACACATTGTGCTAACATAAGCTATTGTTCTCTGCTGACTAACTCTCAAATACCATTGTCCTGTACAGCCTCAGATCTAAAATCTATACTTGCACACTACTCATTTTGGAGAACAATGTAGGATGGTAGAGTGGGAATTGGATTACTAAGCAGGTTGGGAAAAGGTATATAAGGAGGGCAGTTTGGCAGTAGATAGATAGCTACCCACCCCCCAGTAGTCTCACCCAATTGTCATTAGTCATTAGTTATTAGTACAGTTTTATCAGCACAGCCAGTACAGTCAGTAACAGTAACAGTAGCAGTAACAGAAACCGAAGCAGTCACAGTCACAGTCACAGTCACAGTCAAAGTAACAGTAACAGTATCAGTATTAGAAGCAGAGAACAGTTTATCATTGCATACTTCAGTCATAGGTCCAGTCCTAAGCAAGTTAAGCATTGATCTAAACAATATACACACCAAATATAGCATTAAGTCTATAGTGTGTACTATACCCCTTTCATTATACTTGTCATTATATACAGCCTTTGCTGTACATTACCCTTCATACCAAGTTTCATACAATTCATACAGCTTTTGCTGTACAAGACCATCCACCAAATTCTCAAGAATATCCTCGCTAAATATTTCCTGACACTCAGGTGTTGTAACACGAACAAAGTCGATTCCTGTTAGCACCTTAGATTATCTTAATCTTAAACGACAAAGTGGAGCCCACCGCGAGGGAAATATTTTTAGCAGAATATTCTCTTTGGCCCCATTATACATTCATAAATCATACAACAATTAAACACATTGTTACCTTCCAACTCTATCTATATTAATCACCACTTCTCAACTATAAATAATCTCATCATCCTATAAATAACTTTACATAACTTCCCACACTATAAATAATACTACAAGCCATGACTGATAGCAAGCCCAAAGATAATGAAGGACCAACCAGTCATAAACATACCAAGAATGACATGCCATTCAGAGGTATGCGAGGTGCTCCTCGCACCTTCAAGGGCGAATACTCTGAAGTTGTACGCTTCATCAGAAATTATGATCGCCTACTAGACATGTACAATGTTACAGAAGACAAAGATAAATGTGAACTGATTAAAGAATATGTTTCACCTGCAGTGGAATGATTTATTGATACATCAGATCATATGAAAGAGGCAGCTTATAGTTGGAAAGGACTTCAAGAAGAAATCCTTAACTACTATGATGCTGAAAGAGGCAAAGCAGCATATATGCCTGAAGATTTAGTAACATTTGCTACCTATAGTAGTCATGAACCAATAATGACATTGGATGATTGGAAGAAATACTTTCGTGATTACAAGTCAATTGCAGGATACCTTAAGGACAAGAATCATATTACCTCAGATCAATATAATGGATATTTCTGGATGGGAATTCCTGAAGATCTTAGGAACCTTTTAGAAACCAAGCTAGTAGCAGGAGAGCCTACACATGACATGGCCAAGCCTTGGACTGTGTCAAAGATTACCGAAGCAGCAGAATCACACTTCAAGAGAGGTAAGTTTACTGATTTATTATTTTCAACTAACCGTACAGGAAGACAATGGAGAGATATTGATCTTTCCGATTCTGAGTCATCTGATTATGACTCAGACTATGAATGGGAAAGAATTCAGAGAAAGATCAGGGCTCAAAGGCATAAGAAGGATAGGAAGCATAAGAAAGATAGAGAAAGGAAAGATACTAAAAATCGTACAGTATCTTTACCTGCACCAATTCCACCTGCACCAATTCCACCAGTTGCACCTAGACCAGGTGAGACAAATAATGGTGTAGCACGTTACCAGGGTAGTCCTGAAGAAATAGAAGAATTAATTCACCAGTTAAATGCAATGTCACTCAATGACAAGCGCTATGCAGGATTGTACTACAGAGTTTTGACATTAGATAAGACAGGATTTGCTGCCAAATGTATTCGAGAACCTCCTAAGGGTAACATAGTCCAAAGAACATACAGAATCCCAGCAGAACAACCTTCAAAGTCACCTGCTACCTTTCCAAACAACATAAATATGTCAAACCCACCCTTTCAATCTGGAATGTCAGCTGAATCTGGAATGTGTTATGGGTGTGGGAAAAGTGGACATATGATGAGAGATTGTCCAAAGTTAGCAGACTTCATACAGAAGGGTATCATTAAATGGGATAGCTATGGACGTAAATATACATTAGGAGATGGAACCAGAATCTATCGTAAACCTGGGGAATCCTTATACCAAGCTGTCACACATTACTTAACACCTTCAAGTAACTTCATATCAATCTCATCTGATGTAGAGTCATACTATGACAACCTGCAATCACATCATTACACTATCAATGAATCAGATGTAGACCATTCTGATTGGGATGATGAGTCACAACATGTGTACAATTCACAATATGGTTCTTACCTCATTGATCCTAATTCGGACACAGATGATGAAGATGAACCTATGTATGTGTTTGCCGCACCAGAGGATTGTCAACCTGGACAAGTCGCGCCATTAGTACGTGTATTTCCGGCTGAAAGAACAATGAAGTCAAATAAGAATCCCCAGAAATTAATATTTGATGGAGTTGAAGTACCACGTAAACCCTATGGAAAACCAAACCAAGATCCTGATAGGAAACCATCAGCTAAGCCATTGAGTAAGCAAGATCGATGGGAAGCCCGACCTCTTGGACAGAAACCAATAACTCAAGCTCCATTTGCCACTCAAGATCGCTTGGATCAGAAACCAAAAGTGAGATTTGAGCCTCGTAAAGGCGAACCCGCATTTCGGAACCATCCCCAACAACATAATGGTGTTCAGTCCAAGGGAAAAGAAACAACTGCACACGACATTGAAATGGCATCTCCAGAGGAAACTCCAGGGGAAGGAAAATATATCCCAGTTGATGCAAGGAAGACTAGTTGGAAAGAAAGAATTGTGGAGAACAGTAAGAAAACAATTCGCCCAGCTCCTCTTAAAGAAGAAGCTAAGCCTGCCAAAAATGTTGGACGTCAAAGTGAGCTGTCATCACAAACAGACCCCAGATCAGTTGTAGAATCAATTCTAAACACGGATGTGGTATTGCCACTTAAAACCATATTAGGTACTTCCAAAGAAGTAGCCTATAATTTACAAGAACGTCTTAAGGTTAAAAATGCCACTGCACCCACAAACACAAATAAAGCATCACATTACATACATGAACAATCTTACCCCTATTCCATGGTAGCTACCACTGATTTGAGAAGTGAAGGCCCATTAATCAAAATTAAACTTTACCATGGTGGAAAAGAAGTTAAAGCTGTAATTGATACTGGATCTCAATTAAATATTATCAATGAACAGTTAGCAAATGAACTTGTTCGTATGCCAATGGATGTTACTCAGTCCATCACCATGACAGATGCAAATGGTGGTGAAGGAAGATTAAATGGACTTATAGAGAATGTAGAATTATCTAGTGGAGGATTAACCACTAGAGCAAATCTATATGTCAAAGAAGGAACACCCTTTGAAGTATTATTAGGAAGACCATGGCAAAGAGATTATAGAGTGTCAATTGAAGAATGTAATGAAGGCACTTACATACATATTACTGACCCCAGTCCTGGGGGTAAACAATATAAATTATGTGCCTTACAAGAAGAAGATTATTCAAGAAAAATAAATAGAAAGACTTTTTATACTTCTATAACCCAAGAAACAGCTGAACAGTCAGTCATAGGCTCGAATAGCCTATTACTAAGCAATATTACATCAGCTGATGATGTCAGAAATAATAATCTCGGAAATAATCATGATTTTACTAATATTTCTGAAAGCGGACAAGCTTTACACAGCAGTAGTACTAATCCAAACAATTCTCAGCATTGGAATAATGCAGAAAGTAATACAAACATGGATAGAAGCACTAATGCAAATAATTATATGTATTGGCAAAATAGAAATAATATTCAGGATATTTTTAAGCTTCAATAGAAACAATGGAAACATCTCTGAATACTGTGATTTTTCGGTGACATTGGAGGACAATGGGCACAATGGAAATTACCCAACACATTCCCACCCCATTGTTGAAATTAATCAGGATTTAAATCGCTTTTCCCAGGGAAATAACGAAATTAATGCGGAATTCAAGAGTAATTCCCATGGGACAATCAAAATTAACTCATCTATTGATCCCAGACAAAAGTATTCAAGTAAAGAAAAGGAAACTACATTGTCTAGCACTTCGCAAAATTTTGTAGTTGAAAGTGAGGAAGGGAAAGAGTATAAAAGAACTCAAAAATGCGCACCAAACTACACAGAAATCTATCGCACAGCACTTGATCTACACTCTGCAGACATCACATTCCTCCCACCCACTATGCCGGTCATTTTGATCGATGACGACCCCATGCTTCTTGGAAATGGAAGCGCTACCAAAGCTTTTGGTCCCATTGATGGAGTTGTCGGAGTGCAAACACCCAAGGAATTGGTTCATGCGAGTGTCTCGGCTATTAAAGATCGCTTAGATAAGGGAGAACCCGAATTTCTTCGGCCTGGAACACTCACTACAGGCTCTACAGTTTATTTAGGTCGCAGACTTGATTTATCCTCACACCCTATTGAGGAACTTGTAGCACTGGATGCTACTCTAGTTGTTCATAATAGTCATACTGGTTTGTTAGGAGGATTGAGAGGACATGCTCATATTACATTTTATCCTGATGCAGAATTCGAAGGACAAGCCGGACCGTGGGAACTTCGGCTTCCCTGTGATCGAGATAAGCAGTTTGCCGCAATCGCTCATTATTATGGGCAGCAAGATGAATGCCACCCTTTCGACAATCCTTCTTTCCATCCATCTCTAGTACCTGCTTGCTTCGATGCCAACCGCTCAGTTTTAATTCCTGATTTTCCAGACAATCGTGTCGCATCAAGTAACAAGAAACTAGACAGTAAGATCGCCCATTCTGATCCTGCTAATATTTTTGCGGATCACTTAGCTACACTACTCGATCATGATCGTAATGGAGTAGTGCCTATACTCAGCAAGATCGCCTCAAGAGATATTCAGTATTTATCTCACATCGAGTTCGAATTTTTACAACGAATCGGAGATGTTGTCTTGAAAAAGACTGAAATGTGGGACACAGATGGAATCCCTTTACCCGAAGACTTAGTTTGGAGAAATGGGACTCGTACTGACTGTTATGGTACGTCTCATACAGTGTATCCAGACATTGAACGTATTTTTGCGCTGGCGCAAAAGACTTGGCCCAAGGAAATGGAAGGAGTTTCACAGCCTTCCATAACCCCTGCACACCCTGCTACGATGTTTTTCGACCTCCCTTTTAATTTCGACGAGGTAGAAATTGTCTCCACCCCTCCTTATTCACCTATTACCGACCTCTCATATACCACCGGCTCGAATAATGATGTGGATGAACTCAATTCATCCATTTATGGTTCATCTTCGTCCTCATCTTCATCCTCTGAGGCAGCAGGCCTGCCTACACCTCCCCCTTCGCCTGTAATTCACTCTCAGCCACCTCACACACCTGTTACTATCAAGAAGCCACTCCATTTTTTTATGTCGAGCTTAGAGGAATATATTAACAAATCCTCAGATGAAGAATCGGAGTCTACTTCAGAGGGAGACTCAGATTTCGAGGTATACGATTACCCGCTTCTTTTTACTCCCCCTGGATTTGCAGGACGATCCGGACCCGTTATACCAGACATTAAACCCACAGGCGACACCTCAATGGAAGAAACCCCTTCCTTAACTCATCAGTTACCCATTCCATCGACACCAGCTCTCACAGTTACAGATATCGCTTCAAATACTCGATCTATCGAGTCAGAAGTACCATCAACACCTCCCAATGCGCCGCTTGTCACCAACGTTCCCCTTCCTGCCTGGCTGCAGTCTCCGGATGCTTTATTCATGACACCAATCGGTTCTATTCCCCCACCTATCACTCCTATCGAAAACCCATTCCTATCTTCGCTATATTCACCTCCTATTACCCAGATACAACCTCCGTACGTTCCAGTGCCAAGCCCTATTCAAACTTCGAATTTTATTCCGAATCGACCTCCTACACCTTTCCCTAAGCCGAGGTACGCCATGCCTCGCCATATGAGCTCACCTTCATCGTCAACGTTGCCGGACAACATTGACGCACTATTTAACCCGTCCAGCGTTCCGTTTGTCCCTACACACTACCACCCTATGCCTATATCGACGTCGCCATCGCCTACCTTCGTATCACCCGCTGCAACCGCACTATGGAACGCGTCCGCCTATATTCCACCTCAACCTCTTCAAGTTTTCTTCATTCATGGTACTGGAGCAACATCACCCACCTCTTCGACCTCTAGCTCATCTGGATTAAACCCAACGGCTCCCACTTTTATTCCACAAGCGCAGGTGCTTCAAACGTCGACTTCTACCACCCCAGCACCATCCCCTTCGCTCACAACGCCTGTATCAGCCACCAGCACAACGCCTAGCCTCACCAATGTAAACTCTCCAGCTATGCACCTCGAAACGACGCAAGCGTCTTCGTCTTCGCTATCTGAGCGTTCTGGAACGCCAGAATCACTCCCCTCTCTCGCTACTGTCTCGGAAAGTAGCCAGAGCAACGCGTCAATTAGCAGTAAGAAGAAACGCATCCGACGCAGCGCACGCATGACCACAGGACGAGGTCCCCCTGCAGCACACAAGCCTAAACGCTCTACATCGAGATCTACACGCGTAGATATGCCGCCACCTTCGGTTATCCCAGAAGGACATGTGCACAGAGTCGCTGGCGACGCTCAGAGTAGCCGTACTGTACGACAGACTATAACTTCCCCTCGCCCTCGTTCCCCCCAGACTGCCAAACGTTATCATCCGTTCCGTACACCACAGGATCCTTCAAAGTAAGCGTCCTTATGCCGGTTATTTAGATAATCCAACATTATAACCATCTCAACTTATCTATTCCCTTTTCATTCGCTACTACACACTTATACCCCCTGATTTCCTTATACTTTCGCTTTTTTTACTACTTACAATGGTTCTATGTACTTTCAGTTCTTACTGTCGATCTCTTATCATACTCTTCACATATACCCCTCCCCCTTTAACGTTACATACTTTATTTAGTTCTTACGGTCTCATTATATCTTTTTCTGCGCTCAATTCCTTTACATACTCCTATTTACATACAGATTATATACCCTTTTCAGCTCGTAACCACTGTGTTGACATAGTTATACCCATCGTTTACCTTTACAGTCAATATAGCACATCTATGCAGCTTTCTATGTGCACTTACGAACTCATGATTATTTTATTTTCGCTACCAGCTTCTCAAAAACTCTCAAATTCAATATTATAAGCTTCAAACATTGTTATATTTGAACTTTAAGCCACAAAAATTCGCCTATGACTAGATACGACTATAATACAACATATCTACTAATTTAGAAAGTGTAATATACGAAAATGGAAGTATTCCAAGAGTTTTGGATAATGAGCGCGTTAAGACGACGCTCTGGCGCGTCAAATCACGTGACCATTAAAAGCGGACACAATCGCAAATATCAATGCCTCATCGTCATTATTATCTTTTCAAGACCACACACTTCAAATATATATCAAGTACAACAAGTTAAATAAATTATATTATGAATAGAAGCACTATGTTTGGTTAAATACTATTTAAAAGAGCACTTCTAGGATCATAATTATTTTTCGATAAAAATTCACTTTATGACAATCATAATGCTATCAGCAGTATTTTAGAATATTAAATATTAGTACTATCATCTACTCACATTTATACATTACATTACATTTAACAAAAGTATGCACCCAAGGTGTATGACTTATAATATTTAAAATATGCTGTATAAATGTTATCAGCTTTTCTGTTTTCCAAAAACATCGGAAGGCCATAGAATAACCCCTATTTTGAAGATAGATAACTAATGAATATATCTATGAGGAAATGGAACCTTAGTCTCCCATAATATTTGAGATATGGACCAAAGTTGTGTATGATAGAGTCAGGACGACGCTCTGGCGCGTCAAGTCACGTGATAAAAGCCGTTAACGCCGAATCTCGGATTTAATATATTATCACCATCGGCGACATATTCTGTCATAACAATGATGTTACTACAGCTATTCTATGACTACATTTTTCAAATATTCAAGTAACAGTACAATTATAATAAATTCTCACCACAACCAGCAATCCATATTATTTTATTACTTAATTATAGCACCCAGAGTGAAATTATAAATTCATACCCAATAGTCTACACATTAAATATACATCATCTCAACAACAATTCAATAACACACTGTCAACCACTTACTATACCAAATAAAATTACCACAATACACAGAACCACTATACATCAATTATCACACAGAAAATATAGCAATATCAACATACAGCAAACTATAACACACTCAAATAACAACCATGACAGTACAAACAAATAAACATCAGAAATTTGCGAAATTTACCAGGGAACCAAACCTTATTAAGTTCCCTGTGTCCCCAAATAATAAACCAACTATCAACTATATGGAACTGAACAACAACAACAAATTTATGTTGGAACCCTTTGAAATAGTAACTGATTACAACCCAGAAGATGATGATGAATATATTATATACCCAGCAGATGTAGAAGTGGAAGGCCAACCATTAAAAGCATTTACAGCTTATAAAAGGGTAGATAAGAAAGTTCGCCCAGTCTCTACATCATTTCCACCAGAGTGTGAAGTCACACGAGTTATTCCTGAAGACCCATTACTCACCTTACCCCCACTACCTACCCAACCACCTGAATTTACTCCTACTGATAAAATATCAGTGGAACGTATTAAAGAACTAAATATTAATTGTGATGGATTCCTATGGCCAGAAGAAGAGAAACTATTTAAACATGTTATGGTTCTTAATGAATCTGGAATCGCTTTTGAAGATAAAGAGCGTGGAACATTAAAAGAATCTTATTTTTCACCATATATTATACCCACTGTTCCCCATACCCCTTGGGAATATAAAAATATTCCAATACCTCCTGGAATATTAGACAAAGTAATTGAAGTACTAAAATTAAAGATAGAAGCAGGAGTTTATGAACCTAGTCAATCATCATACTGTTCACGTTGGTTTTGTGTACTAAAGAAAAATGGAAAACTGAGAATAGTACATGATCTACAGCCACTGAATCGTGTATCCATTTGAGATGCAGGAATGCTACCTATTGTAGATGATTTTGTAGAAGGCTTTGCAGGGAGACAATGCTACACAGTTTTTGATCTATTCTGGGGATTTGATGCTCGTAAAATTCATCCTCATAGTAGAGATCTTACTGCATTTATGACTCCTTTAGGACTATTACAAATAACATCATTACCAACAGGTTATACTAATTCCCCTTCCGAATTTCAGAAATGCATGGTGTTTATTTTACATGAAGAAATACCACAAGTTGCTAACATATTTATTGATGACCTGCCAATCAAGGGACCAGCTAGCCAGTATCTTAATAAAAATGGAGAACCAGAAACAATTAAAGGAAATTCTGGTATTAGACGTTTTATTTGGGAACATGCACAAGATGTACACCACATTATGCATCGTGTAAAATGTGCAGGTGCAACATTTGCAGCAAAGAAAGCTCAAATATCAGTACTTTACGCTCCCCCCCCCAGTCTGTCCGGACTCCGGACGGACTCAATATAGTCCGGATAGTCCGGGTGGAGTCCGGCGGAGTCCTGATGGAATCTGGTGGAGTCCGGGTGGAGTCCAGGTGGAGTCCAGTGAAGTCTGGCGGAGTCCGGGTGGAGTCCGGATGGAGTCCTGATGGAATAGATATTGTCCTGATGACATCCTGCTGGAATATAAGAAGTCCTGATGGAGTCCTGGTGGAGTCCTGATGGACTTTGTATTTTTTAAAGTAAGTTCTGTTTAAGACTCCAGGTGTATTTTCCCACACCTATTGATAACATACTATCTCACTACTACATCTTTGCTACTACTACTATTCTTTACTACATTTTCCCACACTCTTCAGTACATGCTACCACTACTATTCTTTACTACATTTTCCCACACTCTTCAGTACATGCTACCACTACTATTCTTTACTACATTTTCCCACACCCCCAGTACATGCTATCACTACTACTCTTTACTACATTTTCCCACACCTTCAGTACTGATAGCATACTATCTCCCTACCACATCTTCCTATGCCTCTTCTACAATATTTTCCCACACCTATTATTCTCCTACCAGATATCTCTGTACTACATTTGTACCACATTTTCTGACACATCTTCTACCATATTTCCCACACCTATTATTTCTGATGCCTCTTCTACCACATCTTCCAATGCTTCTACAACAGACCATCATCATGTTCAAAATCTTCACTAATAATACTAAAGTTTTGGCTGTTCTGCCGTTTTATTACTTGTTGAGTATGATAAAAGATCATAGAATGTATGAACCAATTAAAGTTGCTTGGAGTCATACATTTCATAATAGATTCAAACCCACCAAGCCATGAATTTAGTTGTTCACAGGCTTGTGTATTGAATGCTTGTTTGTGATATCTTTCACCATTTCTGTCTTGTGCAATATAAACAAGGTTTGGTGCAGAACCATCTTGTGGTGCTGGATTACACCACTTTCTACAAAGATAATCATCTGAGCGGTGATTTGTATAGTGATAGCCATCTACTACAAAGCAGCTACTTTTAAACCAATCTACCCAACTTCCATTTGCAACTGCTGTTCGAAGAAGTTTACATGCCTTATCAATACATATATAATCTGGTCTTAATTCTTCATCAGGAAAAACATCTTCTAAGAACTTAAGTATATTGGTTGTTGACTCCGACTTCACAAACTTTGTCCATGCAATTACAGCACCACATGGAGCACATATTGTTTCTACACAATAATAGCGAGAGGCACTAAAATAATGAGATTTCTTTGGAATATTGGTATCTGACTCATCATGAGGCTGCTGAACACGTCTTCCTCGGTTTTTATTCCAAGGTGGATTTTCAGCTGGTTTGCAAAGCATTCTTCGTGCACCATTTAAATAATCTGAACTATGTTCTAAATTATATTTACGCCACATTTCCTGGTGCTCATTGCAAGCTTGTGTATTTTCTATCTTTTGATTTTGACAGTCATGAACACGGCATCTTGCTCCAAATTCTTGGTTGTGAACATCACAAAATACACCTCCTCTATGGTTTACAAGAGTATTGGAACAATTGTCATATGCACAGTGCTTAAAATATGTATTAGTATAATATTGTTTAGTTTTAGTTGTGCATTACCTGTGGTCCCATAACAATCCCATCAATTACTACCATTTTAACTGTTGCACTCTCATTTGGTAGTGAGTCTTGAGTTTCTCTATAAGGCTGTGTACACTCTAAGCAGCTGTGATTATGTGATGCATGTATTTTTCCATTTTCACCTAACCTTGCAAATGCTTCTTCTGTTAATGCAGTAATTGAAAGTCCATCAAGACTAATAAAATTAACACCAGATCCTGCAGAAACCATGTGTATTGATTCATGTATAAAAGCCTCCCAGACTTGTCTTCGGCTTATTTCCTTTCCATTTCCAAAACTGTTGTTCCAATATTCCATATATGCTGCAGCAGATGCATGAAAGCTATATATACCATTCAGAACACCTTGAGAAAATGCCCTATCTACCCATAGTTTTTTTCCTACTTTCAGATATTTAGCAGAGTTTAAATGAACCATATAATATCCCTGTTTTTCATCGTAGGCTCATTCATGTTCTGCAGAATATAATGTTTTACATTTTTCACAAACACCTGATACTACATAAGCATGTTCAAATATTTTTGAGCCTTTAATTAATGTTGCTTTAGGTACATCTCTAACTTTAGTATGCACATGTAGTGCCTGTCCTTTACAGCTCCGTGTCTCACACTCTGCAGCTATAGGACATATTATATGAACAGGATCAATACTAGCATGAGATACAGGTTTCAGTTGACCTTCAAAAACTTTCCTCTCCTGATTGAAAGGATACAAGTTCAGAAGTCTTGCCATTTCATTTAATTTAGTGCCTAACAAAATAGATCTGCCTGTTCGAGTTGTGTGTTCATTAATTTCATAATCTTCAAAGAGATCATCTGAGTCCATGCCAATTTTTTCCTGAATAGCTCTAGCCAGTAATCTAATCCATGCAGTTGCATCAACATTTTTTTCTCCTGTTAACTTTGCATTCTGCTGTCTTGCATGAAGACTCAACAAATCAACATTATCAATCATAGAGAACAATATAACCAATGTGGCAGAGAGTGTGATATTGGAACCAAAATTTGACAGAATAAATTTACTGAATACATCAAATGTGATGTTAGGAAATGATTGTTCTCCTGCTGCAAGTACTGGTTGAATAAAAATAAATAGAACTAGTATTGCACTTGGGAGCCATTGAAATAGCCAAATTATTAATAACCAGAATAAAATATGTTGAGTGATTTCTGGCATGAATATAGCCCATATACAGGTTAAGCACCACAAATATGTCTCAAAGGTTACCATCCAACTGAAAAATCATATTGTAAACTATTACAATTTGAGTTCAATATACTTACTTGCGCTTCTTTGAACTTAATTTCTCTTTATCCTCATGAGCCTTCTCATCCTTACCTCCCTTCTCCTCTTTGCTCTTTCCCTTTCCCTTTCCCTTCCTTTTCTCCTTCTTCTCCTTAAGCCATCTTTTCAAATCCAAAAATGTGTAGTAATCTCTTTCAAAGCCCCAAAGGTCCAGATCAGTAGGACTATCCTCATCTTCAGCCAACCAAGACTGCATTGCTGAAAAATCTGCAATCTTATCAAAGTTTGAATAGTTCTCATACCAGGCTGAAGATGAGACAAAGACTGTGACAATTTCTTTCTTTGTGGCCTTGGCAACTGGCCAAGTCCTGTTCTTGTCCATAGTATTGTGGTCAGAAACTGCCTTTATACAGGCAAGATACCTCTGGTATGCGACTTGAAGTCCAGGTGCAGTGCTCTCAAGAATGTTCCTAGGAATCTTTAGAACATCGATAAGTTCCTCAGTACGTTGCTCTGAGATTCCACCTCTTTGAACAAGAGAAGGGGTGTGAGAGCGAGAAACAGCATGAGAGCTAGTTGCAGAGCTTCCAGCTGACTTAGACGGAATGGAATATGTCTCAATATCGAGGGAGAGTGGTGCATTTGGCTGAAATCCAGACTATAAAGCAACACAATATAAGTAAATAGTACAAGAATAAAAGAATAAAATATATAGCTACACTTAGAATTGGCAAGATTAATTCGCCATCTATCTTTAGCCAGTCAACTTCCTCATCATCCTTAACAGCAGATTCAAAGTTTCCAAGAATGTTCCAGGCTTTACTTTCATAAACATACAAACAGTGATCAGCAGCTAAAATGATATTAGTATATGAATAAAATATGAAAGAAAACATACTAAAGAAATGTTCGGCTCTGTCTTTGAGTTTCTTCAAGACAGGCCCAATGGTTGCTGTAAGATTATGCTTCAATGTAAATGAAGCAACTCCAGGTACCATAACAGTACTTGGATCTGCATTAGACATATACAACCATACTCGCCCTTTAACTGAACCAATAGTAGTACTTTCGGCAGCACTGTGAAAGTCGGCAGCATTTGGGTGATTCCCAAGTGCATTTCCTCTGAGAATGCCACCTACTTAGAGTTAGTACATATATATTTATACAAATTATAGGTTTACCTTCACTCCTTGAAGAACCTTTGGGACTAATATTGATAATATCCACAGTGTCGACTGTACCTGGCTTACTGATAGTACGAGGTGGACTAACTGGTGGACTATTCATGATAATATCTAGCTCTGCAAACATTGAGTCAGTATAAATACAAATATTACTGAAAATCCATACCTTTATCTTTACTAGTCCTGTCTTCTGTATGATTGCTGTTGGACTTGAAAGATATGATGCTGATATCACTCCCTTTCAAGATCTTAAATACAGTAATACAGTTATAACATTACTGAATTTTTCTTACCTTTATTCTTACTGGTGTGATCTTCTGTATACTTTTTGTCAGACTTGAAAGATGTGATGCTAATATCACCTACCATCACTGTGTTCTGATTCATTTCCATGACCTGCATTTGATCCATCAGTTGAACCTTCAGTATTTTCTGAAATATAACTTGTGTTAGTAAATATATGTGTAAGCTATCAATTCAAACCTTTATTTTCGCTTTCATTATTGGTATCATATCCATCTGATTCATGTTCTTCTTCAACTGTAGAAGATATAAATGTTTAGATACACATTTTATACATGTAAATGAATATTTCTTTACCTTTTTTCATGTCTGAACGGCATAAGTGCCAGCCATTCTGATCATATAACAGCAGTGTTATATGATTGCCCCAATCGAATAAGCCATGCCATTTTATGATTGGGATCATAAACAATCATTGAGGTTCTAATTCAATACTACTATTGTATGAATGTATTAAATGATCATAAGCAATCATTGATTGTTTCTAATTGGATATTACTATTGTATGGATGGCTAGGTGATCATAAACAATCACTGATTGTTTTTAATTGAATACTACTATTGTATGAATGTATTAGGTGATCATAGACAATCATTGATTTATCTAATTGAATATTAGTATGAATGGAGAGGCAATCATAAACAATCATTGATTTTTTCTAATTGAATATTATTATTGTATGAATGGTGAGGTGATCATAAACAATCACTGATTGTTTTTAATTGAATACTACTATTGTATGAATGTATTAGGTGATCATAGACAATCATTGATTTCTTCTAATTGAATATTATTATTGTATGAATGGTGAGGTGATCATAAACAATCATTAATCCTTACTAATTGAATATTAGTATGAATGGAGAGACAATCATAAACAATCATTAATTTTTTCTAATTGAATATTATTATTGTATGAATGGTGAGGTGATCATAAACAATCATTGATTTTTTCTAATTGAATATTATTATTGTATGAATGGTGAGGTGATCATAAACAATCATTGATTTTTTCTAATTGAATATTATTATTGTATGAATGGTGAGGTGATCATAAACAATCATTGATTTTTTCTAATTGAATATTATTATTGTATGAATGGTAAGGTGATCATAAACAATCATTGATTTTTTCTAATTGAATATTATTATTGTATGAATGGTGAGGTGATCATAAACAATCATTGATCCTTACTAATTGAATATTAGTATGAATGGAGAGACAGTCATAAACAATCATTGATTTTCTCTAATTGAATATTATTATTGTATGGATGGTGAGGTGATCATAAACAATCATTGATTTTTACTAGTTGAATATTAGTATGGATGGTTAGGCAATCATAAACAATCATTGATCTTCACTAATTGAATATTAGTATGGATGGTTAGGCAATCATAAGCAATCAATGATAACTACTAATTGGATATTGCTATTGTATGGATTTGTCACATTTCCTCACATGTCACAATTGTGACACATCTTCCCGCGCGTCACATATTTCCTGCACGTCACGTTAGTCACATATATTCCTGTGTATCACGTTCGTCTCGCGCGTCACAATTGTCACATATATTCCCGCGCTTCATGTTAGTCACGCGCGTTACATTTTCCTCACGCGTCACGATCGTCACACATATTCCCGCGCCTCACATATTTCCCGCGCTTCACACATTTTCTCGCGCATCGCATATTTCCCGCGCATCACACATTTCCCACGCATCACATATTTCACCCACGTCACGTTTGTCACGTTCTTTCGCGCGTCACATTTGTCACATACATTCTCGCATGTCACAATTGTCACATATATTCCCGCGCTTCATGTTTGTCACACGCGTCACAATTGTTACATATATTCCCGCGTGTCACGTTCGTCTCGCGCGTCACAGTTGTCACATGTATTCCCGCGCTTCATGTTAGTCACGCGCGTCACGCTTTTCATGTGTGTCATGCTTTTCATGTGTGTCACACGCGTCACATTCGTCACATTTTTAGCGCTCGTCACACTTTTCACATTCTTACATTTGTCATGCTTTGAAATCTTGCCTTTCTTGGGTATTAATCTTACATGTCCTATGTGTGTCATTACATTTCTCACAGCATTACATTTGTTATGCTTTGTAAGTATAACACTTGTCATGCTCGTAGTATAGGTGGCAAATTGAAAACTATATTAATATATGGATACTCAGCAATAGTATGTGCATGGACCACTTCCTAATGCTGTCTGAGTAGTTACCTGATTCATTCTGTCAGTAGTCATATGCTTATCACAAAGATTAAGCCATGTATGTACAAAGATAAGCAACATTTATCAGAGACATCAACACATACAGCAGTATAGAAGTGAACCTGATTGTCATGGAAGAAGTTTCTGAGTTGAAGGAAATTCTAAGACACAGAACTTGTGAGTTGATAGCACATCCATATATCCACAGGTACTAGTAAGGGAAAGTCACCTATATTTAATGAATGTAATGTACTGTACTAAAATAGGTACAGAACAATGGTAGTGAGCTGAGTATCAAAAAGAGAAATAAGCCCAATTCTATAGTACAGGCAATTTGCCTGCTGTACATTGTGTCACAATATCAGTAAGAGTGGAGATAGTTTACATTATCTCTCTGTATCAATAAAGCAAACTGTCATGTAGTTATATAGAGTAAGCAGATATGTGACTCAATAATGTGTATTGAAGATATCAGTATAACCAATAGTGATACAAGAATCATGATCATCTAATGTTTGAGATGTGTAAGTTTGATGTGATGTAGAGTTACATAGTTCAATACCATTATATCATATCTCTAGTCTTGATTGTAAAATGTCAATGAACTTACATACACACTCTACATTTTTCATTCTAGTTGCTTCTTACTGTTAGACTTCCATAATTTACTAATTGTAATATCCCATGTCATAACCTTCAATTTAGCAAGAACATATATGTTTCCTTGCTTTAATAATTTATTCTGCAGTTTAGAATACTTCTGTTCTGTAATGTGAACAATGATATAGATATACAGGTAACCAGACACACATAACTGGCTCAAGTTGTTATATCTTATGACAGACACACAAAGTCGAAATGTTCTACATGTCATAATAAGTTCCAAAAATCTTGTGATCTTATGAAATATGCACAAAATGTGACAAATGAGATGCATATTGAGAACATGACAAACTTGACATGTGACTTGCATCAAAAACATAATGCAAATGAATACCATGATAGGATAATAGTGGATAACAAGTGATATGCTGAGTATTCCCCAGTTCACATAGTTTCAAATTTAGATATATTGTCAATATCAAAGGCCAAATTATATTACTGAGCTGTGAAAATTGTGGCAAATGTAACATGTGAAAAGAGCATGATGAGTGACACACATAGGACATGTAATGTGAATCAAAAGATTAATACCCAAGAAAGGCAAGATTTCAAAGCATGACAAATGTAAGAATGTGAAAAGTGTGACGAGCGCTAAAAATGTGACGAATGTGACGCGTGTGACACACATGAAAAGCATGACACACATGAAAAGCGTGACGCGCGTGACTAACATGAAGCGCGGGAATACATGTGACAACTGTGACGCGCGAGACGAACGTGACACGCGGGAATATATGTAACAATTGTGACGCGTGTGACAAACATGAAGCGCGGGAATATATGTGACAATTGTGACATGCGAGAATGTATGTGACAAATGTGACGCGCGAAAGAACGTGACAAACGTGACGTGGGTGAAATATGTGATGCGTGGGAAATGTGTGATGCGCGGGAAATATGCGATGCGCGAGAAAATGTGTGAAGCGCGGGAAATATGTGAGGCGCGGGAATATGTGTGACGATCGTGACGCGTGAGGAAAATGTAACGCGCGTGACTAACATGAAGCGCGGGAATATATGTGACAATTGTGACGCGCGAGACGAACGTGATACACAGGAATATATGTGACTAACGTGACGTGCAGGAAATATGTGACGCGCGGGAAGATGTGTCACAATTGTGACATGTGAGGAAATGTGACAAATCCATACAATAGCAATATCCAATTAGTAGTTATCATTGATTGCTTATGATTGCCTAACCATCCATACTAATATTCAATTAGTGAAGATCAATGATTGTTTATGATTGCCTAACCATCCATACTAATATTCAACTAGTAAAAATCAATGATTGTTTATGATCACCTCACCATCCATACAATAATAATATTCAATTAGAGAAAATCAATGATTGTTTATGACTGTCTCTCCATTCATACTAATATTCAATTAGTAAGGATCAATGATTGTTTATGATCACCTCACCATTCATACAATAATAATATTCAATTAGAAAAAATCAATGATTGTTTATGATCACCTTACCATTCATACAATAATAATATTCAATTAGAAAAAATCAATGATTGTTTATGATCACCTCACCATTCATACAATAATAATATTCAATTAGAAAAAATCAATGATTGTTTATGATCACCTCACCATTCATACAATAATAATATTCAATTAGAAAAAATCAATGATTGTTTATGATCACCTCACCATTCATACAATAATAATATTCAATTAGAAAAAATTAATGATTGTTTATGATTGTCTCTCCATTCATACTAATATTCAATTAGTAAGGATTAATGATTGTTTATGATCACCTCACCATTCATACAATAATAATATTCAATTAGAAGAAATCAATGATTGTCTATGATCACCTAATACATTCATACAATAGTAGTATTCAATTAAAAACAATCAGTGATTGTTTATGATCACCTCACCATTCATACAATAATAATATTCAATTAGAAAAAATCAATGATTGTTTATGATTGCCTCTCCATTCATACTAATATTCAATTAGATAAATCAATGATTGTCTATGATCACCTAATACATTCATACAATAGTAGTATTCAATTAAAAACAATCAGTGATTGTTTATGATCACCTAGCCATCCATACAATAGTAATATCCAATTAGAAACAATCAATGATTGCTTATGATCATTTAATACATTCATACAATAGTAGTATTGAATTAGAACCTCAATGATTGTTTATGATCCCAATCATAAAATGGCATGGCTTATTCGATTGGGGCAATCATATAACACTGCTGTTATATGATCAAAATGGCTGGCACCCCTCTGAACGGCGCTTACGAGTAACAGTGAAAACTGGAGCTGCTGGTTGAGGTACATCAGAAGATGGACCCCGCTTTGGAGGGGCAACAGGAAGGCCGCTTTCCTCCAGCACCCTTTCAGCACTAAGTATTATTAGTACATAAATATTGTATAAATATATGTAATACGTACACAGTAAGGTCAGGTACACCTTCTTTATCTGCAGCAGCATCCTCAGCTCTTTTCTGTTCCGAAGTTTTTCTAAAAAATATTAGCAAGGCAGTGAAAGGGAGTTGTGAAACCATACCGAGTTTTTTTGGCTTTCTTGGCTTTTACAACTTTTTTACTCTGTTTTTCCTGCACATTTTCACTCTCCTCATTATCTGTAATAGGTTTGTTGGTTGTGGCCTGCTTCTTTGTTGGTGGTTGGGCTGTAAGATCGGCAGCAGAAGTACCACGCTTGCGAGACTCGCTACGAGTTTCATGTGTAGCAACTGACAGAGAAGCAGACTCAGTAGGAGTAATACTAGAAGCCTGAGTTGTAGCAGAGCGAGTGGAACGACGAGGAGCCATTGTGTGTAGAAGTGTTAAAATGCTTTGAGATAGCAAGATAGTGGTGGTGGTTGAGGGTTGAGAAGGAGGGGGGGATTGATGCAAACCAAAATCTTAGAAGTCTGATGATGCATAGCAAATTCTCATGATCAAAAGTTAAAAATATACAGCCTTTTATAGGCTACATTGAACATAACTAAATATATATTACATGTCATTGGCTATACAACATAACTATCTAACTATTTTAAGGAGACACAGCCTTTGATCTTCTTCGGCCCGTTGACAGCACGCATGAAGACAAAGGGAGAGGGGGAGAGACGGCATGATAGGGGGGAAAGGGGACAACAGACGACGGGGATGAGGGGGATGAGGAGGTAGCGGAGGAGGGGAGAAGGGGAAGGGGATGGATACTCATCCTCGTCACTTGCAAGATGAGGAGGCAGAGGCAGAGGGGAGGAGGGCATGGGAGGAGGGGGGGTGATGGGTGGCTCGTCCTTGTCATTTGCGAGACAAGGCATGGGAGGAGGGGGGGACGAATGCTCGTCCTCATCATTTGCAAGACGAGGCGCGGGAGGAGGGGGGGACGAACACTCATCCTCGTCATCTGCGAGATGAGGAGGGGAAGGAGGGGGTAACGGCTGGCTCATCCTCGTCATTTGCGAGACGAGGAGAAGTGGGAGGAGGGGGAGATGGCTGGCTGGTTCTCGTCATTTGCGAGACGAGGAGGGGAAGGAGGAGGGGGGACGAGGGCCAAGTGCTCGTCACTTGCAAGACAAGGGGGGGGGGACGAGCGCTCGTCCTCGTCATTTGCAAGATGAGGAGAGGGGGGGACGAGTGCTCGTCCTTGTCACTTGCGAGACGAGGACGAGGAGGGGGGACGAGCGCAGGTCCTTGTCACTTGCGAGACGAGGACGAGGAGGGGGGGGACGAGCACAGGTCCTCGTCACTTGCGAGACGAGGACAAGGAGGAGGGGGACGAGCACAGGTCCTCATCACTTGCGAGACGAGGACAAGGAGGGGGGGGATGAGCACAGGTCCTCGTCACTTGCGAGACGAGGATGAGGAGGGGGGGGATGAGGAGGGGGGGATGAGCACAGGTCCTCGTCACTTGTGAGACGAGGACGAGCGCAGGTCCTCGTCACTTGCGAGACGAGGACGAGGACGAGGAGGGGGAGACGAGCACTCGTCCATGTCACTTGCAAGATGAGGACGAGGACGAGGTGGGGGACGAGTGCTCGTCCACGTCACTTGCGAGACAAGGACAAGGAGGAGAGGGGGGACAGCAAGCTCGTCATCTGCGAGACGAGAGGCAGGCTGGGAGGGGGGATGGCCGCTTGTCCTCATCACTTACAAGACGAGGCAGAGGGAGGAGGCGAGGGGGTGGTGACTAGACGAGAAGGTGCAAGCGAGTGAGGGAAGAGGGAAGAGGGAAGAGCGATACTTACCTATACCGTGTATGCGCTCACACACACACCCTCCCTTTCCACTATGGCGCCTGTGCCATTACCGCGTGTTATCGATCTTGAAGGAAATTGATTGTTGCCTGCTAAGTGTTGGTGGGGCGACGACGTGGGAAGGGGGCTTGAGGCGACGACTTGAGAGGCTTGGGGTGACAACGTGGGAGGGGGCTTGAGGCGACGACGTGGGAAGGGGGCTTGAGGCGACGACTTGAGAGGCTTGGGGTGACAACGTGGGAGGGGGCTTGAGGCGATGACATAGGAATGGAGCTTGAGGCGAAGGCACTGACATGGGAAGGTGAGGCGATGACGTGTGAGAGAAAGAGAGAGTGTGGTGGGAAAAACTACATGCTGTTTTAGGAAAGTGAGATATATGGCTAATATAACTTACTGACTTAAGAAAATATAAGACCATTTGGTGTATTGGTATTGCATACGATTTCAGTGTGCACATGACTTGTCCCTATGTTGCTGGTTCGATTCACGCTGGTTGTAAAGTTTTTACTATAGAATATTAAAGGTAACTAACTAGTAATAATAAGTAACTAGTAATAGTGGGTACTTGTAAGTCCATGTCCACCTAGTCCAACTGGAGTCCAGGTGAGTTCTGAATGGATTTAGTCCACCAGAATTCCTGCTAAACTTGCTGGACTCCAGCTAATGAAAGCATTCCTGGCGGACTCCAGGTGGACTCCAGTTGGACTGGAACTGGACTGGATTTGGAAAATTGGGTGGACTCACAGCGAAAATGTGTCCGCCTGGAGTCCAGCTGGAATCCACGGACTATCTGGAAAATCCTTGAAGTCCGTCTGGATAGTCCGTGGAATCCACAGAGTCCGTCCGGAGTCCGAACGGAATGGGGGGGCGAGCGTAAAGACCTCTGGAGAGTCATTGAACATAACTCAAATGATGTACAAGATCGACGCTACATTACCTGTCTTTAGTAAGTATGTTGCAGTGTCTCCTCTTCGTCCTCTTCGTAGGGATTGTATGCTATACTACCAGTTGCCGCATAAAAATTAACACGCTGTTCACGTTTATGTTCTCCCTTCTGAACCTTCTTTGCACTGCCGTGCAAACCCTCTCCTTGTTTAATGGAGAAAGCCTTTCCAGACTGCTTGTTGGTTTTCATATTTTCCCAATGTAGCTTAATCATATCATCGATGGTAAACTTAATGCCTAGTTTCTTAAATGCAGAGGCGTCCATTCTGGAAATGCCAACCACGTTTCCTAGTGGTATATCTGACACGTCCGCATTCTTTTGTTGTTCGACTGTGTAACTTGGTCAGTCATCTACCGTACCATGTAAACAGTGTTAGAGATTGAGTTTACATAGGTAAGGAGACAGATTGATACCTGGTATCTGGACTCCAGAGGATGCATGTCCTGCTATACATATGGGGCGGCTGTGTCAAAATGATTGTGATAACTTTGGAAAGTCGTGAAATCTACCTGAGTTGTTTGTGTGGTGATTCCAGGCGCTGCTTTGGTGTGTGTGAGGGTTTACCGGCATGGAAGTACGATCAGCTGCATATAGGACAAATATATGGTGTGATACTTTTTAGATAATATGACAGAAGCTTACTGTTCCACACCGGGGTAGTTGATATCTTTCCTTTACCTGGTAAATGTAAGAGTGTTTTCCTTTGCAAACAAAAAGATACTCACTTGTATGAGTACCCTCGACGTTGGGCTGTGCTTCAGCAGATCTACGAGGGGTGCTGGCTGCCATGCGCAAGTATGGCATTCAAACTGCACATTTATTCGGGTGCCGCGCTACTTCTTGATGCCAGTGCCCACTTTTGGGGGACCAACTTCGCGCGCTACTTTTCGTTGGTACCGCGCCACTTTCTCTTGACTGTCTCAACTTTCCACCCCCTTCTCAGTTCATCCAAGCGCTACTTTGTTTTTTTTGTCCCACGCACCACTTTCTGAGTTCACTCAGCACGACTTTTTGTAGCCAGATAGCTTAAGTACTCCAGAAATATCAACAATTACTAAGTTAAATGGAATATATTATATACTACTAGAAACAATACTAGACTACAGTGTCTTTTAATTGCATAAAATACTTATTTTTGACTGAAGGTGGTATGAGCGAGGGCACATAAGTAGATCGCATTACATAAAACAAATGTTCCATTGTATACTTACATGTATCCAACCGACGAGTGAAATAAAAGATTCATATGAACTAATAAGCTCTCAGTTAGGCATGTAGTGCATGAATTTAGGTTCCCTGTTAGTACAAGCCCATTTCAGCGGTAGAGTGGAGTTTATCTTCGTGTCCATACCTTTGATCCCAATCACTTACATCCAATTATCATTCTTGTCCCCGCCGATGGCAATAATTATATTCATTTGCGTCCAATCGGGACTCTTGCAGAGAAGGAGCAAAGTAGGAGTAGCAGCAGGGAGGCGCCTACCACGGAGGTGGGCGCCTCGGCACCAACAATGAACGCTAGTATTGACACCCATGAACCATGTATGATATACACGTGAGAAAAAGAGAGAAATAAAGACGAATGAAGTAAGTGAATGAGAAAAGAAACACACAAGCAGCGACAGTGACAGAGCCCTGGTACAGGAGCGAGGAGGAGGAATGTGGATCATCGACTCCTCTGAGCCCTTTTGTACCATCCGCACAAACAGCTCCACAGCATGACGAAAGCTGATCACTGTGAATATATTCGAGAATAAAGAAATAGGGCTGGCATGCGGCAAAGCCCACTGCCCACTTACATAATCATAAGTTATTTCCCTGATTATTGAGGATCCTTAATGAACCACACAAGAGCCAATTCCATTAGAATTTTTGAATTAAAGTGCGAAATGACGGACAGATACACTACAATAGAAAATAAAGGTGTATTGCAGACTTTATAAAGCACAGCTGCAATAGAAAAAGTATTCTTGTCGGAGCTCGAAGTTTGCATGGTGGATGTGGGTTCTAATCCAGCGCTGGAAGAAGCTGTAGAACCTCCAGAGGTTGTGGGAAGAGTGTCACTGTATTTCAGTTGAATGACCGAGGAGATATATGCATTTAACAAGACATACTCTTGAGTAATAATGGCATAGTCGATGTTAATATACTGTCCTTGAGTGCCAGCGTTCTCAATGACGATGGTATTTTCAGTATAGGTCAGGTTATCTCGACTGAATATCAATGACCTTGCTCCTTGTTCCCCTTGTCTACCTTCGCATTGAATAGTCCTCGTACCATCTAAAGGGGACATGGTATTGAATTATGACGAAAGTAGATATAGTAAAAAGCTTATTACTAAATAGATCATAAATGTGGTAGTTAAAAGTAAGGAAACAAACAAACTTACTCTGAACCAAGCATATTTATCTAGCCATTGAACTCGAATATCCTTTTGTCTGGGAGTTCTTGGTGGCTTTGAATGAGTGTAGTCTATTAGGACAATGTATAAATGAAAAATAAAGCAAGGGCGAAAGAAAGAAAGAGCCGGAAACTGAAAACGAGAGGGGACGATGATAATGGAGGGGGGGCGACAAAACCATCTGGGACGAGTCAACATGTCATCTGTCACAGATCGTCATAGGGCTCCAGCCAATCAGACTCAGACCCCATTCAAGATCCCGAAATAGCCTTATAGGGACATCGAAACCACCCTATAACCCAACTACCTTAAAAGGTAGTGGGAATATATTGGAAAGGTGATAGAATAGAAATTGTGAGCGTCGAGGCCTCGAAATTGTGATAAGCCAACTCACAATTGAGATTCTACCAAGTGCCAGACGCCCGTGAAGCGAAGGTGCTTCACGGCCCGAAAGCTACAGCGCTACCGTCCCTATTGGCCCAGTGCAAGATACTCTTGAACTGCAAGAAATGACTCGCTCAGCATTCAGTACATACAGTTGATGGCTATTTCCGTTCGGCATTCGTGCATTCAACAGTTCCACATATATATTGAGTATTTCTTTCTATTCCCCTCTCCGCCACCTAGTGCAAGACATTTTCTTCAACAGGTACGTCCACATTCAGTCAACTCTTTATCAAGGCAACTATATGCAGGAGCTCAAGGAACTATATAGTTTACTGCAAGTCCTATTTTTCACATGCATTCTTTGAACTTACCCTCTCTAGTCATCAGAATATATATTCGCAATGCGGCATCGTTGCAACCAATATTCTAGAAGGTCAACTACCCCACATTCGTAAATTCGCAGCCGCATTCCGTCATTCGCTACTAGCACCAATACGAAAACTGCCTGACGAGCTATTAGTGAAATATTTATGCGCGTACTTTCGGAAGTGGGCATCTACCTAAACAGCTCATGCAGTGACATATGGTCTATGCGTCAAGTCTGTGCAAGTTGGTGTAATGTTGTGACAGTACCCAGAGCCTTTGGAGTAAATTTCACATCATCGAAGATGTCGGTGTCAGCTCCTTTCCAGTTTTGGCATCTCGCACCAAGTTGTGTCTCCGCCTGTCTCGATCAGCTCCTCTGTCCATCTCTCTTTTTATTCAGTTCAGTTGGGTGTTATTCATATGAAGTAGTAGGAGATATTTTGCAATGTGCAGAAATGTTTCGCTCTCATGCTATCTTCACACAAATTCTTCGTGCGGCAGTGCAGAGAGTAGGACGGTCGGGGGCCTTGGTTCGGCAACAGGGATTTGGTCGAGTCCGAACATTATTTATCGGACAGTGACACCTAGATGTCTCGTTGGACTTGTTTCAAAGTGCTACAGTGCTTGAAGAGGTTAAGCTCGAAAATCTTACCATCGGTGCATCCAATATTTCGTGGACAAAGGTGAAGATGTTTAATATCACTGTATAATTTCTATATGTTTGCGCTCCCACTGAAGATGGTGTCTGTGCATTACTGAGCCGCACGTCAAATCTGAAAAAGTTGACTTGGATATGCAGGAGATTTGAAAGTGATTCACTGTTACGTACCGATTCTCTTCCTGTTTAGAAGTGGTTGCGAAGACACCCGGAGGGTGTGGGAGAACTATAACGGAAACCCGAAGTGAGTACGGGTGCGGGAACGTAGAGCGGAAGTGCGGAAAGAACCGTGGCTTCAGCTTGTGTGCTGCGCCGCCTGGATATCCCCAGGGAATGGTTCGTATTTCGAGGAAGATGATATGTAACCAAGGAAGACGTTCCAGAGTATAAGAGAAGGCTTCGCCACTACACTAGGTAGTGGGAGAGAAACCAAAGGAAAACCCGGAGCGGGTTTCAGAACTTAGAGTAGGAAGAAAGTGTACAGAGTTGATACGAATACTAAAGACTACCTATTACATCTGGAAGACTACTTATACTAAGTAGGAACCTGTAGATACGAATGTAGAAGTATTATACAAAGGACAAGTCAAAGGAGTAAGTAGGAAATGAAGTCTTGGCAAAGCGGAGTAGGGCGCAAATGACGCGCTCAGAATGAAGAATAAGGAACTAATCTACAAAGGCCATAATGAAACGTATAAGTAGGAATGGAAGGGAGGAGTAATAGAATGATGACGCGGTGAGGCCGTCATAAGAGAAAGTACGTATCCGGGATACCCGATAGAAAACCCGACGGGTTCCGGGTACGTTCCCGGGCGGGAACGTCGGGAAGTGTAAACCCGAAGCGGGTACATTCCGGGAACGGACCGGGTATGTTAGAAGGTCACGTGGGAACGTCGGCACGATGTATCCGGACATGGATATAACAGTATCCCCTTTTAGGGCCGAGCCCACGAGGTCATACTGTGTGCGAGAAAATATAACTAAAAATAATACGAGAAATCCTATTGGTCAGTAGATGTTCAAATAAGAGAACATATGCGCATCTGATTCCTTTCTAACCCCCATCATGGATAAGAGTGTCAATCTAGCAAATATTTCTTCGGAAGATTATGCTGCTTTCCTAGCCTATCGTGCGGCCAACCAACAGTCAGAAAATTCGACTCCAGCATCCCGGAGTAGTTCCGGAAAGCCGAGACCAAAGCCGAGGCCTATAAATCCGGCTCCAAGGCGGAGAACGCCGCGTACGTAGCTGTTCCACCGGCAACACTTCCCTCTGTTCGTTCCGGGACGGCGGCAAATGCGGTTACGCCGCGGGTCGTAAATCCGACGGAGACGAGTGTCGGGAGTGGGTCGGAAGCGTCGGGAGACGTGACGGGTTCTGGATATGAGGCGGAAAGTGGTGGAAACATAGGAAATAGTAAGGGTAAGGGTACAGATGATTCTGGGGAGCCAAAGGAACTACGATACTATCATGATGTGCCTTGCATAAACTGTCAGGATCGGGAACTGAGTGTTATCGCTTGAGGGAGTCAAACAGGTGAGTAAAACATGATTATCGGTCTGTATAGTTTATAGGAACTCCCTGTAGTGCTTGCGTTGCTTATGCGGGGTGCTTAAGGGAAAATGTTCCCTTAGCACTCGAGGCCGGAACAAAGCCGGAACAAGTCCTGTTCCATCCGGTCCTTCGGAACACTCGGATACTCACATGGGTCCCCCATCCGTTGCGCCATCTCGCCAGTCGTCTCGTCAAAGCATGAAGCGGGCTCGGATCGACGACACGGATGATGAGTTGATCCGTCCTTCATCCGCAGTAGCGGGTCCATCGTTCCGATCCTCTAGTGCAAACGATTCTGCTAATCTGGTCTCCTTGTCCACTTCCATGAATGTCGCAACATCCATCCTAAGCGCGATGCGGCTGCAGAACGATACTATCATCTCTTTGCAAAGGGAGATGATCACTCAACTCGAAACCTCGCGGATACCAATCGTAAAGTGGTAGGCGAACTTGGTAAGTTGTCGCGAGTAGTTGCCGAAGTATCCAAGCACGTCGTCCATGTTTCCAACATCGAAACCCTGCTGCCATGGAACGCCTCCGGGATCCGGATGCGTACGAGGAAGTTGTTACGGGTTCCGGGATTGCGTCGGAAGGTGAAGTAGGAGCTCGGGTCGAGTCGCAGACGCAGAGGGAGTGATGGAAATGATCGTAACACGTTACCAAAGTTCTAATGTACTTGTATCTCGCTTTTTGGTTGTTATTCGTTGTTTTTGGTTTTTGTATAAGGTGAAACTGCAAGCGGATAATAAGTAACGTGAAAATTAAGAAATAGGAGTAGGCCCGGGCTTATCCGGATAACGGGAGTGGAACTCTTCAATGATATCCGTAGCGTGTTCCAGTTCCGTGGCCGGAAGCCATGAAAACTCTTCATCGGTCCCTTCATACCCTAGCCAGCGCACATAGTACCTCAGTTTGCAACGCAAACGACGATCCAGTTTAGAGTCCAAGATTTCCGAGACCTCGTATTCAATATCACCATCAACCTGGACAGGTGGTGGTGGAGGAATAATGCGATCTGGGATAGTATTTTCAGTATTGGGTTCAAGCATGGATACATGGAATACTGGGTGGACTGCACGAAATTGTTCTGGAAGGCGCAAGGTACGCGAATGCGATCCGGCAAGTGCGATGACTTCAAAAGGTCCTAGGAACTTTTCTGCAAGTTTCCGGGATGGTCGGGTTGTCCGGAAGTACTCGGCTTTAACGTATACCTTTGTCCCGACAGGGAATGCGGGTGCGGGTTTGCGACGCGCATCGGCGGGTGCTTGATAACGCTTTCTGCGCACTGAGTATTTCGGTCCGAAGCATCTCGTGAAGTTCCTCGAGGTTTACTGCGGTGCCGTGCACGAGCGGAAGTGAGATCACGTTCCGGATGTATCGCAAGGTTCGGGTGATAACCCTTGTTTGCGTAGAACGGTGAAATTCCTGTGGTTGCGCTCGGTGCATTATTGTAAGCAAATTCAGCAAGAGGTAAAAGATCACACCAGTTATCCTGCTGGTAGTTGCAGTAGGCCCGAAGGTATTGTTCCAGAGTTTGGTTTGTGCGTTCCGTTTGGCCGTCGCCTTCGGGATGATAACCCGAGGTGAAATGTAAAGTGATGTCGAGGGCCGTACCGAGGGAGCGGAAGAAATGTGACACAAACTCGGAACCACGATCGGAAGTGATGTGTTCCGGGACTCCGTGCTTGGAAAAGACATGAAGTACAAATAGAAGCGCAAGGTCGGAAGAAGAGCAAGTGGTATGAGTGGGAATGAAGATAGACTGCTTGGAGAAACGATCCACGATAACGAGTATAGAATCATACTTGGAAGCCGATGATTTTGGAAGTTGATCTATGAAATCCATAGATATCGAATGCCATGGGCGTCCGGGAACCGGAAGTTGTTTCAGGGTTCCGTACGGGCGGTGGCGCTGTGGTTTAGAACGCATGCAAGTATTACAAGACTTACAATAGTCCTTTACAAACGTCCGTATAAGCGGCCAAGTATATTCGCGTCGAATTAGCTCGAGGGTCTTGTTCTGTCCAAGGTGTCCTGAAAGCGGGTGGTCGTGTTTGTACTGTAAAACCCGAAGCCGAAGGGTTCCGAGTCCGGAACATAGATCCGGTTATCTAGACGGAGGAAACCGTCCGGGTTACAGTCCAACGATTCTCGGGAGTCCGCATTCGGATAACTGCGACCGGGTCATTAGGGAGAGCTGATAATATGTCAGTATGTAACTGTTCAATGTCCATGATGATACTAGCGCCAAGAGCGGGTACAATAAGTGATGTTGCTCGGAGAGAAGTGATAAGCTGTTCCTGTGTGAACACTGGACGATAGTTATGCGGATTGACCTTAGCGTAGTCGCTATCCCCCTTTTAGGGTAGACGTCCCATCGTCTAGTCAGAGCATCCGGCTTCGCCCCGAGTTTTCCGGGTCGAAAGCGGATCACTAGATTGAACTGGGAAAGATACTCGACCATCGGGCTTGTCGTCGGGACAAGATCTTGGTTGTGGAAAAGTATTCCAAGTTCTTGTGGTCTGTGACGACATCGATGGGTGAACCGAACCTTCCAGGTAATGACGCCAGACTTGGAATGCTTCAAGATAGCAAGCAATTCCTTGTCGTGGGTGTCGTAGTTTAACTCGGGAGGTGTAAAGGTTCGTGAGTGGAAAGCGATAGGGTGAATCTCGCCATCATCGGAAACTATAGACAGGATAGCAGCCAACGCGTAATCCGAAGCGTCGGTTTCCACGATGAGCTGCTTGTCGGGAACCCAATGGGTAAGAATGGGTGCCGACGTGAAAGCGTCCTTAAGTTCAGTGAAAGCGAACGGCATTTTTCCGAGAAGTTCCACGGATTACCCTTCCGGGTAAGGCGGGTGAGCGGAACAACTATGTCGGAATAGTTGTATATAAAACGCCGATAGAAATTAGCGAACCCAAGGAAGGATTGAATGTCTTTTACTTTCCTTGGTTCCGGCCATTCTTGAATAGTCTTCACCTTTGTTGGAGACATGGTGAGACCGTTGGGCGATAGTATATATCCGAGATATTCCACGATTCCGAGTGGAACTCACACTTATCCGCGCGCGCGTACAACCCGTGCTTCCGGAGTCGACGCAAAACTTCCCTGACATGTTGGCGATGTTGCGCAAGGTTATCAGAGTATATAAGGATGTCATCCAAATAAACTATGACGCACACATCAAGAAGGTCTTTGAAAACATCGTTCATGAAGCGTTGGAAACCCGCGGGTGCATTGGAAAGTCCGAAGGGCATGACTAGCCATTCAAAGGATCCATAGCGAGTCCGGAAAGCGGTTTTCCATTCATCGTCCTCGGCAATGCGGACCAGGTGGTACGCATGACGCAGGTCGATCTTGGTGTAGATACGGGCGCGACGGGACTGTCGAGCAAATCTGAAATGAGTGGCAAAGGATAACGATCCTTTTTAGAAATAGCGTTCAACCCGCGGAAATCCACACAAAGCCGAAGCGATCCGTCCTTCTTGCGGACAAAAAGGACGGGAGCCCCATGCGGAGAGCGCGAAGGTTGAATGAATCCGATCCGGATATGTTCATCGATGAAATCCCGAAGAGCGGAAAGCTCGGATTGGGAAAGGGAATAGATCCGACCTACAGGAGGTGAAGCACCTTCCTCTAGGTTGATCTTTAAGTCGTAGGGACGGTGAGGGGCAAGTGTATCTGCCCGGGACTTGCTAAATACATCAGCAAACTCGTGATACTCAGACGGTATTGAAGAGAGATCCGGAGCTTCCTCTGGATTGAGGGCAGCGGCGGAAGCGACAGCACCAAGCTGGATACGGAAAGTCTGTGCTCCTCTAAACGGCATGCACGCGAGAAGGCGGCACCGTTTATTAGCGAAATGCTAGGAGGAGGTGGCAGAGACTCATCAGAGGTGACCGGAGATGGATCCTCGGAAGCGGAACCTGGTTCCGAGATCCCGGATTTGAGCGGAAGTTGCTCGGAAGTGTCTGGAGTCCGGAATGTTAATGAGCCCGATACCCAGTCAATCAACGGATTGAAGCGGGTGAGCCAATTGTATCCTAGGACTGCAGAACACACGGAATCAAGAGGTGTCACATAGAGTTCGACTGTAATACATTCACCGGTAGGGAATAGTACAGGCAGTGTAACGAACTCGGTTATAACATGATTGGTGGTGCCATCGAAAAGTCTGAGAGTGATAGGTGGAGTAGGTGAGGTAGGAATAGCATGTGTCCGAACGAAAGATGAATCCATAAAACAATGGGTAGAACCCGAATCGACTAGAGCGCTATATGAAACTGTACAGGGTGTAGGGAGAGCATGGATGGTACTACAAAGTGGAATATGAAGGGCATTGGGGTCGGAAAGAGCGGAAGCGTTGAGTCTTACCTGCATCGGCTGCGCACAAGGGGGAACAACGCGGTCCTCGGCTTGTGTGGTGTCCAGAGGACCGCTCCTATTTTTTCGAACCCGAAGCCGGGTTGGAAAGAGGCGCGGACCTGCGGGTCGAGGGACCCGCAGAAGCCGACGTAGGAGCCGAAGCGGATATTCCGGATGCCCGGGCTCTAGCCGCGGAAGAGGCAGAGCGGGGACATTCTTTGGCGCGATGCCCCGGATTACCGCAGAACAAGCATAGATTGTTGTCCATGCGACGCTGACGTTCTTGTGGCAAAAGTTTGCCATCTCGACCAACCTTGTCATTCAATTCCGGCCTCCGCTGTTGGGGAGGCTGCGAGAACGAGGTGGGTGACTACCAGCACGGTGGGGATAACTCGGACGTGGCGCATATTGACCCGAAACGAGGCGGGAAGGCGCCGGGGTGACTGCGGAGCGGTTTGTAGTAGCTCTAACAGAGCTATCCGGAACCCGCGGACCCCGAGGCTGGTGGGATTCCCGCGTACGCTCGGACTGGCGTTCCCAGTACCGACTATCGATCCCTTGAGCTAGTTTAATCATCCCGCGCTTTGTGGTAGGTTTCCCAACATGAGAGATCTCATCCTTAATGCGACCCGGAAACCCGGAATAGAGTCGGTGGCATAAGGACTTATCATCCCAGTCGGTGCGCTGTGCAAGCCTGTTGAACTGTACAAGATACTTGGACAGTTTCTGTGAATCCTTCATATCGAGGACATCCAGATCATTCTCGGCATCCCCTTCCGGGTTCGCTAACCCGAAGTTATCCTCTAGCATGACGACGAAAACCTCCCAAGAGTGAAGGAACTCATCATCAGCATAGGGATTGGAGAGGGTCGGCATAACGAGCTGAAGCGCGGTATCCCGAAGATATGCGAGAGCGAAGTTGACTTGGGAGTGTCCATCCGAGTATTGGGAAGGATTATTCCGGAAGTAAATTTGGCATTGAGTAATGAACTGCTCCAACTTCTCAGCACTGGAACCATCAAAAGTATCTGGCTTTTGAACGTTGCGTTCCCGACGTGTTCCCGATGTACCCCGGGCGGATTCCGCAACTCTCAAAAGAGCTTCGGCAAGCCGGTCTTCCCGGGAGTGGCGCGCAAGAGGTGTGCGCCTGGGATTGTCGACATCATCCTCATCACCATCATCCCCTGAGTCTGAGGATGGTGGAGACGGAGGATTGGGCTGAGAAGGAGGTGGAGGTGGCGGTCCAATGGTACCACCATCAGAGCCGTGACCTCGGGAGTGTCCCGGTCTGCTGCGACTGTACCGTATGGCGGTGGAGTGCCATCCGGAGGAGCCTGAGCAGATCCGAGGTTCCCGGCTGCAGGAACAGAAAGTAGCTGAGCGGAAGTCGAGGGTGGACCCAGGAAAGTAGCACTAGGAGGTGGTGCTGGGCTGGGTGTAACCCGAGACGGTGTAGAAGGTAGAGAACCTGAAGTACTCCGTGGAGGCTGTTGCCTCGTAGCTGCACGGGTGGCACGAGCACCCACAGCATTGGTATGACTAGCGGTATGCGCTGTGCGAGTAACCGAAGTCCCAGTTGGAGCCATGATAGAAGAGATATCCAAGGTATCAGTATTCGTATACTGTTACGTACCGATTCTCTTCCTGTTTAGAAGTGGTTGCGAAGACACCCGGAGGGTGTGGGAGAACTATAACGGAAACCCGAAGTGAGTACGGGTGCGGGAACGTAGAGCGGAAGTGCGGAAAGAACCGTGGCTTCAGCTTGTGTGCTGCGCCGCCTGGATATCCCCAGGGAATGGTTCGTATTTCGAGGAAGATGATATGTAACCAAGGAAGACGTTCCAGAGTATAAGAGAAGGCTTCGCCACTACACTAGGTAGTGGGAGAGAAACCCGAAGGAAAACCCGGAGCGGGTTTCAGAACTTAGAGTAGGAAGAAAGTGTACAGAGTTGATACGAATACTAAAGACTACCTATTACATCTGGAAGACTACTTATACTAAGTAGGAACCTGTAGATACGAATGTAGAAGTATTATACAAAGGACAAGTCAAAGGAGTAAGTAGGAAATGAAGTCTTGGCAAAGCGGAGTAGGGGCGCAAATGACGCGCTCAGAATGAAGAATAAGGAACTAATCTACAAAGGCCATAATGAAACGTATAAGTAGGAATGGAAGGGAGGAGTAATAGAATGATGACGCGGTGAGGCCGTCATAAGAGAAAGTACGTATCCGGGATACCCGATAGAAAACCCGACGGGTTCCGGGTACGTTCCCGGGCGGGAACGTCGGGAAGTGTAAACCCGAAGCGGGTACATTCCGGGAACGGACCGGGTATGTTAGAAGGTCACGTGGGAACGTCGGCACGATGTATCCGGACATGGATATAACATTCACCTAACTCCGTAATACCACCATCACCAGTACATAGTAGCACACTGGGGTGTTTGAAGGCAGCCTCTGGTTCCGAATTGGAAGCCACTCGACTTCTTCAGCGTTTCTGTGACATTGAGGAACTATCTCTGTCAATAACCTACTCAGATGAAGCACTCAATATATTACGATGTTTATCGTGGAATAATGCCAGTGACTCGGGGAAGCAGGAGTTACTTCCTTCTCTACAAAAGCTGGAGGTTGAATTTCGAATGTCAGATTCTTCCAATGATTATATTGTTGCACTAGATGTAATAAACATCATGAAGTCCAGGTCGATTGTCAAGTCTACAATGATTGCGGGAAGGCATCCTGGAGTTCCCACTACACTGTCATTTCTCAAATATGTTGTACTGATGCCACCGTCTTCACCAGGCTTTGTGGCGGGACATTACATTTTGTTGGAGTACTAAAGGAAGTCGGAAAGGAATCAGAGTGGATGTTGAAGTAGAATTTATGACTCGATCTGGAGAATATACTAATATTAAGCAGCTCAATCAGGAGGAGGGAAGTGGATACGACTAGCATGGTGTAAGCAAATTCAAACTCGTGCGCGTCTATGAATATTTGCGAGACAATTCGGCACTGCTTCGGCTTCAGATTATTAATAGTATACACAAGTACTTACAGTCTTGCATGTAAGTTAATTGTCATTGGTTCCGGTCATCAAACCAAAACAAGTTCAATATACTATGTACGTGGTTTACACGTTCAAACGTTCATCGATTTATCTATCTGAACAACCACATTCTATGTTCAATTTAGAAAGGATAACAGTTTTCAAGGAAAACATATGGAGAACATTTATGAGCCAATTAATTTACCATAAGCTCATGCGTTTAGCAATCTGTCCGCTGTGCCTTACCGTTTGAGCTAGCCTCAGTCCACCTACTTAGTGCTTGCAGTGTGGTTCCATGATAATCAGAAGAATAGCCTCTCAGCCTATGGGGGTCACCAATCCCTATATGGTGTTTAGCGTGACGTCACACAGTGTGACGAAATGTGACGAAAATCTTGACCCAGGATAAAATTGATGCAGGGAAGTGAAATTCTGAGTGTTTCTCTTCATTCTTTCTGCATAATAATAATATTTCATCTATTCTAAGTGTTAAAATATATGTACCATGTCGAAATGATAAATATAAATGCTCAAATACATCTTCCTTTCTTGTCACAACTTTGTCACAGTTGCTGAATTGAAGAATTAAAGAGATATTTTACTATATCTGGTTAAATTATTTTTATAATCATAAACAGTAGTTCACATGTAGTATAATAAAGCTTATTTTATGAATTTCTGCAAAGTTATCACTTGGAGGTAGTGTTTAAGTGCGGTATTTCCAAGTGTACTGTGCTATTTTCCCATGCTCTTTGATACAGCGAAATTGCAACTTCAATTGCCTTATGGAAACTTATTATTTTGATTAGTGATAGTGATATAAAGTGCTCACCTACAACATATTAACAACAATATTGAGTCAGAATAATTATTATGAAGAGAATAGCTGTCTAATGGTGGTCCACAGTGCAACTTGAGTGTATGTTATACTAGTTTCTCACGCTATTTAGGAGGGCAAAACTTGTATCTATGAGAATTTCACTTTCACAGCTAGCTTTAATGACGAAAAGTACTCATATTTAGTATTAGCATAGAACTGTTGAGCCTGAATTTTTATTTTTTGACTTTTACCTGGAGATCTTGTGTGTTACCTTGCATGATTGACTGGTTAAAGAAGGTTTCTTAAAATTCTGGCTCAACAGTTTTGTTCCTTATGTTAAATTATATAACTTTTGTTATTACGATTAGTGGATAAAGTGAAAATCTGAAGACTGGGCACAATATTACTGATTTGATGCATATTTTGGCAGAGGTTGAACTATTATGCAAATTTAAATTTATGTATTAGACTACTAAAAATATAATTATATCAGATTAAATATACTACTCAATTACATATCATGCAAGTTATTTTAAAGCAATTGAGTGTCTGTAGCAAAAGATATTTCACTGAGTCCATGAAAAATGTGCATGTGTCACTGTCACGCTAGTGTGACATGTCAAGTTAGTGACCCCCACTTGAAACTGTGGCCGTGCAATGGGAACTCAATTTTACAACTCATGTTAGTGACGAAATATGACCAGGTCCATCAGGAGAATATAACTGTTGAGCCCAAATTTTTAATTTGTGATTGTTACCCCAAAATAATGACATATGACATACCAGATATCATGGTCAGAGATTATTTTTCAATTTTATAGCTCAACAACATTGTTCTATTACCTTTACTGTACAATATTTGTTATTGAAGAAAGTTGAAATATTATGATTCTGAGAGCTGGGCACAGAAATACTGATTCTATGCCTATTTTTGGCAGAGAGATTGCATTAACTTGTGATATTATTATGATATAATCAAATACACAAATATCTGTTTATTAATATTAATGATACTATTCAACTGTATATAATGCAAGTTATTTGAAGGTAATCAGAGGTTTGTAGCCTGAGATAGCCTGAGATATTCAGGTCAATGGAAAAGGGTGTGTGACATGCGTGATTGGTGACCCCCACAGCCTATTCTGTTCTCCCTCTCAAATCTGGCTATTTTCCAAACCAATCCGATCATTCAACCATCCAAAAGTTCGTCTCTTCAACTGAGGAAACTATCCATATGCTGGAAGATCAATGCTAATCTGCAATTGCTGCCTTGCGATATAATTATACCATGAAGGATCGATTGTGATATCATATTCCCCCCTCATAATGTCCAGGCCATCCCAGTAGTGAGACAAGTACACATCGGTGCCAGGTGCGTAGAGCAGGATTTTGACGGCAGTTGTGGCAGGGAGGCAGGAGGAGTTCCATGTTACCTTTAAAGGAGATGAGACAGGGATGCTAGAGCCTAGGGAGGGGATGTTATGAATTTGGTTTTTCCCATGTGGCAGTCTATTGTATATTAGTTAGGGAGGAGGGGGAGGGGAAGAGGACAGACCATTGGAAGTTTGGACTGTGCTGGATGCTCGGGCATGGTTGCGAGCGTGTGTAGCTGGATGAGTGTGTGTGACATGGAACTTTGTCAAACCCATATTCTCTTTTCTTTCTTGCTTTGGGAATACACTGGTGAATCGTACAAAAGGACTTGTACAAATGAGTGGAATGAATTTCCTTGTTCTTGCCATATCTTGTCTCTCTGTCGAGGATACAAAGTAGGAGGGAGAGGGAAGGAAGGGAGGGAGGGAAGGGAGGCGAAATCGAATGAGGGGATGGAAGCAGTGATGTGCCAACCGTCAACCATCCAAGTAAGGTCGATGGTTTGGTCCTAAAGTCAGTTTGATCAACCGCAAGGCTTTTCGGTTGAACTTAACGCCTGGACTTGGCTTGAGCACACCATGTTGGTACATTTGGAGCGGAGTCTAAATAAAATCTTAGATGAACTTTGAGTACTTTTCCACCCCTTGTAAAAATGTGACCAAAGCCTTTTCTCTCATGATTAAAGCCATAGGCTATTATCTAATGTTCGCTGTATTTTGGAAAACCGTTGGTTCGGTTTCAACCCAAGAACCAGCAGTTGGCACATCACTGGATGGAAAGGAAGGGAAAAGAAGAAACCAACCCAACCGAGCCGAGTTGCTTGTTTTAGCTTACCCCCATCAATATCAAAGAAATTCTTATTCCCACCCCATAACATGATCCAATCGCATCTGTTGATTTGGGACTCCGCTTGGTAACTTGTTTCATTTGGTCAGGTGATCAAGTGCTTGGCAATGCCTGTTGTTTGGCCCTTGTGAGACAATGGTGACAACGACTACAATGACTACGAAGAGGGGGGAAGGAGAAGGAGGGGGAGGAGGAGGTGTAGTTGAGGAAGGGTCATGGTGGGGTGATAGGAGATGCGCCCACTGCATACTGCTATCTACTACCTCAATCACGCAACGATTGTATCATGTACCTCAGTTGATGCTCATCATTCATGGACATCGACATCGACATCAGCGACATACCTAGAAACACTGTTCTGATTCTAACTAAGATAAATGTTCCCTTTATGTTGCAGTACATTCATACATTGTTCTTTGTTACCCAGTTCAGTTCTATTTCCAGTGCTCTTCTCTCCCTCTTTCACTTTACTTGTTTATACCCCTCCCTCCTCGGATGTTTTCAAAATTCAAAAACAAACAATTGTACCCATGCATTGTATTCCATAATCCATTGTCCATTGAGTCACCAATGTTCCCGATGTCCTCCGACGATAAGAATGTCTTGGACAACGATATCTCTGATGTCCCTTGATATATCATATTACTTCCATTCTTTAATTGACACACCATCTCGTCAGAGTGACATCTTATCAATGTAAGTTATGTCCATCTACTTTTGGTGTGAGGTAAGTGGAGGGGAAGAGAGGGGAGGTGAAGAGGGGGAATTAATAGAAGTGGGAAGTAGAACAGGTGTAAGTGTTAGGTATGCATCTTATCATGATTCCTCCAAACTCATATCACATCACTGTCATCTAGATACCCAGTATCCATTGACCACTGGTTACTTACTGCAACTTACTTAGATCTAACCTACTGCTCGCCACAGGGGAGGTACAAAGCACATTTCAAGTAAGTTCTTCCTTCTTATAACCAATGCCTGTTAATGAATTAATTACCTGCTCAGTCGCTCTTATCAAAACCAAGATACTTAACAGAAATCAAACATCTCCAAGCTGAACCAAATTAACGATGGCATCTCATATCATAGTTCGAACCTCAATTTCACACCACAATAGAACTTAAAATATCATGTCTACTGGGCCTCAGATTCCTACGCATAGCAGTGCGCAGAGTGAACTTATCTCCCCAATTTCACAATATCACAATCTACCTGACAACACAATACAGATAACCACAACTCCACTATACTCAACTTGGCGCCTCAAAGAAATATTAGTGACCATCAAGAAAAGCATCGAGATGAGGATGAGGTGAGTATCGAGCTGTGGCCCATCAGGACTCAGAGTGATCAGCTAGTACAACATCTACTCATAAGATCATAACTATACGGTGTTTCTACTCAAGATGACTCTGAATCGAATCTGCATTTCTGCTTGCCCTGGTAGGTTGGCATGAATCAAAATCAAGCTTTAATCCAATAGTTAACAAATGAAAAGAAATGGTGTGCATATTTTATACTGCACAAGAATACAAATTGAGCGGAGAGGCAGAACGAGTATGGGATTTGAATGAGAATATAGAAAAATTGGACAACATTAATACTGGTCATCGTCGAAACCGGCATCATACTTCGTACTGTCATTATACCCCATATTGTCACCAAACACCATATCACTTAATCTGCCACCTTCTAGTGCTTCAGCAAGCAAGGCTCCTCCAACCATCATCCCACCCCCCAGGCCACACATTGGAGTGTGATTTACCAGTGGCAAAGATATGTACTCATTTTCCAGGTGTTTGCTTGGGAATCCCAATTGGCCTACCCATGTGCATGAGCTATTTTTAAAACAAGTTTTAGGTAGGTAGGTAAATAAGTACCTGGGTATGGGACTGTAAAGGATGTACAGCCTAATTTCGCATGTAACAGCTATGTCAGTTTGTGAAACTTTTGGAAAGTCACAGAATCTACCTGGGTCATTTGGTAAGTGGCCTTGCTGTAGCTGTCTGTGGCGAGCTTCGCAGTGGGCTGTATATCATGAGATAACTGGGCATCACATATTAGATTATTGCAGTTGCTTACCGCTTGCTGAACTGTTGCCTATATGTACGAATGTAAGAGATTTTCCTTTCAGAAAGAAAATATACTTGCTTGTATGAATACCTTCGGCATTGTATGGGAAACCCAACCTATCAGGGATGTCGGCAGCTATATGCCATGAGTGAGCTACTGCTATTAACAAACTCCACATTGATTTACCTGATACCATGTTTCCAACATTATTAGTATCTATTGGAACTCTCGACTGAGTGATTTTACAAGAAATACCATCAGCATATACTGCAACCGTGAAAAATATTAGAGATTGATTTTAGGTAAGTAGGTGAATAGATACCTGGTAGTATGATTTTACTGTTAGGTGGTCCCCCTCGACAGGGAGGGACTGCATATCACAAAATAGTTGTAATGCACCTCAATTTTTAGATTATGACAGTAGCTTACCATTCAGGGTAGCTGAGCCCTTGTCTATACATGCTAATGTGAGAGATTTTACTTTCAAAGGAAATTTAGCATGAATACCTTTTTTTGAAATCCTTTCATTTTATATTGGTCACCTGGTAAGGTATGTCATGATACTGTAACGTCTACATATGTAATGTAATACTGCAGTGTTTTTAATTGTAAAGCCTAATTGTCTTGTAAGTAAGGCGTCAATTATATAGTAACTCAGTGCGCCTCGTAAGAGGGCCAGGAGTGTGCATAACCAAGCTTGTTCCTACCCAGGTAAACCAGGGAGGTGGCTGAATGTGTCAATCCTACACCATGCCCAGCCACATTCACGTTCCGAATCCCCACTCCAATCAAATCACTTTCCCATCTGCCCGCCACATCCTACTCAGGCTCACTCTGGCACTATTCCCAAGCCGCAGTGGCTAATCTTCAGCAGAGGCCAATTTTTCCCTTGCTCGCACCCTCGGCCATTTTTTCAGGTCACAACTCCAAGTGGCATGTCACTGGGTACCCAATCCGGCTGCAAGCCTGGCTCCAGAATGGAGCTACAAGAATTTTTGATTTTTGCCTGGACTCTCAGCATTCCAGATGCTGTTGTCAGTTGTTTGGTAGGTAGTTGGATGCTGTGATTGAAAGTTCTGAGTAACGCATGACGTGTTGGATGATGTAATTGGTGTAGTCAGAAGGTGAAATTGTAGGGAGTGAAAATATATCACCAGGGCATGGATTGAACCAAGGGGTTTGTGCTCGAGTGGGGAATTCCGGTCCCCTGCCTGCCGGGGGTGCAATGGCAGGCACACACAATGGAGACCACTGAGCCATCACACCCCTACAAATACCTTTGACAGTGTACAGGATACCCTCAGACTTAAATGGGGTGTTGGAATCTATACTCGCAAGATGTATATGAATGTGTTATTGTTATTATTAAACTCTTCATTAATTGACCTGATATGTCGTTGTTCCGGAAAGATCCATCATTGGGTCCTTAAGCAATATATAAGTATAGAACTGTGCTGAGGGTTTGCCACAATGTACCTCTGAGGATATGCTTTTTAGTAGGTGCTGCATCTGCGAAGAATATAAAATAAATAATCCTCAAGACCAAAATACCCCTATATGCACTGTACCTCAGACCTTCAATTTTGGTCTTTTTAGTCTTGGTTCACCTATCGGGGGCGTATAAACTTGCATGATGAGGTGGGGAGGCATAACTGGGGAATAGTAAGAGCAGTTGGTGAATGGGGAATGAATGAATGAACGAGGGGATGAAGCAATGTTGGCTGTATATAAATGCTATTTCAGGCCAAGAATATTTAATCTCCACTATTGCTGACAGTTTGTGGCAGTTTTTCCAGGCCCTGAGACGAAGTTAATGATCATGAGAGCCAATTAAGATCCATTCAAATTCCAACTGCTTCTCGCGGTCATGGGGAACATTGAGTTCATCCCATAGATAGAACAATTAAGCCTGTCGAGTTGGAAAGTAAATGTGATAAGACTTATACCATGTGATGTAAGAACTTAAAAGGCATCAACGGATAAGAGACATAGGTCCGGAATGAACATGACGAAAGTTTCATTGGATGCATAGGGCAGAATAAATGATTCACATACTCCTAGGACCTACATTACAATTGTCCACATGAACCAAGGTCTTATTTAGGCATAGTCACAATCTGCATGCGCCGTAGCGCATGTATGTAAGACTGTAGTTCCCTCTTAGTATAAGACAATTCGAGCAGTAATACAGTGGCACTTGAAATGCGTTTATACACTAACCAATTGGGCGAGATCACACCAATAGTGCTAGGAGATAGGATGAAAGAGCTCTAGCACCACCTAAACCATCAGAAGGTGCGGGATGATACCCAGGTGAGATTGAGGTGAGATATAATTTATAATTTATCCAAATGCAGTGCAGTACTACATGTCTTGCTCATATTCGGGTATGCAGCACGCCGTTGAGATTGCTCCGCTAGTAATGTTTATGATAAGATCGTAACTTTACGATGATGATGGTAACCTATAGCATGTATTTCTCGTTCTTCGCGCCATCTCGTCAGAGTGACATCGTGTCAATAGAAGTTATGTCCGTCTGCTTTGGGTGAGGTGGGTGAAAAGAAGAGAGGAGAGGAGGGAGGTGAAGAGGGGGAATTAATGGAAGCGGGAAGTAGAACGGGTGTAGGTATTTGTTATACATCTACACACTGTCTCATCATATCTCATATACATATCACATCACCGTCATTCAGATATCCTAATATCCATTGCCCAGTTACTTACTGTAACTTACTTAGATCCAACCAACTGCTCGCCACATGGGAGGTACAAAGTTCCTTATAACCATTGAACCCAAGATACTTACAGAAATCAAACATCTCCGAGCTGAACCAAATTAATGATGGGCCTGCCACTTCAGGCCAAGAACATTTATTAATCTTCACTATTGCTAACAGTTTGTAGCAGTTTGTCCAGGCCTCGAGACGAATTTAATGATCATGAGAGCCGATTAAGATCCATTCAAATTCCAACTGCATCTCGCGGTCATGGGGAACACCAAGTTCATCCCATAGATAGAACAATCAAGCCTGTTGAGTTGGAAAGTAAATGTGATAAGACTTATTCCATGTAATGTAAGAACTCAAAAGGCGTCAATGGATAAGAGACATAGGTCCGGAATGAACATGATGAAAGTTTCATTGGATGCATAGGGCGGAATAAATGACTCGCACACCCCTAGGGCCTACATTACAATTGTCCACATGAACTAAGCTCTTATTTAGGCATAGTCACAATCTGCATGTGCCATAGCGCATGTATGTAAGACTTAAGTTCCCTCTTAGTACAAGACAGTTTGGGAGGTAATACAGTGGCACTTGAAATGTGTTTATACGCTAACATCCAATCGCAACTTTTTATTTAGGACTCTGCTCGGTAATTGTTTCATTTGGTCGGGTGATTCCATTGCTTGGCAACGCCCGCTGTTTTGGCCCCTGTGGTGACGACGGCAATCGTGGTACGAAGAGGGGGGAGGGGAAGGGGGTGTTGAGGAGAAGGGGAGGAGGAGGAGGAGGAGGAGGAGGAGGAGGAGGAGGAGATGCGCCCACTGCATACTGCTATCTACTACCTCAATCACGCAACGATCGTATCACGCACCTCAGTTGACGCCCATCAACTGTCAACATCGACATCAGCGACTACCTAGAAACACTGTTCTGAATCTAACTATGATAAACGTTCCCTTTATGTTACAGTACGTTCATACATTAGGGAGTTCAATCTTGGCCGTTTTGTCACGTCGCTACAGATCAGTCGCTACAGCAACACTACAGTATCCTGCCGAAAAAGTTTAGCGCGCGTCACAAAACAGCTGTAGCTGTATCGTGTATCGCCAAGATTGAACTCTACTATTATTCTTTGTTACCCAGTTCAATTCTATTTCCAGCGCTCTTTCTCTTTTACTTTCACTTTACTTGTTTATACCCCCCATCCCTCGGATGTTTTCAAAATACAAAACAAACAATCGCACCCACGCATTATATTCCATAATCCATTATTCATCAAGTCACCGACGTTCCCGATGTCCTCCGACGATAAAAGAAACTCTTGGACAACGATATCTCTGACGTCCCTTGATATATCATATTACTTCCATTCTTTAATTGACGCACCATCTCGTCAGAGTGACATCGTGTCAATGGAAGTTATGTTCGTCTTTTAGGTGAGCTGAGTGAGAAGAGGAAAGCAGAGCAGGGGGGATTAATGGAAGCTATTGGGGGTAGAATCTACACCGTGACATCTCACATCACCGCAGATATCCAGTACTCTCTGCCCTCACTTTTATATGAGGAGGTATTCCTTCCTTCTTATAATCACTGAGCATCTTTTAATTAATTACGCAAGTTACACCCGAACCTACCTGCATCTATATGCTTCGCAAACCATGAAGATACTTATGTATAAACCAGACATCTCCGAGCTCGACCAAATTAACGATGGCATTGTTGAAATAAACGACGCATCGACGACGACGACGTTACATTTGACCTCAAAGCACGCAAGGGGAGGAAGCAAGAGGCAAATGGATAAGTAAATACAGTACATAGTATACTACTTAAATACATAGAAAGCGGAGCACATTGTCTGTAGAATACATAAAAGGTATAGTAAACTATCTAAAAGCATATGTGGAGGCAGCATGGAATGATAATCATCGCGACACTCGAATGGCTAATATAATTCTACAGGCATCTCATATCATAGTTCCGACTTCAAATTTCACACCATCTACCTCAATAGAACTGAAAATACCAAAGTAAATAAATACGTATACTCTTCAAATTCCTACGCATTCCAGTGCGCTGATAACAACAATCTACCGATAATAAAGATCCTCGTTAAATGCATTACAACCACAAACAGTAACCTCAACTCCTGTGTCCATTACACTCAACTCTCGAATCCAAATTTCTGCTTGCCCTGGCACGAATCAAATATCATGAAATAAAATAAAAAGGTGTGCATATTTTAATATATTGTACAAGTACACTAGTCAAGCGGAGTCACTGAACATAATGGGATCGACGTCTTTAGCAAGCACATCACGGCGTCTCCTCTTCATCCTCTTCATAAGGATTATACGCTATACTACCAGTAGCAGCATAAAAATTAACCCCCCGTTTACTTTTATGCCGTTCCCCCTTCTGAACCTTCACAGCCTTCCCACGCAATCCCTCTCCTTGTTTAACAGAAAAAGCCTTCCCCGACTCCTTGTTCGTTTTCATATTTTCCCGATGTAGTTTAATCATATCATTGATAGTAGGCTTAATGCCTAGTTTCTTAAACGCAGAAGCGTCCATTCCGGAAATGCCTACTACGTTTCCTAGTGGTATATCTGACACGTCTGCATTCTTTAGTTGCTCGACTGTATAACTTGGTCGGTCATCTACTGTACCCCATGAACAGCGTTAGAGATTGATTGTTAGGTAGGTAAGTAAGCAGGTCGATACCTGGGGTCTGGGCGCTAGAGTATGCATGTCCTGCTATACACATGAGGCAGCTGTGTCAAATTGTGATAACTTTGGAAAGTCACGAAATCTACCTGAGTCGTTTGTGTGATGGTTCGAGGCGCTGCTTTGGTGTGTGTGATGGTTTACCGGTGCGGAAGTACGATCGGCTGCGCATGGGACAAATATATGTTGTGATACTTTTTAGATAATATGACAGTAGCTTACGGTTCCATGCCGGGGTAGTTGATATCCTTCCTTTACCTGGTAAATGTAAGATGCAATTATTACTATTAATCCCCTTCATTAATTTACCTTTCGCGTCGTTACTAGCAGTATTAGCATTGGCTGTTTAAGTTGAAATATGTAAGCATAGAGCGGTAGTGAGGGCTTTAATACCATGTACCTTGGTCATGTCGTGTATTAGGCGATGCTGCACATGTATTATAATGAATAATGTCTAAAACTGAAAAGGCTCTGGCATGTAACTGTACCTGAAGTACTGGGTTTCTTCTTGTGTGGCTTGTTGGTTTCCATGATGTTGTTGCAAGGTGATAAAACTGGGGAATACAGAAGATAAGGGATAGCAGTGGTAAGTGCATATAAATACTACTCTAGAGCATGAGTCAGCTGATACCTGAATCGCAATGCAGTGCTCATGGGTCCCAATCCTTGTAAACGTTTATGTCAATCACTGATAATAGAGTCGGATGAGTTATGTCTCCTACGTACCTTCTATCATACAAATATAACCTGGGAGCCTAAGTTAAGTTTGTGAATCCAAAATCGATGGAAGGACGTCAAGAGCGCACAACTAAGTATCCATATTAGATGAAAAGAAGCTTATAGACATTATCTCGGAAAAATGCATACACTGCCATGGTTCATCGAAAAGGCACACAGATAAACGCTTTGAGATCTCACGCTGCCGCAGACTCCAGAGTGCTGTAACGTGGCAGTGTAGCGCTTCACTGTAACCCGAAGCGTGCTGTGTACTTTGAACTAGCTAGTGCTGGCGCAGAGTGGTGTAAAGTGGCCAACATGTGGCAGTGAAGATAAATTATACGTCACTGACTGCTTTATAAAGGTGCCTCGGAACCTTACATAAAATGTACCATGACGAACTGAAATACACTCTTCTGCTTAGTCCGGGAATATCGAGTTCATCCCATAGATAATGTCGAGCTGGAAAGTAAGTGTGATAAGGCTTATCAAAAGGCGTCAATGGAGAAGAGACATGAGTCTGGAATGAACATGACGAAAGTTCCATTGCATACTTATATGTTTCCAATCGACGAGCGAAATAAAATATTCATATGAACTAATAAGCTCTCAGTTAAGCATGCAGTGCATGAATTTAGGTTCCCTGTTAGTACAAGGTACAAGCCCATTTCAGCAGTAGAGTGGAGTTTATCTTCGTGTCCATACCTTTGATCCCAATCACTTACATCCAATTATCACTCTTACAATGTGATGTCTCCGCCGATGGCAATAATTCTATTCGTTTGCGTGAAATGACTCATTCAGCATTCAGTACATACAGCTGATGGCTATTTCCGTTCGGCATTCGTGCATTCAATAGTTCTACATATATATTGAGTATTTCTTTCTTTCCCCCTCCACCAGTGGCTATCTTTCTGATCAATCGCTGTCGCTGACTACCGGGGGGTTGCGATGTTTCGTCATCGAGAGGGTGATTGATTGCAATTTGAGTCTGGCGCGATCAATAATTACTGTGTACTAGTTTTGCAATCAATTAGAAATGTGTAGGTAGAAATCATTGGAAATATAACTGCAATCTATCAACGGTGTTAAGTGTGAAATTATTCGACGAATGGGATCAATGCTGTGTGCAAATCAATAAAAATCAAATCAAATGCAACACTTCAAATAAACGGTCCCCAACAACAATCTCAATGTACAGGTAGAGTTATTAACCACGTATGCATAACCGGTAGGCTATTGGGCATTGTATAGCTTGCGCACTTAATTCTATTTAACCTCTATTCCGCTCTATTATTACGGACTTTGCAAAATTGACTTGCATCTTCCCCTTCATCTACACATTGCTTGCTAGATAATTCATAACATTGCTGTTTTGAACACTAAATAATTTTAGATTGACTGAATCTTGTGTTGAACCACTGGTAATGTGTAAGTACATGAAGACTTAAGGGAAGATACAAGTCCTTCATTTCATAGTTCATAGTAAAAGTAGCGAAATAGAGGTTAAATAGAATTAAGTGCGCAAGCTATACAATGCCCAATAGCCTACCGGTTATGCATACGTGGTTAATAACTCTACCTGTACATTGAGATTGTTGTTGGGGACCGTTTATTTGAAGTGTTGCATTTGATTTGATTTTTATTGATTTGCACACAGCATTGATTCCATTCGACGAATAATTTCACACTTAACACCGTTGATAGATTGCAGTTATATTTCCAATGATTTCTACCTACACATTTCTAATTGATTGCAAAACTAGTACACAGTAATTATTGATCGCGCCAGACTCAAATTGCAATCAATAATCCTCTCGATGACGAAACATCGCAACCCCCCGGTAGTTAGCGACAGCGATTGATCAAGTTGATAGCCACGACTCAATTTCTATATAGTCTGCGCTCCCACTGAAGATAGTGCCTGTGCATTCACCGCGGGAAATTGCTTCTATAAGCGCGAACATATGATGAACATATGATGAAAATACTTTAAAATCGATAATACCGAGAAGATATGACGAAAATATTCTGATTTCATCATATATTCTCAATATCATCAAAGGAAATAGAAGCAATTGCCCGCGGTGATTACTGAGTTGCACGTCAAATCTGAAAAATTTGACTTGGATATGCAGGAGATTTGAAAGTGATTCACATAACTCCATAATACCACCATCACCAGTACATAGTAGCACACTAAAGTGTTTGAAAACGGCCTCTGGTTCCGAATTGGAAGCCACTCGACTTCTTCAGCGTTTCTGTGACATTGAGGAACTATCTTTGTCGATAACCTACTCAGGTGAAGTGCTCAATATATTACGATTTTTATCGTGAAATAATGCCAGTGACTCAGGAAAGCTGGAGGTTGAATTTCGAATGCCAGGCTCTTCCAATGATTATATTGTTGCACTAGACATAATAAACATTATGAAGTCCAGGTTGATTGTCAAGTCTACAATGATTGCGGGAAGGCATCCTGGAGTTCACGCTGCACTGTCATTTCTCAAATGTGTTGTGCTTATGCCGCCATCTTCACCAGGCTTTGTGGCGGGTACGTTACATTTTGTTGGAGTACTAAAGGAAGTCGGAAAGAAATTAGAAGCGGATGTTGAAGTAGAATTTACGACTCGATCTGGAGAATATATTAATACGAAGCAGCTCAATCAGGAGGAGGGAGATGACTACAACTAGCATGGTGTAAGCAGATTCAAACTCGTGCGCGTCTATGAATAAATTATTTGCGAGACAATTCGGCACTCCTTCGGCTTCATATTTCCACTACCTTTTAATTGTTGTTCAAGTTACTAACTTGCAGGAGGCCAGTGGATGAACGAGAGCGGTTTGTTGTGGGCCGTGAATCGGTTACGTAAGCTTCACGGGCGGCTGACGCCAGCGTTTGAACTTGGGTTATGTTCGACCCGGTCCTTTTGTGCATGGATTCTATTTCATTTCCATCACCTCATTCGTATGTCACGATAAGGCTAGGCTTTGCTCCTCTGCTTGACGTCTCCTTACGCAAGGTTCAAGGAAGAAATAGGAACTGTGGCTCCACATTCCTTTTCTTCCCGCACCTGGTAGATTTGAATTGACTACGGTGCTTCTGACTAACTCGTTCCTCCTTCTCGCGCACCAGAGTTGTCTGCTAGGCCCTCACTAGGTCGTCGTTCGCTAGCTTATCTCGTTTATAGTTTCGCGTTACCCACCCTCCTTATTCCACAGCTAGTTATTTCTCTCTCTTTTGGCACCTACTTCTTCTCTTATTTCTTGCCTTTCGTCTCAATTTCTTTCCCCGTTTACGCTACGCTTAAAATCCCTTTCATAGCCTCTGCTCTCCGTTACATGTGCAATACAACTGTTTTAGCAGTGTCGAGGTGCATCACATTGTCAATGGATGCTGCCTCCCCACGTACTGCTCCTAACTCTTGGTGTGAGAGTGTTTCGATTGGGGTAGGTGGGTCTTATGGGACTCTTAGGATGTATTGCCAATTTGGACTACTGTTTCTGTTCCGCTTCTTACAAACTTCCGATTCAACGAATGCTTTCATTATCCTGGCACTTTTCACAATATGATCCAACGATCAGGGTGCACCCTAAAGTCTTTGGACGTGAACTTCTGCGATGAAGAAGATATTATTCGGATTATTCAGCCTCTTCGTGATATTGAGGAGCTTGCTTTGACAATAGCGAACCGAGAAGAAGATATAGATATCTTACGATGCTTATCATGGACCGTCGCCCATCGTTCAAGGAATGTTCAATTACTTCCTTCCCTGCGGAAGCTTTTGGTTTCATTTCAAATCGTAGACTATTGTTGGCATACTAGTCCCAATCTTATTGCCACGCCCTTAATGGATGTCATGAAGTCCAGATTATCAGTCGAGACGAACGATACAGTGGAAAGGCATTTTGAAGTTCCGGCTGGGCTGTCATTTATCAAATGTGACGTGGGAATTCCGCAAGGTTCTCCAGAGCGTACTATGTGGTATCGAGAATCCTTTTCAGAAGTACGGAATACAGGAAAGGAATTAGGCATAGAGGTTCAGGTTGAGTTTCTGAACCTGATAATCGAAAGTGAAGAAGAAGCCAGCATAGTTAGTTCCGATTGCGACTCGGTGGCATTGACTGACTACGATTCAGACTTCTAAGATGTTAGATGGAGATGAAGGGGTAGATGTAGTATTACAGTAAGCCGATGAATATTTTTTCATTGAATGAGTTGAGAGGGAGAAAGAGATTGCATGATGGCCAAATTGTCAGTTTACTATTAAATGCGACTAATCTATCAGTAACGACTGTATGCGGTGTCTCATATAAATAAAAACACAACCATCACCTTCAAATGCTACTAGTAGGGGTTAATTTCTCCTGCACTCTGTACTCCGCTGCCGTCTCGTTAATCACACCTTCAATGTTCTTCGCGATAACTAGGAAGGCGAACAAGAATACACCCTACGCATTGAAATTGTTTAGATTGTTATCGAAAATAAAGTAGTTGATGCCTTACCGTTATAGTAATTATGGCTAGACAAGGAAGGATACCAACAAAATCTAGTAGAGCAATATGTAGAATTTCGGAGGATTAAGGATAGAAATTGGTCGCTTACCGATAATAGCACCGAAGCCATTTGGTGCACCAGGCATTGATCCTCTTAAGGAGGTAATAGCAAAAAGTGTACCAATTGGAATGACAAACGCTTCCATTGGTTGTTGGTAACCAAACAAGACCTTGCAAACGGAACCAACGAAGATCAAAGTGATTATCCCTTCAAAATGATAATCAGTAAGTGTAGATCATTTCCTTACATCCATACGTACAGACACCAATGACAATGATAAACACATAGGCCTTAACCAAAGTGTTGCGCGAGAATGTAATCATATCGTTAATAGTCCCGTCCGTCCCATCGGGGTTTATGTCAGATACCGCCGTGAACCCACTAAACTTGGCGTTAGTAATTATACTACCAAACATAAAAGCAACAACATACACTGCAATACCTGTGCTGTAGACTCTCTGCAAATTTACAGTATTGTTGTTTCCGTCGATTCCGTAGGCATAAACCAATGCTTCATATCTGTCACAAATGCTATGAGTTAAATGTATGCCAAGATAAACTTCCAAGAGCACGTACGAATCGAAGGGGTAATTTTGTAGACTTGCATCTTGAGGGCCACTGCCAGAGTTACTGATGAGCTTCGACTTTGAAAACAAAGCAGATGTCGTCCTGAAAATGGCTTGCTTTGAAAATTGACCATAGAAACCTTGCGGATCCCACGTGAATATAGGGACACTTGGGGCGTCGTTATCGAGCTTCTTGTCCCAGTCATCGCCATTTAATCGAAGCAAATTCCTATTCTATGCGTTAGCCAGCAGTCGATTTGCGCAACGATGTTGGTACTCACGTATCAAAAGTTATGTTCACAGGTACACATGAATCTGGCATCGGGTTTGGAATATCATCCGGAATTGTACCGTCCGGTGCGAAGCAAGTATCACCGACAATATACCAGTTCATGACCATAGCTGATGCAACGGGATCCAATGAGATTAATTCGGATACTAATTCAATCTGTGAAATGTTGGTAAATGGGTAGTATTCAACCAGAATCGAGTCTCGTACGTACCGTTCTGTCAGAGTCTGTATTGTTGGGATTAATAATGTCCACAGTGTTGAAGTTCCTAACGCGAAGGAAAAAGCCTATGATGACACCGCAAATAATGCAAATGATGGAGATGATAATGAATGTCACAAGGCAAGCTAGGTTCCTATGGCGAGAGATCTTTATTATAGCATTTTTGTTGGATTCTTTGTTAGGGTCCCCAGCCACTAAGTTACGAAAAATCATAATGAAATATAGGAAAACTGAAAGAAGGGAAGAAAGAACTTAGTTGAAGGACGCCTAGTATCATTCAGCAATAAAAGGACTCCGGGATCGCGCCATCGGTTACGTATTTGTTCTTAATGCAGCGCTGAAGGTCATCAAATGCACAGGGTGAACTTCATGGCGCGCATATCTAAAAATATTCTTTGACTATGTATTCCGTTTCTGTCCGCTAAAAAGCACAGAATTGTGGAACGGTCTGACATTATCGTCGGCAAGGATTCATAGTGAATCAATCAACCTTTGCCAGATCATTTGATGTCGATGCAGAGATTGTCGCTTGCTGAAATATACAGTCAGAGATAAGTATAGTACAAGGCGCTACAAGGCGAGAGGAAGGGGAGTACAAAATAACTGGGAGCTACGCCGTACTATTTTTGAGTCCTTGATTGACAAATGCAGATCATTAGTTACACCGTTACTTACCATTTACACCCTGAAGAACATAAAGCATCGTCGCTTACACTGTATAAGCGCGGAATGCTGTGATGATATGTCAAGATGCCCACTGATGCCCTCTGTGGGTCCACATTCAGCGGTCACATCGGCAGGGTGATAGGGGGAGAATGCTGCAGTGTTGCGTAGGCGAATCGCCGCCCAAGCACGCACAAATCTAGTCATGTTGGAAACGCGTTTGAACCTCAGTCGACGGAATCCGATCTCAACGTCTCCCTATATACATAATATGACAAAGATACCAGCGCATAGTACTTAGTTGTGCGGCTTTAACAGACATTTAGTCCTGCTCTTAGCCTTCATTCATGTAAAGATATAATTCTCTATGCTCACTTTAGAAATGAACCGCAATGGATTACATAACTGAGAATATGCAAGTGTATAGAACTACAATGAGGTGATTGTGTTTGGTAGTTGCCAGACTTGTTTCCAGTTGGCCAAACTGAACAATTTTCCGCTTCCGAATCCATATTGGATACAGAATGTGTGTCGATAATAAGGGATCAGGACAACAACTGGGCACTCCCGGTCCCGACTCCCGACTCCCGACTTCCGACTCCCGAGTGTACATATGTACGTAATAATTTCTCACGGCGTGTCATTGTCAATGCGCGTGAATCGTGCACGTGTGCACTTTGCGTCTCCATTGCCTCCCTTAGAATTTGTTTCTTTGATTTTCGAGTTTACTTACACCTGTCTCTCTTACACTACTTTTCTCCATGACATCGAGTTTTGATGGTACTAGTCCTCTTGACTCTAAATATAACTGTACGATATGACGTAATGGTGAGTGGCTTTCCATACATGCTAACATTTGACACGGAACGAATGACAGAATGGTATGGGGGGTTCATAATGTTTGGACATCAATTTGGAATAAGTATCGGTATTAGACTACTTTTTTCAGTTACAGTAAGTTCAAATTGTCTTGAAAACTCATGTGGCCAACACGCTAATATTATACAACTTGCCGTTTTTGTTCTACTTCCAGTCTTAGAATCCGGATCAGCTATCGCTCTACAAAGGGAGTTGCTTTTGGTAGCGCCATTCTCCAAAACACTAACAAGTATCCGGCCTCCTGAGGAGCTGCAATCTCATTATACAGGGAGATCTCAGGTAACCTAGTACGCTATCATCTCTCGAACACCAACAATGGGGAGTGAACTTCCCAAGGACCAAGTGAGGGAAACTTTTCTCCGAAATCTGGGATTCATTTGGATCACCATGGTCAAAAAGTGGGGAATCCAGGGAAGTGAAACTGGACCAGAACTGCCTATTGAAGAGTTGGCAATACCTACTGGTGATATTGAAATTAAAGCCAATGATGCTTACAGTGGTCTAAGAGAGTCAGATGAAAAGCAGGAAGCTGGAATCGAAGTGGTATGACGTACATTATATTTTCGAGGCTGAGTGAGCTATTGCTAGCATGTTTTTCACTGCATGAAAATCTTACATGTTCTGGAACTTTAGACACTAGTAATACCAGCCGTATCACAGTGATGAATCGGTTGTGACCCACCCGATTATTTACACAATGATACTGAGTGGTAGAATGAGCATGCTGACTTGCTTACTGAAAATGAGTATAAATATACCGGCGACGATCGGACATCACCGGCGCCCACAGATAGGTATTACGCGCCGGCTGTATCTATCCGCCGGGGAAGTCGAATATACATGTTCATTGTCGAACTCTTACTACTTGGTTTGTCAAATGGCTACACCCGGTACGTGTGAGAGTCAAATCCCAACTTGAACTTCATCTTAGTAAGACGATCAGCACTTAGGCGCTTGTCAGGGTAAAATAAAAAGGATAGTAAGAGGTGTAGTTCTTCCAACAAATCGTCTCGTTAATCAACAATGGCCACAGATAGCACATCGAGTAGCAAACCGCTCCGTATTGCCATCATGTTCGTGTTCTATTTTTTTTCGAGGCGTGTTGCTGACGAATGCCTTCAACAGAGGTGCGGGTATAGGAGGCTTAGCATTCGCAGCCGCTCTTGCAAATCTCATTCCAGAGGGTATCCTGAAAGTGGATGTCTACGAGCAGGCCCACGAAGTAAAAGAAATTGGGGCAGGGATTCTCGCTTGGCCACGCACCTGGAACGTCCTTCAATCAATGGGAGTTGCGGAGGCTCTTGAAAAGCACCTGCCGAAGAAACCAGAGAACGAAAGAAGTAGCATTCGTATTCTGTCATTCATGACAAGAAGCTGATCTTAATCGATAGGATTGGTCTGGAAGATCATAAAGAGCGACCAACCTCAGGGAACTGATATTTATGAGTTTTACATCAACGGTGTGTACCTGCGTATATATAGATGCTACATGAAATATTAATATAACCATCTCCAGGCGCTCCGAGCCATTTTCATAGGGCAGCACTGCAAAAAACATTACTGGATTCGTTACCTCCTTCCATTCGAGTTCACCTAGGCCACCACCTCATGTCCTATGACGAAACTGAACAGGACGTCACTTTGAACTTCGAAAATAAAGAGTCGATAGTATGCGATTTACTCGTCGCGGCGGATGGCATCAAATCGGGCATTAGGGGAGAGTTTTTAAATAAACGATTCCCTGATCAACAACAGTCGATTCATCCTATCTGGGGTGGAGCTGTGATTTATCGTACTCTGATTGACGCGCAGAAGGTTAGGGAGGAGTATCCGCAGCATCATTCGCTTTCGAAGACTATGATGGTGAGCATTCCATGTCGTGGATCATACTTATTCAAGCTGATATCTTGGAACAGTACGCTGGAGATGGACAAGTGAGATTTTATTATTTATCGCAATGGAAGAGGCTAACCCACTCACCACAGTACTCCGTTACCTACCCTATCATGCAAGGCAAGTTCGTTAATGTGGCTACATTGGTGACAGATTTCAGCAAAGAGGGAGCCCGGTATAACGGCCCAACCACGAAAGTAATTGAAAAGGACTACGTTCTTGGCCTTTTCAAAGGGTGGTCTGAGCAATACATGGGGTTGATGAAGGTAAATCACATCTACATATATATCTACGTGCGATTACTTACATGAGTTTAATTAGTATGCGGAATCGTTTGCACAGTGGACCATTGAATTTGTGAACCCACTTAAAAGCTTTGCAGTTGGAAGAATAGCTCTGTTGGGCGATGCTGTAGGTAGTTCTTGTTGGATAGTGCTGGAAAAAATTCCAACCTTAAGTTGTCTAGGCTCACGCGATGACGCCGAACCTTGGCTCAGGTGCTGGTCAAGGCATCGAGGTAAACTCTCAGCTCAACATTAATACACAACTCTGCTGACAACTGCAACCAGGACGCATACATACTCGCCCACCTCATTCGCAAAGCCATCGAGAAACAAATCCCAATCTCCCGAGTAATGGAGGTGTATTCGGAGAACCGCCAGCCACTCGCCAACTACGTTCTTAAAAAATCAGATGATTTGGGTCGTCTGGCCAGTTTCCGCTTCCCTGGGTATGAAGGCATCAACGACGCTGATGAGGAAACGATGAAAGCTCTGATTGAGAAATTTGCTTCCGACTTCGAGGGGTTGTTTGATTGGTGGGAGAGTCATCCTGTTGAGAAGGAAGTTGAGAAGGCGTTGAATATGCTGCAAAATTAGAAATCTGTACGTATTGAGTCGTCTGGTAACGTTCATAAATTTGTTGTTACCCCGCATTAGCCCCACACCCCACATAAAAACCAACAGGAATTTCTTGTAGTTCGGTTTGTACGTTCTTGGAAATTGATTTATAAATTGATTTGATGCTTCTATTATGTCTTCGGGTGCCAAAATTCGGTTTATACCAATATACAATGACTGTATGCGTGACACACTTTCATTTGCCTGCGATGGTCTGCGTTGTTCGGTCGAAGGGATTTTGGGGAAGGGCAAGTATTCAAAGCTGTGTCGACGGCTTGGGGTGAAAAATCGTATATAAGGGGAGGGGAGGGCACCTTACATCTTCATTCGAACTCATCCCAGTCTCGAACAACTAATTCCAAAAAATCTCTCTAATCCTACTTCTCTTCTTCTCCATTACGATGTTCTCCAAGATCGCAGTTGTCCTCTCTGCTCTCGTCCTCGCTGTCTCGGCTGATGGCCAGTGCAACACCGGAGACTTGTACTGCTGTAAGAGAGCTCGCATTTGAATGTAGCGAATTTTACTCATTTTTGATTTTCAGGCAACTCTGTTCAGGCTGCCAACAGCGCGGAGGCTGTCAGTGTCCTCCATTCAGTTGGCGCCGTCGTTCAGGGTATCACCGCCCAAGTCGGTCTCACCTGCAGTCCCCTCTCGGTCTTAGGACTTGGGGCCAACAGCTGCACTCAGCAGCCAACTTGCTGCACTGGCAACAACTTCAGTACGCCTTTTTTTAATATGGTTTGACTATAGAATTTAACGAACTTTCCATAGATGGCCTTGTCGTTATTGGATGCAGCCCTATCAACCTTTGAAAGGGTTCCCTAGTTGGTGTTGGAGGTTAATTATGGGTTATTAGTTAACTACGTAGTTAATGGACGTTGGTTAATGTTGGGTTAATGGCAATTGTGTTTTGCGTTCTATTTTGCTCACTTGGGAGACTGAGGCAGCGCTGCAACATCACGTGGGAAAAACGTGAAGTACTCCGCCTGGTGCAACGTAATTCCATTGACGTCTTCTATCTTTTTCCACTCTCTCGAGTAGCTTTTAGGATTGTGGATACAATGATTAGCAGACTACCGAAGTTAGTTGCATTTGACCTCGAGTGAGTGTTCTCGACCCCCTTAATCTTCTCTTTCTACCATTTTTCATCATCCTTACTGCGATACTTACCCACCTTGTAAGCTATACCCTCTGGGATCTATGGATAGATACACACGTTACAGGTATCCTTTTCTACTTCCAATCCCTCTTAATCTTTATCTTCGCATTGCTACGAGCATATATCTGATTGCCTGTCTACAGGACCCTTGCATAGGAATAAGGAAACTAACTATCAACCAAGTCCTCGATAAGTCAGTTCAACCATAGTGACTACTACTCTACGGCTTAGAAATGGCTGAAAGCATCCAGGTACAACGAGCCTACATCGTTCTATCGAGACGTTGGAGATATCCTTCATAGATTGTGGGATGCTGAGGTGACGATTGCCGCGTGTTCGAGGACGTGCGCCTAAACTGTGAGTGGGGCATTTCTATGCTGCTTTGTGTTCATTCCTTGTGGGTGGGCGGTAGCGAGGGGAGTGGCGAGTGGGGTGAATAGTAAGGGGGAAGTGAGATGCCTGGTAGTGGACGGTGGCTCACTTGATGATATGGGATTCAATGACTATCGAGCTCTATGCCGCCCGCTAGACATTCCCTTTAAATCCTTCCATGCTTCGAACGCATTCGAGAGCGTTCCTCGACCGCTAGCGCAGTCAGCACCTTACATCGCCTCACATCCTCTAATCCTCTCAACCACGTACTAACCCCCCCTCCCCAGAGCGAACCAATACCTCCACCTCATGCTCGTCCCAGACAAACGCGCCCCACAACCCATCCCCGCCATCAACTTCTTTAATCAGCTCGAGATATATCCTGGTACGTATCCCTCCTTTATCTTCCCTTCGTACCATTTACCGATATGATAATAGGATCAAAGCTAACACACTTCAAGAAGCCGCACGAGAAGACGGGGATTGCGTACGAGGAGATGGTGTGTCCCATTCTCTCTTCTCTTCGCCGTTTTCGGTGGACTGGAGCAGTGGTGGTGTAGTTGTTATTCGATGATGAGCATCGGAACGCTGGAGTTGAAAGACTAGGTACGTTCCCCATGTAGCCTTCATGTGCTGCCGCTGATGTTAGATGAAGGCGTAACTTTTGTTCATCGTCCTTCTGGTCTTACGAATAAAGTGTTCGAAGCGGGACTGGATAAGTGGAGGAAGGAGTACTGTTGATGGTGGTGCTCACGGTTGTGGTGCGTACGGGGTGGCTGCAGTGTGTAATGTGTGTAAGTACGAAGTCAATAGATGTGGTTGGTGCAGGATCTATCTATACTTGATGTTGAGCCGAGTGTATTTGGGAGAGCATCAAATCTCGTCGCCTGATCTTGCTGGTATCATTCAGTCTCATCACTTACGACTTCGACGACTTCCAAGATGCTACCGTGACGGCAGCAGTCCTCGTTCACGGCTCAGACTGTTTTGGATTGGCAGCGGCAGATTCGCCTGTGTAACTTTTCTTGGAGCCTGTAAAAGGGTACGTGATATTTCTTTATGTTATCCAGAGTAAATACGCACACTCTGCTGCATCTTCTACTCCCACTCCTGGCTCATAGCTGCACGTGAATCTTAAACTCCGCACTTCTTCAAAGTTCAACTTGCTCAATGGTAAATGCCTACAAGATTCACGCCCCCCCACGCGAGGGACCTAAGTATTTATTTCATGTTCCAGGCTCATTATTGTCCCGAACGTGGAACCCTCCGAAGCTACATTATGTAGTACATGTCGTCAGTGGAGCTTTCAAGGTATGATCTCGCCGGACTTTTCGCTTGTATCATATGCTGGTAAACATCTAATATGTCTTGTGTTCTTTCCTTACTCCCACATCTTAACTTTAAGCCCGCCTTTTGACCTCCTCTCGAGTTTGTCGCGGCCGTCACGGTGCCCACCCCCGTACTACGCTCCTTGTACGACCGTCGCAAACACATAAAATGAGTATACATTGATTACTCCACTGTATTTATCTTTTTAATTTATCTTTTGAAAAAGTAACATTATACTGCATTGACACTTTGGCGAACACGTCTGACCTCCCTGATAGCGCATAAGGCTAAGGCAGTTGTCAACCCTACGTTCTCCACTCAATGCGATGCAATTCCATAGGTGTAGAAGCAACCCTTCCGCCAGGACCCATCAGATTGTTGCATATCGATCAGCACAGAGGCGTCGCAATCGCCAACGAAACCGAACAACCGGGCAGCGACAAACACTCGCATTGCAAGAGAAATAGAGTCATACGGAATCTTAAGTCTCTCTGTGATTCGTTTCTCAAAGACAGGTCCTATTCGCTTAAATAATGCTGGAGACGTGAGGAGAAGCCGAGAGAGGAAGTAAAAGAATATTTCTGGAGAGGGGTAGTTATATGTTCCGTCAATGTAACCCCGATTGATAAGCACTTCTTCGATGAACGTTGTCGTTGACTCCACTTCGTCGCCTCGACCACGTGCGCAAAAGAGAGTCAGGGCATTTATACTACAACACGAGTCTATTATGGTGAACGATGAGCTCGTAATAACTTAGTTATATGCCTTCCACATGACTTACCAAGGCGAGGGCTGAAATGATCCCAGTATACTAGAAGTATGCCATCCGCATTCGTATATTGACGTATTTCGTTCATGATGCGATGTTTGTCCTCCATGCTTAGATCAGTACGGTTACTTGAAGAAACAGATATGGTGTCATTATCGTATCTATGTGTGAATAATAAGTATATGTATGTTATATGGAGAAGAAAGGGAAATTGATTACGGGAAATCTTGCGTCGTAAAAGTTCGTTCTCCCTGAAAGAAATTCATCTTCGTTCCTTCGCCGTATTCCGCATTCACTAAGGAGCTGTATTACAGGAGTTGAGATAATAATATTTATTCCATTATATAAACTGCTGTATTTGCTCTGGAGCAATTCAACCAATAGTTATCCTGCATCTCGTTGTCGGCCTACGCTCTATTTCTATCGTTTCATTCATTTCTATATTGATTACTTTTCACTCACTACGCTGTCCTGTTATCACTGACAACCTTTTATTTCCATAGAACTCATAGACCCACTTAGGATCCATATCAGGTTCCCTAGCCTGCATAATGAACGACGATACAATTATTATCAGTTTACTTCATTCTAATATACATAGATTGTTGGTTTACATCTTCTAGAAGCTTGATTTCGCAAAATTGAAGAAAAAAAACGAAAATACTGATTTCTGAACTTAGAACACTCAATCCGGACAAATCCTGAGCCCAGCGGGCGAACCTAGACGCTCTCCGGACAAAATTTCAAAATTTGGTTGATGATAGTCAGAACAAAGTTTTTTTTTTGAGGAACTAACTGTTATATGGATTATCAGGGGTCCTGCATACATCTGATTACTTGTCTACAGGACCCTTCCATAGGAACAAGGAAATTATCAATCAAGTCCTTGATAAGTCAGTTCAGCCATGCTGACTACTAGATTAAGGCTTAGAACTGACTGAAATCATGCAGGTACAACGAGCCTATATCATTCTATCCAGACGTTGGAGATATCTTTCATAGATTGCGGGATGCTGATGTGACGGTTGCTGCGTGCTCGAGGACTAGTGCGCCTAAACTGTGAGTTTATGTTTCTATGCTGCTTTGTGTTGGTTCCTTGTTGGTGGGCGGTGGCAAGGGGAGTGGCGAGTGAGGTGAACAGTAGAGAGAAAGTGAGATGTCTGGTAGTGGATGATGGCACCATGGTGGATCACGTGACTTGATGTAGGATCGAGGTGGCAGGAGCGGTCAGCGTTTGGTCGCCTTGCATTATACGAACTATCGACGCCAATCGAGCTCGCTATACCACCCACTTGCCACCCCTCTTCTCTCATTTTTTCTCGCCTTCAACACACTCCTCGAACGCTAGCCCAGGCATCACCTCACCTATACTCCCCTGCTCCTCTCAACCCATGTACTAACCTCCTCAGAGCGAACCAATGCCTCCGCCTCATGCTCGTTCCAGACAAATGCTCCTCACGCGACCCACAACCCATCGCCGCAATCAATCCCTTCGATCAGCTCGAGATATACCCTCGTACTTTCTCTCTCGTTTCCTATTCCCCTTGCCCTTACCGATATGATAATAGGATCTAATATAACGCACTTTAAGAAGTTGTATGAGAAGACGGGGACTGCATACGAGGAAATGGTGTATCTTATTCTCTCTATGCTGTGTTAGATGGATTGATGCAGTGGCGGTGTAGTTCTTTGATGATGAGCATTGGAATGCAGAAGTTGAGAGATTGGGTACGGTTCTCTCCCCCCCTTTGGCTTTCATCGGGCTGTTGGGTCGTAAACGCGTTCTTTGAGGCTCTTCCCCGCCAAATGCCTTGACACTGACAGATTGATATGGACCTCTCACGTTGATATTAACTCGTTGCCAATGAGATCCGAACATCAACAAGCTCCATGCATCGCGTTGGCACGCTAGATGCTATCGCATTGGATGGACTTGCACCGACGTACCTCATGGAACGAAGTGAATAATCTTTACTTTACGCTCATTGCGGACTGCCTCTCGGATAGAAATCACCTTCGTGGGGAGGCACTGCTGCAGGTATATAAGCACCTCCTACAAATCTGTATTGCAGCACAACACAACTGCAAGTTCTTTCTAGTCCAGCACAATGTTGTTCACTTCGGTCCTCTCCTTGCTCACTATTCCAGCTGCTCTTGCTGGATCGCAGGTTGCTCGTCAAATCGGGGGCATACCAGGAGATCAGATTTTCCCCAACGGCGATGTGTCTCTTTGCCTTGACGTCAGAGGTGGTGTAGCTGCCAATGGAACGCCTGTGGACATGTAGGTTCCTCTCTTACTTGTGCTTATAATGAATCTAACTCTCGATCATAGCACCACTTGCAATGACTCGACTACGCAGAGATGGACTATTAACCAAGGAAGCACAAAGGTTCAATGGCATGGCACCAACTTTTGCTTGGACGCTGGATCAAGTAAGTTATAATATCTGCACTCTCGCGATACAGTCCCTAATATGACTCTACAGCACCGGGAAATGGCGTCCTCATGAAGATTTGGCAGTGCTTCGACAATCTCCCTGCTCAGCAATGGTTCTACACCAGCGATAACCGCATTGCGCTGGAAAATCAAGGTAATAGCAATGTCTTAAGTTATAGTTTGTTATACTGAAGCAATTTGTCTTAGGACTATGCCTTGACTTGCCCAACGGAAACTTAACTTCCGGTGTGCAAGTCCAAACCTGGCAATGCACCAACTTCAACCAGAACCAGATCTGGGCGCTCTAAGCTGTTAGCTTGTGCTCACTGATTATTGTTATTACTGCTTATCGTTACATCGGACTTGTTTGGAGACTGTCTTATATACCAGAACTAATCATAACTGTCATTACTCTCAAGTTCATAGTCTGTCTCAGAAACTGACGCGATGAATATCCTCCTAGGGCATTATTCAAGTATGAAAATTTATCTTTGAAATAGTACTAAACATTATACCTCATTTATTCCTTGGCGAACACGTCTGACCTCCTTGATAGCGCATAGGGCCAAAGAGGTTGTCAGCCCTACGTTCTCCACTCGATGCGATGCAAGTCCGTAAGTGTAGAAGCAACCCTTCCTCCAGGACCCATCAGATTGTTGCATATCGATCAGCACAGAGACGTCGTAATCGTCAACGAGATCGAATAACCGGGCAGCGACAAACACTCGCATTGCAAGAGAAATAGAGTCACACGGAATCTTAAATCTCTCTGTGATGCGTTTCTCAAAGATTGGACCTAGTCGTTTGAAAACTGTTGGAGATGTGAGGAGAAGTCGGGAGAGGAAGTAAAAGAATATTTCGGGTGATGGGTAGTAGTATGTTCCGTCAATGTAGCCTCGATTGACAAGCATATTTTCGATGAATGCTGTGGTTGACTCCAGCTCTTCTCCTCGACCATGTGAATAGAAGAGCGTAAGGGCATTAACACTGCTACATGGTTCTGTTACGATGGACAATCAGCTTAAAACGGTTATAGCACATCTTCTTTACTCACCAAGTCGAGGGCAAGAATGATCCCAATACATTAAGATTATGCCATCCGCATTTTTATATTGCCGCATTTCGTCCATAATACACTGCTTGTTTTCCATACTAAGATCGGTGCGGAGACTTGGAGAAACAGACATGGTGTCATTATCATATCTATCGATGCGGAATAAGTAAATAAAACTGGGTATTGGGGAGAACAGATTAGGGAAATCTGGGGTTGTTAAAGTTCCTTCTCCTTGAAAGAAGTTCATCTTAAATCCTTTGCCATATTTTATATTCACCAGGGAGCTGTATCATCGCAGTTAACATAGTGGGATAACGACACATACGACATTGAGAACATACCTATCTCCCAACAATTCTTGAATGAGCATTTGTGTATAATTCTGAAATGAAAACTTAAATCAGAAGAACGTTTACACTATAGGCTTAGCTTACCTCGTACAAAACTACACCACCATCCGTAACAGAGTTTAGGTTCCCTGCATTATTTCTCAAGAAAGCCATTGCACTATCGACGGGGTCGTTAAAAATTCTCTTTAGCTTTTGGAGTGATTCAGGACCACTCCACAGCATAGCATGCATCCCGCATGTGCGAGCAGTAGATACATTGTCCCTCTTATCATCGAGAAAGAGAGTACGTTGTACGTCGAGCTTGCTGGCGTCGATCACGTGGTGGTAGAAGCCAGGATTCGGTTTGCGTTCGTGAGCGACAGAACTGATACATTGTAAATGTAATGTTAGTAAGATAGTAAGATAATGGTCAGTAATACTCACGATATGAATACTTCGTCAAAAACCTCCAGATCTTCCTTCTTCATTTTCGACTTCAAGGTTTCCCAGTCGGGAGCCTTAGCGATGTTAGACATTGCGTAGACAGCTATCCTACTACCTTCACGCTGTCGAATCTCTTTAAGAAACGCTATGATATCGGCATCAACTTGAAGTGTATCGGCAGCCATAGTTAAGCCTGTTGAAATCTGTTCTATGGGGATCGAAAATTTCTCGGAAAGGTTTGCATATGCTTCCTCCTTCGATATCTTTCCTGACTGGTAGGTGTAGTAAATTCCAGAGTTGATAATTTGTTTCAGCATTTTGCGGTCGATAGGGGAAGTGAGTGGGGAAGTATATGTGCAGACTACATCACCCAGGTCAAGCACGATAGAGCAGATGGTTGACCCAAGGTCGAGAGGAGTCGTGTGGTTGGTGAGGATCATGATTAAGGTTACACAAGTAAAATTAGGACATTTATACTATCCGAATTGATATAGGGTGGGGAATGTATTGTCAATTGAGATATGGCATGGTCCATGATACCCACTACGGCCGAGAAAAATGGGAATACGCGCACCATTTGGGGACTCCTATGCAGGATTTAGATCATATGCTTGGTGCTTCAGTTCCTATTTTGTTTGTGAACATGACGCGCAAAGTTGTGCATTTAGTAGCTTACCTTTGGCTTACACGGTGCCGGCCATTTATTCATTTGGTTCCTCATTGTTTTACCCCATATTATTAAAGATAGTCAACCGGTGGGCCCCTCGTTCCAAGTTTGGATGAGACCTGGTGACTAAATGTCAGGGTATCGATATGTTTTTTTATTTCGAATTCTGGAAATCAATGCCTTGCATCCTTCGACCAGGGGTATCGTGGGCACCGAGACCATTGTATTAAAATTGTATGTATTCTCTTGGTACCCGAGACTTCTTTTATCCCTTAAAGAAGTGATGTGCTATCGGCAAGTACCAGATGTCATCCAGAAGGTTCAGTGAGGACCCTGGATTATTACGGTAAAGGTCGTTCCGAAAAACACCCCATTTTTCGAATTTCTGTCCGTCCAGGTTTTGCGACATTTTGTCCGTTTTCGGAACGACATAGCAACTGTTCTTCAAAGTTTGTCCGGAAAATGCGGAACGACCTTCCAGAGGTCAATTTTTGTCCGAAATTTCGGAACGACCTCTAGAAACGGTATTTTTTTCCGGACAGTCCAGTTTTTGATGGTTTTGAGGTTTTTGGGCTCTTGGGGAGCTTTGAGCATTCAATTATGGCGATTTCAAGTGTTTTAAATACTAAACTGCTTGTCCCACAACTGAAACAATTTTCAACTTGTAAACACTTCATTTCCAATTTTAATTGCATTAAATCTGAAGTCCAACTGTTCATAAAGCTCAGAACTTGACATCGAGTCCTTGTTACCTTGCAGTACTTTAAAACCAATTTTTGAGATAGATTTGGGATATGTAATAGCAAAAAGTTAGTACTTCGTGTAAACTGAAGAATAATGGGATCTGAGACCCGAGCTGACAGCAGTTTTAGTAGGCATTGATGTGAATTGTGAATTATCATTCATGACGTTACTTGTAGATATGAACTGAAACACATGAAAGCACAGACATAATTGTTACTAGTTACTAACACAGGCGGCTTCATCCTTGGACCGTGTGTGTTCTAGTGACATCTTTGAATACTGTAAGTAACGACTCCTTGTGGGAGAATAAATATGCTCTACCAATCTGAATCTTATTGTATGGCATTAACAAATAGTTAATCTTCTATGGCGACTCAACTTCAAACCTATAAGTAAATATAAGTAACCACGCGCACACATCCAGTTGAACCAACGATACGTTGAACGGCAGTCTAAAGGGCTTTAAATTTGGCAGTGCCCACCTAAAAAAACAGTCAGAGAAAAAATATGGTAGATGGGCCTGCGATTCTGTACTGTCTGATTGTCAAGGTTGAGTCTTCCTCGACGCAGTCTGTACTCCGAAATAAACATACAATATAGTCTTCGATGTCATGAAGGCTTTATTCCATACTTAATGGGCAGTTAAACCGCAGCTATAAGACCTATAGGTGGGGCTCATGCATGATTCTCAAGCGATGTTGATTTCATGGCCGTGCTAAGTATCGTATAGTTGTCCTCTCTAGCCATTAGAGTGGGAACAGCAGGTACTTAGCAATACACTTTGAAGGCTTCAATTTAGCAGGCGTAAGGCCAACGTAAAACATCCATACCTTGGCTAGTGGTCCTTTTCCAATGTATAAGTAATAATACTATTAGATTCCTTTCTCTCCGTAATATTTACCAGTAAGGAGTGCATCTCAACAGCCTGACTTATAAGTTGTTCAACTGCAAAGTGATGGTCTACCTGCCTTTATCTGCTTGCTCTGACGCGAGGTGAATCCAAAATAACACAGATCTGTCAGATCTGTCAGATCAAGACTCGGGAGGCGGAATGAATGCGCTGGAGTTCACGAGATAAAGAGGTATACATATAATCAGTATGGATCTACATAAGGTAGGGTAACTACGCACCTGGAGTTCACGAGATAAAGAGGTGAACTCCAAGTGCCTACGAAATACGAGAGCTACGTTACGATGTTTGTACGTGTGTACCAACAGCTTCTAACTACAGTAATTCTACGCAAAGTCTGTGCATACTACATAGTATCTAAGAACGAGCCGAAAACTATTGTGAGTACATTTACTTTCGTCATGCTCCCAGTATGTTTTCCTTGTTGGTCCTGTCCCAATAGCTATATCGTTAGGTAGGATTTCGCTCAATACAGTGCGACATTCTCGTATGAGCTTTTCCCGGCAAAATCGGTCGTGCGGGCAACCGAAATTACCAAGAGGTGCCAGATCCACCGATCGCGGACATCTGTGACGTCAGCTAGTGGGGGGGGGGACTCTACGTATTTGGTTAGTGCAGTATTCGGCAATGCGGCACAGCATCATATGGCAGCCTTCCACGAATCAACATTGATTCATCATATCCCTGTATCCATCCCTTCTACTGACGCGTCGCTCATTAAGACGCGTCTCTCTCGTAATCACACCCCCGCCATGGCAGTATAACCTTGTAAATATTGTATATACCTAGCCTGAAGCTTCTCTCGGTGTCCATATACACTCTTTTCTGTCATATAATGTATCTATATCCAATACAACACATCAACCTACTGAGCGCAGCGCAGCCAACGGTAACTGCGAAGTTCTATGTCCCGGGTGTAACGAATACGTCAGTCATGGGAAAGCTAGCCATTCATCATATAATATGGTGACGCATCAGGGTGGTGCTAGATGTAAAGCTGCATTCCTTGGTGAGTTCCACAATACGCCGTATCAATTTTACATCTTAAATCCCATATACGTTGTACAGACAAAGATCGAGTTTTAGACGATACCCTTAGTCCACCGCAAACACCTGATTCGCTTCAGAGTCCAGGAGAAAGCTACCTTTGGAATTTGCCATCCCCATATCTAATGTACCTCTCCGCAACCCACGATCCATGATCCGCTATGAAAGATCCTTTTTATTCATTTATGAGGAAACCTCTACAATTCATGTTCGTGCCTCCAGTTGCACTGGAACTGCACGTAAATCATCAAAACCTTGTGAACCATGCAAGAATACCCAGTTTCTTTTTGATATTGCAAGACCATGCAATGAAGGAATCAGGAAATTTGCCTCACAAAGTATTTAGCCATGGACAGCTTATGAAGCGGATAGAAGTACTGGAGAAGTCTATTCGACGACAGGCTTTCCTAGTGAGTTTTTATAGCGCTTGTTACTAAATATTGTCTAATAGCACGTTAATAGTGCCTCAATGCTGAAAAGGCACTCTCGTATTCGCATTCACAAAATTACATGGATCGCTTTTCTGAAGGTCGTTGGACCTCGAAGTGCATTGAATATTGCTCCCATTCCACCTCAATACCCAACATAGCTGACATCCCCATGACATCTTCTAGTATATCAAACATAAGAAATCCGTATGACATTTTTAATAGTTAATGTACTGTACATTGTTTCTAATCGTACTTAATATGATAATTACTGCAGCTTACTGCCGACTGCCAAGCTTGATCAAATTTTGATGTTTTTCATCTGCCGTTGAAGTGCCGCTACCATCCGAATAGCGTCGCGTGGCAGGATGGTACGTCCAAGATCGGTGGATCTGGCACCTCTTGACTACGTTTGCTACTTAGCCAGTAGCTACTAGCCTTACTTATACATAGATTTGGATCATAAATGTTTAAACTCTAACCTTTACATAAGACCCTTGGCGCTCATCGGCGTCCGTCTGGCTGGAACGACCTGCACGGCATGGGTTGATCACTGTCCGTACTTTTGGAACGTCCTTTTCGTCCCAAGGCCTCGAATTTGTCCGGTTTTGGAACGACATAAGGGCCAAAATTCCCAAAATTTTGTCCGCTTCGCGGAACGACCTTTACCGTAATAATCCAGGGTCCTGTTCAGTGTCATCTGTACTTACCATCAACATCTGGCATTCTTTTGTAATGCCGTCGACTCTCGAGTAACCGGTAACCTAGGAAAAGCAAGTTAAGGAAAAGTTATCCGAGGAGCTTCTGTGCCATCAGGTGCCATCCCTATCATTCCTTAGAATCAGTCCAAATTCCTTGTGAAGATTCATGGATATCCCTGCTTGTTTATGCGAGGAGGTAGCCCGTGATTACCTCCGCCATTTTACGAGAGTCCAACGTTAACGTTACCGTCCAAATATTCACTGGTCAACATAAGCGTAGTTCCATTCGTTTGTTAAGATCAAGTTACAATGCCTCCTAGACTTCCTGGTTTTCTCCTGGTGATATGCTATTATGCTATTAAGTTTCAAAAGAGAATAGGTACAGTACTGTACTATTCCGACCAACTGTTCGGTCATGCGTCACAGTGGGTCATGAACAGAACAGTTGAAGGGCTTTGTCACTGGTCACAGAGGGTCACGAACAGAAGTACAGTGTCAGGGAACATTGGAGAAAAATAATGAGTTTTTGTAAGGTATGCTCAGAGGAAGGAGTTTTCTGCGAACAGTACACAATATTGGTCACACACTTTAGTGGCCATCGAACAGAGGTTCAGACCGTCACACTCAGATAGATGCGAACAGTTGGTCGAAATAGTACAGTAATGGCAATTGTGTTTTGCGTTTTATTTGGAAGCTTGAAAGATTGAAGCGGCGCTGCAACATTATGTGGGAAAAACGCGGAGTGCACTGCCCAGTGAATCACAATTTCATTGACATCTTCCATCTCTCTTTTTCCATTCTCTGAATTCTAGCTTTGGGATTCTGGATACAATGACTAGCAGACTGCCAAAGCTAGTCGCATTTGACCTCGAGTGAGTGTTCTCCTCGACCCCCTTACGTTTTTCTTCTTTCCACTGTTTTTCATCACTCTTACTGCGATACAATCTACCTTGTAAAGCTATACCCTCTGGGATCTATGGATAGATACACACGTTACAGGTATCCTTTTCTACTTATAATACCTCTTAATCTTTATCTTCGCCATTGCTACGAGCATATATCTGATTGCCTGTCCACAGGACCCTTGCATAGGAACAAGGAAACTATCAACCAAGTCCTCGATAAGTCAGTTTAGCCATGCCGACTACTACTCTACGGCTTAGAGCTGACTGAATGTATGCAGGCACAACGAGCCTATATCATTCTATCGAGACGTTGGAGATATCTTTCATAGATTGCGGGATGCTGAGGTGACGATTGCTGCGTGTTCAAGGACTAGTGCGCCTAAGCTGTAAGTGATATTTTTATGCTTTTGTGTTGGTTCCTTGTGAGTGGACAGTTGCGGGGGGAGTGGCGAGTGGGGTGAATAGTAAGGGGGAGGTAGGATGCCTGGTGGCACCATAGTGGATCACTTGATGATGTGGGATGGAGGTGGGAGGAGCGATCGGCATGGAGGAGGTTGGTTCATCTTGCATGATAGGAACTATCGACGCCAATCGAGCTCGTTTTGCCACTCGCTTGACATTTCCCTCTCACTATTCCATGTCTCAGTCGCATTCAAGAGCATTCTTCGACCGTCAGCATCTTACATCACCAAACCTTCTCTCTCTTCTCAACCACGTACTAACCCCTTCCCCAGAGCGAACCAATGCCTCCGCCTAATGCTAGTCCCAGACAAACGCTCCTCAAGCGACCCACAACCCATCCCCGCAATCAACTTCTTCGATCAGCTCGAGATATATCCCGGTACATATCCCTCCTCTATCCTCTCCCTACCCTTACCGATACGATAATAGGATCAAAGATAACGCACTTCAAGAAGCTTCACGAGAAGACGGGGATAGCGTATGAGGAAATGGTGCGTCTCAAGTATTCTATCTTCTCTTCGCTGTATTCGGTGGACTGATGTGGTGGTGGTGTAGCTGTTCTTCGATGATGAGCATCGAAATGCTGAAGTTGAGAGATTGGGTACGTTCCCCGTCTAGCCTTCATTGTGCTACCGCTGACGTTAGATGAAGGCGTGACGTTTGTTCTTTGTCCTTCTGGTCTTACGAACAAGGTGTTCGAAGCGGGGCTGGATAAGTGGAGGAAGAGGTATCCGGAGATTGTGGTGGGCGAAGTTGATGGTGCTGGTGCTGATGCTGATGCTGATGATGCGTAGGGGGTGGCTGCTGCTGGTGCTGGCGTAATCCATGTAAGTATGAAGGCAATAGACGCGTTTCAGATTTGAAGTAAGATCTGTGCCTTATGAATATGGTTGCTCCTTTATTCTTGGGCCGAGTCTATAACAGAGGTCCTTGGATGTCATGATACCGTTCACTCTCCTGATACCTTTTGAACACTAAACAGGCTTCCCCGTCTTGCTCATTCAGTCTCGTCCCATACGATTCCGACGACTTCCAAGATACTCCTGTAGCAACTGAAGTCCCCGTTGAAGCTGCTTCGGCTTGAGGTAGCCCTCATGTCAGCTCGAATCGACAGATGCCCCTGCACCTGTCAATCGTAAGTACCTCTTGGGTTTCCTCTGCATGAATGCATATAACATCCGATGTAGTTTAAAGTACAATATTTCCACTCCGTATCTTCATCGGGTCGAGATGTCTTTGGTGTGGTTTTTACGCTCGTCTTTAGGTTGTGTTTCCCTCACACGCTGAAGAAGCAATACGTTGTTCGGGGGATTTAAATAATGGCCTATTTCAGCATTCGTCCATCTGAGTATCGACGAGCGTTCCAAAGTGCACTTCGTCGGATTCCGATAGTCATATTACTAGAAGTGATTGATAGTGGTGGCAAGCTACCGATGGTGTGTCTTGGGCCTCGACACACTGGTCAACTATATGAATAACATACCAACAGTATTGAATATTGAGATATTCCGCAAACCTTCATGAGAATAAAGAACGAAGTAGATATATTTGATTCCTACTTGATATAAAATGAGCACTGTCCAATATATTTATATTTTCTTCTCCGACTTAATCTATCTTTGAAATAGCACATAACATTATACCGCACTGATTCCTTGGCGAACACGTCTGACCTCCTTGATAGCGCATATGGCCAAGGAGGTTGTCAGCCCTTCGTTCTCCACTCGATGCGATGCAATTCCGTAGGTGTAGAAGCAACCCTTCCTCCAGGACCCATCAGATTGTTGCATATCGATCAGCACGGAGACGTCATAATCATCTACAAGATCGAACGGTGGGCAGCGACAAACACTCGCATTGCAAGAGAAATCGAGTCGCACGGAATCTTAAATCTCTCCGTGATTCATTTCTCAAAGACAGGTCCCATTCGCTTAAATAATGCTGGAGACGTGCGGAGAAGCCGAGAGAGGAAGTAAAAGAATATTTCTGGGGAGGGGTAGTTGTATGTTCCGTCAATGTAACCTCGATTGATAAGCATTTCTTCGATGAACGTTGTCGTTGACTCCACTTCGTCGCCTCGACCATGTGCACAGAAGAGAGTCAGGGCATTTATACAACAACACGGCTCTATTATGGTGAACGATAAGCTCGTAATAGTTATATGCCTTCCACTTGACTTACCAAGGCGAGGGCGGGAATGATCCCAATATACTAAAAGTATGCCATCCGCATTCGTATATTGACGCATTTCGTCCATGATGCGATGTTTTTCCTCCATGCTTAGATCAGTACGGATACTTGAAGAAACAGATATGGTGTCATTATCGTATCTATGTGTGAATAATAAGTATGTGTATGTCATATTGAGAAGAAAGGGAAATTGATTACGGGAAATCTTGCGTCGTGAAAGTTCGTTCTCCCTGAAAGAAATTCATCTTCATTCCTTCTCCGTATTCTGCATTCACTAAGGAGCTGCATTATAGGAGTTAAGATAATAACATCTAACACACGTCAGGAGTGTACCTATCTCCCAATAACTCCTGAATGACCATTTGGGTATAATTCTGGAATAAATCCTTGAGCTGAAGTGACGATAACACTACTGGCTTTGAATACCTCATACAAGACAACACCACTGTCTGTAACGGAATTTAAATTCTTAGAATTTCTCTTCAGGTAAGACATTCCTCTTTCGACCGGATCGTCGAAGATTCTCTTTAGTTTTTGAAGTGAGTCTGGACCTATCCATTGCATAGCATGCATCCCGCATGTGCGAGCAGTTGAGACGTTTTCTCGTTTGTCGTCAATAAAGAGTGTATGTTTTACATTGAGATTTTTAGAATTGATAACATAGTTGTAAAACGCCGGATTCGGTTTGCATTCGTGTGCAACGGCATTGAGAAGTGACATGTTAAAAATCTTCAGAATAAGAATCATCGCCGCTCACGATATGAAAACCTCGTCAAAAACTTCCGGTTGTTCTTTATTCATTTTCGACTTTAGGATGTCCCAGTCTAGAGCAGCTATATTAGACATCCCATAGATGGATATCCCACTACCTTTACGCCGTCTAAGCTTTTTAAGAAATGCCATCAAATCAGCGTCGACAAGAAGTGCATCGACGGTCAACGATAAGCCCGCCGAAATGTGTTCGATGGGAATCAAGAATCTTTCGGAGATTTTAGAATAGGCTTCTTCTTTCGATATGATACCTAACTGGTAGGTGTAGTATGGTCCAGAGTTGATGATGCGCTTCAATGTCTCGTGGTCGAGAGGTGAATCCGGTGGGGAAGTACTCGCGAAGACCACATATCCCAGTTCAAGAATGATAGAGCAAATAGTAGATCCAAGGTCAAGAGGCGTGGTGTTGTTTGTGAGGATCATGGTTGAAGATTAGACAGCCGACTGGAGTCGGACTGGAGATGGCTTTATACCCATACCGCCTTTCTATATATAGGGTAGTAATTAAGTTGGGATGATATGAAGTATGCAATATGACGTTCAAACCGCACATTTAACCAATTCCCTCGCCACTTCTCGGTAGCGCTACTTACTCCTCGGAGACATGTCTGGCAGCACCTTTTGGTATTCACACACGCGCTACTTTTGAATCTGACGGGAAGTTCACTATGCGACCCCCGACATGACTGCAACACTTCCATAGCTAGACTAAACTTGCGTACGCCACTTTCGTATGGAGGAAATCCATCTTCGAGCGCACTTAAATACTTAGACCTTGAGGGCTTCTGTGCCTTGGTCGCGAGAATATGTTCAGGTACAAGTACATTGGCATACAGTCAACTTCAGTTGTGATCGTGTAAACAGAATTTTCCTTCAGCTTCAAGATGGACAGTTCGAACTCAACTAATATATCAGTTAAACTCAATGATTTGCACATTAACACGTATCCTTGAGTTTGATATATAATATATTGACTGTCGCTTATGCTCACTGTGAGCTACAATGTACATAAGTGCATTCATCCATATTGTTCAGTTTAAATTTCGGTTTGGCATGTACATATATGAGTACTATATCTATAAAGAAATAAGACCGGCAAGCGGCATTTGGTAAGGGTCCCCCAGCTTTCTCACAGTTTCTCGCGTTCGTATGGCCTCCTAAGCTAGCCTCCGGTGCACGGGCTATCGAAACTCTTCACTGAACATTCAAGAGACTTTATAGCAGACTGAGATTGATCAAATGGGAAATGTTGGCAAAGATAAGAGCAAAATTTGACCATCATTTTTAAGGCTCATGCGCATGCACGGGCTATCGACACTTCACAAAAGTTCAGGAAAAATTTTCAGCAGACTGAGATTGATGAAATGAGAAATGCCGGCGGGAATAAGAGCAAAAATTGAATGTCATTTTCAAGGCCCATACGATACACGGGATATCAGCTGGTTATCTATTGAAATAAGAGTACAAAAAACCCGTTCGTGTACGGCTTGTACAGTCTCCACCCTTTACGTTCCCTCTACTTTTCGTGCTCCTCTCACTCTTCCTCTACCGGTTCATTGTGTTGCACACCAATGCTTAGCATTCCAGATCATAGTGCCGGTTGGTCAAGACTACGTGCAATAGGTGGGAGGTGGCTGATGAGAATATGGTATTTTACATGGTTAGGAAATGTGAGCGAATGATAATGAGAAGAGAATATGTGGCAAGGATGTGGCAAGGAATGGCAGACGTAAACTGAGGAGAAGATGGGAGGGAAAGTGGAAGGGGAGGAGAGGGACAACAAGGGGAGAACGAAGGAGGGAAGAAGATGATAAAAGAAATCAATGATGAATGCTAGATATACGTACAATGCTGAACCAGCTCATATACAGACCCTCCGTCGTCAAATCCCATACTGCCTGCAGACAATACCTCCCAGTTTATCCATACACTAGGTCTTCCTCAGGAAGATCGTTCATGCTTTGTTGAGCCGAAGGGCTGATTGGTCGGCGTCTCCCATTCAGATTTGATTTTAAAGCATGCATGCGAGTGGAAGCAGAGTACTGTTGGGAACGAGTTAGTGAGGTGAAGAGGAAGGAAGAATGGGAATGAAAAGGAGAATGGGGCAGGAATAGAGAATGGGGCAGGAATAGAGAAAGTGAGATGAAGAAAAACGAACGAAGAAAGAACATACCCTGTATCCACTCCTGTATCTCCATCTTCTGTATCTTCCCTTGTATCTTTAAATTGCGAGGGCAGAAGACCGTCGATATCGAGATCCATAATGGAACTAAAGCAGTGAGACAAGGAGAAAGGGAAGCAGGAAGGATGGAGAAGGGAGGCGGTGGAAATGAACCCGGATAAGGGGAAGGTGACGGGAATGAGTCAAGGAACAAGGGAACGTACGCACAAGTACCGACAGCACGCTGCCCCCCCTCCCTTTTACTTTCCTTTTTCCCCTTCTCTCATTCTTCCCCCTTCAAGTTCCCTCTCCCTCCTGTTATCCAAGAGTCGATAACGCTGTAGGGGTGGGGGTATAACGACGAGGGCAGTACGACCATCAACGATGCCTGCGTGTGTGTGCAAGATTGTGTGTCGGAGGTGGAGGTCATTGTATCATTGTATGGCAAAGACTAACCTTGGACCAGCCTCCGTCGGAAGATGAACGACAGGCGAATTCAAATCGTCAGTATGTCAGCCGCCAACACGTTACACCAGTCACAAAGCGTTACTCACATTGCATCGGCCAAGAGAGCATTCCTCGACCACTAGCCCAGACATCACCGGCACCTCACCTCTACTCTCCCGCTGCTCTCAACCATGTACTAACCCCCTCCCCAGAGCAAACCAATGCCTCCGCCTAATGCTCGTCCCAGAAAAACGCTCTTCACGCGACCCACAACCCATCCCCGCAATCAACTTCGATCAACTCGAGATACACCCCGGTACATATCCCTCCTTTATCCTCCTTCGTACCATGTACCGATATGATAATAGGATCAAAGATAACACACTTTAAGAAACTGCATGAGAAAACGGGGATTATGTACGAGGAAAGGGTGCGCTTTCTATCTTTGCGTTGTGATTGTGCACCTACGAAGAGAGGGGTAGTTGTTCTTTGATGATGAGCATCGGAACGCTGAAGTTGAAAGACTGGGTGCATCTCCCCCCTCCTCTCTACCCTTTCACCTACTGTGTACTGATATGCTCCGAAGGTGTGACGTTTGTTCTTTGTCCTTCCGGTCTTATGAATAAGGTGTTCGAAGCGGGACTGGATAAGTGGAGGAAGAGGTACCCGGAGATTGTGGTGGACGAAGGTGATGGTGCTGCTGATGGTGATGGTGCGTAGGGAGTGGCTGCTGGTGTGTAATGCATGTAAGTACGAATGCAATATATGTGGGTGAAGCAGGATCTATCTATGCTTGATGTTGTGCCGAGTGTATATGGGAGAGCATCAAATCCCGCCGCCTGATCTTGCTGGTACTATTCTGTCTCGCCCCCTACAAGTCTGATGACTTCTATAGTACCCCTCCTCCCAGCTCACAGCCGCACGTGAAGCTCAGACATCGCACTTCTACGACTTGCTCAATGAGATGCCTACATGATTCACTCCCCCCCCCACGCGAGGGGGCTAGTGGTTTTTAACGGTACTGCACGGTACACTGCACGGTACTGTGCGGTACATCAAAAATTGTACGGTACTATTTACGGTACGCACGGTACAATGTACGGTACATTTTTGGTTATGCACGGTACATTTCTCGTTATGCACGGTGCATCATTGGAGCAATATTATTCCGTGATAACCGGAGTATTGAATCAAAATTATTGTATGATATATTAACTGAGCACGAATATTCTGTAATTAATGGAGTACCATTTCAAAACTACTCTACACTGCTCTCCTATCTCCCCTTTGTCCGGCCCCCCGCCCGCCATTTCCTTCAACATTTTGCATTGTTCAAAATTTCCCACGCTTCTTCTCACCTTTGTCAATGTTTGCAATTGCTGTCATTGACATTCATCAATGCCATCAAACTCACTTTCCTCAAGGCCGCCGCACATATTGATGGGTGATGTGTTGATGGGCACCCTTCATCATCATCATGCTCAACAGTGAGCAAGTAATTTCGCATTATTTAGCTCAGTATTTAATATTTTCTCTTGAATCTTTTTGTAATATATGTAATATATTTTAATTTATACATTATAGTGTACCTTAGGTATTATAGAAAGGGTAATCATATGAAAATGCGAAATAATTCAAATTTTCACTGTGAAATAATTAATAATTTTTTACAGTGAATCCTACAATTATAATTTATGAAGCATATGTACTGTTGATTTGTTAAAAATTTAAGGGAAAGTCCAATGAATGCACAATATGTGCATGGGAAAGTGAAAGCGGAGGGTGGGGAACAATGAATTGATGGAATGATGAAGCATGGGAAGCTATAAGCAGCAGTGGGCAACACTAAAATATGTGGGAAATGTTGAGGGTGAGTATTTAACAAAGGAAATACTGTGGGAATTATTGAGCAGAGGAGCGGGCAGCAGTGAGTAGGGACTGAATACGATTAGCGGAAGCGTGGGAAACGATGGGCAGGAAGGTTGTCATGCAGAAAATTGATAAGCGGAGGCGTGGGAAACGATGGGCGGAGAGGCTAACATCAATTAAGCAACATAATTGTTAAGCCGATGCGTGGGAAACGATGGGCGGGAAGGTCGGCATTGATGAGCAGCATACTTAATTGATAGGCGGGGGTCGTGAGAAAAATTGAGCGGGAGGGTGGGTGAGAGTGAAGTACATACACAAGAAGTACAATTAATTTATTGATATAAATTGAGTGAGTTCTTAAAAGGTACATTTATGATGTTGGTCAGGTACCACCAATACATGTACGGTGGTATCGTGATAGACAATACACTAATGCTGCACGGTACATTAAAATTGTTGTATGGTACATTTACAACACCGCACGGTACATGCACGGTACTTTACGGTACTAATTTACGGTATTTTGTTGATGAACGGTACTGTACGGTACAGATTTTTGTGCACGGTATCTGCACGGTATGTGATTTTTGATGTGTACGGTACCTGCACGGTACATTGTGGCAGTGCGCGGTACTTTCACGGTATGCACGGTACTTATGCACGGTACCACATTAAATAAATATATGTCATTACAATATATGAAACTTACAATTTTCTCCAAGTAAATCTTAATTCAAATTTTTGCGTTTGAAGTGATGAGAAATATTATGATTATTAGTATCATATGTGGTAAGCTCAATTGTACAGCAGCAATACCTAATTATACTATGAGCACACTACTATACATAAATTCATTGGGCATATGAGAGAGAAGAATCTTGATAACCCATATATTATACCCTCATTAACCAGTGTTATAGCATAATAAATAAGTATTTAATTGATTTTACATAGCTTATTTAAGTTACAATTTATACCGTAAATTAGTATCTATTTTGCAGTATGTACGGTATGCACGGTACATTTACGGTACTAATCAGTACTGCACGGTACATGCACGGTACATCGAGTACCGTTCAGTACCGTGCGTACCGTTAAAAACTGTCGGCCCCCACGCGAGGGACCTGAGTATTTATTTCATGTTCCAGGCTCATTTATGTCCTGAACGTGAAACCCTCCGTAACAAATTTTGTATGATGCTAGACACATGACTTCTTCAACCCCAAGCTGTATTTCGTCGGTGGAGCTTTCAAGGTATGATCTCGCCGGACTTTTCGCTTGTACGTTGGTAAACATCGAATATGCTTGGTGTTCTTTTCTTAGACTTGCTTCTTACTCCCACGTCTTAACTTAAAGGCCGCCTTTTGACCTCCTCCCGAGTCTGTCGCGGCCTCCATGGTAGCCAGCCCCGTACTACGCTCCTTGCGCGGCGGTCGTAAACGCGATTCTTAAGGCTCTTCCCCACCAAAATTCCTTGAAATGTTGATGTAGACCTCTCACGCTGACACTAACTCGTTGCTAATGAGATCCGAGTGTAGCTGCCAATGGAACGCCTGTGGACATGTAAGTTACTCTCTTACACTGATTGTTTACAACGAATCTCACTCTCGATCATAGCACCACTTGTAATGACTCAACCACGCAAAGATGGTCTATTAACCAAGGAAGCACAAAGGTTCAATGGTATGGAACCAACTTTTGCTTGGACGCTGGATCAAGTGAGTTGTAATATCTGCACTCTCGCAGTACAGTCCCTAATATGGTTCTACAGCTCCAGGAAATGGCGTCCTCATGAAGATTTGGCAATGCTTCGATAATCTCCCTGCTCAGCAATGGTTCTACACCGGCGATAACCGCATTGCGCTGGAAAATCAAGGTAATGTCAATGTCATGGGTGACAGTTTTGTGTTGTATTGAAACAATTTGTCTTAGGACTATGCCTCGACTTGCCCAACGGAAACTTAACTTCCGGTGTGCAAGTTCAAACCTGGCAGTGCACTAACTTCAACCAAAACCAGATCTGGACGCTCTAAGCTGTTAGCTTGTGCTCACCGATTATTGTTATTACTTCTTATCGTTATATCGGACTCGTGTTTGAAGACTGTCGTATATACCAGAACTAATCACAACTGTCGTTACTCTCAAACTCGTAGTCTGTCTCAGAAACTGACGCGATGAATATGCTTCAAGATATGGAATGTTCTGCTTGGGCATTATTCGAGTATGAATGATCAGCCAAGTTCATTTGTCTCTCTTTCTTCCATCTCTTCCCAACCCCGTTCATAGATGTGATTATTCTGGGTCCTAGAATTCGGTAAAAAGGTAAACTCATGGCCGAAAGGCGGGCACTTATGAAACCTATATAATATCAAGCCCAGCATGTGCAGCAGCTTGTCCGACGGGCCCAGTTGCAACCTTTCTTGCCTTTCTACCTGCACTTTTTACTTTACTGCCGATTGTATGCCAGGACCTATCCTCTAGTGCATCTGCAAAATCTCAAGCATAGAAACTGCCCTCTAGTAGTGAATAACAAAGCTTACACGTAACTCGGCGTGTGTACGACTTCGGAGACAGCTTGTGCTAAACCGGCTTCTGATGCACCAGGGTATTTTTTCGCTGCATCCTCGTATATTTTATGCAAGTTCAATCTTCGTTCTAATATTCTCCGTTCTTCCAGCCTAGTGTGACTGATAGAAAGTAAGTTGACATACTAAACCCTGCTACAATATGTTACTCGCGCGACCAAGTGCTCTCCTTCGGCAGCTATGTTCGTCGGTAATGCGGATGACATCATAGGGAGCACAATCATCCCAGAGGTGACAATGGTAACAAGTGAGAACATGATGTATGTAGTGTATGGAAAATATGTCAGGTGTTATGTGTTGGAAGTGAGACCAGCTGAAGAAGTAATACATTATCCAGGGGAATGACCTATTTCCGTGCTCGCTTTGAGTGCCGGGCATTCCACAGTGGCTGTCGATGGCTCCAGAGAAAGTCACAATACTAGAGATCATTGATAACTTGTTGATGGCGGTGGTCAAGCTACCGATGGGCTGTCTTGGTACAGTTTTTTATATTCTGCTCCAAGTCTTCTCAATCTTATTCAGCAGCATTTAATATTGAGGTGTTACATGACAGAACATATCAGAAGAGATACACCACAACTAATTAGATATATTTGATTTCGTACTTGATACCTCATTTATTCCTTGGTGAATGCATCTGACATCCTTGATAGCACATAAGGCCAACGAGGTTGTCAGCCCTATGTTCTCCACTCAATGCGATGCAAGTCCATAGGTGTAGAAACAACCCTTCTGCCAGGACCCATCAGATTGTTGCATATTGATCAGCACAGAGACATTGTAATCGTCTACGAGATCAAATAGCCGGGCAGCAACAAACACTCGCATTGCAAGAGAAATAGAGTCACATGGGATTTTGAATCTCTCTGTGATGTGCTTCTCGAAAATTGGTCCCAGTTGTTTGAAGACTGTGTCCATAACAGAGTTCAGATTCCCTGCATTATTTCTCAAGAAAGTCATTGCACTATCAACGGGGTTGTTAAAAATTCTCTTCAGCTTTTGGAGCGACTCAGGGCCGCTCCACAGCATAGCATGCATCCCGCATGTATGAGCAGTAGATACATTCTCCCTCTTGTCATCAAGAAAGAGGGTACATTGTACGTCAAGTTTGCTGGCATTGATCACATGGTGGTAGAAGCCAGGATTCGGTTTGCATTTGTGAGCATCAGCACTGATAAATTGTAAGCTTTAAAAATGAGTAAGATATAGACCAGTAATGCTCACGATATGAATACTTCATCAAAAACCTCCAGATCATCTTTCTTCATTTTTGACTTCAGGGTTTCCCAGTCGGCAGCAGCTATGTTAGACATTCCATAGACAGTTATCCTACTACCTTCGCGATGTTGAAGCTCTTTGAGAAACGCTATCATATCTGCATCAACTTGTAGTGTATCAGCAGCCATAGTTAAGCCTGCTGAAATATTTTCTATGGGGATCGAAAGTTTCTTGGAGAGGTTTGCATAGGCTTCCTCCTTCGATATCTTTCCTGACTGGTAGGTGTAGTAAATTCCAGAGTTAATAATTTGTTTCAGCATCTTGCGGTTGATAGGGGAGGTGGGTGGGGAAGTGTATGTGCAAACTACATCACCCAGGTCAAGAACGATAGAGCAGATGGTTGATCCAAGGTCGAGAGGAGTCGTAAGGTTGGCGAGGATCATGATTACTAAGGTTACAAAAGTAAGATCAGGTAATTTATACCCTTGAAGTGTGGAAGACGATACCGGGTTGCTAGTATTGATTCGACAAAGAATGTGCGAGTTGGGAAGATGTCTGTCTATCCCTCCAGGATCCTAGTGGGATCGCAAGAGAAAGTAGAAGTGGGGGGAAGCAAACTCTTATTAAAAGAAAGAGGGTACACATACTTAAGTAGAATTACATACGGCCTACGTGTGAATATAAAAATGAAATGAAATGATGTTTTACTATGCAAGCGAGCTGCCTGCTCTAAAGAAGATATTATCCGGATTGATATATGGTGGGGGATGTTTTGTCCATTGAGGTATGTGGTCCATAATGCCCACTATGGCGGAGAAAAACAAGAATACGCGCACCGTTTGTGGACTCCTATGCAGGAGTTGGATCATATGCTTGGTGCTTCAGTTCCTATTTTGTTTTAAGTGAAAATGGCGCGCAAAGTTAGCTGTTGAGTAGCTTGCATCGTGCCGGCCATCTATTCATGTTTGGATCCTCATTGCTTTACCCCTGTTATTCAAATATACTCAACTGGTGGGCCCCTCGTTCCAAGTTTAGTACCCAAATGTCAGGGTATTGATATGTTTTTATTTTGAATTCCGACAATGAATGCCTTGCATCATTCGACCAGGGTTATCGTGGGCACCGAGACCAATTGTATATGTTCCCTTGGTACCCGAGGCTTCTTTTATCCCTTAAAGAAGCGATGTGCTACCGGCAAATATCAGATGTCATCTAATGTCATCCAGAAGCAAGTATGTACTATGCAGTGTCATCGGTACTTACCATCAACGTCTGGCATTCTTTTGTAATGCCGTCGACTCTCGAGCAACCTAGGAAAAGTTTAAGAAAGGTTATCCGAGGAGCTTCTGTGCCATTCCTATTATCATTCCTTAGAATCAGTCCAAAATTCCTTTTGAAGATTCCTGGATATCCCCGCTCATTTATGCGGGAATAGAAACCTTTTACCGACGAAATCATATACTTCTTGAATCTTCACAGACTTTGTAGGCGCATAGTATTGAATGGGAGGCGCCTACGCTTGTGATGACAACTTTTGGAACATTTTTGAAGGAGACAACAATTCGGCGATTAAAGTTGTCAGAAGTTGGCACATAAACTTGAACCCGCGCACGTTCATTTAATTTTCAAAATACTGCGCCGTCCACGTAGGTCCACCTTTTGCAACCATGCATACTGTAACTTACAATCAGTTGATCAGGTAAGTATTTGGGCGTCTAATACGTATCTATTGATCCGAACTCGGAAATCGCCGAATGTCTTGACTTTCGGCAGAACCCTTGTGCTCGAGTCCGTGCTGTCCTGGATAATCGCGATTTAGTGATTTTTATATCTTAACAACTTCTCAATTTATATCCGTATGGAGTACAGGCATATAGGAGAGATCTCAGGGGTCCTAATTTAAGATTGGAATGTACAAACCCCCTCTAGTTTGATTACAATCCGTGTTTCCTTGGATCTTGCTCAATTCATTCAGCAGCTACCATCAAGCCACTGTTATCATAAAAACACAGAGAAGTCAGTTAAAAATAGTACTGTAGCTTCAAGTTGTACTCAAGACAGCTTCACTATGCTACCCTCTTCTCCTTACTATCGTGTCCGGTTATTGCGCTGCGTAGCGCGCCTCAGTGTTCCTTCTACGTAATTTCTGCTTTATGCATTTGGCATATACAAGTAGGTCTCATTTAATAGTAAATTCTGTCGAATTATACTGAGATTAATGAGTGAAGTCGAGTAAGCACATATCATTTAAAGGTGAACTTCGGAAGCTGTATATAAGTACATGAGACACAACATTTCTTCTCAAAGCTATGGGCTCGTCTTTGAGAAGCAGTTATAATCTTGCATTAAGTCCTCGTCGAACACATCTAACCTCCTTGATAGCACGTATAGCCAATGCAGTTGTCAGACCGACGTTCTCAATCCTGTGCAAAGCAATTCCGTAGGTGTAAAAACAACCCTTACGCCAGGACCCATCAGATTGCTGCATGTCGACGAGTACGGAGACATCGTGATCATCAACGAGATCGAATAGCCGGGCAGCGACAAATACTCGCATTGCAAGAGAAATTGAGTCACATGGGATTTTGAATCTCTCTGCTAAGCGTTGCTTGAAATCTGGACCCAGTCGTTTGAACACTGCTGGAGACGCAAGGAGAAGTCGGGAGAGGAAGTAAAAGAATATTTCTGGTGATGGGTAATAGTATGTTCCGTCAATGTAGCCTCGATTAATTAACATTTCTTCGATGAATGCTGTTGTTGGCTCCACTTCATTGCCGCGACCATGTGTATAGAATAGTGTAAGGGCATTAATACTACCGCATGGTTCTAATCATGGTGAATAATCAGCTCGAAATGTAGGAATGATTGTAAAATTTTCAATGGGCTCACCAAGGCGAGGGCGGGAATGATCCCAGTACATTAACATTATACCATCCTCATTTGTATACCGAAGCATCTGGTCCATAATGTTTTGTATGTCCTCCTTGCTAAGATCGGTTCGGAGACTAGGAGAAACGGACATGGTGTCGTTGTCGAGTCTTTTAAGGAGTGGGATAAGTATACAAATGCTAATGCTGAGGGGTAACAAATGTCATATACTTACGGGTAATCTGGGGTTGTTAACATTCCGTTTCCCTGGAAGAAGTTCGTCTTCCATCCTTCGCCATATTTTATATTCACCAGGGAGCTTCCGTATAGATGTCAACTTAGTGATAAATAGCACTCATTTCGAGCATACCTGTCTTCCAATAGCTCCTGAATGAGCATTTGTGTAAAATTCTGAAACGAATACGTGATCTGGAAGGATGTTAATCACTCCACGGACTCGACATACCTCGTACAAGATTACACCGCTATCCGTTACAGAATTTAAATTCCCTGCATTCCTCTTCAAGAAAGCCATTCCGCTTTCGACGGGATCATTCAAAATTCTCTTCAGCTTTAGGAGCGACTCCTCTGAACCGCTCCACAACATAGCATGCATCCTGCATGTTCGAGCAGTAAATATATTTTCTCTCCTGTCGTCAATAAAGAGGGTACGCTGTACGTCGAGCTTGCCGGCGTTGATAACGTAGTTGTAAAAACCCGGGTTCGGTTTGCGTTCGTGTGCAACAGCACTGAGAAATGCAAGGTTGAGGGAAATTTAGAATTATTATTATTATTGCTTACGATATAAAGACTTCGTCAAACACTTCCAGGTCTTCTTTCTTCATTTTTGACTTTAGGATTTCCCAGTCTGGAGCAGCTATGTTAGACATCCCATAGATGGATACCCTACTACCTTCACGCCGTCTAAGTTCTTTAAGAAATGCTATCAAATCAGCATTGACCTGAATTGTATCGGCGGCCAAAGATAAGCCAGTAGAAATGTGTTCAATGGGAATCGAAAATTTCTCGGAGATATTAGAATAGGCTTCTTCCTTTGATATCTTCCCCGACTCGTAGATGTAGTATGGGCCAGAGTTGACGATGCGTTTCAATGTCCCGTGGTCGAGAGGGGAATTTGGTGGGGATGTATATGTGAAGACCACATTTCCCAGATCAAGAACGATAGAACAAATAGTAGATCCAAGGTCAAGAGGCGTGGTGTTGTTTGTGAGGATCATGATTGAACTATGAGTATTAAACAAGTGACTGTAGATGACTTTATACCTACCTATACTGCCTTTCTAGATGTAGGGTGGGCCTGCAGATTTTGACGTTACCTGACGTTGCCCGGTGACGTTGCCTGACGTGCTTATCTATTTTTGACGTTGCCGCGTATGTTAGGGCAACATCAAAATCTAGTAGCCCATATAGGGTTATTCAAGTGGGGATAATATGGAGCAAACATTCTAACTTATCTAAGTTATACCACCAAATTCGTGTTCCCTATTTTCGTACCTTGTTGCATTATTATCGTTCTTGCTGTCGTTTAAAAAGTTCTTACCACAACCACTACTTATATAAGCAAACGAAGTGGTGTACATATGCCCGGAGAAAGCAAGTTTTTATTACTTCCTACCATGCTTGTGCTCTGAAAATAGTCTAGGTATCCAACCACTAGTATCTTCATCCACAAAGTGGGGTCGACCTCGTAGAGCCTAGTTCCTATAAATATCTGTTCGATTTCCCCTTCCTCGTACATTGGTCAGACTCCGAGGTCTCCGTCTTCCACTAACGCCCTCCGCCCTCAGACAGGACAGAATTGGATCACGGTCCATATGATACAGATTGTTGCACATTCTGAATATTGCTCTGGACCCGATGCCCAAATAGCCTTTTTAGAAGTGTAAACATCGAGGTGTACCTTATGTATCGTGATCTAATTCACTATTGTCTGAGGTTTAAGTATCTTTGTTCTGTCTTTGTAGATTACGTTCGAGCTAAAGTGATCAGGTGTTCCTATATTCTTAGACTTAGTATACTTTGCATGACTTTGTACAACGGACGGCCAACCCGAGATGTTTCAAAGCTATGATTTATCTTATATATAGTCTTATAAGAGTAATTCAAGTCAATAGTTTGTTTCTAGATCTGGGGACAACTTTCTCGACGAGACTAGACCATGCTTATACTAAATTCATTAGATCACCCATGAAATCCCTAAGATATCGGAATTTCTGATCTGAATCTTAATATCAGATCATATAGTATTTTTATTGTTTTATGTGAATAAAATTCAGCGAGGGGGAAGCATAATAAAGAAAGCGCAGAAGGAACCTATATTGTATTTATACACAATATATCGTCCGGGTAGAAACAGGGGAGGAAAGGTTTGCCACATAGAAAACCTGGAATACACGCATCTTTCTGGGGCTCCTAGTTTATGAACGAGGAGGATTCACTGCTTTTTCCTTTAAGTTCTATTTTGCTTGTGATAAAAGTATCTCTTCGATGATCCAGACGCTTGGATCACTAGCTGGTTGGTCCTTTATCATTGCACGAGTCCAACATTAACGCTACCGTCCAAACGTTCCCTGTCATCATAAGCGACGTAGTTCCATTTTTTTGTTAAGATCAAGTTGCGATGCCTCCTGGTTGCCTTCTAGACCTCCTAGGAAGTTGCTCCTGGTGGTACGCTATTACTTATGTTTCAAAAGAGGAAAACAACCCAAATACCAACCAAATACTTAGCAACATTACATTTCCACGCGGATTACTAATCGCTGTCGGAGCTGGAAAAATCTATGCATTGGCCCGCTTGTTCGTCTCATTTGTTGACGCGTTTCAACTTCTAGCTGCTGCCACCATCTCGTCTCATATACCCATTCCCACTTATACTAAATTAACTTCAACGAAAATATACCAACAATGAAGGCAGCAACGAGCAGCCCACCAACTTCTGTCTCTCCTGGACCTCTCTTCGATACCCCCGGGACGACGACGCGCGCCACGAGTACCGCCGCGAGTAGTCCCCCTTGTACTATAGTTGGCGAGGAAGAGATGGATGTTGTAAGTTCTTACATTGGACTACAAGCAATTTCGTCAAGATTTGACGCGTTTTTCAATAGGAAAAGGAAGAAGAGGATCTGGAAGAAGTCGTGAAGCAGGAGCCCGAGGAGACGTTGGAAGATTCTGTGCGTTCTCTGGCGTCCTTTTTCTCTCTATATGATATCATAACTGACAACTTTTCATTGCTATAGGAGGCATCCAGCCGTCTTTCGCGTCTCCAATTCGTACTGCAAAAAAGCGCTGCCTATTCCAGTTTCTTGAAGGAGCGTATGGATGCAGACAAACAGCGTATTGCAGAGGAGCAGAGGAAGAAGAGAGAGGAGAAAAGTAAACCTAGTAGGTCTTAGCTTGCTTTGAAGGCTTCACGCCACGTCTGCATAGCGCTATGTGCAGTCGTGGTGCGCCACAAACTCTCCTTCAACCTCTTAAACATCATGCTAAATATTTCTTATAGCACCTGCCAAACGAGGCCGCGGTCGCCCTTCAAAACGTGCCTTAGTTGTCTCAGACGACGAACTAGACACTATTACTACGAAACGCAAACGCGCTATGGATGGCACTGCTGTTCCCTCTGCCACAGCAAATGCACCGGAAACAGCTGAGACCGAAGAGGCGCCCATGTTCGACCAGCCTGAGCTTATAACTGGTGCGAAGCTGAAACCTTACCAGCTTGAAGGCCTGCAGTGGATGGTTAGTTTGGATCAGAATGGAATAAGCGGAATTCTGGGTTAGTGCTTCATTTTCCCCGTTGCTATGACCCTCTTCGCTTCGCTACAATTTTGACCGTATGGCCCTTGCTTGTCCTTCTTACCCCTTTTGTTTCTTTCTTTGACGCTAACCAACCTCCTATTAACAGCGGACGAGATGGGTCTTGGCAAAACACTGCAAACCATCGCATTTAGTGCTTACTTGAGGGAACAAGGGCGTTCTAAGCCGTTCCTTGTCGTATGTCCGCTGAGCGTGCTTCACAACTGGGGGGACGAGTATCAGAAGTTTGCGCCCAAAGTTAGTTCTTTTTGCCCCTCCGAACGAACGATTGACTAACGCTTGCTGGTAGATACCTGTATGTTTATACCACGGTACCCCGGAGGAACGTGCGGAGATGAGGAGAACCGTGATGGCGCTTCCTGCGCCGAAGTCGAAGCCTAAGCCTGCACCAAAGCCGAAAGCTAAACCAAAGGCTAAGAGAGGGCGAGGAAGGCCTAGGAGAGTTTCTACCCGAAAAACTAGGAAAGCCAAGCCTGAAGTTATTGAGATCTTTTCTGATTCTGAGGAAGAAGAGGAGAAAGTCGAGGTTGAGGAAGAGGAGAAGGTCGAGGACGAAGAAGAGAAAGTGGAAGATGATGACGACGACGACGAAGAAAATCCCTATGCTGATTTTCCTATTGTTGTCACTACCTATGAGATGATCATCAAGGACCGGATTCCCCTTAGCAGGTATCCTTGGGGCTATATCGTGGTGGACGAGGGGCACAGACTGAAGAATTTGGATTGTAAACTTATGCAGGAGATCAAGAAGTATCCTAGCGCCGGTAGGATGATATTGACTGGTACTCCATTGCATGTAAGCCTCGGGTTTTTCTGGTTTCTCGACTTCCCTGACGAGGCTGGCTCTGTAGAACAATCTCGCCGAGCTCTGGTCACTACTGAATTTCATTCTCCCTGATATATTCGACGACCTCGATCAATTCCAAGAATGGTACATCCACACCTTCTCGCTCGCTGTCTCTTTCCAATTACTGAACTTTCCCTCCTTCAGGTTTAACCTTCCTGCGCTTCAGTCGACTCTCCCAACTTCGCAGTCAAGTCAGATCATTTCCTCCTTCATGCTATTCTCAAACCCTTCCTCCTGCGCCGATTGAAAACTGACGTGGAGACGAGCCTACCGCCTAAGAAGGAGTACGTCTTGTACGCTCCGCTGAGTATGAGGCAGCGTGATGCGTACCAGATGGTCCTTGGAGGGAGCATCAAGGAGTGGTTGATCAAAGGCGGGACTGGTTCCGAAGCTACCGACGCCAAGGTCGAAGTGAAGGCTGAGGAAGACGCGGAAGATACGGATAGAGAGGGGGAGAGGAAGAAGAATGAGAACCAGAAGTTACGAAAAAGAACCAGTCGTGTCAGTTATGCTGTTGACGGGTGCGATTCTAAGTATTTCCAGATGCTGGAGCGGGGTGATCTGGATGATAGGGGACGGGTGAAGGTCAAAGTGAGCGATGAGGAGAAACGTCTGGAGGAAGAGAAGATTGGGAGGGAATTTGCGTTTCGGCAGAAAGGTTGGTGTTGCCTTTTTTGGCACTAAAGACGATCTCTGAACCGTCCTTTTTACAGTCAAGAAGGTCAACAACATGCACCTGCAGAACGTCGTCATGCAGCTTAGGAAAGTGTGTTCGCACCCGTTCCTGTTCGACTGGCCTATCGATCCGAAGACCATGGAGCCTGTCCTTGGAGAGGAATTGATTAATGCCAGCGGAAAGATGATGGTTCTCGACCGCCTGTTGAGGGAGCTGTTTAAAAGGGGGCATAAAGTCCTATTGTTCAGCCAGTTCACGACGATGTTGGATATCATTGAGGTTAGCCCTATTCTTTGCTTCAGCAGCGGTTCTCGTGCTAACGTGAGTAGGATTGGGCCGTAGACTATATGGGGTGGCCGATATGCCGCATTGATGGTTCCACTGGGCCTATGGCACGCAGGGAGCAGATGAACCAGTTCCAACAAGGGGCAATGCTCCTGGCGCACCGTGTCTGTTCTTGCTCAGCACTCGCGCTGGCGGGTTGGGCATCAACCTTACTGCCGCCGACACGGTTATATTCTACGACCAAGATTGGGTGAGTCAGCTCTCCCTATCGTTAGCAGAAATGCTAATGCATGTATCACCTTTTCAGAACCCGCAGATGGATGCCCAGGCCCAGGATAGGGCACATCGTATTGGACAGACGAGGCCTGTGTTGATATTCAGGCTCGTTAGTGCGCATACGGTGGAGACGAAGATCATGCAGCGCGCAACAGAGAAGAGGAAGCTGGAAGCGCTGGTTATTGCAAAGGGTTCGTAAATCCACATCTCAATTCCTTCTTTGACTTACGCTTTCGCAGGCAAGTTCAAAATGCCCGCAGCAGCGAGCTCTAACAAGCGCGAAACCATGGCCGAGATGGCTGCTTCTCTTCTTCGTCTCGAGGGGAGAAGATTGAGGTCGTGCCCGATACGAAAGAGGGCAAAGCCAGTGTGCTAAGCGACGAACACTTGGACATGCTCCTTGATAGGAGTGACAGCGTGTTTTCTGAACGACAGAAGGGCTGGACCTCGAGTGGGTCTAGAGAGGGCAAGGTGGCGCCGGCAGCGGAGGTTGAAGAGCACGTCGGGAAGAAGGCTGCTTTTGCTGTCTATGAGGCACCTGTGGAAGAGGGGAATGATGCTCTTGCCAAGATAATGGGCGAGGAAGCTGAATTGGATGGATAAGGAAGCGGAATCTTATGTATACCTGCTTTTTAGTTTTAGTTTTGGTATTGATTTACTGCTTTCTTGTTATATGCTAATTGTAATATTAATGTACATACTAGTTCTGTAATACCAATAAACGTTATGGTATGGCGATGAGATGACAAGTAGGAATTTGGAAGGGGTTCAATTGTGAGCTTGCCAACTGCGATGCAGGATACGATGTGGCTACCGTTGTTGGAAGTATTATGTACGAAGGAGATTGATGGAACTTGGCTACGCATATTGTACGTCCTTTTATTCGTATGATAGTTGCCGTAGTATGAAACGTTGAGTTCTTTAACTTAAAGATAACATAGGATAACATACCTCCGGCCGTATCTCAGCACGGTAAGCAAGTTTTTGCGTCCGAGTCCGCCGGTGTATACACTCACATGTATTCGAAAAGCCTCGGACTCACGGGATTTCACATTAGTTTGATAAAGGTTTGATCGTGAAGTTCATGTAGTACTGGATGACTCAGATGTTCCTAAAAACGTGGGGCTATTACTGGAATAATAAAGTGCCGTTATAAGCCTAGCACATAACCTGTAAGTATCAGCTCTCGAGAGAGTGCAAAGCGGAGAATAATTCGTTCGTGTATCGACTTATATTTCGTTCATATCGGCCTCTAAAATTAGCTCTCCCTCTCATCTCTGGGGAAACTGAAACTTGGCAGCTACGTAAGTGAAATGTAAGGAAGTGCAACGCACAACGCTCAGCTGATGCTCAGTGTGAGAAGAAGGTACATCAAATATAAAAATAATATGCACGTATCCTTTCTAAATGGTTTCAGCTGCCACGGTCACTCTTTTAAAGCCCTAGTTTTCATTCTCGAACCCACAAAACAATGCTTTCCAACGCCGCTAATATTGGGAAATCCCAACTCATCCAACTCACTAATCTCATTAATTCAGCAGTTCGCGATGTTTTGTCTGAATATGATGCCGTGGGCGCACCCGTCCCACTAATGCAATCCACTGAAGCAGGACCATTTGATTTGCCAGACTCTATGACACCCAAGTTAGCTAAAGCAATAAGAACTATTGAAGCAGCATGTACACAGTTAAGCTTTGCTGTCGCCAGCCCAAGCCAAGTAATAAACAATGTAAATATATTTTATTTTCGCAAAGAGCCCCGTGAACTGACGTATAATTAATTCATAGAAAACCAGTGGGGTAAGATAACCAAATGACTCTATACCCTTGTCATTTCCGATTCTAGAGTACCTTTTATCTAGTTTCATGAGCCCGCTTGTCTTCTTGTGGTCACAGAAGCAAAAGTTGCGGACATCTTGATAGACAAACCGGATGGTGTTCACATTAATGAAATAGCGAAGAAGACTGAACTGCCGCCTGGAAAGTTAGGTCGAATTATGAGGCTCCTTGCGACGAAACATTGTTTCCAAGGTGTGTACATTTTACCATTTATAAGACAGTTGTTGCTTATTCATGAATGATAGTCAGCCCTGATGTTTTTACTAATAATCGCTTAAGTCTTCAATCGCGTTCTTCGAGCCCCGTCGCAAGTCTCGTGGGACATATGTATGTTATTCATCGCCAAAGAATCATACATCAGGACAGATGAATGAATGAAATCTGCGTCGTATTTGAATGACGCCCTTGTCTCAAAAGGATTCTCTTCCTTACCAAAGGATTCTTAATTCCAGAAGGCTGATGGTTATGATTTTTTTGAGTTCTACACCACTGTGCGTATCTACCACTATGTTAGCATTGAAACAATTAACATTGCATCTGTAGCCAAAAGGCAAGCCTGTTGCTGATGTAGGTGATCAGTATACCTTCCACTCCTTTGCTGATTTAAGCAAATAGCGCTTTTCGCAAGCCATGGTTGGATGGGGAGAAGTTACAGGAAAATCAATGCTTCCAAAAGGTGTGATACAATTAAATTCTTTTAAACCAACCATACTTAGTGCCGCACACTTTATAATATAGTGTATGATTGGGGTAAAGTCCCAGATGGTTCAATCATCTGTGTCGGTGGTGGAAGTGGTCATGTTATTCTAGACGTTGTTAAAGCATTTCCTTCTTTCAAGGTTGTTCTACAGGATTTACCCGAAGTTATTCAACAAGGAAAAGAGGTAAGGTTTTAGTCGCTTGACTCGTACAATCCTGTATGTTATGTTCTCATTACCGAGTGCAGTATTGGGCTAGGCAATATCCGAAAGCAATAGAATCATGCAGAATACAATTTGTACCAATGGACTTTTTAAGGAAGCACCAGTTAAAGGGTGTAATTTCTACCATGTAAGTTTACTTATATATTCTTCTAAGTATAACGTCGAATTTATTGCAAAACACTAAGATGAGACATGTCTTGTATGTGCTATCTTCTGCTGCATGTTTATTTTCAAAAGGTGCTGATGTCATAATGTAGACATAATTGGCCAGATTCCGAATGTGTAAAGATTTTGAAAAATGTACGAAAGGCTATGGACGAGAACAGCAGATTATTAATTCGTAGGTGTTATAGTTTATCTTTACATGGATTCTACAAAATCAGTAATCACACATGAGTTTGTACTGCAGCATGCTGCAAGAGATTCCACCAATAACTTAGCCATTGACCAAGTATAAACATCTAATATCTATTAGAAGAATGAATACTAATCACTGCCATTTTCCAGGCTCGTGAACCACTTCTCGCGAAATATGGAGTAGGAAGGGCTAAACATTATCAGCTAGACATAAGTATGTTGTCATTCATGAATAGTAAGGAGCGTACTTTACAGGAGTTCCTGGACCTCACGTAAGTTGCTTGCTGTAATTTTCGGACTATAGCTAATTATATCCACAGGAACCAAACTGGGTTGAAGTTTGAGAAGTTATGGGATTCAAGCGAAGCAGGTTTACTTGAGTTTACTTCAGTTTAATTGATTATATTGGGATTATATACATGTACATATGAATAAAATTATAATAATAAACCAAATACCACAGTTTCTTCATTTAACCAAGTGCACTTTGCAGCAGCTTGTGCCTCTCGTTTGTATTTGGAAGATAGAAATTTCAAAGAAATTTGGAAACTAATCGGAAACTGCCAGAAACGCGCCAATGCATCCTATTTGCACATGTTTAAGTCAAATGGCAATATCGGGATTCGGTGCCGGTTCCGAGTTGGTTCTGAGAATCCATATCGTTGTCGTTGGGAAGTCGTTCATTTGAAAGTTGAAGCTGTTTATATGCACAGGCGAGGATTTAATCAATTTAACGATGGGAATATTAGTCTGAAAGGATTTATACGTGACATGACAAATAGTGCATGATTTCGTTTACATACTTAAGCATATACTTAGTACGTTAAACCGTACTGCTCAGCTATCTCACGCGCATGGTGGGGTATATAATGGAGTGAGAAACATGGCGAATTCAGATGAGAGCACGAGATGGACCCACGCAAGCCACCTTCTGTTTAAGGACTAGTAACTTTGACCAAATTTCACAAAAGTTTGAGCTGAGTTTAGAGCTTGACTGGGTTGCAGCCTTGCGGGTCCAGTCTAATGTTCAAATCTCCCACTGCTTCAAATGGCATGTGCATTTATGTGCCTGGAATAGTGTTGCTGCTGAGCCACTAAGCGGAGCTGTCAGCTCACTGAGCTGAGCAGTCGTTATTCGCTCATGGCTCCTGCTGACTAGCTCTGAATCCTGAGCTGAGCTGACAGCTCCGAGCGAGCTTGAGCTAACCGCTCCTGGGCATTTGTGGGAACATAGTTATATAATGTCGGAAATTAAAATGAGACAAAACCCTAACCACATTTCAGTCAGACACTGATAACTCGCTTCAGTTCCATGTGAATGTGTTTTCCCATCAGGGAAAGAGACGATGACAATCAAATTTTACCCAAGATTATGAAGCCATTACAAATGCTCAAATTCTGCATACGATCTGGGTGTGCACTTAACTTTACAGAGGGACTATGTAAGTAAGGAGGAGCAGATGCTTGAATTGGGTATGGAAAATGCGAATTAGTTTGCAGCAGCTGAGGATATAGACATTTGTCATGAAAATTGAATTTACATTGTAAGGCCTTAAGCCTTTATTCTCACCAAAATGGGTTGTGAGATGATTTTAAGACCGTAACAAAGACTTTATAATGTGTTTACAAGCCATTGTAAGAAGGTGACTGGCACCCAAGGACTTATGTGAAGTATGGGCATGATACAATTGATTGTAAGGTGCTCTAAATATTAAGTACATATTTCAAGGCAATCTCAATATTGTGCAATTATTATAGGATCTTGCAATAGATGCAAAAAATAACTTCTAATATTGGTACATTTGGTGTATATTATACACTTTCTATGCTGTAGCGCACTCAATGAACACATTTTGCAATTAATATAACAAATATAATAAAATCTATACATCTCAAGAAATGAATTAGTGACAAGATCGATGACAATTTCCAGGTTGCAAAAGGTGACAGGTGGGGGTGTGGGCGAAATGTGGGCCTGTCTAGCTTAGTCCGGATGAGGCCATGCTCAGTTCCGGAACTTGGGGTTTTCCGTGCCGAGGCTGTGCAAGATCTGGTGCAGGCTGACTAAACTACTTCTCTGAGAGGTATAAAAATGCTGCGCGATTGCTTGCTTTTGCGGCTTCAAGCCCTGAGGTAAGGAGTGAGTAAGAGTAAGATAAAGGTAAATCAAAGTAAGTCAAATGTATCAGTAAGTTATAGTACTAACCATACTAATTGTCCCAGCTACATTCTGTGCGTGTTTATAATATAGGACTGCCCGTTAACATTAGTATACACTATATGATGATGTCGTTCCTTCTAGAAATAAATGAATATCCTTTCATTTAAAACATTTAGTAACAGTTTTGCCTATTTGTCTGAATCATCCATTATGCTCCATTATAAGTGATATGATGGGGTGGATTTTCTTGTAAGACTGCATGGTAACTCTTACAAGTCAATTACATACCTGGGCTGCCTATATTGCATTATAAGGCTCTCAGCCATAGCTTATAATACATCCTATGATTATGTGTTGCCCAACTTGCCTGGTAGGTCAGCTTTTGCCTTAAGCCCTTACAATGCCCCCTAATGCATTGGCTGGTAAACTAAACTTTTGTGACATTGCTATTCAGTCTCTTCTGGTTGAGTAAACACTTAATTCCAGTTTAAATATGTACCAAAATTCATTTGTACTTATCTATTTATAATATAGGTGCCTGAGCGGCCGCTCAAGTAGCTCAGCTCACTGAGCCGAGGAGAGCTGAGCTATTCCATTTTGCTCAGCTCAGCTCTTTATCCTACAGGGACAGTAAGCGGTACTGAGCCGAGCTGAGCTGAGCGGCGGCAACACTAGCCTGGAAGTAGGTAAAGCCATGCAAAACCCGACCATCCACAAGAGCTTTTAAGCATCTTGTAGAGCAGGCAAACTGCCTGCGCTGCGATTCAGGAATTATTTGACGTATCAAGACGTTCGAAATCGGATTACGTAATCACGCACCACGCTACATTGACGCGTCCGTACTACGTGTTCTGCTCGTGCTCTTTGTTCAATCTCCATCCCCACTCTTTTGTTTCAATCTTTTCTCAAAATATACCTCTTCATACACCGTCCTGACAGATACCTATCCCCTGCAACACTCCGAGTTCTCAAAATAGCTTTGACATCGGCACCGACACAAGACCCTGATGTTTGGCAAGAAAACTCATCTCTCCTCACAAACCTCAACTCATTGGACTTTTGTACTCAAGTTTTCCATTCAATCTTTAAGTTTCAAGCTATTTTCTTTATAATAATTTCCATTCCTTCTTCCAATGTACACAGCCTTACTTATTTTAGATTTATTGGTTTTTCTAGTATATAATTCCTGTAGCTATTCTACAGAAAATCAAATGAAGTTTTACTCCCTCTCACCTTAGAACACCCCAGTCAGACAGATGTCTCGACGACTCACATATTTTGTCTTTGTTTAGGTACACCCAACTGACTTATCACCTCTTCAATCTGGATCATCCACATAAGTAGCACATTCAATCTATTGAGATACAATTATACTAGTAACTATGTACATATCCTTCCACCATTTGCAGCAATCTGGATGTACAATCAGTCGAATATATCCGTTGTGTGGCCCTTCTAGCTTACCGTTTGCCCTGTTCTATATGTTAATAACGCACAGTGACAACAATTTATATGTTACGTACCTGTGATAAACCGCGATTCTTCAGAAGCCAGGAATGATACAAGATTTGCAATATCAGCTGTAACGCCATTAAATCCCACCGATGTAGCAGCAGCTCCCTGATTTAAACAATTGAGGAAAATAGTATGAACGCGAGGATGTGAGTAAACAAACTGCTTTTCTCCATCCTTCTGGATCTCCGGTAGCTACGCCAGTAGCAATAACTATAGATAAACGTTAGTGAGAACACCAATAGATTCTACGTACAACTCACATGCGGGAGTGTCCTCAATAGTTCCTATACATGTGTGATATAGACACGGAATAACCAAAAGTTACAACGAACTTACCAGGAGCATATGCATTCACGGTTATCCCAAATTCCCCCAATTCGGCAGCTGACAGCGAATCAGAAAACTGATCGATTACACCAAAAAATATGGTGGAATCATACCTGCACATTGCATTATTCCACGAATTGCAAACTTTGTGGAGCTATATCCGGTGACAGTAGGCTGGCCATATTGTCCTGCTAGAGAGGACGCAGCGATTAACCGACCACCATGTTTTTCATTCACCATTTGCTCTCCAGCGTACTTGAAGCATAGGAATGTTCCACGTGTATTGGTTTCATAAAGTCGATCGAGGTCTTCCACAGTAGCTAGAAATAATATGAATAAGTGGTATACACTGGTAAACGAGCGTATCATTACTGTCGAAGAATCCCTTTGCCTGGAAGATACCAGCATTTGCGACCATCTATGAAGGGAGTTAGGTCAGACTTGTGTACAGACATGAAGCTTAACCATACCACATCCAATCTCCCAAGCTGTTCCGCCGTCCTTTGAATCATTCTCTTGACGTCTTCTTCCTTTGAAACGTCAGCAGGAACTACAATGATTCTCCGTTTGGTACTTGAAAGCTCCCTCGCGAATTCATCCAGGAGTGATTCAGACGAAGGAAGATCATTCAAAGCTACGTCGAACCCGTCTCGAGCGAGGCGAGCTGCAATACCACGCCCAAGGCCACGGGCGGCGCCAGTAACGATTGCAACACCTTTAGTGGAGGTGGAGACTTTTGCCATGCTTAGTTGCAGTAATAGAGCGGGTCGAGTCGGATAATGTGTGTGTCAGTACTTAGGTAAATGATCATTTAAGTAGTGTTGCCGCGAGGTGAGGTGAGGTAGTACCAAGGTCTCGGCTATTGCACCAGAGTCGTGGATATACCTAATACTTCAGACATTTGAGTGCACGGATGGGTACCAAGTGCCGTTGAACACGTATTTTATTGATTGTAGTCGTATATCGTGATGTCCTGAGTAGCAGAGGGACTTTAAACCTTTTAGAGTGTGAGGTGATCCCATCATAACGTCGTATTAGCTTCGTAGTAGCTATAACACATTAACTGTACACTTCAGTGATTCAGGACATTCTTTTTCTTCAATATTATAAGTATATGATATATGAGAGTGTTGGAAAGTGAATTGACTTGCGGGTCATATTTTTGAGGCTCCAATACATATACTTATGTACTAATGGCAAGGATACTTCAGCTACAAATACTATATGATATGAAGAAAGAATTCAAGTGAAGGTGCTTCGTCTTTTATACTACGCTACATACACTATATCTGCACAAGTGGCTAAATCCATTTGATAAATTAATGTTACTACAGCGCAGACGACTCCGAGCTGTCTCTTCATGCCAGTGCCCACTGCCAGGTGCTCTTGGTTATTATTAACAAGAGCATTCCTACTAGTTTTTTACGCTTTTCCATATTCCAATCCCGAACATCCGCATACTTAAATGATTTAAGTATGCGGATGTTCGGGTGTTTTACTGGCTTCTGCGATCTGGAGTCAGCCACTGGGACTCCCACGATGATAGCGCAGGATAGTGCAGGGATGGTAGGGTCTAACATGGGTGGACCCGGGTCTTACGCGGGTGGCACCCGCGGGTGACTAGCAAATTCGGGTCGGGTGCACGCATACCTGCGGGTACCTGCACTCACCCGTTCCTTGAACCCTGTTTAGACCCTACAGCCATTGCGCCGCGCGACAATCTTTCTCATTTTGCTTCTCCTGATCCTAAATCTACACCTATTACACCAATTCTTTTTGAATAGTAAGGAATAGCATGCTGTAAAAATGTTCCATAAATTAGCTATTCAAAATACTCACACTCCTATGGACTATATGCAAAACAAAATGGGGGGTTTGGAGAATTTAGTGAATTTCAAAAATTCTGTGGCTTGTATCACCGTAAAAAATCAGGAATAATCACTCTTAAAGTATACAGTTGTTGAAGACAAGCAATAATTTATATTTTCTATTACTTTTATTGACCTGTGCATGTCATATCTTTATAGAATTACAGATTGTGTGATATTCACCATCTTGCATGACATCAAAACTTTATTTATAAACTGATCCAGGACTTCGGCACTACTAATTTTGAATGGCTTCGCAATGAATAATTGACTGTTACACCATGTATGCTGATCAAAATCCATTCCCATCCACCATTTTGCATATTTGACCAGCTTCCCTGCATCGAGTATATTAAATATTTTTCAGTAACATTCATAAAGTACTACGCTATCTCCCCATACAGATTTTGTAAAAATTAGAAGAGGGAGAAAAGAGTTATGAAGACATCATGTTTTCTGTCACATGTGACGCATGACGGTTGTATACTGTACCTAATTACGTAGTGTGCTCGCTAATTAATTTGAAGTCAATTACTTCATAATTGTATTCCCCATCAAATTTATTAATTAAATACCAAAATACCATCCAAAGTTCATTCTAATACATCATACAATGAAACATCTGCATAGGTATAAGTACACTAATATACACTGCAATATATAGAAACTATCAGTCCACTGATACAACATGAAATGAAAGTTTTGCATAGGTAGGAGAACAGGTTGGCTGAGTTTAAAATTCATATTTTTCACCCGCGTATCCCCCTTCACCCGCGGGTGACACCCGTTCACCACCCGGGTGGATGCTAACCCGCACGGGTGACGTAATTTCGGGTTAGCACCCGGAATATGCTAACCCATGTTAGTCCCTAAGGGATGGTGATGCAACCTGGTTTGAAAATTCGTATACGAGTCTCTTTTGACTCTCTTCACAAACGTTCACTACCGTCACCACTGCACATCCGACTTCTTCCTTTAAAAGCTCTCGAACTCAATGCCACTCAGTCTTGTACTCAATGTAACTAAACATACCTAAATACAACCTCACCTCACAATGACAGTGGTGAGGGCCGGTGACCAAGGCTTACATTGAAGATAATGCGGGTGCCGGTGAATACTGGGCGTAGAAAGATTACGTAGTATACTTACATGCTCTATTCAATAGCGCTGAAGAGCTAACAGCTTGGTGCTGGTTAACAGCCAACTAGGAGCCTCATCGTTGGCGTATGCGATTGCCCGCCCGACCGTCTGTCCTTAAGCGTCAGTGAGGGGGAAGAAAGAAGGGGGAACTGGTTGAAGAGCTGAAATTTGAAGGTCAAGTTGGAGGGATTCGAGGTTACGGTGTTTGACGATTATCGTCACGTCGCAAACAGTGTGTACTTATTATCATCACGTTCTAACTTCAGGTTACTTCTTGACAGCTTGAAATGAAATATATATTTTCGAAATTTAGAGCAAACATACCACCCTCCCCGATGGGAGAGTTCTATTTTTGACATGCTACCGATATCACTGTCAAGAGGTGTTCATCTATGGCTTTCTGGTTCTTGAGAGATCATCTCAATCATGGAGCCAATGGACTTGTGACAGCCCTGCGGGTGTTCTGTTATTCTTGATGCCCGCGTCTGATGTTAACTTGGGATCCAGAATACCTCCTCCGAATCCCGAACGTCATTCTCGTGCACGTTGTGCTCCTTTAAGCCTAGAACGAGCTACACCGTAATGAAGTTGGCGATCCCCGCAATTCGAGGCCTCCTTAGTATCCTTTCAATGCTACTAAGTAAACTTACAAGCCACCTGCTCTTGACTTACTCCTTGCTAGACCAACAACGTGCGCTGATCGGGTGTGCTATGCTGTGACGGACAAGTGACGGAATCAGCCTGCTCCCCACACGCTAGTTGGTATCAGGAAGTGTTCGGCGTATAACAGTCATCATACGTTGGATACACAAAAGCACTGGATGTCGTTATTTATGGGCAACATAGTATACCGACAATTCCTGAAGGTGAAAGGTCGGAGATACTTTACTACATACTGATTCAAGGCTGCGCTATTCGAAGATTGATTCTAAATGGAAGCGTTAAATGATTGACACTGGGCGGCTTAACATGTCATAGAAGGTGACCTTCGTTGGCGTAAAGTATCATATGTCCTCATGCAAACGACTTTCTGGGTACAGAGAGATGACCTCAGCTGTAATCTCCAAGACTCTTTCTGATGTCCAGGTTGGTGGTTTCGCATCTCCCCACTGATGCCCCACTGTAGTCGCCTTCAAATGCGCTTATTTTGCCCTCGTTTTAAATAGTTACATATATCTATGTTTCGTTTCCATTTCATTTACTAGCGTTAATTTAATCTCGAATAACCAAATAATGGGTATCATTTGCCAGATATACATCGATCTTTCTTTACATATTGAGGCGAACCCAACGGCTCGCATTTTATGCCAATAATACGCCTTAGCCTAATTGGAATGGGGTGCCAACGTAGGTTCCAGTGGATGCTCCTTGCGGAAGGTCGTTGACCAAATCATGATGAACAGCCAAGTGAATAACATACACCTGATCTCTATCCGTTAACATCTCAACAAATATAACTTCGGAACCCAGGAAGCAGAGCCTTGCTTGGTACGGGACGCGTGGTCGTTGGATGCGTAGGTTTTAGCATACCCGTACACATAACTTTTAATGAAGGCTCTTACAGGATGAGCGTTATCAACCACCAAGAATGTCGACAGTGATATACATATCAGGACTTAAAATATACATTGGCAGGCTTATCTTTAGGTTGCACACTTGCTGATTGTAAGTTATTTATACATTGAAAGTACACACATCAATGTTAGGTCATTACTGCTATGCACCTTTAACGGTGATTTCGTGAGTCAATTAGGTCTTGTACTCCGCTTTATCATTCTAATGTTCATCATCATCATTCCTACAAGATCAAATCTGTTGCATCAATCAAGCACTGCCGAAACTGGTACCAGACCCGCATTATCTACAACACTAGAAAAGATATCCAACTTTACTACTACGTATTCAATGGCTAGGATATATATGCAAGTGGTTTAACTGCTTCCCTTGCTAACCCACGCTTATTAAGGGCTCCGCTAAGTATGTCCGTTCTTACAGACGCTGATGTACAGAAACTGTCGAACATGTAAGTGGAAAATGTCGACAGCGATTGCTAATTGTTGTACTGACGATTAAACAGACTTTCAACGAAGTATTACTTCGTGGCTGCATCCACTCTCCTTCTGTATGACCATATTTTGAGCTTTCCACAAGAGGTGATCTTTTATTTATGTACAATTTCATAATCAGTTGCAATACTAACCTTACACGTAGATTGCGTTCGTGTGGCGAAAGAGGAAAACTCCCGGTAAGCATAGCACTGTTACAGATAGAACACTAATCATGCTAAATGTTTTATTCCAGCAACAATTCTGTTCTTCCTGGTAAGACTTATTCCTGTGTAATAAACTAATCTAACCCCTTCATTTAGAACCGATATATCAGCTTAGCATTTTGTATCATAGTCTTAACCTGTGAGTCATATCGGTGAAACGACAAAATGCAGAAGTTGAAGTCTAAATAGCATATTTTCTCCCTGGGTGGACTGAACTAGTAAGCATGAAATTGTTTAACCCAAATCGAATCAGAACTATAATATGTATACATTAGATGTACAGTATTTCTAACGAACATCCATCCCTCGCCGACATTTTGACAAATTATTCAGCTGTTCCCGATTTGCCACCGCGGAGTTCGTACAGACCGTAATAATATTCACAATAGCAGAGGTATTTCTATCCCTTCGGTAGTGTGCAGTTTCACAGTAATTATTATTAAACGCTAACACTTTTGTAGAATCCATGTGTTAACAAAGAGGAATACAATAATATCTATTGTCCTTGGACTTCATATTTTGGCGCAGTTAATCCTGGCATTTTATATATTCTCGAAGATGGGCCAAAGAGAAAGTGATAAGAGTAAGCCATAAGCAATATTCGTTCTGTTCTCGTCACTGATCATAAACAAGATCCCATAATACTAACGCCAACGGAACTTAACGTTGTAGGAGTGAGCTCAAACAAAAATGCGTTCCAAAGTAAGTACTCAAATATGCTGATGTTAAACTTCTTAAAGCTAAGTCTTTTTCCAAGTATGCGAGCTTTTCCCGACTCCTGCGGCGTAAGGACATCCATCATAGTTGAGAATGTTTCTCAGTATGAACTAATATACACTTTAGTTATTCACTAACCATTGCCTACTTTTGTCTTGCGTTAAGCTTTGACACATTAGTCTTTACTCTAACATTATGGGTTACTATATCTGCTCGGAAAATTTGGTTCCCGACATTGGAATGGGTCAAAGTGGTTCAACGAGATGGGACGATATTTTTTCTTGCTATTTTCTCATGTACCCTACTTTGGATTTTGTTGGCGTTTGAGGCTCCACCAAGTTTAAAATTGATAACAGCGGAGTGAGTTATCATGTTTATTCGAAATGTCCGTTTCTGAAAACACTAATTCCGTTTAAACAGACCTGACCTAATGTGACTATCACATCTTTTCTCTATGACCAAAAAGAGCTGACAGATCAACTTTGAAGATTCATAGCTATTCTGATCAACAGAATGCATCTTTCGTTGCGAGAGGCTGGACAACATGCCCCTGAAAATGGACCAGCCTCTCCAGGGTGTATTCCATTGGAAATCATAGTTGCACGTCACACAATAACCACTGTATTATAGGTAGCAGTAAAGGTGACCATATTATTAGTAGCAGAGTATCTTATGTATTATCTGATGTGTTTAAAATTTAACCAAACATACATGTTGTAACTTATGCCTAATGTTCTCAACAAAATTGTCTAACGTCGGGACTCCAGGAAGATGTCCCAGTGATCGTTGTTTCGTCTTCTCACTACGCCCGTGCCGTTCACCATGTAAGTAGTTTCTAAATCTAGTGAGATACTTCCTAGATTAGTATGTACTTACTATGCGGAGAGTAAGATTTTGGATATGAGGCTTGGATGCGAGCAAAGGACTTGGAGATATGAGCCATTTACCTATTGACATAAACATAACGCCCAGAAATTGGAGGGAAGGTGAGTAACTATATATTGCATTGATATACGATAGACCTGCAAGGATATGCTAACGCAAATATTTTAAAAGAAGTCCAAACCATACCAGATAGCCTACTGTGTTGGAATTACTGAAGAAAATTTTGGAGCAGCTAGTAACATTCTCAAAATCGACCACGACCAACTGCCAAATAAGATGAACTGATGTCATGAAAACTGAGATCATATAATATCCTGTGGGAGCCGATATGACCTTGCCCATAAACCAAAGGCTTAAAACAAACACGGAGGAAAATATTGTCAGCACTGGTCGAGCGTGATTCCCGAACAATATTGTGGTGGATTTAATTCCGATACGTTTATCATCTTTTATGTCCATCATCCCGTATATAGTATCATAATGAATGCACCAGCTAATGGTTCGGGATGATAAACATCGGTACTAAGTTAGACAATTATAACTTGCGAACTTACCAAATAGACCCAATAAACATTGGACAAAATAGGCCGAACTGGATGTCATTTACCAACATAGCGGATACTACAAATATATTCCAACTGAAAGTAAAACCTGTTACGTAATTTATAACACCATTAGAGATAAAAATAAAACATCCGTTCATTACGTACCAAGCCATGCTTGGGGCCAGTAAGTTAACCTCTTCATGAACGGATATAATGGAACTAAGAAAAATAGGCTGAACATCCCAAGAGCAAATCTTTTATGGGATAAGATTAGCTCTGTTATATGTTCTACAACAAAATGTTAACTTACGCCATGAAATATGTGCGTGCGAGAACTGCAGCCATAATAATAACTTGTGGAAGAAGAAAATATAAAGCCTGTGTAATTGTTACCCGCCCACTTGGCAACGGCCTATATTTTGTACGATCTATTAGTAATTTCAGCCCAGTACTAAACCCCTTACTATGATATATGATCTTACCAACTTGTGAGTCCAGCTCTCTATCGACGATGTCATTCCAAGTCGACCCAATGCTATGTAGCAATAATCCTGCAATCAAATGTACAACTGCGATAAGCTTAACGTAGTTCAGCAAATCAAGCTGCATTTGTGTTGCAACAATAGTCGCTGCCCACACTACAAGATTTCTAGATTAATGATAAGATAACACTGTCATAATCAAAACCTGCCTGATGGCCAAACGACTACATTAGGTCCCAAGAAGTAAGATAGTCTTGCAAGCTCAATATATGGAATAGCACTTGGTGGGATAAACTTGGTGTTAATGTAGGAAGCACCGGGCATGGTCGTAAGAGATTCCTACCAAATAGTTAGGACTGTTCATTTATATGTATCCATCGAATGATTCATCGCGAACAGATCACGAACGTGAAAACCTTTATTAGGCAGAAACTTTCCATTAAAATAGATGGCTGCGGGAGCATGCTTCTTGAAGCTTGAAATTGACAAGTTATCATTTTAGATCGAATGATTCAATCACTAGAAAGTCCGGTGTGAGAAGCAATATATTTGGTGGACTCAGAGACATCCGGGAACTCAGTACTCGCCCCCTAAGGCAATGACGATTGTGCGGGCATCGGGAACGCGTTATACAGACTTTACTCATTTGTGCCACAAAGGTTCACTTTGCAGCAACTTTTGTTAAACGTTCGCGTTAACCTCAGATAAACACAAATAACGCATGATCATGATGCATGATTGATGCATGATGGTAGCTCTCCGTCCACATGTCGATAATAGATACTTATCGGCCCCCGGACCGAGTGCTATCTTGGTCTAACCTGCACCGTCAGTTCGCGTGTCACCATAATCACATGATCGCTTTGCTTCCTCTTCCGACGTCGCCGACTGAGGATGTGACTCCTTGCTCGAAACCAACTCGAACTCACAACACTGCTCATCCTTGCTCATCTTCCCTCAAGCGGGTTCTCTCTGTTCTTCATTTGCATATAAGAACTGCAGGACGGTCGCGGTCCACGATTTGGCATGGCTATATATATATGATTAAATCTCCTGATGAAATGGACGATGGTTCCTGGTGAGTTTTTCAGGAGTTTTTGCTACGTTAAGACCTTCATGATACTAATCCTTCCCCTTAGTAGTATCGGGTAATCATTACACTATCATTACTGTGGCCATTCAACCTTTTGATTCAGGGACGAGCTACACGCGCTCTGGACAGCTCAACTGTTCCAATTGCATTGCACAGGGCGTATCAAGAGTCCATGGCTGCTGCAAACTTGGAGAAGTGCCAACCTGACGTGTCGCGGTGGATAGGCAGTTCGTGTCAGATGGGATTAGTGGGATTTGGGGTTAGTGCTCTTACCTCCTCCCTCTTCCCCTCCACCGTCACGTTTCCTTCTGTATGCACCTTCCCCTGCCGTCCCTACTATTTCTTTACACTCCCGTGTTAACTTAATCACCAACACTGCTTTCCTTTAACAGTACTCGAAATAGTTCTCGGCGCAAACGACCTCGTTCAATACCTATCAGACGGAAAACGACTGCCGAGTATCGTCTCCTTACTGGCGTGCTGCATAACTGGGAGGATGAAAAATGTGTTGATATTAGCTGTGCGTGCTTCTGCCTATTCTAATAGCTGACGGTTGCTGAAAAGGGCGTTTCTAGATTTATGTGACTACTGCAGTGACCCTGAGGAATGTGCAGAGATATGGAGGACTGTAGTTGCCTTTCATGATAGGATACCTACGGCTACGGGTAGGGTATGGGGAATGCCATGAACGTCTTCTGCTTGACATCCAACTCTCTCCTGACTCGGAAGAAGAGATGGAGAAATTCGCATCTGAGGAAATAGCGAGAGAGGAACCTTTTTTACTGTCGGTTGATGGGGTGTGTAAGCTGGGGAAAGTGAAACGGGGGCTTACGCGGGAGCTCGACGAGTACCTTAGTGCCGGGAGGACAGTGTTGACTGGGACCCCACATGTAAGCCTATGTTATCTATGGTCTTTTGTCGCAAGCTGACGTGGATGTGTTTGTTGAACATTCAGACCGAGGTTTTGGTCCCACTTATATATATGCGATCGGCTCGACTATTGCAATCAAAGGTACGTACTTCTTCTACCTCCCCTCCTCGCCCTCTCTTGCGCTAACCCCTCTCTTTCCTCAGGTTCAACGTCTGGGGGCCCCTCTAACGACCATATTTTGTTGAAAACGATTTTCAACAACCGTACTCCCATCAAAAAGAGCCTATAGTCATTTGACTCGAGCTGACGTGGATGGCTTTGCAGGACATTCAGACCGAGATTTGGTCCTGCCACGTATGTATACGATCGGCTTGACCAGTTTGTTCAAAGGTACTTACTTATACCTTCCGTCCTCACCCTCTTTTGCGCTAACCCCTCTCTTTCCTCAGATTTAACGTCTCCACTATCCTCAAACGACCGTAATCCTTTCTTACTATACTCTATCTCCGCATTCCAAGAGAGCCTACGTTTCCTCGCCCTCTCTCGCTAACGCTTTCTCATACTTCGGGTTTAACCTCCTCATCCTTTAGGCTACCCTCCCTACCTCACGGCCTATCCTACATCGCCATCCTCATATTCTTCAGCCTACTTAGCTGAAAACCGACCTAGCACGAATCTACGTCTAAGGAGGATATTCTATACCTCACCGTCAAGTACGATGCAACATAATACGGAGTTGATATACTTATACCTTGGAGGGGGCTCGAGGGTCTACCTGATGCAAGGGCGGAACTGGCTTCGATGCCTAAAGTGGAGTGAACGGCTAGCTATAAGTCGATGGGTGTGAGGCAAAAGGTTTGTGTTCCTTTTTTCGTGATCATAGACTGCATCTGACGCTCCCTTTCTGCCATCGCAAAGGTCAACAACATGCACTTGCAAAATGTGGTCGTGCGGCTAGGAAGGAAACCGTGTTCCCATCCATTCTTGCCGGACCATCCTATCGTATCGAATGTCTCAGGAGACAGGTTACCCACTCCATATCGGTAGTTCAAACTTCGAGGGTATCGCAAGGTGCTGATGTTTCGTATTGATCTTCTCTGCAATCTTGTCAAGCTTGTGTGCTATTGGGATATGAATGATGATGATGAGGACTGCGAAGTTTGAAGGGTGCTCGGTTGTCAGAGCAGCGATGGAGGGTCTATGCTAATATTGAGGCGGTTGGGAAGCGGGTAGCGGTTGTCTCAGTGCATAAATCTACCTTTACGTCGAGCGCTGCGTCAGTGGGTGGCACTGCAACATCGGTCGTCGGTAAGAAAGTACAGCTATCAACTTCTAGGCTGTTCTTTGTGGGGCATCACTAGTTGACTCCTCTTTCTCGCCGCTCACACTTTGACTCTGTACATCACCGATTTCAATGAACCACATTGATCGTGCGAGGTTACCAGTTGGCCTCCTGAGTCCTCAGGTTTAAGTCAGGTTCATCGACTCTGGCTCCTAGAACGAGCATTATAATACATCCTTTACTCGATTTACCATAAAGGTCTCAATGGGAGTACGACATACATAATCATTAGCATGTGCATTGAATGTCGGTGTAGGAGTGGGATCACTATCATGAGTGCTATTCTGCAGCTGTTATGATTTGCACTAATTCAAACTTTTTAAACACTTATTTAGTTGTTCGTTATGGCAACTTTTCACTATCAACTGTGTTTAGAAGTACTTAATAATACACATTAAAAATATTAGTTGAATCATTTCTGTTCTATTGCGTGATGCAGAGGTATTACTTCGTCTGATCCCCTTCGAGTGCAAAAGAATACTTATACCAAGCTCATGACCGCTTGCGTGATTCCTTTGTTGCATAGATTGCGAGGTGATTAAGTAAAATCTGAAAAGCTGTCACTAGTCAGGATTTATCATGGTAAATGTCTGTTAAATGAGGTGGTAGTGGGCCCTGCCACTTGCCGGCCCTATTTCTTTATATAATATATGGATTATGTAAATTATGAGGTTAGCATGTTAGTATATGCTGGAGGTATTAGTATATGGCGCTATGGCCTTGGAGCATGATCACGATGAGAACTGTAATGCAGGGGTTGAATATAGTGGTCTCGGTGGTAACCTATATAGTGAGTTCCATTCCAATGTCCATGCGAGTTGGTGGGTAATATACCAGGATGTACCTGATAATAATTTGAGTGTGTGCCATGAAAAGTTGCTGGCAATGTCTCTGGACCTCCTATCGCAGGTGAGTAGTGTTGAATATGTGAAGAATTATATAAAGAATTTAAAGGCTTCACGCGCTGTTAACACACCAAGAAGAATAAATGAGCAGCAGCCTGGATCTATTGCCTTTAGCCATTGAATGGAATATATATACAGTGCCATCCGGGATCGACGAAATTATGTGTATTTTAGGTATGTTATACTACTGCTTAAGAGCTTCAAAAAGCGTCATTAAACATAAAATTATGAGTTGTGGGTCATTTGTTATTGTCGAGGCGTTCCGGCGACTTTTGCTATTTTTCGCATCATTTGGCTATTTTTAGCGAAAGTCGCCAGAACGCCTCGACAATTACAAATGACCCACAGCTCATAATTTTATGTTTAATGACGCGTTTTGAAGCTATTAACCAGTAGTATAACATACCTAAAATACACGTAATTTCGTCGATCCCAGATAATATGGTAAAGTTCGCAATACAGTCAAAACCTCACCCTTTTTGTCACTTCTTGTAGCATTATTCTGTGCATATAAAAATTTGCAAAAATCATATTATAGTAGAACAGGCCGTATATTACATATCTACATTTTACATGAAGAGATTTGATCAACTTAGAGGGAAGTTATGTCTTTCACAATCTTGTTTGTTTGGATTTTGTGTGTACAATACTTTTGATCAGCACTGTAGCACACACATAATTTCATTATGGAATTAAACTAGATGCACAGTGCCTGAGATGAAATTCTCTGTGAAATGGAATTGTCATAAAGTTAATTTTGCTATAGGAATAGCTGGTATATTATACTAAAATTGAATGTAATTTCATGATAGTTAATTCTTGTAAAACTTATCATTCTTACAGTAGGTGATATAAGTACAAGTAAATTTGCTTTGCCATTGTACCAAACTTATGAACCCTTATCATGACTCACAATAGGCAATATAAGCACAAATAAGTATGCTTTGCTATTGTACCAAACTTATGAATACTTATTGTGCCTTGCAATAGGCAATATAAGTACAATTAAGTTGAATTACCTCAAATTAGTAACATTTGGACATGGGTACACCTTAGATTTATTAATATTACTAATTTAGCTGATGGGGATTTTCCTGATGCTGCTTAACACAACTCACGTGGAGTGCATCCATCAAAATCATCAAAATGATTGCAAATTTCAAAATCCACTGCACTGATACATGGCTAGTGTGACATTCTTCCAAAAACATCCATTTGAATTTTGAGCAATTCTGAACAAAAAAAGTGATATTTGTGTATAGTAATATAAGTAGATGACAGATTTAAAATTTTGAAGCAGGAGAAGCCTGAGAAAGGAGAGATATTTGCCCAATATGAACCAGTGATTAATACAAACTACTGATGGGTGATAGTGTACATATATTTTTCCCACTACTTTTCAGTGTTGTAATGATTATCAGAATTAGACAATGGTAGAATCATGCAAGAACCATGGGTTGTTCCGCAGATCTTAACTCTATTCAAACTCAATTTGTCTCATAGATTACTGACTTCTACAGCAGCTGTTAGGTGGTGGCTGGGGATCTAATGATGACCTTATGCAATGTTAACTCACCAGTATAGAGGATTCTGACAAGAAAGAACATACCAAAACAAATTTGAACAATGCTATGTAGTGCTTTAGTTTCTGCAGTTGTTCCAAATTTCAATATTCAATAGTACACAGGATAGGGTTTAACATGGGTGGACCTGGGCCTTATCCAGGTGCCACAGGACCCTTAGTAAAAATGATCAGTCAGTCACTTACAGGGGGGTGTCTTCTGAGCAATCTGTGAAAGCAACCCATCCCATCACCCTGTGGGAAGTGGCTGTGGCTAGGTGCGGAAATGTGCCAGTATGTCACATGACATCAGTGTGCACACATTCATCCAATAATTGAAGTAGGTTTAGGGTACTTCTAGTATATATAAATGGATGGATGTATCTATAATTAATTTCAATTGGTAAATGACTGCCATTCAGTTCTATCATGCACTGAATCACTATAAAGCTTGAGTTAGAACTTTGCTGATATGTAGATTAATCTCCTCAGCTTGACATCAGCTAAAACTGCTTAAACCATGTTATCATATTATAAAGTTTAAAGACATGCATGAACATGTAGGCTACCATATTCTTGCAAAATTTCAGGGTAAAGAAGACAGGGGAGTGGTTAAAGAGGTGTGTTTCTTCACTACTAATATTATAACTCAGATCAAGCACTTATGTACATGTTTGATTGAAGTAGAGCCATGTAGATTTTGTGGAAGAGAAGATACATGCTTAACAACTCTTACTAAGAAAAAATATGGAGCAGCATCTATTACATCTAGCTGCAAGTATCATAATACAAGTATGAAATACAAAGCTGTTTCAATTGGAAAACTCTCAAATCCCTGTTCAAATATTCCTATTCACTGCTCACTGTGTCCACTATCTGTATCTGGTGTACCAAAAACAATCTGGAAATACAATGCAACTAATCATCTACTTATATTTCATGCAAAAGAAGATCCCTTACAGCCTGGAAGATTCTTGAGTCTTGAAATTCCTGGCCAGATGTTGGTAGATATTTTTATGTCAAGAAAAGAGGAAATGCTTATGAATATTTCTGATGAAGAAACACTAATCTTCAGAAAGGAACATGGAATAGGGAATAGTGATGATATTATGCATATTAAAGAGGAATTAGAAGAGAAGAAAAGAGAAAGATCTGCAAGTACATTAAAGGTAATTCCAAAAGAAAAGAAGCAAAAAGGTAGTTCTACTGTATATATATGCATGATGTACTATATGTGAAATTTTATTGTGGTGTCAAGCAGTGTGTAATAATTTTAAAGCCCTAGTCAAATAGTCAAGGCTCAAGCATGGACTTGCAACACACATGTGGGTTGATGTCATGTGACATACCAGCAACTGGCTACAGGCCATTTCCACACCTAGCCACAGCCACTTCCCATGGGGTGATGGGATAGGTTGCTTTCATGGATTGTTCAGAAGACACCCCCCTGGTCACTTAGTCAGCTGGAGTAGTAAAACAGTCAATGAATAGTAAAATCTTAGATGCCTCATGGTTATTTAGATTGGATTAAATATAGTAACATGATTAAATTAAGTTTTTGATGCTCCTCAGTAGTCTAACTGAATAAAAGTGCACAATGAGCTTGAGAAATTGATATCCACAGTAAAAAGTGTCAAATCATCGATTACCTGGCCATTGGTTTGAGCCTTAATTTGATTATATATATATATGTACTTATCATTATAGATGCACAAAATATTAGGATTCAGTTACCAGAAATTAGGTTACCTTTCTTTTCCATCTAACTAGTGTATTTTTATACCCAGTAATTTTGTAACATTCTATTCTTTTATCTGCAGTATTCTATCAAATTCCATACTTTGTTTGCATCATTCCTTCCCTTATAGTTTCATTTCACTTTTTAACATTATTATTCAATTGAAATATTAACAGAAAGAAATTTGGATGAAGGGAAAAATGGTAGGAAGCTGTGTAGTAAAGATAGAAACTTGAGTTTCAAGATTCCTATGAAAAAGAATGTGAATCTTGGGTGCCTTGTTCCAGTGTTACAGTCCTAAGGTAATGAAATGTGATAGTCAGCAACAAATATGAAAAAGGTTGAGAGGAAAATATAGACAGAACTTTGAATAGAAGAAGTTGTTGGACAAGATTGAACAAGCTGGGCAGTGCAGAACATAGCAGAAAGATTGAAAGAACGAAATAGAGTGCTTAAATCCAATTTAGAATGAGATCTTGAGAGTGTCAACACTTGCTAGACCACTAGAGACCTAGATATACCGACAGCTTAAATAGAAAAGAGATACATACCTAAAAGAGTGAAATGAGTATATGTAATGGAAATAAAAAGATAGTAATCAGATACTTACTCTGATGAGACAACACATGAGGTTACTTATTGTAGAATTTAGAAATTGAGTAAATAGATAAAGAGATGTGAACAAGTGAATAATAAGATTATGAGGTGCCATTATTGAGAACTAGCTGATGCACAATTGTGCATCCATCATTTGCCTTTATTCAATGTTCCAGGTGTTCCAGTGGTGGTCTATGTTGTATTTTAACAATGAGCATTGCAGCAACATGAGTGGAGATGAAGAATGTCAAGAAGCATGCTGAGGTGATAATGTTGCAATGCATGTTTTGGCAGCATGAAGATGTTGCATGGTTTACACATTTGCACAACTTGTTGCATAAGTATTAGTATTACTTACTGTACATTGTCGATTCCATAGAGTAGACATTCTGCCTATTGAAGAGGTGGAAAGTGCATTACATGTAACTAAATAAAGTCTAAATGCAAGTATGTTGAGATGTCCATCTGACATGGGTATTCTAAGGTAAGACAGAGGAGCTAAAACAATGGAATGAGAGTTTACAACATAATGAGAGAGATTGGACAAATTCAAAATGAAGTCCCAGAGTGAACCAGAGGTGGTGTGAGTGTAAAATCAAGAAGGTAAATGGTGAGAGTGTTGAGACACTGTGGGAGACTTAAACTTCAAGTCTGAGACCATGAAAAACTTCATTAGAAGAGCTGCAGAAAATTGCAGCAGCTTATATACAGGATAAAATACAATTAAGCCTAAGAGAGTATAAGCTATCATGGACACTGTGTTGGATAATCAAATGCCTCTAAGTCCAATCCACTCTGTCCTGCTTTCTGTTAGACTGCACCCATTTTATTCATTTAATGGCCACTATCTTGCCACCAAGGTCATACACTCATCATGCAGCAAGGTAAATGTATTATATCTATTGTACTATACAGTTTCACTATGCCACCCTCTTTTCCAGTGCTAAAACATACTTGTAATGTACTGCTATAGTGTTGCACAGCACATTCTGTGCCACACACTTTCCCTTCTATGTAATTTACTCCTTTATCTCAGAGTAAAGACTCATTGCATATATAAAGCCATGTACTTTAGTTAGTACACCTCAGCCATTGTTCACAACACTGAGGTGAGTTTCTCATTTGTACATACTGTAATGTTTACTTACAATTACCTAGTGATACACTCTAGGTACTTATCTAATATATTAGCCATTGTTCATGATGCTGAGTGATACACTCTAGGTTTTCTCAGTACTTTGCACTCCCCCCCCCCTTCACCATGAATTCATGTGAATTTCACATGAAAGGCAGAAATTCACATGAACTTCACATGAATTTCACCTTCACATGCAATATTCCAAAACCATCAAATTTAAGTGAAAATTAGGTGAAGGTGAGGTGAAAGTTGGGTGAAATTCATTTAAAAACATGGAGAAAATGAATTTATTTATTGATCATGTGACTAATTTACATATTACAAAGCAATAATGGTATTACATAATATCCACCAATTTCCTGCCCTTGCACTCAATGTCCCATTCCCTGCTTTCCTACACCTCCCACACCTCTGCTCACTGTGCACCTTATCCTGCTCATCATCCCACCCCATCCTGCTCACTATCCCTGCCCCTCTGCTCACTGCACACCCCATCTTGCTCACTATCCCTGCCCCTCCGCTCACTGTACACCCCATCTTGCTTGCTGTGTGCTCCATCCCACTTGTTATTCTGCCCCTCTGCTCACTATTCCACTTCCTGTGCTTGTTGTGTGCCCTAACACACTCACCATCCTGCCCCTCCCACCTTACGCACTCATCGTCCCACCCCTCCTGCCCTGCCATCCTGCCCCTTCCACTCACTGTGTGCCTCCCAATAGGGGAGGAGTGAAATAGAGGAGTGAGGGTGGAAGGATCAAGTAGTGGAAGGGAGGGAAGAGGGAGGGGGGAGAGGGAGGGGAGAAAGGAGTGAATGATAGTGATGTGGCAAGAAGCAAGAATTAACAATGGTGTGACATGTTTTGGTCATGTGATATTTCAATCATGTGACAAAGTATTAGAAAGCGGAGGGTTGATAGAGGTATATAGTGTGGGAAATAACTATTTTACACAAGTCTTTATGGTGTAGTGGTAAATTGGTATGCTGTGGGAAAAACTATTAGTTATCACTCTGAGGCTGTTGGTTCAATTCTGACTGGGGTCATTATTTGCTATATACATTTATTTTTATTATTAGTAAGCAACACTATGAAATACAATTGAAGCTCATTACTATTGTATAAGCTTCACATGAATTTCTGGTGAAAAATTCATGTGAAGATCAAGTGAATTATTCACCTGAAATTCAGATGAAATTGTTAGTGAAATTCAGCAAAAATAATGTGAAAAAGTTCACCTGAATTTCACATGAATTTCACATGAACTTCAGGTGTAAGGGGGGGGAGTGTAAAGAGCTCGGTTTTCTACACACTGGTGGACAACAATATTGGATTAAGGAATGAAAACTAAATAGAAAACATAGCTGAAACACAAAGAGAGAATTGGAAAGACAGGGCAAGCAGGGAGGTGAGGATAAGTTGAGATGAGTGGAGCACATATGGACACATGTTCCAGCATGATGCATGATTATGTAATCTGATTTTGGAATGTCCTCAGATGTGTGAGATATCATGTTTTGCATTGCAGGCACTTTGCTTGCTCTACACTATTCTGCAGTAGTATGACACTTTGCTAAGTATAAATAAAGTGATTGTCTAGATTTGTAGTAAGATCATAGGAGCTACAACACATTTAATAAATAATTTGAGGCCAGAAGTAGGTTGGATCCCAGTTGGATCCTTAAACTGGCATGTTTAAAACTGGATGTTCTGATGAAATAATGTAGCTATATCAAAGCTGTATTCCAGTAAAAATTCCTCTTCTCACATTTCTTAGCTTGTAATATTATCAAATCCATTAAAATTAGTATTGCCTCTATTATCTAGAAATCATACATTAATATTATATATAGGTAATGAACTGCATTTAACCTATAAAATCATCCCATGAGTAAAGCACATGAAAATCCTCTGATCCTAAGCCTACAGCACTCACACTGCTTCTACTCCCACTCCCACTCTTACTCCCACTCCTTATGTCATATCCACTACTCTGCTTATCCACACCCAACCCACCATAATTCACAACTTCTCCATGAACACCCAGTGTGGGAGGCTTGAAAATCTCTGCATCTCTTGATTGCTTAGATTCAGTAGTATGAGGTGGTACACTGATGGTGATGACTGTGTGAGATAAGGTGGTTGAAAGAGGGTGTTGTATGTACATAGGAGTGCATAGTCTCATGTACCAATTTACATAGAATATATTTGTCCTTCATACAGGGGGGATGAAAGAAATGTTAGTACCTTCTCCAATGACATAATGGTACAACTGAAAGGCTGTCATGTTCTGGCAGCCTCACTGACTCAAATGTAAGTTGACAGGATCAAAGTGTATCTTCATTGCCTGTGAGTAAGAGTCTACAACAGTATCTAGTTTAGATAATGTACCTTCATTGTCTGTGAGTAAGAGTGGGCAATGAAGGAGGATAAAGGAGTATTTTATAGTGTGAAAAAGAGTGGGAATAAAGTGTGGAAGTGATCAATGTGTGAGGGGCACATGTTGGTGGTAAGATTGGGTGAGCATATATGAGAATGTGAGGCCATGCTTACAACAACCTTCATTTCAGGGAACACTAATCAATCCACTCCCAGAACTCACCCCCAACTACACAGGGCTGATACTGATACCAAGAGAGTCATTAATAATAAGCTATCATCATATGCAAAAAAAAGATGGTAGCTATACCATTAATCCCATTCTGCACATACTTACATTCAGCCTCTAGCTTATCAACACAGCAAAGAAAAGGAGCAAACACCTGAGACCATATCACAAGCAACACCCTGGACTTATGTTTTTACTGGTACACCAATGAATGTGGCCTGTGCTTGTTCCCATCAGCCAATATGAACACACAGGTAATGTGAGAAAAACAAGTAACTCTTCCATAACTTGGTCCTTGATCTCAGTAAACATTCCAATGGATTATAGAACATTATGAATAGGAGAAATTGATATACTTACAGTGATACACAGTGGAAAGGTGCCATATCATTGACTACTTACCTGGCTGTTGGTTTGAGCCTAAATTCAGATATATTATTATATCTGCATTGGTAATTAAGGGTGCATTAAATAACATTATCTACAACAAAACTGGGTCAAGTCCTCAAAGCTAGAGATATGATAGATCATAGCACTAGTGAATTTAGGTGGACCAGCAATACATTACTAATACAAATCATATGTATCAACTTGAGCAAATAAACCTTTAAAACTCCATGTTTCACATACCAATTGGTTCCAAATCCAAACTTGAACCTATTCCACATCCTCCTTTCCTCTTACTCTTGCTGATGATTTTGTCCCTCTATGTATTGGTTTCAAAATTACATTCCTCATCCCCCCCCCCCCCAATAACATCAAGTTGCCAAGGGATGTCAGATGCCTCTCCATAAACTATATTTGCAGACCCATATGTTTCCTATTGACAGCATTTGGCTTGAACCACAGGGGGGAAATATTTGCAGGCAAGTACCTCAGGTCTATTCTGTTCAGGAAATATGATCTCAATACAATGTCTGTAGGCTACACATAACCAGGTCCTCAACCAATCAGCTTGTCCTGGCCAACTCCAGATGTCAGGCTCACTCATCCACAGAGACTTATATAAGTTGGTATTGTGGTATGGTATATGCTGGGGTGTGCATAGGTTTGTGTTTAGCCTGTCCTCATTTATAAGTATTGTGCTTCACTGGTGCTCATTCAGTTTCCACATGTACCCCCCACAATCACATCCACCATAGCAGCTTGCTCATTGTTTTTCCAGATTTCAACCAATCATCAACCCCAATTTACTGACTAGGAGCTTTTGCTGATGTATCATGTAGGTATATGAGGGTGTGAATCTGCAGTGGCATTGGTGATTATTCATTATTAGTTGTGGATTGGTAGATGTATTGTGTACTATACCTGTATTGAAGCAATATATGTTTTTCACATTGTTATATTATAAGTACATAAGTGAATTAAATTTCCAAGTGACAACCCCTGCTATCAGAGTGCTGAAGCTTGAAAGTTGACTATTGTTCTACCCTGCTATGACCAAAAGGTGACTAGAAGTTAACTAGATCATTTTTACTGAGGGTCACAAATCAAGTGATCCACAAATTATCTGCATTCACATGCACAGTAGTAAGCTTGGTTTACTACTTATGTGCTCACTCTGCCTCTCGAAATGCCCTGTATTAAGTTTACTTTTGACACTTTCGATGATAAAGTCCCTGCTGCTATAAAAGGTGCTATCAGCCCCTCAATGACTTTGTACTCACTTTCTATCATTCTAAAGGCCATGCAGCTCAGGCCTGAGTCTGTTCTCAGAAAACTGCCTCTTATATTCCATCAGCTATTCTATGAGCTTGGGGGTAAAATGGACCCATAATCCTACTGCATTGGCAAGCATAATGAAGATCAAGAATTTCCCATGCCCTGTTCCTGCTACCACCATTGCATTGTTTTCCTGCCACTCTCCATCAGCAAATGCAGATTTTTTCCCATAGCTAGACATAGCACATCAGCTAATCCCATAGCAGCCCATAGCAAACTAAAATTATGTAGCTATCCAACAGCATGCCATAGCAATCACTAGCAGACACACTTCATTATATAGTACTGTATAGCAAAGTCATGAGCATGGCTAGCATTTCATAGTTTTCAGACTTCTTGTATAGTTCCTTTGGTATACAGTGGTGAGCTAAATAGCATCTTATAGCCCAATTTAAACACTGGAAGTCCTACATAGTAATGAACTTCAATTTGACCTCAATTTCTTGATAACTCTTGAATTACTTTTCTGAGTCGTCAGAACAAGTGCTCACGTGGACCATGGCCAACCCATTGGCTTGTCATCCTGATATTAATATAAGTACATAAATGTGAAGTCCTAGTTAATGTTTGTCTGCACCAAGCTTCAAGTTTCAAATGTCAACATCAACCACCAACTTACCACCAAGAGCTTCAGAGTCCACTTCTCTCTCATATCATTCTTTCTTTTTCTGCTATCAGGGTTTATGTGCTCACTGTGATGTTGACAGTTGCCTTATTCGAAGATATCAGTCTCACCACCAGCTTTGCCTTCAAGTTGTGTCTGGACATTTACCCTCTCAGCTCTAACCCATTTTGCTGACTCGTGCTGAGCAATATGTGAGTGTAGCTTTTATTTTCTTTCCTCTTTTACTAAAAGCATATAGGTATATTTACTATGGCACATAAACTCTGACAATGCCATGTCACTTCACGAGCTTGGGTAAATGCTTGCCTCTGTCTCACCTGGGATCCCACTCAAGAGTCAAAGACCATAACACTGTTTGGAATGTGATAATTGCAGCTGTGGGTATTGTGTGCTGGCAGAGAATTAGTAGGAATATGGTCGAGAGTCTGGCAGCAGGATGTTAAATTGTGAATGATATGTTATGGTGAGGAGTGGTGAGCCAAGGCATGTAGGAAGGTACAGTTATAAAGTAGGTGGTCTGAGATGTTAGGTACCAGGGAAATTGTATATATATGTAATATTATTTTAAGTATAATCTGTAATTTGACATCACAAAGTCATAAGCAAGAAGCAGTAGTATTTTAAATATATATGTTAGCATCTGTATAACTACCATAGCAACTCGCTGTGTGCTCAGATAGCTCTATAGTGCTCCATAGTGTGCCATCAGTTATTCCATAGCAACCTATAGCACACAGTACAAACTATATAGATCTCTATAGCACAAGTAGAAGCCTATACAGCTTCTGATAAAGGGGGGTCTTTGTTTTGATGCTATGCTACTATATAGTGCTATGTAGAATCAGTTAGTAGACCCAAACTTTGCTGATGTCTCAAACACTTCCATCTGCCAATCACTGGGTCTGAAACCATAAAGATCCTCACCTTCATCAGCAATATCTTCCAGAGGAATGACCTTGCACAGGCGTGGCCAAAATTTTGGTGGAGCAACAGTAGCTGTAGGGGTTTTGCAGTTATGAGGTGTGTTAAATGTCCTATTGGAGTGCTGGGTTGCTGGGGAAGTTCTGCTAGGGAGGAGTGTGGTGTACACAGTAAGAACTCATCTTGTTCAGATTCTTCACTGTTTGTTGGCTGTGGTATTTCTGTGGTAGACAACATCCACTTCACTTGCAGTGCGCTAATCTCCCCCGCCATGTTATCTCTTTCTGGGCCTAGACTGTGTGACACCCCAGTAAATAAAATCTTACATTATGTAAGACACACTTCATTTGCGAATGTAATGGTTACCAATCGTGTTACACTGCCCTATCAAAACCGGTATTTTGGTACAAGACCGTCCACTGCGTGGATGTGTTCACTTATCCGTGAACGGTCTTGGGTCGAGACTAGGTGTCCCGACATGATCTAATCAATAGCACTGAAGAGGCTAATAAGGTGCTGGATAACAGCCTACTAGGAGCCTCATCATTGGCGTTTACGATTGCCCGCCCGACCGTCTGTCCTTGAGGGCCAAGGAAGGAGGAGCTGGAGGAGCCGAAACTTGAAGGTCAAGTTGGGGGGTTTTGAGGTTAGGTGTTTTATGATTGAATCACGCGAACAGTATGTATCATCATCGTGTTCTAACTTCATATTACTACTTGATATATTCCGATGAAATGTATGTTTTCGAAATTTAGTGCAAACATACCATCCTCCCGGATGGGAGAGTTCTATTTTTGACATGATACTGATACCACTGTCAAGAAGTGTTCGTCCATGGCCTTCTGGTTCTTGAGAGGTTGTCTCAGTCATAGGGCCAACAGACTTGAGAAGGCCATGCGAGTTTTCCGTTATTCTTGATGCCCACATCTGATGTCAACTTGGGATCCAGAATACCTCCTCGGAATCTGGAACATCATTCTCATGCATGGTCTTTCCAGCACTGCGGGTGCCGTACTCGAATTTTCTCAAGTTGTGCTCAAGCGCTCTCTAGCATTAGCTTTAAGTCCAGAAGTCACGAGCCACACTGTGATCAAGTTGGCGATCCCCGCTATTCGAGTCCTCCTTACCATGTTACTAAGTTATGAGCAGCATGGCGTGGAAAATACTTGCCGGAACCATCCTCTCCCTTCATTGGTGTTTATGGCGTTCGCCCGACAGTTCCTGTGGGTGAAAGGTCGGAGAAACTTTACTACTTACAGATTCAAGGCTATGCTATTCGTCGATTGATTCTGAATGGAAGCGTTGAATGATTGACACTCGGCGGCTTAACACACCATACAAAGTGACCTTCATTGGCATAAAGTATCATAATTTTTCATGAAAATAACTTTCTGGGTACAGAGAGATGCCCTCAGCTGAAATCTCCACTCTTCCTGATGACCAGGTTAGTGGTTTCGGATCTCGCCCCGGACTGATGCACCCACTGTAGTCGTCTTGGAATGCGCCTACCAAGATGTTCCCATATCTTATGTGTGTATTCTTAGGAACCTATGACAAGACATTCTACTTCCATTCATCACTGCTTGTTCCGCAGAGTCGAAGCATTGGGATTCAAAAGCTATACATTGTGGACACCAGTAATCATAGACTAAACGGCACAATTGATTATAACCTTCAGCGACAATGATATCGCATTTCTTTTACCGTTCTACAAGCACTCAGGATATGCTATCTATGTGATGATGTTTCATTTTTCCCTGCGCCGCTTTTAATCACTAATGTTGGTCATTAGGTCTTGTACTCCGTTTTATCGATCAAATACTCACCATCATGCCTACAAGATCATTACCCAACAAGATCAAGTCTGTTGCATCAATCAAGCACTGCCGAAACTAGTACCAGGCCCGCATTACTACAACACTAGAAAAAGATATCCAATTTTACTACTACGTTGTTAATGGCTAGGATATAAATGCAAGTGGTTTAACCGCTTCCCTTGCTAACCCACGCTCAGTAAGGGCTCGGCCAAGTATGTCCGTTCCCAAACCCGATGTACAGAAACTGTCCAACATGTATGTGGCAAACGCCGACTGTGATTGCTAATTGTTGTACTGACGATTAAACAGACTCTCAACGAAGTATTACTATGTGGCTGCATCCACTCTCCTTCTGTATGACTATATTTTAAGCTTTCCACAAGAGGTGATCTTTTGTTTATGTACAACTTCATAATCGGTTGCAATACTAACCTTACGCGCAGATTACATTCGTGTGGCGAAAGAGGAAAACTCCCGGTAAGCATTGCACCGTTACAGATAGAATAGTAACCATGCTAAATGTTGTATTCCAGCCACAATTCTGTTCTTCCTGGTAAAACCTATTTCTGTGTAATAAACCTATCTAATTGTTAATTAGAACCGATATATCAGCATGGCATTTTGTATCATAGTCTTAACCTGTGAGTCATATTGGTGAAACGTCAAAATGCGGAAGCTGAAATTGAAATAGCATATTTTCTGCCTGGGTGGACTGAATCAGTAAGCACGAAACTGTTTAATTCTAATTGAACCAGAACTATAACATGTATACATTAGATGTATAGTATTTCCGATGAATACCCACCCCTCGCCGACATTTTGATAAACTATTCAGCTGTTCTCGATTTGCCATCATGGAGTTCATACAGACCGTAATAATATTCACAATAGCAGAGATATTTCTATCCCTTCGGTAGTGTGCAGTTTCACAGTAGTTACTATTAAACGCTAACATTTTTGTAGAATCCATGTGTTAACAAAGAGAAATAAAATAATATCGACTGTTCTTGGACTTCATATTATAGCGCAGTTAATTCTAGCATTTTATATATTCTCGAAGATCGGCCAAAATAGTAGTGGGGGTAGGTCATATGCACTATCTGTTCTGTTCTCGTCACTGATCATGAATTAGATCCCGTAAGTCTAACAGAAACGGAAGTTGAAGAGAGCCCAAACAAAAATACGTTCCAAAGTAAGTACTCAGATTTGCTGAGGTTCAACTTCTTAAAGCTAAGTCCTTTTTAAGTATGCGAGCTTTTCCCGAATCCTAGGACGTAAGGACATCCTTCAATTGTCGAGGGTTTTTCTCAGTAATGACTAATATATGCTTTAGTTATTGGTTAACTGTCGCCTATCTTTTGCTTGCGCTAAGTTTTGAGACCTTAGTCTTTATTTTAACGCTATGGGTTACCATATCTTCACGGAAAATTTGGTTTCCAACATTAGAATGGATCAAAGTAGTTCAACGAGATGGAACAATATTTTTTCTAGCTATTTTCTCGTGTACCCTACTTTGGGTTCTGTTAGGTTTTAACGCACCACCAAGCTTAGCGTTGATAACAGCAGTGTGAGTATCATATTTATTCGAAATGTCCGTTGCTGAAGGCACTAATTCCGTTTAAACAGACCTGACTTAATGTGATCATTACATCTTTTCACTATGACCAAAAGAGCTGACAGATCAGCTTTGAAGGTTCGTAGCTATTCTGATCAACAGAATGCATCTTTCGCTTCGAGAAGCTGGACAACAGACCCCTGAAAATGGACCAGCTCCAGTTATTATTCCATTGGAAATAATAGTTGCACGTCACACAATAACCACTGTACTATAGGAAGCAGTAAATGTAACCATATTATTAGTAGCTATCTTATGTGTGTAAATTTAAATTTAATTAAATATACATGTTGTGACTTACGCCTTAAGTTCTAAACTAAATCATCTAACGTCGAGACGTATTATATACTGCAGAGAGACCCAATTACGAACGCTCGGCTCGGAACGACATGTGTAGGGATCCAGGAGGATCGACATCCTGACCATTACCCCGTCTTCTCACTGAACCCTAACATTTACCATGTGATTTCGAAATCTAGTGAGCTACTTCCTAGATTAGGATGCAGAGAGCGAGATTTTGGATATGAGACTTGAATGTGACCGAAGGACTCGGAGACGTGAGCCATTTGCCTATTGACAGGAACATAGCGCCCATGAATTGGAAGGAAGGCAAGTAACTATTTATTGCATTGCCATACGGTACACCTGCAAGGATATACTAATGCAAATATTCTAAAAGTAGTCCAAACCATACCAGGTAGCCTACTGTGTTGGAATTACTGAAGAAAATTTTGGAGCAGCTGGTAATGTTATCAAAATCGACCACGGCCAACTGCCAAAGAAGATGAACAGATGTCAAGAAAACTGAGATCAGATAATATCCCGTGGAAGCCGATATGACCTTGCCCATAAACCAAAGGCTTAAAACAAACACAGCCGAAAATATTGTCAGCATTGGTCGGGCGTAATTCCCAAACAATATTGCGGTGGATTTAATTCCGATACGTTTATCATCTTTTATGTCCATCATCCCGTATATAGTATCATAATGAATGCACCAACTAATGGTTCGGGATGATAAACATCGGTACTAAGTTGGACAATTATAACTTGCGAACTTACCAAATAGACCCAATAAACATTGGACAAAATAGGCCGAATTGGATGTCATTTACTAACATAGCGGATACTACAAATATATTCCAACTGAAAGTAAAACCTGTTATAGAATGTATGACGCATTAGAGATAAAAATAAAACATCCGTTTATTACGTACCAAGCCATGCTTGGGGCCAGTAGGTTAATCTCTTCATGAATGGATATAACGGAACTAAGAAAAATAGGCTGAAGATCCCAAGAGAAAATCTTTTATGAGATAAATATTAGTTCTGTTATATTTTGTACAACAAAATGTTGACTTACGCCATGAAAGATGTGCGTACGAGAACTGCGGCCATAATAATGACTTGAGGAAGAAGAAAATAGAAAGCCTGTGTAAGTGTTACTCGTCCACTTGGCAATGGTCTATATTTTGTACGATCTATTAGTAATTTTAGCCCAGTAAACCCTTACTATGATATATGATCTTACCAACTTGTGAGTCCAGCTCTCTATCGATGATGTCATTCCAAGTCGACCCAATGCTGTGTAGCAACAACCCTGCAATCAAGTGTATAACTGTAATAAGCTTAATGTAGTTCAGCAAATCAAGTTGCATTTGTGTTGCAACAAAAGTCGCTGCCCACACTACAGGATTTTTAGTAGATTAATGAAAGATAACATTGTCATAATCAAAACCTGCCTGATGGCCAAACGACTACATTAGGTCCCAAGAAGTAAGATAGTCTTGCAAGCTCAATATACGGAATAGCACTGGGTGGGATAAGCCTGGTTTTAATGTAGGAAGTACTGGCCATGGTCGTAGGAGGTTCCTACTAAACAGTTAGGACTGTTCATTTAAATGTATCCATCGAATGATTCATCATGAGCAAATCATGAACGTAAACCTTTATTAGGCAGGAACTTTCCGTTATAACAGATGGCTGCGGAAACATGCTTCTTGCAGCTTGAGTGACATTGGGGCTTGAATGATAACGAGGCTTGAAGTCTGACAAGTTGTTATCATTTTAGATCGAATGATTCAATCACTAGAAAGTCCGGTGTGAGAAGCAATATATTTAGTGGACTCAGAGTCATCCGGAAACTCAGTACTTACCCCATAAGTCATCATTTGGCAATGACGATTGTCCGGGCATCGGGAACGTGTTATGCAGACTTTACTCACTTGTGCCAAAAGTACCAAAAAGGCTCACTTTGCAGCAGCAACTTTTGTTAAACGTTCAAAACCCTAGATTATCACAGATAACCCATGATGCATGATGCATGATGGTAGCTCTTCGTTCACATGTCGATGATGGATATTGGCCCCGGAACAAGTGCTATCTTGGTCTAACCTGCACGGTGGCACCAGCGTCAGTTCGAACTTCACGTATCACCATAATCACATGATCGCTTTGCTTCCTCTTCCGACGTCGGACCGAGGATCCTTGCTCGAAACCAACTCTAGCTTACAACACTGCTCATCTTCCCCCGGGCAGCTTCTCTCTGTTCTTCATTTGCACATAAGTACTGCGGGATGGTCTCAGTTCACGATTTAGATGGTTACATATATATGGTTCAATCTCCTGATGAAATGGACGATGGTTCCTAGTGAGTTTTTGCTACTTACATTCCGTAGGAATATCCATTCGTCCCGTGTCGCAGCGCTCGCTCTATTTCTGCTACGTTAAGACCTTCATGACACTGATCCTCCCCTTAGTAGTATCAGGCGATAGATACTATGGCGATTCAACTTTCTGATCCAGGGACGAGCTACGCGCGCTCTGGACAGCTCAGCTATTCCTCTACCACAGCAATTGCATTGCACAGGGCGTATCCTGGCGTATCAAGCTGCTCAATCAACCTTAGCTCATGGCTACTGCAAACTTGGCGTAATGCCAACCTGACATGCCGCGGTGGATAGGCAGTTCGTGTCAAATGGGATTAGAGGGATTTGGGGTTAGTGTTCTTATGTCCTCTCTTCCCCTCCATCTTTACGCCCCCGCGTTAACTTAGTCACTAATACTGCTTTCCTTTAACAGCAGACGAAATGGGTTCACTGCAAATGACCTCGTTCAATGCCTATCGGACGGAACACGAATGTGTCAAGTATCGTCTACTTACTGGCGTGCTGCATGACTGGGGGATGAAAACGTGTTGACGTTGACTGTGCGTGCTTCTGCCTGTTATAATAGTTAGCTGGTGCTGAAAATGGTGTTTCTAGATTTATGTGACTGTACTACAGTACCCCCGAGGAATGTGCGGAGATATGGAGGATTGCAGTCGCCTTTCGCGATAGTAGGGCCATTTCTAGGCCTTAGCCTGCAACGATACCCACAGCTACGGGTAAGGTATTGGGAATACCGTGAAGGTACCATGCCCCAAACCGCAACTCTCTTCTGACTGTTTGAAGGAAGGGGGAAATTCGCGTCTGAGGAGGAGAAAGGCGGGAGAGGGACCTTTCTTGTTCTTGGCTCTACCTACGAAATGGTTCGCAACGATCATGCTTCCCTCACCAAGTACCATAGCGTTAAATCGTGGTTGATGGGGAGTATAAGCTCGGGAACGCGAATCAGAAGCTTACGCGGGAGCTCAACGAGTACCCTAGTGACGGAAGGATAATACTGGTTGGGAAGCCGCGTGTGGGCCTATGCTGTCTGCGGTCCTCTGTGGCCTTTTGCCACGAGCTGACATGGATGGGTTTGTTGAACATTTAGACTGAGAGATCTGGGCCGACTAAGCTTCAGCCCATATACTTATATGTAATTGGCTTATCCATCTTGTTCAAAGGCAAGTCTACCTCCCGTCCCTTCCCTTTCTCTCGTTAATCCCTCTCGTTCCTCAGAAGTTGACGTCTTCACACCCATTCGGGGTATCCTCAAACAACGCCGATTTTCAACAACCGCGCTCCCCCTTAACACAAGCCCTTGGGTCTATATCATAGTTGATGGGTATGCAAGCTGGGGGAACGCTTGCGCGGGAGTTCGACATTGGCTGGGACGTTGTTGCGTTGCATGTATGTGCGAGTCTATCTACTTATAGTCATTCGACTCAAGCTGACATGGATGACTTTGTGGTGTAGAACATTCAGACCGAGATTTGGTCTCGCACGATCGACTTGACTAGTTTTGTTCAAAGGTACTTATACCTTCCGTCCTCACCTTCTCTTGCGCTAACTCCTCTCTTTCCTCAGTTTTAACGTCTCCATATCCTTCATAACATCCTCAAACAATCATAAAATATTCCTTACTAAACTTTACCTTCCCATTCCAAAAGTGGTGCGTCTCCCGCGTCTCACCCCCCCTCTCCTAACGCTCTTTCATCCTTCTGCCCATTCTCCAGGCCACCCTCTCTATCTCACATCCTGTATTATTCCTAGCTATCGTCGTACTCTTCATCTTGCTTAGCTGAAAACCGACCTGGAGATGTCAAAGGAAGACGTTCTATACCCCGTGTCGTCAAGTACGTATAGCATAATACGCTAGATATACACCTTGGAGGGGGCTTGAGGGTCTACTTGATGTGAATGCGGGACTGGCTTCGATGCCTAGAATGTAGTGAACATGGAGGTTAAACGGGAAGTGAAGATGGATCAAGAGTGTGGGGCGTCGAGGCTAGCTATGAAGTCGTTGGATGTGATATCAAAGCACTGGAACAAAGCGAGCTGGACGATCGTTGGGGGATGAGCCAAAGTCAAAGTGAGAGAGTACGAGCTGAGTATGCAGGACAAAAGGATTGGGCAAAAAGGTTAGCGTTCCTTGTTTTGTGATCGTCATTACATTACCTCTGACCCTCCCCTTTTTGCTGCTGAAGGTCAACGACATGCACTTACGGAATGTAGTCACGCAGCTAAGGAAGGAAAGCGTGTTCGCATCCATTCTTGCTAGATTTCCTATCATTCCGAATACCGTGAAACCTTTCTTAGGAGACGAGTTGCCAACTCTATATCGGCGGTTCAAAGGGGTCAACGTTCCGTATTGATCTTCTCTGCAATCTTATTAAGCTTGCATGCTATTGTTGCCTGAATGATAATTCGGATTATGCGAGGTCTAAAGGGCGTTCGGTTGTTGGAGTGGAGGTGACTACAGCAAGCATAGAGGGTCCACTTTAATATCGAGGCAGTGGGGAGTTGGTTGCGGTTGTCTCAGTGCAGACGAATCTATGTCTACGTCGAGCACTGTGTCAGTAGCTGGTACTGCAACATCGACGTTGCGGGTAGGAAAGCCCAGCTATCAACTTCTAGGGTGTTCTTTGTGGGACGTCATTAGCTGATTCATATTCCTCGCCGTTTTCATGCTCGACTCCGTACATCATCGATTTCCCATTACATCCCACCTGAAGCCCGTCCCAGTGGCTACTAGGTTCATTGCTCACCATGAGCCTATATCCTCTGCATCTCATACCACTACTCGTTCCTTCTATTAAGACTTTACCTGACAACGTGGCACATCCAACCTCTCGAACTCCTCCGCGAGCTTCTCACATGCCCGACCACATTTCCTACTACAATGAACAGGGCTTGGGCGAAGGTGGGAGCACTGGGTAGCGTGGTGTGGCCGAGATTTCTAGAGGTAGAGGGGATGAGCCGACTACTAGGAGAGAAGGGAGAGATAACTGTCGTACTTGCGTAGAGGAATCTACACCGATCTTTACGTCAGTAGTTGGCACTACAACATCGATCCCACTAGTAGGATTGTATAACTATCACTGCATCGTGGACCCAAAATGGACGTATGGTCAGGAACGGACAGAGCTGGTAGAACTTCAGCTCTTTGAGCACTGTCTCAGGTGGATGAAGAATACAAATGGGATGAGCGAGTGGGACGCGGCATGCAATTAAGGTATGTCTTGTTCAATGGCTTGCAACGTCTCGTTCTCACCTACGTTCGAACTCAGGTTACCTCTTACGCTCACTAATCACGATCCATTGGCTACCTCTCTACGCTAGCTCGCACCTCATATGCTTAGTGTATCCTTGCAAGTACCTCTCAGCTGAAGTCTACGTCTACAACATCGTACAACAACGTGTCTGTAGCACCTCAGTGGTTGTACGCTGATGACGTGTCGGGGATTCAGTATTTCAGTCCTCCTCGCATAACACTTTACACCTCACGGATCTCATAGCTTTCCCCTTTTTGTTACTTTAATATGCATCAACTGCTGTAAACCACACGAAACAAATGAACTAGGTCCAGCAAGGGGGTGATGCTCCTAGTGCACCTTGTCTTTCATTAAGCACACCTGCTGACGGGTTGGGGATCAACCTTCTTCTATGACCAGTGTAACGTGTGGGTCGTTCTTCACTGTTTTTGTTAGATAAAGCCTTGTTCTTGTTAGTGCCAATGCGCTTACCGTTGAAACAAATGATATGTAGCGCGTGACGATGAGGCGAAAGTGGAAAGTGTTCATATTGAGGAAGATTTATGGATCCTCCCTCTTATTCCCTTCATTGACTAATGCTTGTGCAAGCTAGTGTGTTTGCGGAATGATAGAAGGGCCAGAGAGAGAAAGACAGCGGAGGCATCGGAGGGGCGAGGGGGTGGTTAGTATCACTTTGGTTGCTTGTACGAGGTATACATATATTTTTCCCACTACTTTTCAATGTTGTAATGATTATCAGAATTAGATGGCGGTAGAACCATGCAAGAACCATGAGTCGTTCCGCGGATCTTAACTCTATTCAAACACTATTCGTCTCATATTCACTACTGCCGACTATTGGCCGATTGCAGACTTAGCTGTTAGGTGATAACTGGGGATCTAACGATGACCTTATGCAATGTTAACTCACCAGCATAGAGGATTCCGACAAGAAAGAACATACCGAAACAAATTTGAACAATGCTATGTAGTGCTTTAATTTCCGAAGTTATTCCGAATTTCAATATTCAATAGTAATCATGTCACATGATCGCTTCCGCCCAGCGGCCAGCTGGAAATTCGGAGTTCAGTGGTCCAGTGCCGAGACTTGAAGAAATACAACCTGTCACTAAATAAATGACAGCAAGTACTTATAAGCATCTTTATTCAAATATTATATTTTTGTGGGATGTTTATTATTCCCAGTGTGATGTTCGTACGGAAAAATCCTGCATTGTAATTGTATCCCCTACCGCACCGGCGTCCTTAGCAGCAGCTTCTCTGAGACTGATTATTAATCTCGAGCCCTAACATATACTTAGTCAACATTCACTTCGAGTTTAAGGTAGCAGTGACAACTAACAGCAAATGAATACATTGTAGGTGTAATACTGAGCAAAAGGAGAAATTTTGTTATTTATAAGTTGTATTTCCCAAATCAACCAAAGGACTCACAGCATAACCACCCCTGGCAACCAGCTTGTAAGAAAAACCCATCAAACATGGACACCATTGTGACAACTAGAATGAGACTGTCATCGAAATAAAGATCCTCGCGAAAGGATAATTTCATACCTGCAACACTTATAGAAGAAACATGTAAATGTTTATGTATAAAGGATTGCAGTGACGTACACCAAGAAGAATATAGTACCACTTCTGTAAAAGCTCACCAGGATCGGAGTGTAATGAGCCTGTCTAGACTGTTTTCGGAAATTCCTAATGTTTTTCATAGTTGGACATCCTAAAAACTCGTAGAAAGTCAACATAAGCATGACAGCTAGAAGGTTTATGTTTGGGTTATATGAATAGTTTGTTGAAAACTAACTTGAAATAAAGAAAGTTATAGTTCTGAGGAAGTTATTACAATGTGACGATCATGGCAGTGATAAGACTGGTGCGTACGAAGAAGTTATTGAAAAAGTTGCGTCGAAGGTGCCATCGGTCAGACAACCATTCGATGGAACTCCGGAAAGTGTATGGTATAAACTTTCTGACTGTGTAATTGCGGTACGTGTTACGCCGGTAAGTTGCACCTAGAGTTATTTGATCAGCCCTATTTTCCCGGTGTTTGAAATAGAATAGCAAACTCCAAATTCCGCTAAAGTTGAATTTAGTGTCAGAAGCAATTTTAGTTGTAACGACTGCGTTTTCACCTATACATCCCAGACCCAGGAAATAAAGGACTACGAAGAGATGTTATATATTGCTAGGCCACTGAAAATTCTGACGTGACACCTTTAGTACTGTGACCATAAAGAGCGTGAATGCGCATAGTCATAATGACATTCGAAACCAGGTTCCCAAAAAATACGAGGCCCCTGCGGTAAATAGTGAGCTAACATGACTTTTAGTAAAATTTCAAATTCACAAATAGGACAACCAGAAATAGGCCCGACAACTGTAGGAATAAGTGTATGTGTTAGAATTCAAGACTGTATAACAGAAATGATTATGCATACATCTATGAAAAGAGTTAATGCACCGTTAAAGTCTATGAAGCTAAAATTCTTACTGGATATGAAATACCTTGAGACGTGGAAACTGTGCACTTATATCCCTATTCAGTGTCCTGTTATCATGTGAATTCCAGCTTACCCATCAAGGATGTTCTGATTATTGGTGAACGTTGAATTAAATCGCTAGGTTATGTTTGGGTAGCTTACCCAACATTTATCGGCCCGTGGTATCGACACAATATATAATACTTTAGCAAATGACCATTTTGTTCTAAATACCGGCGTCAAGGACCAACGTGGGTATAGCTGTAAAGTTAGAATTACCTCCAGACATGTTGAACCTATTGCTTATGACTTGAATAATGTGTTTTTATTTCGCGCTTAGTATGAAATAACGTACTTCGCGGCTAAAGCTAAGAGCAATATCGTATATCTGTGTAGTAAATATCGCTACTAATACAAAGTGAGCTGGGGAATATAGCAACAGTGAATGCATACCGTGGGCATAGTTTAGAGTCTGAGACTGGTGAAGAGCGTTAAGTAGAGCCTTGAGATCAGACATGGGAGAAGATTGGTGGCACCCGTTCAAGATATACCGAGTTTCACAAGTGCAGTTATATACGCAGGCTCCTAATACCATCCTCTCGCCTCGCTCGAATGGCCTTACATAAGAGACAGCTACACGGACAAACAAATCGTAGCGGCCATACTCGCGAGGGAGAGGCTGGCAAACATTGTAACCGGGGATCTCGGTGATGTGACAATACCTCGGGAGCCACTCATAAGAAATACTTCGCTTATAAAAAATGGCCAACTTCGCACGGCAATAAATTCTCGCTTCCATAGGAATTGACAATGATAACGACATGTCACAATCGATGAGGCTCATTTTGGCAGTGATACCATAAGCTACTGCACAAATTAGTTACAGTATATTACTGAAATGTATATCGGTAATTGGGAAGACAATGACTTGGACAATGACATTCTAGATAGGCATCCTGCTGTTGATGGCTGCAAGGGATGGACAAAAAAAGATGACTGTTACCATAACACTGTTAAACCATCTTGGAAAGCAGAATGTAAAGGTTTAAGATCTTGGTGAAACTTGGAATCACAGTAATTTCAGTTACACATGAAAGTATGTATTAATTCTAGGAGTATAAAGGTTCAATGGTCTTACCATAATTTGTACAATACATGCAGCTGATACATATTTAAGGACATTGAAGTGGAATGTAACCGTTATGAGCCCTGAGATTCTAATGATCACCCGGCATTTTAAGAAATGTGGAAGAAAGTTCATGTTTTAGAAAAAATACCTCAGCTTTATATTCAACAAAGGTCAGGGCACTACGATACAAGACTTGAAGGATGGTGACCCACCTCCACTGAAGTTCCTTATTCTCTTCGAATAGTACGCAGGAGGCAGAAGTGGCCCGCACATACCCGAGAAGAATTACTCCCCACACACTTCAAAACAATATTAAGTGATTCAAATGATGACAACATACGGAGAGAAATGTCTCTTAGAGATTAAGACTAGAGATGTATGGGGAGTTTGCCGTACTGGCACAGGGTCTTAATATTATATTAGTTTATTGTTGATTTATTGCCGTGCGAAGTTAGCCATTTTCTGTAAGCGAAGTAATTTTTACAAGTGGCTCCCGAGGTATTGTCACATCACCGAGATCCCCGGTTACAATGTTTGCCAGCCTCTCCCTCGCAAGTATGGCCGCTACGATTTGTTTGTCCGTGTAGCTGTCTCTTATGTAAGGCCATTCGAGCGAGGCGAGAGGATGGTATTAGGAGCCTGTTATATACGTATCTTCAAGATCGGTTTGTCAGCGCGTCGTTAGGTTTACTTGCGTCTTAATGAATACTTATATCCATTAAGCTCTAGGTACACTGTATTGGAAGTTGAACTAAGCCCCGTTGCTAAGGATACATGCTTCGACTTCAAGCTAGTTTCTGATCCGTCATACCGGAGTCAGTTTAGTGCTGTGTACTTATTGTAGGAATGGAGCCCGTAAACCAACTCCAAGAATGTCTATGAGACGCTGAATATTTGCATGGCTCTAACAAGAGTTGTCATTAGTACACCTGAAGTGCACTGTAACCATAGTTAATCAACTTTTATACTGTGCCGATACACTGGCGATAGATCTTATCGCGCGCTTATATTGTGACGTGCGTCTAACGTCTGATTCCAGAAGTAATTTACAGTCAACTATGTATTTATAGTCCAGTACTCAGCTTTGAAGGCTTCGTACGTTGAACGCTCAATGTTTCAACTCTCTGCAGCGTCCAAGTATTACCATGATATAACTTGCGTTGCGATCATGCAATTTTCTTAATGTCTACATTCAAGGAACAGTATGTCATCAGGAGTCAAGATTGTGTACAGCCAACAAAACGAGATGGAACGGGAGAGGATCGGAGTTCTGCTACACGACCTTACTCAGAATTACTGTTGTGTAACAAGAGATGGAATCAGCATGTATGAGATAATATCTATGCATGCTCCGTCCGGCATTAGAAGGTGACGAGGTTCTGTGTTCATCTCCTTCCGGCGTATACAAAATTTGTCTCATTGTCGAATCTCGAGCGCTAGTTTGAAAATAATGGCAATACTCACATACTCAAACTTGCGTCACTGAAACAGATATGTACGTCTACTGGAAGTGCTGACTGACGAACATTTGAACATATTCCTTAGTAATAGGAGTGAAGGCATACTTTCGGGGCGCTCGAAAAATTGGGCCGGGAGTACTCGAGGAATAATACGCTCATTAAGCTGGAATGATAGGGTCCCAAACCTCGACTTGACTTGCATGCTCCCTGGTTATCGTATTGGTCTTGTTTCAGATTCAACGTATATATCATTACAAGTAACAAAAATTTGCTTTTAAAGCACCTAATAATATTAATGCTGCAGTGCCAATGTACGTGCAAGTCAAATATTTGCGGGTGGCTAAATATTCGTAAAAATACTTCAAGAAACGTTTGCTAAACCGCAGGAGACATGATATCGCGCAAATACTGGCCATCTTCTTGGACAGGCTCCGTCTTCACCCTATCCAGCTTTTTGAAATCCAAGATCATCTCCTGCAATTCAATCACCTTAGCCAAACCACGACGCGTCTCATCAGCAAGGCTAATCAACGCAGCCGTATTAGCCTCGGTGACCTCCTTTATCCGCTCAACACTCGCAGAGAGGCTCACTAGCAAGTCTGGTGGATTCCCAACCATCGTAGACGGTGTCGCTACTTGTCTAGCCTGGGCTCGCACTGTTATTTCCTCCGACTTCGGCGTAGACGGCCTCCCCCCTGGCGCGAGTTGAGACCCCTCCGACATAACAGACATTCCTTGGTCTTTATTATTGGAATGCCTTGCTCCCATCCGTGCGCGTTTTTGTCTAGTCACCGGCCCTGTCGCATTCACGCCTCGATCACAACCTCTGCGAATGTCCTTGCACCTGAGGCAGGGATAAAGCTCTGCAGAGTTTACGACGCGTCGCCAGCATATCTCCTTAGCTTTGGTGCACCGCGAACATGATGTGTCTTTATCTTCCGCCCAGCGTGTGTCAAAGCCGTAGTTGTATCCATCCGGGTGTGGATTATACTGCCCGATTAGAGCTAAGTACAGTAACCTCGCACTCATATATAAGAGGTGACATACGCGATCTGGGTGACCCTTTTTCGTTCTGTAAACTTTTTCATCGCGTCCTTTATCTCCTAATGATTTAGCATTAGCAATATCACAGTCGAGTGTGCTCTTGAAAACTCACATTTTCCAACGCCTGCGAAGCCTCTATGTGCTTACTCCTTTCCTCCTCAGCCTGTCGTTTCATATCCTCTCTATCATTCATCTTCCGTTCCCTCTGCAACTTTTGCTCCTCGGCCTTCTTCTCGAGTACCTGTAATACAGATTCACGCTCTGCACTGCGCCTCGCAAAGTCCGCAGCTTCCTCTTTTGCCAAACGACGTTGCTCGACTAGTACAGCCTCGAAGTCAATGAAGGGACCAAAGTCCGCAGTGGGCATGGTGAAAGTCAAGATGAGTGGGGGCAACATCGTTTATCGGCGGGAAGGAAAAGAAGCTGGTAGCGAGTGCAAATATTGACAAATTTATCTGAAACATGGTGAGCATGTGTTGATGTCGAACTCGAAAATGAGTATCTGTGTTCCTTAATCTGGTGTATGTATTTGGCGCCCTTCAGCTTGTGCTTCGATTATCCGTGTAACCTTCAGTATGGTTAATTGACGCGCAAGGAATACCGTGGTGCTGTACGAAGATCCTTACCGTTACTTTGCTGTAGCTTCTGTAGAAACTAGGGTCTACGCGTCCAGGATATGGGTGTAACAGACGTCGGATCCAGGCAATAGTATCTGTCTGCATTAGACAAAATGTACCCTGAAGCGCACTTGTGAAATTCAGAAAATGCAAAAGCACGCAAGTATCGGGGTACTTACCTCAGTGATAAAAATAAGCCCTCGCTGGCTTCGCATTCAGTTTCAAGCAGAGCCAAAGCAGAACCATCTAATGATCTATTGCCCTCAGTGACAAGAATCAATATCTTTTTCAACCAATTTTCAATGTTAGTTTGAAAAACCAATTGATTTAATACTAATTAAATTCTCCATGACAGTGATTGGTGTGAAACAGAGACTCGATGACTCGGAACGTGAAGAAGAATGAAACATCCATGGATTAGACCCGAAGCAAAACCATCAATATTTGTACATATGTACATACCATGAGCTTCCCAGGCCAGGTACCGGTACCGGGTAATATACCTCCCGGGACTCATGTTCACTCATAACTTGCGACGTCACCAACGCCGCACGGCGTCCACATATGCCCACACATTTTATGGCGGCCCAAGGCTCACAAGGATCTACCTCGTCAGCAGTCGTGAGCTTACTGTAAGCCGTAGGGCACAAATTAGTACGGCGTCAAATTGATATAAGCTGAACTGTGTATGGGATCGCCGGAAGTAAGATGGATGGGGTAAAGATCAAGCTGGAGATGTGTTGGAGGCCAACCTTGGTATGTTTTCTCCGAATCTTCATGTATTCTAAAATATACAGGTTTGACTCACCATGTAGCTATCTATAGATTCTGAGCGCCAGAAGCTTCCGAGTAGCAGAGTAGACGATCAGCTGCTTACTCGTTGTAAGCACCTAGAACTAAAGTAAGTATTTCGTCTTTATTTCCAACGCTACCTCAGCGCTCAGCTCTCAGCAACATCAACAGCAGCTACCGTCGCAGACCCTACGGTATATTACCACTGGACAGTCACACACACTGCACGCAAGCGGGTTAGATTATCCTTCTCGGTAGTCTCGTCCGACTATCCAGATGTACATTCGTACAGTAAGAACAGAGAAATACATTATATTCGTTGTAAGTTCACATTTTTCTCATCAGGAACACCATCTCACATTTATTATCTTCAAACACAGTAGACGCGTCCGCATGATCTATAATGCATGTACTTACTCTTCGCCGCTTTTCCTTCGTATGTGATACATTCGAAAAGCGATGTACAGGGGGTGGATGTGTCATCACCGAAGGATCTCAAGCCACCGTTACTCCGTGTCCGTTCAGCAGTGCGCAACGGTCAGGAGGGTGGAGTGACTTCTGGTGTGAATCGTTGCTAGTCCCGCAATAACGAAGTTACGACACCCTACAACTGTATCCTTGTACGTATGGTGTATCCCGAGGATCTATTATGTCTGCCACCTTTACCCCGTGTTGTTCTCGAAGTATATGGTGTACAATGGATACAATTACGATGCGGGGATGCCGAAATTTGTGCGCGTGAGCGGAATTGGCCGCCTTCCTGCCTTAGCAAACTATTATACACAACTGGGACAACGAATAGCTGCGATCCGCGGATGGGAAGCTGTCCTTCCTCGTAACGTCCACTGGTCTCGCTGAAGCCCACGGTGGTACGACGATCCTCACTACAATAACGTTCTCATCGATCTGCGATGTTGAAGATCCCTGCATATTCTCATCCTCGCAGTCCATTTCCAAACGCATTCATTATTTATCCAAATTGATCGACACTTCCGCCGGTACTAACGAGAATATAGAATTCATACCCACACCTACCTGAGGCTTGAACCCTTGCCTGAATCTGTGTGGGTACTCTACATATATGGCATTTAACTCTTTAAGACTACTTTCGTCAGTATTCGGAATTCGGAAGTAGTCTAAAACAAGGACCCTCCGTTACTCTTCTCCTCATAAAGATATTCATCGTCGCGTCTTGCCCTCACTTCAGTGTATGCATGAGATACTTCGTCTCTGGGGTCTGACAGGGACTCAACCCGAGGACTCATCGTGCAATAGATTGTAGCATGTCGAACTGCGTTCAGTGTCCACACCAGTAGTGGGTGGTGGGCTAACTATCCATAGTGTTATCTGGCTACGTTTTGTGGAAGTCTCTCGGATCGACCCTCGGACGGGATAGTTGAATAAAATTAGATGTGATATGTAAATTTGCCGGAGTGGGTATGTTTGGAGAATTGGAATCAAATTTGTAACACGCGACAAACTTTCAAATTCCAACCGCAAGTCAAGAAACAAGACATTCACTGTTAGGTAACATTACGAGGCAACACAATCACCTCACAAAATCATCTAGAAGGTATCTGCGTATTTTTCATCGCCGAAAAGCTTGTTCCAACAGACTCTGCCGTTTCTTTCAACCGTTGCTCCATATTCGCAAAGATAGCTCTGGCCCTCGTATCCAAATCATCAGATTGGTTAGCCACTTCTACTACCTGTGTAGTCCTCGCTCCCTCAGCCACTTTATTCCGCTTTTGAGAGCAGTGCGCCGAAATAGAATTTCCTCCGAGTTCATCTTCATTTTCAGACCCCTCTTCTATCCGTGCTCGTTTTGCCCTCGTCAGAATCCCAGCCGAGACTTTTCCAAGGTCACAACTTCTGTGTTTATCCTTGCACCTAAGACAAGGATTTTTCCGTGCTGAGTCACCAGTGGGTTGAATTAGTACTTTTCGCCAGCAGATCTTGTAAGCTTTCCTGCACCTGGTGCACGTTGTTTCTTCGTCGTCTTCCCATCGCATACCGAAGGCATAGTTATATCCATCCGTGTGCGAATTATACTGTAAAACGGGAGTCAATTATCGATAGTACCGGTTTAAAATATAAGTACCTACACGATCAGGATGCTTTACGTCCTTCTCCTGGAACATAGCCACTGCAAGTTCTATTTCCTGACCAAGTTGGTATTAGTAATAGCTACAAATCACGGATAATTTGCCTCAAACCCACTTTTTCCAGAGCTTTTAGCGAATGCCTATCCAAATCACTATTTGAGCTCTTGTCCTTCCTCTTCTTCGATTCCCCCTCCAGTATCAGCTGTCGTGCCTCAATGCGCTTTCTCCTTTCCTCGTCCGCGCGTCGCTTTTCCTCCTGCTTTTCCTTCTCCAGTCGCTGTCGGTCCCGCTGCTCATCCTTCGCCTTTACCTCCAGATCTTGTATCTGCTCGTTTCGTTCCTCCCTCTTCTTCGAGAAATTTGCCTTTTCCTCTGCAAACTCTATTGCCTTCCTAATGAACGCTGACTTCTCCTCTGCGAACTCTAACGTCTTCCTCGCTAGTTCATCCTTTCTCTTCGCATGTTCTTCCTTTTTCCTCGCAAAGTCCTTCTCTTCATCCTTGGCAGTTTGACGTAGTTCGACTAGTAGCTTATCGTAATCTGTGTCAGAGGAGAGCGCGTTTTCAGACATAAGTATAGATGATTGTTGAGTGTTAAAACGTTTGATTGGGTGCTCGCTCTATGGATACTCTACTAACTTTAATTGGCTTCGGAGTTGGCACAAGTTGATGGAACTTCGGAAGGAGTATGTATCCCTTACATAAAATTTACATAATAGCTGCCTGGGACTACTTAATTTCATCCTCGAATGCTTCTTTACTAATCACTTCAGTAACTACGAGGTCATCCGCATTTTTGATAACTACATATCATGCAAATATAGGTATGGCAGGCGAGTTCAAATGGGAGGTATAATCAAATTCTGGTATATGTCATTCGTTGTCAGACATATCCAAGTGAATGGCCTCCACAGCACCGGCTTTCTTCAATGAGAGAGTCAGTCGATTGATCATGACAGACGTTAAGCTGTGAAATGCACGATTAATATCCAGTGTCTCAAGTGTAAATACAATTAAAATTTGGACACTAACAGTGTAGCTGGTCTGTCATGAACCAAAGCAAATGTTAGTACTAATAGAGATTTCATGTGGATGAATATTTCGTACATAGCGTTTATAAACTTTAGACTCGGCTAAAGCAAACAATTAGACATTTAAACTCAAACAAATCTGAAAAATGTCTAACCCTCGCATCCATTGTAAGAACCATCCAGATCAAATTGGTTGTGAATATCACTGCGAAATACAGTATTCCATCCCTCTGTATTGTAAAAATTAAAGGCGACCTTTGATGTTTGCGAACTCGTTGCACTGTGTAGTAAAGTGTAATGGAAAAGACTATGGCATCAAAGGCCAGTGTGAGCCCCAACGCCAATGTATTGAGCGCCTTTCTGAAGGTCGTATAATGATAAATACAGAGCCAATAGAGTTTTTCCGCGCTTACATAGGTAGATGGGGGAATAGTATGCATACTGTCAAGGGTATATAAGCATTTTGGGGGCTCAAGAACACCGATTATGGAACTTACCATGAAACGCATCGATGGGAATAGAGGGGGTAGGTAAAGCTGGTAAGGTATTATATCGGATACATCAAACACATGATCATTAGGTATGTAGACAAGACTTACCATCGAGTGCGTGTTTAGACAGTATAAAAACATAGAGTGCCACACTGCACTGAGCTAGCATAATTGCGGATAAAACTATAGATAGAGTTTTTGACTTTTCAGAGAGAACATAAACTCTTCCATGATGTGAGAACACACAATTATATAATAAATAAAAGAAGAAACCCTTACCTGATCATAAGAATCCATTCTGTAGGAATTATGAGAAGCATCGTGATGGCCCATTCTGCTACCACAAATTTTTCGCAGCTGAATCAGTCAGAGATGGTTTCCTTCTGAGTATAGCCGCAGTAAGCTTACATCTGTGACATAATACTTAGCGGAAAGTGAACATTAATAATATGATCATACCTCTTGTGTCCATAGAGGGGAAAAGTAGGCTACGAGTTGTCGGTATGAGCCTTAGTGGTAAAGTACAAACCTACTAAAGAGATACAATATCGTAGCTCCGAGAGAAAAATATCGGTTCTGATATGTAGATTGTTACGGTCAATTAGAAATTTTGATTATTGGAACATACAAATAGAAACAAAAAGAAGACTGGGCAATAAGAAAGTTAACATTGGACGAGTATGTTTAATTCAAGTATAAGATGTTACCGGGGCCTTTCCTTCCTTTCCACAAATGCGTCATCTGACAAATAATTCAACGTGAAAGAATGTATAAAAGCGGCATTTTCAACAAACTTCATCCGGCAGCGTTAATAAATAATCGTATAAAACAATGGCGCACGTAGCCACAAAGTATCTCTGCGTAGAGAATGTAAACAAATGATCATATAGTCTGCTTGAATACCATACCTTCGTACTTAGTCTATTCGTTTGCAGTGTCACTGATAGAGCATCTCTTATGAGAAAGTTGAACATACAGGTCATTTCCTAACCGACTGAGCTCTCCAAGTTCCATAGTTTAAGGTGATGTTCAGAAGTCGGGAAGCAGGACGTATCGAGCATGCAGATTTTAATCAGCTGCTGGACTTAAATACGGTATGAGAGGACCCCCGAAAATCTCTACCACACATAGATGCCAATCCGGGCAAAAACCGGGGCTGTAGGCCCCGGAACTTTGACGTAATCCGGACACTTGGGGGCTGGAGTCCTCTTAGAGGGCTGTTTCAAGATGATTATCGTTTGATTAGAGATGGCTGTCGAGTCTGATTCATGAATAGAACGTATTTGCAAACAAGTTTCAGCGAAGTTTGAGTGAGTGGAACTTGCTTAAGTGCGAGTGAGAAACTTCACTCAAACTGGTTGCAAATACGTTCTAATGTTAGAAAGGCACAGATTTAGGTATAGGAGCATCGGGTACATATCCGTAAGGTACTTACAAGCATCCTGCAAGCTTCGGCTATTGAAATTCGTATTTGCGCCACTGCTAATTTGCGTGGGATTTCGGACGGTTCAACATTCAATGTTCAACCCCAGTGAAAAATCGGCCTAGTGATATCAAGCTGTATCGTGCGAGATATAGTTTCCAGGTATTTATCAAGGTACATCTAGGGGACTTTGCCGAGACACAAAATGAAGTCTTGGCAGCATTACACATGCAAAATAGTGGGACGTCTTTCAATCATTTCTTAGCAACATCTGGGCATTTCGAGCTCTTTCTGCGGTAAGCCGGATTGTGAGAGTGCTATCATTTCCCATTTCCATCAGTTGCATTTATGTATATAATTGTAACGCTTACGCGTAGCATGTGGCAGGCCCTTTCTTTTCGTTCCCACCAACTTCCTATCAACTTCCTGAGCCTCATACAATTCAACCAACACCTTTTCACCCCTCCTCCACCTTATCTTCATCTATCTGCGAGAAACACTACACGTCTTGAAGTTATCTTTCATAGGTGTGTGGCATAGTATCCTTTCGTCTTGATATGTACTCATTTTTGATTCATTTAGTAAACGAACTCGGAACCAGTGGGGCCTTCATCCGACTTCCCCATATCCTGACTTCAGCATCGACTCCCATCAATAATTTTCCACAATCCATTTATCATCGACACTCTACCTTTAGTGGTTGGTTCGCAAGATGGCTGTTAGGTTTCGGGTGTATGGGTCGGTGAATGGGGTGTGCGCATGTGCAAGGTATGGTTTCAGTGAATTTTCAGAAATCTACTGCTAACACTACTTTCTGTTCGTTCGGTTGCGTGGGGTTGAGGATCGTGCGTAGCGAGTCGGTTGAGGTAGCTGGGCTTGGCTAGTATAGTAGTAATGTAGCATTAGATATATTGGATATCGACGGTGTACCTCAGTAGATAAATTTCTAATATATGTGCTTTTTATATTCTTTCTATACCTGTATAAATCCCTCGGAAATGCTTCAACAACGCAAGATACAGCTAAGGTAGAGGCATTTCATACTCATCAAATGTCATGTGATGTGACATTGGTGTGACAAGGACTTATCAGAGCAGGATTCCCGCTACAAACCAACCACCAACCATTTATTTTCATTCATTGTCATTGTCCTTTTCCACTTTCTCTATAGAAATGCATACTGTAATATTTAAGTAAATGGAGAGGTGGTGTGGAAGTATATAGTAGGTATGGCAAAAGTTAGTGCAAGCCCGAGCTCAACCAAGCTAGAGTTGTAGGATTCAAGTAGGATTTCGTTAGGAAACTACAGTGAATATGTTTTCTTTCAGTAGTTCTTTCAAAATAGATTCAGGAAGTTCAAAGAATATGGTGGTGGCGATATTTTCGTGCTATCCAAGCTGGATGCAAATTCTATTCAAACCTGAGCAATACAAATATGTTTCTGACATTTGTATTGAGTTCTTAGCTTTGTGTTTCTGATTTATATATCCAATAACTTATCCAAACTCTAATTTAATGTTCATCCTTTATGTGGGCTTACATCCAAATCTCCTAGTCAATCTATGTATACAGCCTCACAACAGCTTCATCATGTACCAATGTGCACATATTTAACCTTGTCCGATAGTTCACGCTTTCCACATCATTACTGAGAAAAATCGAAATCCACTGCAAGGTAGGTAGACAGAAATATATAAATTTGGTGGTCTTATAATTTGTAGAATGTTTCATTGTGAATTGTTAACAAGATTTCTTTGGTTTGTCACGCAGAATCACGCTTTTTCACGTGACATTAGATGAGTATGTACTGCCCCTACCTTAGAATAAGATTAGAGTAGCATTAGATATCGCTATATTTGCCAGGAAGTTAGCAGCTTGGCAAATTCAACTTATTCTTGGCACTTGTCTAGCCACGATGTACTTAGATCTTACTCGAAAAAAATCATTATATTCCAGATTTTATTGCGATATCGAGTGACATCTAGTCTTCGATATCACTGGATACTACTCGACATCACTAGACCGACTTTTGACTGGGGTTCAACTGTCAAGCTTTCAAGACTCAAAGCCACAGAGCGTCAAAAGTATAAGACCTGATAAGGCATGTCGGATAACTCGATGATTGGGATATTTAAGTTGGGTGAGCGGGGACTATTTGAAGTTTGATCAAGGCAAAGTAAAGCTGTGGGACAGGGTTGGAACTTGGTTGGAACTTGGAATGGATGCCAAGGCCCAAGGCCCAACCAATCAAATGCCAATCGCGCTGGCAACATCCTACAGGGCGTTTGATCGGCATCACGAGATGCTTCTTTGGAATCATGTGACTAGCGCATACTTCGTCGCCTGTACCAAGCCTGTATGGTACCTCACTCAGACTGACTTCTATTCCCAGTCTACTTATTCCAAAGGTACTAAAAAACAAATAAGGCCCACTAACAATGAGAAAATCGAACCAAATAATAACATTTACACCAACTATTGATGTAAAGGGAGAGTCACCATAACTGAGGTAGAAAGGCCAATGAGATGTGAGGAAAATGTTACCTGTTAGACTCCTTTACTGGGCAGGCACAAAAGAAGAGAGACTCCAAGGATGAATGTTGTATGAAGGCATGGAATTTTTCTAATCTCAACAGGTTGCATTGGGAAGACCAGCAAGTATCAATATTGTATAGGCAAAGCTATGACTTTTGTAAGGTAAGCTAAAGAGTAGATATAAATGATTCATGATAAGTAATACACGAAAAAGACCAAATACTAAAGATGTAGTCAGGCTGGAAGAATACATAGTTAAGAATACAACCCAAGTGAACACATGGACTACTTATTATTGATTATTCCCACTAACTTTGGTTAGTAGGGTTATAGGGTCGAGTTCAGAAACTTTTTGGCAGTAATATTGGATGCCGATGCTCCGAAGGGTTGACCATGTTTCTTCAGCATTTTCCCTGTTGCAGCTTTATTCGATCCATTCTGAATTCAGGTGACTTTTACATACTTTATCTTCGAATTTCAATGCAATATTAGTAGCTATTCACAAAATTATTTCAGTCAATGGCGGCATGGTATGAATTCTTATTCCTTACCATCACATTTCTACTAATTTCAATTGATTTAGGTGTTTATATTAGAGTCTGAGTTTGTCCAGTAGTTAGTGGGCTCTAAGCATTATTCATGTCACATGCATAGTTTCAGGGAAGACAAAGAGACAAACACTGAATTAAGCAGCTGGTCATCGCACATTGCATTGACCATAACACCATTAAAGAGAACAGACTTAGTTTGGTATGAGTGAGGGAGATGAAAGAATAAAGGAAGAAAGGAAGGGGGGACAAAACAACAGGCTGGAGCAAGGCTGGAGTTATAAGAGGCGACAGAGATGGATGGCAGATGCAGAAACGGGACTGACAAAGGTGAAATATGGAAAATGCCGAAATAATTTAATCTCAACAGCACAGCATGAAAATTACTGTAAAATTACTCCAGAAATTTCTGAAATACGGTCTCCATAGCCCTACTAACTTATGTTAGTGGCAATGACTTGAATAGAGGAAGCAATAGAACTTCGAAACATTCATGCATCATGCATCAATTCATCAACTACTCCCTCACCCAGGATAATCGAAGTATTCCATTCAACTACAGTGTACTTTATTGGAATGAAAAAATAGAGAGAAAAGTGCAACGACTCGAGCTGGGCATATGTATTCAGAGGGAATTTGACCCCCATTAATATTTATACAACATGTAAATTTGCCATTAAACCAGCAATACCTAAGTGATACTGGCAGGAACGTACAGCTAATGTTACAGGTTATACTAGTGCGATACCAGCCATATGGTTTATTAAGGCTTTTCTTTGCATCGTAAGTGTAGGTTCTCACGTATAGTTTTGATTCTATCATTTCAAGGCTTAGAAGACTTCAGCAGAACCAGGCCCATATTGACATACAAATATATAAAAAGAGAAATAGTGTCTTGCAGATACATATAGTTGTAAAGGTAATCGAGTGGTTAACGTCCCAGGCTGGTGTATGATGTTGCTATCTCTTTCTTCGACAAGTTATGGTTATGAAAATTTAAGCTTGAAAGAAAACCAAAAGAAAACAACCAGATTTACGCTATACTTTACTTGGCTAAACAAAAATGAAGTAAACCATCCAAAATGTAAAAGTGATTCTTCTTCTTTATCGTTTAGACTCAGCGATTACACTGCCATACAAGTACGCTCGCATACTTTATTTGGCTAAAATAGATACTCGAAATTGTTGACACGCATTCATGGGGGATCGATCCCCGTTGTAAACCAAGGCAACATACAAAGTTACCACCATGCCGGTAATGCTTGAACATAACTCACATTACTTTGGTTTAAGTATGTCCTTTGGATTCGACACAAAAGAGAAAAATAACTATTAGAAACGCAGCCACGCATTAATAGAAGAGGGATACTCGATCACCGGAAGTTAGATACGTGGGTAGTGGTACAATTAGTAGTACAAGGACCTGGATACTTCCGACCGATTTTTCGGTCAGTAGCTGTAATGACCTGAGATTCTTTGTTCTGCAAGATACTTAGGTAGCACTTCTCCAGAGTCCCATATATGTGTATGCACTGTAGTTAGAGAATCTTATGCACGGATATCGACTGTAGTTTACAGATTTCATACATTAGACTCTGCCTGTAGCTACAAGACTTGATATATCAGATGTGCCGTCTAATAATTAATGCATTTGCAGAGATGGCAAGCAACACGAGAACCAGCTCCTCTCATGGTGTTCATGACACACCTGTTTGAAGAGGACAGTGAACAATAGCCATGAGCGTTTCCTGTGAGGACTCTCGAGCAAGCAAGACTATCACAGGGTGTGCCAGGGACATTAACACTTGCCATGCCACAGACATTGACGTCGCTATTCGAGTCGAAGATCGGATGGCCTAGTGCCGTCATAGTGCACAGAACACAGGCAAACAAGTAGATGAGCTTTATAACTTCTGTAGGACTGTCTTTGTATCATTGAGTAAACTATAAAGCAAAAGTGGGGAACATCATACCGGTTAAACAAATGGATTCACTGAAGAAACATGTTCTACTCAGCAGTCCTTAAGTATGTCGACAGTGGTCTGATACTCTAGATGGGTTAGGCGGATTTGGGATTATGAACGTAGCTAATTATAGGTGTAAGAAGCTAGATGTAGAGCTATAGTTTATGGAAACAGGAAATGTAGAGACTAGGGGCGAGAGAAAGGAGAAATAACTAGTCCAGGATGTTGGAAGGTATGACGAGTTGCGGAGAATGTCTTAGTTGGAATACTTGAATCATCGTTTACCGTTTGTTCCGCACTGTATGGCTTTAAATCACGGTATGCGGCTAGCTCCTATAATATCGAAGGATCAAGATATTACTTATCTTATTGCAAGAAAATACTAGTTGTAAAGAAGAAAAATCATGCGGTTAGTACTAATTCGATCTAAATTTAAGTAACTCCACAAATCATTCTAAATTTGACATGGGGTTGGCTCACAATGTACATAATACAACAAACTGGTGTCTCGACTTATTTACTTTTTATTAACCCAACCAGCAGTTAGTTAGTACGTTTAAATTAATGGTTGGAAAAGAATGTTACTCCGGCCATCTGCGGAAACACGAATTCAGTATATCACAATTTTTGCCAAAACAGAATTGCTTTGAAATCACCAAGTCGAGAAATCGAAATAACAGAAGGATAAAGTACATATAACTCAAAAACTTGTCTCATCGTTGAATTATTACCATTGTACATTTCGTACACTACAGATAATATTTCAAGAATGGTAAGCTATACGAGAACCAGGTTCCCTCATGTTGTTCATGACACACCGGTCTGACGACAGCGAACGAAGGCCCCAAGCGCTTCCTATGATAGGGGAAGATCAGGCATTAGTGACATTGTATACTTGTGAGCCCGCAGGGGTTAGGCTCTGGGATGGAGAATGATCCACCAGAGCTACTTGAACGAGGATGCGCCAGGACAGCACTAGCATTATTTGAGTCATGAATTGGATGGAGTAGTAGTGTTAGTTGGTGTATGTCATGAAAGTTTGGTTTGCCACCCAATGCGTTAGGATGCATTGTAATGCCTTAAGGCAACGGCTGACCCCCAGGAGGACGAAACCTTAGATGTCATTGTAAAGGTTGGCTGGAAGACCTATAGCACATTATAATCTCGTGTATGTAGCTTTACAGTGAATTTAAAGATACTCTGCTATGTACCATAATGTATCATAGGGTTTTCACTTTACTGTAAGCTGCCAGCTTAGTCTTACAAGGTTTTCGTGTCACATAACAACTTCTAAGAAGTGGTCCAATTAAGATGTTTAAATATCGGTAGTTTATCTCCGTAATCTTAATCCTTTTGTTGTTGCAAATCTAAATCCGTTCAATGCTGATCAAAATCGTCGTATTGCCAATACGTATGTATTAGTGTATTTATATATATATATATATATGTAAGTATGTTAAGTAGTAAGCGTTTACGTACCAAATACCTGCGAGACCACATTGTCTGTAAGCCGACAACCGTGGAATCGGCATCATCTGTATTTCTGGAGTGAGTCAGATCAAGTGACACCGACAATGGTAAAGCCACCCACCCATCATACAGCAACATTCCGGTCAAAGGTTCAGCAAGTTCAATCTATTGCAAGAAGCCCTAAATGAAGTTTAAGCCGATGTGAGCACTGATTACTGAGTAATTGGAATACAATATAGACATTACTTACCTTCAACACGGCGCACACCTAACACATACTATCCTACTCCAGACAGGCTCTGACTACGAGAACGTGAAAACAATGTTGTTTTATATGTTTGCACAGGGTTATTTATAAGCATGTACCGGATCTTGCGAATTCTTGACAATTGACGCGCCAGGGGCTGGACATTTCGACCCAGCATGGATCCTCTAGGCTTTCATCCTGTCACACTTTGTCTCGCACCTTTTATTCAACGCGATCACATGTCTGGATCTTGACATGTTTTGTTTACCACTGAAATGAACTCTCGATGTTTGTCTAATGTATTGCATCAGTCATCGACATACGGAGCAATTTACATGGGCATACACGTTTGATTGCTGACAGAAGATTGATTCTACATTGTCCAGTACGTGCTACATTCCTCCGGCCCTCGTTGTTGACTAGACTATAATTCCAGCCCGTCTTAATGCGGTATTATACGGAGAACTCTCACTGCAATGTCCACCTTAACTTGGGTCCGAAGTGTTGCAGAATTCATTTATAGGACCAGTATATATTTCAAGTTTGGCTTCGAATGATCTACCCACTAGCCTTTAACAGCTATTATTATGTCTCATAAATGCAGACAGCTTGTTGTGACCACACCATCTCGAAACAGTGGCTCGGATGAGGAGATGGAAGAGATCGACGAGAAGGTCCTGCCAATGGACCTTGACATCGCTATTCCAGGTCCACAAGCAAATAGGGAAGTTTTACGAAAGGTGTGTCTATAATTGGTGGCATTTCAAGTTTTTAACAAACATGATAATCGCAGAGCCTTATGAGTGCTCAGTTAAAGCTTTCAAAGTTATACAAGGAACTCAGGAGAGTCCGTTAGGAGAAGACTATGCTTGAAGCGACGAAGCCTCGTACTCGACGACGACGTCAACGCACCAACACACATCCTGATGACGACTCAATCATGAAAGCGGGACGGTATTTCACTTATATGTACCAACCTTGGCTCTATGATATGATTTCATTGGCTTTTATTTCTCCGGACTCGAACTTCGATGATGCAGAGTGGAACTCGGCTGAGAGGTACACAAACCCCAATGTAGAAATGGAGGGAATACGTCGAGATCTTCGAACAGTTGTGCCAGCATCTTTACGCGAAAGTATGGACTCATCTGATCACTTTATTACCAAGGTAAGTGGCTCTCTAAATTGAGTATAATTGGAGCTAACACACCAGTGCAGTTTTATCATGGTATGCAGCAACAACGATCTAATGCAGCAGAACGTGTTCGAGAGATGCTACCAATTATTATCAGCAATGATTTGGATCGAAATATGCTGCTAGGCTTCAACTCGGAGTCGGGAAAGTACAATTTACTTCCTCCCGTTTTTTATCCGAAGTGGAATACGAAAGATACACATGTCTTTGCTTCCGATGTGTTGCTCGACGTAGGTGTATTTTCAATTTGGTTTCGTAACTCAACACTGACACTTAATATTACAGCTTGGGCTATCCTTACTTCGTGGCCCCAGTGCTCTTCGGGCCAAGATAAGGGGGAAAGCCGTCAATAATGCAAATACCGTTGCTAAACAATGGGGACTCACCTCAGTCACTCCAGGATTTATCGCACTTGTTGCGATTTTGGTAAGTTGTTTCGTCGAGTTACTCCGACATGCTACGTACTTACGCATATACACATTAAAGACACGGTATTTTTTATCTGGTGATCTAGAGTTTGTGCCTGTCGGCGAGTCTGGTATCACATATGCAGAAGACTTCAAGGCTTATAAATCAATGTTGTACAAATTTTACAACAAACCAAGTATTCAAGGCGTTTTACAGCTGTACAACGATGTACTTTTTTCCAACCAGCCATCTGACAAGGAACTTATTGTGGAGCGTGATGATACAGGCTATATTAGGGGAAATCAAACTTGGCTCTTTTGTTGTGCCAAGCAGTTTTTTGTTGCGTGGGAACTTCGTTTTGTTTCGACCGAGGTTTGACACCCCCCACATCGTATTGAAATAAATGACTGATAGCTCCGGCGGAGTTCCATCTGGGATTGGAGTTGATTCCGAGTGAGTCAAGGAGTTCACGCGTACACCTCCGAGTCCGGGTGAGCCAAGCAGTCGCTTACTTCAACTTCGAGCTCCGACACAACATTGACTAGGTGCGCTCGTAACGAGATCGCCTCGAAACGACGTCGCATCCTTTCTTTTGTTTCCGTGGGAAGATGTTTTGTTTCGACTGCCAATCGTTTCGTTTTGCCAAGAGGGCAAGTTTGATTTCCCCTATTGAGTTAATGGTATCCATAGGTAACGAGCCAGAATCGGATTAACCTATGTAGCCAAATTGCGTACAAAATTGTCAACGTATCATTAATTCATGTGAGTGTGACTACTTTTAGTATGACTCAGCCGTACTCATGATGCCCAAATGAAAATGAACCGCAATGCAGCTAAGCTGATACTACAAGGCTTCGCATAGACATATAGGTATTATATTGGCATCGCAATATGGTCCAAAGAATACAAAGTCTCAATATGCATCATACTAGACGGGGCCGTAATATAAGGCATTGTATGGTGGCCAACATCTTACAAGTTGTTGAAATTATCTTATCATCTTGTACCTGGTGTCTTACAATCATCTTACGAGACATTATGATGAGTGTAAAGGCTTAATGCCTTCCAAGATAAATGGGACTTTCGTGACATAGTGCAGTTACAGTATGCTGCACATATAACCTGCCAATACGTAAAAGGTGAGCTTCATAGCTGCTGAAGATGGATTGTGATTAACCATTGAAAAAATTATGAGATAAATGTAGTGAATAGCATATTACAGTGTCGTTGTAGGTACAGTGGAATTGTCTTGAATAAATTGCTTGCGGTGAAATTTACCGTCCGGCACTGTATAACAGTATGTGGTTAGTGACCTTGTAAAAGCTTGAAACGTAAGGATAGTACTTTCGATAACAAGAAAGTTCTAGCTCTGGAGAAGAAAGGTGTAGTCTGTCTGACTGAATACATTCATAGACTGTTCTACATGTGGAAGCGCTGACCGTAACAGCAGAGCGAGCCCTGTCATAGAAGCTTAGCACCTTGTATTATCATTACTCAGTGGAAGAGATGTGACAACATATTGTGGATTGTTGAGTTGCATTGCGTCTTAATATCTATACGAGCGGGAGATGAGCTAACTATCAACCCTATTGCCCTCCTAATGAACACTGACCTCTCCTCTGCAAACTCTAATGTCTTCCTCACTAGTTCATCCCTTTTCCTCGCACGTTCTTCTGTTTTCCTCGCAAACTCCTGCTCCTCATACTTGGCGGCGAATTATCGAAACTCGACTAGGAGCTTTTCATAATCGGTATCAGATAAGAGCACGTTTTCAGACATGCGGGTGGTTGTTGGAAGTTGGACTAAGTGCTCTTGGATTTCCGCCCCCACTAAGTATGTAACTTTAATTGGCATCGGAGTTGGCATAGGCCGATGGAGGGTGTTTAAATCCCTTTTGTATAATTTACAACATATATCTGCCTTGAACTACGTATTTCTTCCTCGAGTGCTTCTATAATAAACACTCGAGTACCTACTGCGAGAACTTCCACATTTGTGATAACCACATATCATACAAATACAGGTATGGCGGCCGAGTTCAAATGGGAGGCAAAGCTTTCCGCTCGTCGAGGAAGTTCACCTTTAGTACGCCAATAATGCATGCCTAGTAAATGATTGTTTGATTGGACCTACCAACAGTACCCCCCTGCCGACATAAATGCATCTTTTCGTAGATATCATGAAACATGTTACCATCTTTTCCAACGAGCTCAAATCACAATAAGCGTTCCAGTGAAAACCGGGTCGTCCGACGACCATCCCATTAACAAACAACGCGTAATCATGAATACATCAACCTAATATACAACTCCCCACCCTCCTCCCTCCCCTCCCTCCCTTCCATCATAAGTAGCCCTATCGGCATAAAATCTCCTCCAAAAAAAAAAAATACAAATCATACAATTACAATCCAATCCTCATAAAAATCGCCTCCCACCCCATTTCAATTCCAAATTCACAAATCTTGCAAGAAACAATGATCACGTCGTTGGCGCCAATAGCGGCCATAATCTCGCCTGGAGGATCAAAAAGCTATACGATGGGTCGAACGGATGGGAGACCACAACGCAACCTCCTTACAGGTAGTGCAAGAAGCCGCGGTGTCTGCTCGAGCTACGACTTGAGCTACGACTTGAGCTCCTGTGGTGGTGTCTCCCTGAGCGGGAGATGATAACCGTCGGTTGGCTTCCGCCATAATACGACATTGGGGCGCCCGCCATGGGGTACGTGGAGTACGCGGGGCGGTGATGCGACATCATCATAGGCGGGGCGGAGGGCGCATACATCGGCGTGGTAGGGTAATAGTGCCTCGCGGGCATCATCGGTGCGTCGTATGAGTAACTCCGGGCCACAGGGATTCCGTAGTTAGAACCAGCGTATGCGGTAGGGTAGTAAGATGATCCAGGGTAGTAAGACATGGTTTCTGTAGTGTCTGCGTGGGGTGACGAAGTAGTGAATAGAGATTCGGGGTGGGTACGAAAGTCGGATTGAATTTATATGAATCGAATTCGAGCGTCGAGGTTGAAACGTGCTCTGGAGTTGCTGAGATGAACGTGAAAAAATGCGTTACGCTGCTGGGCAGGCTAGGTCAAATGACGCTGCGCAGTTGGTAGAAGAGGGTAATGTGATTGGAAGTGCGAGGTGCAAAGTTGGTTAAAGTGTGGGGTCGTGTCGTTAAGTCGTGAGAGACGTGAAAGACGTGAAGTGTTTATGGATGCGGTTTCGAACAGGCCAGCCTATTGAGGTTCTTGGAACGTGGATGGGGGTTTTATATAGTTTGTCGGCTGTTAGGGGGCGGTGTTATCGTAGTCAGCAAATTACCCTCGCTCGGCCTTTTGATCAACATTTGATGGTTTCAGACTCGTATCCCTTGTTGCTGTTGATTGATTTAAGTAAGCGGTGCAGTATAAAGATGACAATACTTGACTTACTTTCAGTGGTAGAGGACAGTGGAGATAGAAGTGAATATAAACCACCAAATGAAACGAGAGGAGAAAATGAAGATATTAATTCACAGAAGCGTTTGAGAAGCGTGCTGCGTGACAATCTTGTAGTTTATCCACTTTGGAGTTGTCAGAAGGAGGGACACCGCGCTCCGCAACGGTCTCCCTACGGGTTTCAGCAGCTACTATTGCTGTGCGGTGTCCATAGTATACAGTAGCTACGCTTCTACGCTTCTTACCCGTACACCGCTGAGTGACAAGCGGCGGAAGTACGTACGAATCTACGACGAAGACTCAAGAGTGTTCCGAGGACGTCGCTTGCTTCAGCACTGCCTTTGTTGCTATTTGACTTTATTATTTATTCACGACTTTGTCAAATAAACTTCCTTATTGGCCGGATGAGTCACTTGATTTACACAACCACCTTTCGCTAAAGCGCCAACGAAGCGCCCAACGATTTGAGCAGTCGTTGCTCTAAGCAATTACATCCCAGCAGCAACTGTGCCAAGGTCATATATACCGCACAACTATGCGCTTCTATCGTATGTCCTTCGAACTTCCTTGAAAGCTTTCACGTCGGCTGTCCATAGGCTGTCCCAGTTATCCACGAGGCGGAACGTGGTACACAGTACTTAATCCAAATATGCTCTTAATAGCTCATATATATATGTGCATATCGTAAGTAATGTCATATCGGAGACAGGACCGGGTAGTAAAATCTTAGGGTACGGAATGTTGTACTTCAAGTTAGTCCAGTTCGAATGTTACATTCTATTCTAACAGTGAGATTAGTACATCCGAGGAGATATCTATTCCTCCCGCCCAACTTCATCTGGTAAGTATCTACAATCCTCCCTGAACGGCGACCTCTTATCCAAAAGCATCCTCAACTGAAATGCTGCTCAAATGATTCATACAAATCTACAACGAACCTCGACCCTCAACCCGGACCTGAATGCATGGAGCGGCAAACGATAAAGCCACGCTCCCTCCATGCACTTTTCATCGCACTTCATCTCTCCCCATTTCCTCCCCTCTCCATTTCGCATTTCCACCCATTCCTTTCTCCCCCGTTCTCTCATTCCACATTCATACTCACTCGCACTAGCAACTCGGCGATACACGTTACTCCGCCCGAGTCCCGACACCCATACGCTTGTTCCCGCCGGCATCTCATACCTCATGACCACCTCATATCCCGTACAATATTAAATAGAAGTCACGATACCAATAATTATACTAAAAAGCTTCATTTCCGCTGGAGCACCGTCTACTGCTTACGAAGATCCGCACACCCAGAACCCACAAAATTCATGTGCATGTCCGTGATACGGTACTGATACGTATCAAAATCTCGTTTTTTTCAGATGATTTAGAAGAAAGGAATTGGAAGGGAAGTTCTGAGTCTCATCCGCGTTCTGAGTCTGGGCAATCGGAACATCTATAACCCCCACCCATCCCACAAGTTACAAATGTCAACAACGTAGACAAAGGCGACGCACATCCAGTGACGTCCAATGACGAGTATATCATCACATCATAATATCATAATGCACTTGCCACTTTGAATCCAGCTTATCCATTCTGTCATTAACATCATACTTACCGGTAAGGCAAGGGAAGAGCAGGCATGATAAAAAGGGGGGAAGGGGAAGGAAGTGGAACAAAGTACACCCAAACAGACTCCGTGGAAACTTGTTTATGGGAATTGGAATTGGAAGTCTGCATCTATAAATCTAATCTGATTCTTGTAATGGAAGCTTAGATGCTATAGACCTCGGTAGGAGTGAAATATAAATATCATGCCACTTGTTGCTTTCGAGAAGGTTCGAAATGTAAACAAATGTCTTGTTACTCTTCTCCAGAGCCTCAAGGCAGTCGAATAGGAGCATCTTTCGAAACAAGTAAAGGGCGGCAAAGGTATTATGTATTAAATGGGACATCTATGCATGACACACTAGGCAAAAGTTACAAACCAAACCAAAACCGTTAAAAAGGCGTGAACAAACTCGTGAATATAAGCGGGGGTCGTGATGAAGGTGAAAGGGTACTAGATATTACAAAGATAATACAACAAGCATGAAGTAAACATGAGAGTGAAGAAAAAAACTCGTAGACAGGAAGAAGAGTAGCATATTTCAGCAACCCGAGCCTCCAATCACGCCGAATCGAATTTGTACTGCTACAAACCCGAAACGCTTCTTTCCGAGTGCCTTGCAATTGCACACGGGTGAGGAAAGGGATTTAAACAGCAGCAGCGCCGGCGCCAACAGGGGCTGGTCCGCGGACACGGGGTCCAACATGGCCCAAGGGCATCGGGAAGAGCGTGGCCATCTCAGCGTTCATGAGCTGGCTCAAGCCAATGTAGAACCCGACGACAGCAGTGACGAAGGAGAATGCACCTCCAGCATCATTAAGTCTATTAATAACCAATCAGTTCAACCAAGACGTAATCACGAAAGGGAGGAAAGAAAACGCACCCTCGAGCATGTGTAGGCCTGAACTGACCAATGGCCAACATGAGGTAGGTGAGCGACCAGAAGAACAAGAGCACGGCGAAGGAGATGCTGCGGCGGATTACGGAGATACTAATAAAAGTACACGTTTGTTAGAGTTAAGCTCATAGATCGAAAGGTGGGGAAAGGGGCGCACAGGAAGATAACGGAAATCATGAACCACACGATGAGGTACAATCCGTATGCTTGTCCGAATTCGTGACCGTCCGAGAAGGAGTTTTGGATGCCGTCAACGGGGAGCAGGACGAGAGAGTAGGACATCCAGAATGCGGAGTAGATTGAGAAGACTGTTCATTGATTAGTATTAGTTAGGAATAGATGGGAAGGAGAAAGACGAACCGGTAGCACCCCAAACGTTTCCTCTTGGGAACTCCCACATGCCAGCGAGGAACATGACCAGACCACCGAGGAAGAGAGCAAGACCGATGATAGCGTTGGGGGTGTGCACGCCGCGGGTGCTCACGCTGTACAAGGCCCACAAGAAGGTGGTCATGGAGAATGAGAGGATTCCACTGTCATCCCATGTTAGCTCTTGTTCGGAAAGAAAGAATAAGGACAACATACGCAGGGCCCGGGTTGGCGATCTTAGTGAAGTATCGCTGGTAAGAGACGGGGTCGTCAGACCTGGGACCGTACCCTTCAGCAGGCGCCATGGGTCCGAAGCCGCGTCCCTTCTCGTTGTACTGAGCAGCGTCGGTAGCAGCAACAGCAGACATTATATGCTAATGTGCAGGTGTAGATGTAAAGGAGGAATGAGGTGGTCGTTAGGCCGCGAAGGGCTACTTGTCGTTAGAATGAAAAGGAGAAGTAGGAGCTGGGATGAGTATATTCCGAACCATCGAGGCTGGTTTTATACTTTCCAATCCGTACATCGGAACTGAGGGAGTAGGGAGGGTAGGGAGGAAGAAAAGCTGAAGATAGCCTGACGCATCCTGGGACGTCATCGAGATTATTTTCGAGTCGGATTCGGAACAACCCTGTTTCTTTCTGGAGCGGAGTTACAATGGATGATTCATCTTTGGTGTGAGAGCGGGCGCGCCTCTGGACAAGAGCTGGACATCCTGCAGGCCATGTGACACCAGGGAAGTTATCGTCGGTGCTGGAGTCTGCTTCCTAGAAATCTCGAGAACATTGCCCCTGTAGACTGTTACGAACTTACGATTTCCTGACATGCCGGGATTAAGCGGTCCACTAAATCAAACATGGTCCAAATACGCTCTTTTGTAATTGTTTTGGGATTCGAAGGTTGGAAACGTAGAATGGACATATGGCCTGACAAACCCCTACTACCGCACGCAACACTAACAGAACCATAACGCCAAGTGTAAGCTTACACACCGAGAAAGCAAATATGAGGAAACCCACCATGAACTCCAAAATTCCAAAACACACCCATTCCGACAAAATTACATATCATCTCTATTTTTATCCTATTATCCCAGACACGGGTCTTCTCTAATGGCCTGTTAGTAATTATGAGAACCGATGGTTCTAGAACGCATACTGACGCCCCCGAAGCAACGCTATTCCAAGATCCGAAAGAGACTTTCGCAGAGAAGCAAGAGACCACTACGGATAGTTAGTCCCCCTCACCGACGCATCACGCACACATCGACCCTCCACATGACTTGCATTCCGTTATCCCTGAACATTGAAGAAATCAAGACCCTGTCGGACCCGAGAGACGGAGTATCTCATGTGTACACTGTACGTGAGGGCGAGACGCGACGATGAATATGTTTGGGAGGAGAAGGGTAACGGAGGATCTAGACTGCTTCCGAATTCTCATTCCTGACGGGAGTAGTCTAAACAGTCAGATATCATATCGGTGCACTACGTACACACGTTCAGGAGTGGGTACGTGTTCTTCATTCGCGTAGTTCGTACCGGCGGCAGAGTGTCGATCGGATGATATGAAACTGAATGAGGTGCAGTGATGGACTGCGAGGGAATGAGGGGAGGATGCAGGGACCAAGCTGTGGTTCTGTTCGCAGTCTTCGATGAGAGAACGTTAGTAAAAGTGGGAATAGGGAGCAGGGATCGTCGTACCACCGTGAGTTTCAGCGGGAGCAGTAGATACGAGACACAATCAACACAGAAGTAAAAACTCGTCGTCGCGAACGAACCTATCCGCGGATCGTAGTTGTCGTACATAGTCTATTTGTTGTCCCGGAGACGGAAAAAATAGTTCTCCGTATACCAAAGGCAGGTTGTACGGCGCATACAAAACATCACGCGCACGAATCCCTGCATGCCCTGCAACGTACTTGTGTCCATTGTACACCATATTTGTTGAGAAGGACACGGGGTAAAAGTGGCAGAGATCTCCGGGGTACACCGTGCATGCAAGGAAAATAGTAGGTTTGTCGTAACGTTACGGCGGGACTGGCAACGATTCACACCACAATCCACTTCTCAGACCGTGGCGCACTGTTGAGGAACGGACACGGAGTAACGGTGGCCCATTGGTGGCTTGAGATCCTCGGGTACTGATGATTTGCATCCACCCCCTCATATTGGCAACAGCATTCCGAATGTCCTGTACGAAAGAGAAGCGACAACGGGTAGTACAGCGCGATATAGATCATGCGGACGCATCCACTATGTTCTCTATGAAGGTGATGATAGATGAACGGAGAAGTTGATTGTGTTCTAGATGTGTCGCTTACAACGAGTATCATTCTACTCATTGTATGAATGTTGGCAGGGATTGTCTACCTCGTCCTGCAGTGTGTCTACTGTCCGCTGATGCTCCACTAGAGGTTCTCGGACCGCACCCTTTGCTGCTACTGGTGATGAGCGCTGAGATAGCGTTCCAGATGAAAACAATGCGCATTTCAGTTCTAGTTGCTTACAACGAGTAAGTGATCGCCTCCAGTGCGAGATGCTTCTGGCGCTCAGGATCTCTATAAATAGTCAGCAGAGCATTTCAGAATCCATGAAAAGAAAACATACCAACGTTGTTTTCCTAACAGACTCTCCCTTAATCTGATTCAAGAATACATTGTACCCCTGCCCATCCATCTGACTCCCAGTGATCCCATACGAAGTTCGAACTGCATCATGGTTCGCTGCCTCCACGATGTGTTCCCTATGAGCTGATAGTAAGCCCGCCACCCTTGGTGTAATACGCGACGATCCTGACGAGGTGGAGCCCTGAACGTATGGCCAGACGTAGATGTGGACACTGGACGTGGCATGGTCAGCGTTGTCTGGTTCATGGATGTTCCGCCGGGAGCAGCAGCTTGCGGAGGGTGTAGGTACATAGGTACAAACACCGGCTATATCAAATCTACGTATTGCTTCCGTCCGGTTGTTTCATTTATACTTCACTTCCTCGTCATCGAGTCGTTGTCTCACTCTTACCATCTCTACAGTTGCAGGAGTAGCGAATCAATTTTGAACAAAGATGAAGCTGGACATCGTGAGGAAGTGTGGAGATACTTACCCAGGAAAGAATCTTGCTTCCTTCGATGTCCCGGGAGTTGGTTGACCGTTAGATGACATCGTGCACTCCAGAGGGTGTCATTCGTGTACCAATAAGTATGAGCGACTATGGCATCGGCGTTGAATTTTTTACTGATGTGAATCCTGTAGATTCCAAGCCATTATTTGTGTTATACGTTCGTAAGAACGTCGTGTTTCACCTCGACCTCGTCGTCTGGCGGCCTGAGTAGCTTCCAAATGTACGTCGTTCAGTTATTTGACTGGTATAATGTAGTTATTTCAACGCATCAGAAAATATTTACGAATGGCATGCAGGTTTCATCAACTCACGACATGGATCTGCCAACTAACCTCGCCGTTACCTTCACTTCAATTATGAATGCATGACCCCCCATGGGGTGATTCGTACACGATCAACTCTAAATCGACGTTCTATTTCACTGGATGATTGGCTTGCGAGTTTGTTGTGGAGTCTTGCGGTGTATGATGTCGTCCCGTGAGAGGTGCTTAAGATATATACATGTGAAACTGGGTATGGATTTAGTTGTTTCAAAAGATCTACTGCTATAGCTCATTATTTTCACCTTCCTACAGAATCAAGCTGCATATATTTCGAAAACGTGTATGTAATATATTTCTGGATTACTTCATAAAAGTTAATCCTCTTCAGGCTTTGGCCATTACATGGAGATTGTATCCTGGCATTCCAGAAGGACCTGGAACATATTCAAACCCTGCTTCCCTATATCCAAGCTGCTTGTAAATTTTAATCTGCGGTGTACATCATATCAGGATCGTAATATATATCGGGCAATATGACTGGGCCGTACATTATTCTCATTATCCGTTTCGAAGCATGTCGTGACGCCTTGTGCCGCGGCCTTCAAATCATAAACAATCATTATCTTCTTTACGGTCTAAGTTAATACACACCTTGTCTTCACCCACTTTCACCAGAAGCCTGCTGATTCCCTTACCCTGATACTTAGGCGCCACTGACAAGGAATACAATGTCCAGTTCTCCATCTTGTAATTCTGTTCAGCGTTCTTTCCAAGGTACTTATTCGTAACTCCACTGAGTTTTGGTAAAAGCTGAACATATTTCTCGTTAGCTTGAGGATGATATTTAACAGTGGAATCAATACTTACTGTTGACATCCACCATGAATGCAAATCTGGATCAATGGTCTGTAGCGTGGAAAATAGCTCTCCAGCTCCTTGTTGTTGCTGTTTCTCACTAAATATTTCAGTTAGAAAATTAAAGGAATTTTATAACGAAGCTGGTGTACTCGGCGAGGAAATCAGAGCCAGGAGGGAACCAGCACGCAGTTCCTATCACAGCATTTGTTTCTTGATCGATCGCAACATATAATTGCCCTCCAACTATAGTTGCACGAACGACAGTCGTCATTGTCATTCTACGCAATTCTTCTCTCCCGCCAACGAGACTATTAGCTATGACATCTACGTATTTATATATCAGAATGTCACTGGAGAATACTCCCTGAGCGATTGAAGCGTACCGTCCTTAAATGCGTCTAGCAAGACTTCAATTGCCTCGTTAGCTCTTGAATCTAAGAGCGGAATGAAATGTAAGCATTACTGTCTACAGGACTAAAGTAACACACCATTTAAATCTGCGATTTGAACAATAGTATAAGCAGACATGTCACTCATTGTTGAAATATCTTCAGGTGGTCTGTTAACGACTGCATCCGTGGATCCTCATATATACATGTCGCTTTACGCACCATCATTCAATTAATCACCGACATCGAGCACATGGAGCTGAACATTAACCGGTGTTATAGAATATTTTTCAATGTGAGCATCACAGGCCGTGTGTGCTCTCGTTATCGTCTGTAAGTCCACGCGGAAACAAGTGTCAGAAATCTCACTTGCTCTCAAAAGTACCTCCGCGATTGCCGCTGGGGAGTCAAGTTACTTCCCACCTACAAACTTCTACTTCTATCGACTTCCACCTGTCAATTATCTGGTCAGTTTCACGGATACTTTCGATAATCATCTGTTTGTCTGATTCAAATCGGGCCGACAGTTTTTGACGGTACGCACGGTACTGAACGGTACTCGATGTACCGTGCATGTACCGTGCAGTACTGATTAGTACCGTAAATGTACCGTGCATACCGTACATATTGCACAACAGATACTAATTTACGGTATAAATTGTAACCTAAATAAGCTATGTAAAATTAATTAAATACTTATTATTATGCTATAACACTGGTTGATGAGGGTATAATGTATGGGTTATCAAGATTCTTCTTGCATCTTTGCCCTCATATACCCAATGAATTTAAGTATAGTAGTGTACTCATGGTATAATTAGGTATTGCTGCTGTACAATTGAGCTTACCAGACATAATACTAATAATTATAACATTTCTCATCAATTAAAACGCAAAAATTCGAATTAAGATTTACTTGGAGAAAATTGTAAGTTTCATATATTGTAATGACATGTATTTATTTAATGTAGTACCATGCATAAGTACTGTGCATAAGTACTGTGCATAAGTACTGTGCATAAGTACTGTGCATAAGTACCGTGCATACCGTGAAAGTACCGCGCACTGCCACAATGTACCGTACAAGTACCGTACACATCAAAAATCACGTACCGTGCAGATACCGTGCACAAAAATCTGTACCGTACAGTACCGTTCATGAACAGAATACCGTAAATTGGTACCGTAAAGTACCGTGCATGTACTGTGCGGTGTTGTAAATGTACCGTGCAGTGTCATCATGTTGGATCACGGAGGGTTGCTTATGCAATCCGTGCGCTTTTGATGCGCCGTGCCGACAAGACGGAATGCTGTCTCTCCCTGCCATTGACTTGATATGATTCCGTACTTACAAATTTTCGATCTCTCTTAGTATTTAAGTAGATTACCAAGCAGTTTTCTGCTCTCCTCAGTCGTCTCTCATCTATTGCGAGAACTGAGGTGAGCAGGTTCATACTATATTACTTTACTATTACTTATATATTACCTACTATAGTGTTCTATTGTATAGGTAATATATTGTTAGTCGTCTCTCATCTATTGCGAGAACTGAGTGTTCTATTGTATAGACTCTTATAGGTTATGGGCCCCGCCCCTGCCAATTGAACTGCAATTATTGAATAACACGAAACATCTTTTATTCGACATGTCGAATGCAACTAGCAACACAGGCCTTGTTAATTTCTCTCAGGCTGTCGACAGACTTGACAGTTCAGGAGAGAACTGGGTCATGTTTGAGACTTGTTTCGAAGGAGCTATGAGAGCTCAGAAAGTGTGGAAGCACTTTACTGGGCAAGCCGTAAAACCGAAGGACGATTCCTCAGAGCTTGAGGCATGGCAGGAGAAGGAGGACTTGGCGTCCCACCTGTTGATGCAAAAGCTTCCCGACTCTATACTCGCGAAGTATTTGTCGAAACCTTCTGTGGCTCAGAAGTGGTCAGGGATTGTGTCAGAATTCACAAGCAAGTCCATGCTGATGCGGAATAACCTTCGAATGAAGTTTCTGGCCTTGCGCTATCGGGACGGAGCGAACTTACACGACAAGTTTGATAGAGTAAATATGGAGTATGAGAAGCTGAAGGCTTTAGGAATTACGGTTACAGACGATGAATACCGGAGTCTCATTATTAATTTCCTAGAGCCACTACCAGACTTATCCACCTACATTTCCCAGATAGACACTAATGTGCGAGCCATCATTGCGACAATTGAGGGCACGATTGGTCAAGAATTAAGCAATATTATTGCCCCCAGTACTTCGGACTCGACAACCACTACAGCTACATCTACTATGGCAACTACCTCTACGTCTTCACCCTCCCCGGATACCAAGTCACCAACCAAGCATCTCGCTACACAACTCAAGCCAGACTACATGGTACACCTGGTTCTCCAGGAGTGGGACCGAGTGTATGGTGACAAGAAGCAAAAGGGCGTCAGGAAGGCGAAGGACTCAAATACTTCAGACTCATCAGGAGTTGCGTGTATAGTACTATGTCGAGTGAGAAGCCCGGTTCGCGTTCAGGTGGAGGTCATCGACGAAAGGATAATCAGCGGAAAGGATCGCGTGCGACGGGCGAATGTTGGAATTGTGGAGGCTGCGGACACAAAAAGGACCAGTGTCCCTCCCCGAAGAAGGATGACGGAAAGGATGGGCGAGATGGTAACACATCAAAACCCCGATCCAAATCCTCCTCCGGTGGAAACAATGGTTCAGCATCCACTGCTGCTAGCCTGGATGAGATCGCCGGCGCATGGACAGTTTTCTATACTGATGACATCGTCCTGCGAAATGGTGGAAGTCTAGATGACGCTATGGATAGGACTGGTACACTGCCGCACACAGAGCACGTTGAGGACGTGTGGGATGAAGATATGCCCCCTCTAGTTGAGTTGTCGGAGGACGAATGCGACGACAACGACGAAGGAGGGGGAGCAGCTGGAGGAATAGACCCATTTCCCGAGACAATTAGGATGTCAGATAAGGCATTAGATTTGGTCGCTGTTGCTGCTGCCGGAACAAAGGTAGACCCATGCGACTTATACGACTCGGGGGCTTCGCACCATATGTCCCCATTCCGAGAAGATTTCATTAGCTTCAAGTCTATCGTCCCACACTCATTATCCACCGCCAACCAGCAACTTTTCTCTGCTGAAGGGATTGGGGATGTTATTTTGTCAGTCCCAAATGGCCAGGACAAGGTAAAAATACGACTCACAGATGTGCTTTACACGCCGTCACTTGGTTTTTGCCTTGTATCAATTGGCAAGATTGATGATGCTGGTTACTATACTACCTTTGGTGGCGGGACATGCAAATTCCGGCACAGTAGAGCAGGTGATGTGATAGGGAGTGTCACGAAGACATGAGGATTGTACATTGTACCTCGTGGAGGACACGCGGCGGCAGCAATAGACTCCCAGGTAACAAAGATGTCGATTATGGAATTACATAGGAGGATGGGGCACATCGCTCCCCGAGCGGCACGAGAGCTTGTAACGAAGGGCTTGATTAGTGGTATAGAAATCACCAACTCAGATGAGCCCTTACAGTGCGACATTTGTATCCAGGCTAAGGCTTCGCGTAAGCCCGTCTTGAAGGAACGTGCTGGGCCACAGGCTACCTCGTTTGGAGAAGAAGTTCATTCGGATATTTGGGGGCCAGCGGATACTGAAACTTTGGGTCATCGTCGATATTTCATCAGTTTCACTGATGATTACTCACGCTGGACAACAATATATCTTCTCCGTACAAAAGATGAGGCTTTTACTTCGTTCAAAAGCTTCAAGGCCTGGGTTGATACACATTTGCAGGCCCGCGTTACATGTTTACGCTCTGATCAAGGTGGTGAATATATGTCAGATGAGTTTCGTCAGTACCTGGACCAACATGGGATTCAGCAAAAACTTACTGTCCACGATACCCCTGAGGAGAATGGAGTCTCCGAGCACCTGAATCGCACATTGCTCGAGAAGGTCCGCGCCATGTTACTAACGGCCACTCTTCCTTCCTTCTTGTGGGGAGAAGCACTGTTGCATGCGGTCTTCTTGAAGAACCATACGTCGACAAAGGCCCTGAGCGGTAGGACACCCTATGAAGTGGTCAACAATAAGGTACCATACCTTGGAAACTTGCCGCTGTGGGGGAGTAAAGTGTGGGTTCACGATCCGGATGGCAGAAAGATTCGTACTCGTGCACGCGAAGGACGATGGGTTGGATATGATTTGCATAGCAATGGGCATCGCGTATATTGGCCAGATAAACGAAGCATAGGGGTGGAGCGTTCAGTCTTCTTCTCTGAACCTGGAATGCCGGCTGATGCTGCCAAGGACATTGTGCTCGAGGGGGAGGAGTCGAAGGATGTCGATCCCAACGTTGAAGAAGGGCTAGGAGAAGAAAAGAGTCAGGGGGAGCATTACACAGATAAGCAAATCGATGTACCTGCTACTCCTTTGAACTCATCACTCCCAGCTATCCCCGAGGATACTCGTCCACAGCGCAACCGTAAACCATCACAATATGTGCATGATATCCAAGCCGGCATCGGAACTGCCACACTGAGAAGATCCTCACGTAACGCCCTCCCGAAAGGAATGCAGGTTCCTGGAGGATTTGAAGAAACTGACGAGACACCTGAGTTGGAGGAGGAGATCACTGGGCTTGCGATGGCGGCAGCGATGGCAGAAGCTCATGGACTAGAGCCGCACTCATTCGCGGAAGCAAAACGAAGCCCAGATTGGCCACGTTGGGAAGAAGCAATGTTCGAGGAACAGGCAGCGCTTGAGGCACATGGGACTTGGAGACTTGAAGTCCCTCCCCGAGGTGCAAACATAGTTGGTTGTCGCTGGGTGTATGCTGTAAAGTGGGACATGGCTGGCATTATACAGCGATACCGAGCTCGCCTTGTAGCCCAGGGCTTTTCTCAAGTTCCCAGGGTGGATTTCTTTGATACGTATGCCCCCGTCGCCAAGATGGCATCGATCCGAGTTATTCTTGCATATGCCGCGTGACTGAACTTTGAAATCCACCAGGTAGACGTGAAAAGTGCATACCTAAACGGAGAATTTGAGCAAAACGAAGTAATATACATGAAATTACCGCCCGGACTACACCTTACTTCTGACCCCAACAAAGTCCTCCGTCTCCTACATCTGCTGTACGGATTGAAGCAGAGTGGCTGTCACTGGTACAAGAAGTTGAACTCAATCTTGAAGGGGCACCTAGGAATGTCGCAGTGCGAGGTAGACCAGGCCGTCTTCTATCGTGTCGACAAGAAAGGATCTATCTTGATCGCAGCACACGTCGACGACCTCACCATTGCCACGTCGAAGCCGGCCTTGATGGAGGAAGTAAAGGGAGCATTGCGAAAGGAAGTCGAGATCTCTGATATGGGTGAGATACATTGGATTCTAGGCTTTGCAGTGCATCGAAACCGTGAAGAACGTACCTTATCCCTGTCCCAGAAGGCATACATCGACTCCATCCTCGAACGCTTTGGATTCACGAATGCGAGGCCACGAGCTATGCCGATGAGTCCCAGCCTACGATTATCGAAGTCGCAGTGTCCTCAAACTGCAGAGGAGTTTGCTCGTATGAAGAATAAGCCGTATCGAGAAGCTGTTGGTTCTCTTCAGTATTTATCGCTGGGAACAAGACCGGACATCACTTACACTGTCGGCCAACTCGTGAGCTTCAACGAGAATCCAGGTCCTGCACATTGGGATGCAGTAGCAGCAGTCTATGCCTATCTTGCGGGAACGAGGGAGTATGAACTCACCTATGGACACAAGTCGTTGGATCTTGAAGGATTTGGTGATGCGGATGGGAGCAACTTGGAACATAGGAGGGCAGTCTCTGGGTATGTGTTCTTGATAGATGGGGGAGCAGTCTCATGGAGCTCGAAGAGACAGGACCTCATTGCGCTGTCAACAACGGAAGCCGAGTATGTGGCAGCTACCCATGCTGCCAAGGAAGCACTATGGCTTCGCACTTTGATTGGACAGCTCTTCGGAAGCATCCCAGGACCTACAACACTTTACGGCGATAATCAGTCTGCTATCGCACTCACCAAAGACCAGCAATATCATGCATGAACGAAGCACATTGACATTCGTTTCCATTTCATTCGCTGGATAGTAGACGAAGGCAAGATCAAGTTAGTATACTGTCCAATGGATGATATGGTGGCCGATACCTTAACCAAGGCGCTTCCGAGTGCCAAGGTAAAACATTTCGCAATGGAACTAGGACTTACGACGCGCAAGGATTGAGGGGGAGTGTTGGATCACGGAGGGTTGCTTATGCAATCCGTGCGCTTTTGATGTGCCGTGCTGACAAGACGGAATGCTGTCTCTCCCTGCCATTGACTTGATATGATTCCGTACTTACAAATTTTCGATCTCTCTTAGTATTTAAGTAGATTACCAAGCAGTTTTCTGCTCTCCTCAGTCGTCTCTCATCTATTGCGAGAACTGAGGTGAGCAGGTTCATACTATATTACTTTACTATTACTTATATATTACCTACTATAGTGTTCTATTGTATAGGTAATATATTGTTAGTCGTCTCTCATCTATTGCGAGAACTGAGTGTTCTATTGTATAGACTCTTATACATCAATGTACCGTGCAGCATTAGTGTATTTATGTCAATAAATTAATTGCACTTCTTGTGTATGTACTTCACTCTTACCCACCCTCCCACTCAATATGCTTATCAATTAAGTATGTTGCTCATTAATGCCGACCTTCCCGCCCATCGTTTCCCACGCCTCCGCTTAACAATTATGTTGCTTAATTGATGTCAACCTCTCTGCTCATTGTTTCCCATGCCTCCACTTATTAATTTCCTGCATGACAACCTTCCCGCCCATCGTTTCCCACACTTCCGCTAATCATATTCAGTCCCCTGCCCGCCCCTCTTCTCAAAAATTCCCATGGTATTTCCTTTGCTAAATACTCGCCCTCAACATTTCCCAGGCATTTTAGTGTTGCCTGCTGCTTATAGCTTCCCATGCTTCACCATCTCATCAGTTCATTGTTCCCCACCCTCCGCTTTCATTTTCCCACGCACATATTGCTCATTCTTGGATTTTCCCTTAAATTATAACTGTAGGGTTGTAGGATTCACTGTACAAAAGTATTAATTATTCCACAGTAGAAATTTGAATTATTTCGCATTTTCATATAATTACCCATTCTTATAGTACCTAAGGTACACCATAATGTATAAAGCAATATATATTACATATATTACAAAAAGATTCAAGAGAAAATATTAAATACTGAGCTAAATAATGCAAAATTACTTGCTCACTGTTGAGCATGATGATGAGGAAGGGTGCTCATCAACACATCACCCATCAATATGTGCGGCGGCCTTGAGGAAAGTGAGTTTGATGGCATTGATGAATGTCAATGACAGCAATTGCAAACATTGACAAAGGTAAGAAGAAGCATGGGAAATTTTGAACAATGCAAAACGTTGAAGGAAATAGCGGGTGGGGAGCCAGACAAAGGGGAGATAGGAGAGTAGTGTAGAGTAATTTTAAAACATTGCAGGGTACTCTTCTTTATTCAATATATAATGCTACTTGAATAATGCTCTATTTACATTTGAATTTTCTCCAATGATGTACCATGCATAACCACAAATGTACCATGCATAATGAGAAATGTACCATGCATAACCAAAAATGTACCGTACATTGTACCATGCATACCGTAAATAGTACTGTACAATTTTTGATGTACCACACAGTACCATGCAGTGTACCATGCAGTACTGTCAAAAACCACTAGCCCATTCAAATCAGGTCGCCATGAATTGACATGGTTCTTTGATGCACTTGGCACTGTGTGCGAACATGATGGAAGGACACTTATTCTTGTACAAACTCGGAATCCCTGATGTTCAAGAGGCAGATGACTGTAATTGGTTTGCTTTAGATAAGAAATATTGTTGCTTTACTATCCATTTGTTAATATACTATTATTGATCTCGTAATAAATGGCTTTCCAAGACTGAAGTGTTTCAGAGAGGGATAAGTTGTATTCAAGTTTTCAACGCAAATAGTATGTAACAGCAAAAACATACTACTATAGAAATAGAAATAACATCAACATACGTAGTTGTACCATGAAGTATAAATAAATGTAGAAGTTTATGTTATTTCTACTGATGTGCCATTGAAGCATTAAAAAGATTCTGCTTGCTTACTGCCATTTGTTGTCCCCTGTAGCTCAATATCTAATGTACTGGATGTATTCTTGCTTCCATCCATCCTATGAATGGCTATCCTATTTGAAAGTGACTTTGTTCTCATTGCCGTTAAAGTCTGTTCAGTTGAAGTACCCCATGCCTTTCCTCTAGAAACACGGAATATAATGAGTAAAGGAGCAAGAACCTAGACATCCATAAGCTGTAATGGAGAACTTAAAAATTTTACAGCATAGAATTACATACCTGGACTTCGGCTAAAGAAGCTAAGAAAATATATTGCACAGGATGATTAACGATATAAAGCCCAAGGAAAACTATAGCCCAAATGGTGTAAAGAGCTGATGATTCAACTAGCATTGCAACAACGCCAAGATATTGCGATGCTTGGTCTGTATGCCCTATATGTTGAAATATTTAAACAACTTCTCTTCTCTGCTTTTAAGATATGAATGTACCAAGAACACGGATGGATTGCCGTCAAATCGTCCAAATACGAAATATCATTAAACAAGTCGAGATGACAGTCAATGCCACCATAAGAGAGTAGTACGCTAGCGCAAATTTGATCAAGACATTAGACCAGAACAATTGCGAAGGCTCCGAAGACTCAAAAATAGTGACAATGCTCATCACTAAAATAGGAGTTGAGCTTTTGTCGCCGAAGTTATTTCGAGTAAAGGAAGTAATTCTTACCCATTGAAGTTAGAAATAAGAAGCTCGGCAAAATAATGACATATTTGACATAGTATGTGGACTGATATATCACCCACAGTCTCCATATCTAGAACAGACAAAATATATTAGAATTAATAGCAAAAGTTCACATAATTTATCCTACTCACAAAAAAGGCGTCCATAAACCAGTTTGCTGCAAAGAAGGCAACAAGACCAAATGTAGTCACGGGCTGATTGAAAATATAGATGGCATACTCAAGGCATACTGGTTGGGCCCTCTGGGAAAGTTTCGATTGTTAGCATACACGAGTTGTGTAGTTTGTGTGTTCGCTGCAATATATAAAGTTGCAAGAATGAAGGTTATGCTGATGTAAACCATGTTGAAGACTGCCTGGCAAGTTCGATTTCCTTCAAGTTTGAACTGTAGAATGAGATAATAGAAACATATGCAAAACATAGTAAAGACGATGCCATAGGAAAATCCACAAATAACAGTGGAACCAATGAGATTTGTACTGTCATAGAGTACATCAAGAGGTGTCTCCCCAGTGGGACCCCATGCAGTGGAATTCATATCCAACGACATAGTATGGTTTGTGGGTAGGATATATCCCAGTAACCGAGTGCCAGAAGTAGTAACTATTTATAATTTCTGGGATGTACGCCTTTAATGTCTAAATATAAAACAATGATTCGGGGATATACTGAACCAGCAGTGTGGGTCTCTGTTATTACCTACTAAATTATTCGGACAGGCGACCTGAGAAGATAATCACAAAATACATAGATCATTGGTTTCCCAATCTTGATCTACATTTGGCAGAAATTATAGGTGCAGTCCAAACATTTTATGCGCTGTCCGTATAAGAGCACTGCCATCTTCTATCTCATACTGAATGCTTATCTTTCTCTTCCGGGATGTACACTTTCAAAACAGGCAGCTCACATCATGCTACATCGATATCACAGCAGGCATCTGCAGAGTTGTACAAGAGACTCCTCCCTGACTCGCATCCCGACATCCCATTGGCTAGCAAAGTCTCATCAAGCGCTGGGAAATGTGGTACACTAATCAGTAGTTTTGCGCTACTAGGTTGTCTCCTCTGCACTATTATCAATCTTATACTTGTAAAAAGCTCTAGTAATGGTCAATACTTCCCATCTCACTCCTCTTTTCTTCCAACCAAAGGGATCATTTCTCAGTGGGACATTGACCATTTATGCCACCCATCTCAATTCATTGGGCTCAAGGATGTCTACAAGAAGTCCAATATGACTCATACAAGGAACTTTACCAACTATCCGATTGTACTTGCCCCTATTGATAGCTCCAAACCTTTCCAAATATTTGGTTTGGATCCTAAAGCCCAGAGAACAAGTATTGGTTCGATTTCCCCCGAGAAACGCCAACTGCATATCTCTGACACAGTAAGTATCTGCAGTGGTATTCAAAGAAATAACTGTTGAAATATTTATAGATATCTACAGTAGTTCAGTTCTGAGCACTCAACTTCGGCATGGAAAGCTGTGAGCTGGCGATACGTATGAACTTAAAGAAGATGGACATCAGTTCCACGTTTCATAGCTTGGACCTGTTCACTCTCGAGGGGAAATTTCCTCTTAGAACCAACCAATTATCCTACAATAATCGCCCTTCTCATATCCAAAAGGCTGCAGAAATTTCCGAGCTCAAAGATGGATATAATGTTCTTTACAATTTTGATTGTAAGATGGATGGATTATTCACTTTCGAGTTGGCATGCCACCAAATTACGGCAGAGGATCAAAGTTGTGGCTTGGAGTGGTGGCAGGATCGAGAGAACCCAAACTCAGGTTAGTCCAAACTTCAGCTTGAATATTACTATTGAATTGACCATGAGTTTAGCATTAATCGTTGTTCAGTCATCTCAATCTGTTGTTGTCTGAATAGCGAGGTGGATTTGATCCTTTCTTAATCAACGATTATTACCTCTCCATATCTTTTGTTTCATTTATTTCCATTCTAGATTAACCACATAGGTGTCAATTTGTTCTTCACTCACTTATAGCATGCATTTTCCTCCATCTGTATTAAGTAGCATTAACTTGATATATGCAAAGTACTCAGTCTCTATCAAATCCATCCATGTGAACAGAGCTTTGAGTGTAAACTTGAAACAGGGGAGGGGGCACATCACAAGCAACATTATGAATTTTGGAAATGTTCTCATGAACAGTGCAAATGAGACTGTATTCAAGAATCAAGATGATGTGAGACTTCAACATAATTTATTATATAATTAATCGTTTCATTTGGAGCTACTTGGTGATGGTTTGTTTTGCTCAACCCAAGCTCAATCTGCCCAAGACCGGGAGATGGCAGGTGAATGGGAGTATCAGTTCCAGTTTGAATCATGCTATACGATTCGGAACCGTTTGACACATTGATTCTTTGATTATCACTACAGATGTCCAAGTTGTAATAGTTCTAAATATGGAATGACTGGTTTTTTTATAGACAATGAGTTAACACTGGACAGGAAGAATTTGTTATGTCTATGTTTGATCACCAGAACATGTGGTCAAGTGAGAGTACTAATGCGATAACCGCTTAATAATCTTGATATCCTTCCCACCCTGCCACATATTTGACTTTGAATGCATATTTGATGCTTATCATCTTATGTGCATGTGGAATGAAAGCATACATTCCATTTCTAAGTGTTGAAAATGAACTTTCCATAGATTTATGCAACTCCAGCCTTCATCAGCATCAGCATCATGATCAATATACCTTCAACATGTGAAAGGCTTGCTCCTCATGCAAAAATATAATGAATGATCTCTTCCGATGTGTCATTGTAGCTATAGCTCCACGTCTTTTCCATGTGCTCAGTTTCAGTATCAAATATATCAAATATATGTACAGATTTAAACTAATTCTTTATGTTTAGTTTTATGATATGAAACATCTATCGTCAGTCAGAATCATCCAATGCCGTGTGTGCATTGTGCAAATGTGCGAATATATTATTAGAATAAATTAATGGGAGTACCATGTATCCGGAGTCTAGCATTTGGCTATGTAGGTTTTCCTTTGGTGTGAATGCTTGGAATTGATCATGATTTCACAGCACTACAGAATTGATTCAGTTCAAGCAGATTTCAGACATATATGGATTTCTATATAAAGGTAAGAATGTTAAGCTATAATACTAGCGATCCTCTTTCCTAACCCCTCATTTGAACTCACCAATGTGCTTCACTGCTTTTGTTATCTGTGCTTATGCCCTTGTTCACGCCATTGTTGACTTTGGTGTCAATACTGCACTGACCACTAAAGTAGAATGCGAACTGAGTAAGTAAATTAATCCTTGTTCAATAGTCTGTAGGGACTTATTACTAACTTATGATGTTTTTATACATTTTAGTTGGTACAGATGGCATGGATGATTGTGTTGCTTGAACATGCAGAAAGATCGTTATGGTGAGAATATTACTGATGCTGGTATAACTTACACTAAAGAAGCATACATAATGATTTAGGGCTAGCATGAACTCTGTGTTGTATTAAAGTAGCTTGGTACTGGAGGCTGAAATACATTACTTATCAGTAGTTGTAACCTGCTATGATATCTCGAACTCCATCAGGACCCCTGAAAACTCCCATAGAGGTTGAAGGACAGACTCGAAAATCGATACGTGGACAGATTTTGGCGGAATAAGGGCATCCATATGTGGATTGTGGGATGATACCTCCAAAATTGGTGAGTTATATGTGGATTTCGTCCTCCGACCTTGTTAAGCACTTTATAAGCACCAAAATCTGCCACAGGCACCTAAGTAAAAGATCCTATGTATAAAGTAATGTATGAACTAAAAAAATTAATACTTGTCTGTCTACAAAGTAGTTGAAATTTCCTTTGTTCTGCTACAAAAAACTTTTGCATTTGGTTAATACATAAGCTATAACATCCATAGTCCACTTGTCTTTCTCACTCCCTCACTTTTTGACTTATAGCCAATGAAAACACAAATCCAACACAAATCTTTTGTCTTTTCTTATCTCTTTCTTTCATCTTTAAATTTTTACATTGTTTAGTCTGGCAAGGAGCAGTAGTGGGAAGGCACTCACAACCAGAATGAGAACCATGACACCGCTCAAACAAGAAATCTATAGACAGTACTAAACAATGTAAAAATTTAAAGATGAAAGAAAGAGATAAGAAAAGACAAAAGATTTGTGTTGGATTTGTGTTTTCATTGGCTATAAGTCAAAAAGTGAGGGAGTGAGAAAGACGAGTGGACTATGGCGGCATCAGGAAAAATCTAAATTGCCAAATTAACAAAATTACTTCGGAATTACTGTAATATTACCTGAGATATGCTAATATTAGAGAAATTAGTTCAGATAAGTGACATTAGCCAAATTACTTAACCCCCTCCCTTATTTGAGATAATATGGACAAGCTTAGGGAGGTATTAACACATACTAGCTTCTAATATTTAAATTTTAGATACATGTTGTTTCACATTAATGATTAGGCTGAAACTTGCTCAGTTTAAATAGTGCAATATAAGATTATTATTGTATTGGAGAAGTAAAACATACATAACATAGTCTAATTACAACACAACAACAATAAGGACATTATATGCTATCCCTCTCTACAACTAGCAGCACCTCTCACTCAATATAACAGCATGATAAGCATATACTTCAAAGGCAGGATGCACTAGAGCAAGAGTGCAAGGGCAAGATAACAATGAAAAGATGAACACAAGAGCAGGGGCAAGAGAACAAGAGTATGGGTGAGGGCTCAAGTGTGAGCACAAGCACAAAGGCAAGAGAACAACGAGAAGAAGGGCAAGAGGACAGGAGTGAGGGCAAGAGAGCAAGAGGAGGCACAAGGGCGAGATAGGGAAAGGACAAGGTAGACGAAGGATGCAAGAGCAAGAGGTTTAGAGGTTGAGTGCGAGATGATGAATACAATTGCAAGTGTGAGAGCAGAAGGGTGACAGAGCAAGGAAACAAGATGAGTGTGAGCACGAGTGCAGTAAGGATAATGGAAGGACTTACACTTGACAAAACACAAGTCAAGATACACCCAAATTCTAGAGGTGCAAAGTCCCAGCACCCAGGACACAATGTTTGAGGAAGCTAGGAAGATGTCTTGAGGGAGCCAGGACAGGAGAGCAACTCAGATAGCAAAGGAATGGCAGAAAGGAAGGGGTGGAAGGTGAGAGGGGGAAGCAAGGGAAAAGTTGAAGTCGAACAAGTTGAAAGAGTTGAATGTATCGTGTCAGTGACGTGGAATGAGTCATGTGATACATACATCAGCTTCCCAATGATCTGATTGGCTGGCAACTCTTCGGCTAAACATTTTTCGGCTCAACATCAATGGCAGCTGTCGCATTAGCAGCTCCATAAATCTGTTGCAACTTACAATCTCATTTCAAGCTTTGCAATTTCATTTTTTATTACAAGTAGGCTTACATAGATTGATAACTTATTGATTATTGTCACTTTTTAAGCAATCTGTAAGTGTATTTTTATGTGTTGAAACCATTAGAATTATATATGAGTTATGATGTGTATGCAATACTTACAAAACTCATGTAGATACATGCTATGTACAACTCAGATATAGTAAAAATGTAAATAAGTACTGAATTCAACTGCTCTAAACAGGTTTGAATAAAATGTATACACATTACTTGTTGATTGCATGTACTGAAATAAATGATATTTAGTTATTACTAGTTGCAATTAGTTACTGCTGGTAACTTATTTTAACTTATTAAAGCTTACTTGCACCATATCAGTGAATATAAGGCCATATAAGTGAAGATTAGAGGTAATTAGGTAACAGGTGCCCTTTATTATACTAATCTTGCTAATTTGGCACCTGAGGTTTTTGCTGATGTGCTTATTCTTGTGATGCGAGCTCGAGTGATTGGAATTCGGACATGCAACAGTTGGATAAAAAATGTTACCCTGAGCTTATTTGCACAGAAATTTGCTGACTCTGTACCATTTCAGGCAAAAAATGTTGTACTCTCAAATTTGGTGATAACTATGGCACCAGCTAGGTACATTGATGATGCTTTACCATTTTGCAGTTACCCACCCACTCACAACCTCAGTTATGTATCTCATTTTTATACCTATATATCTTATTTACTTTAGCTAGCCACCATTTTCTTCATTCTCTCTGCTTCTTACCTCTCCTTTTCTTTTTCCTGTCTTCATTGTATCTCGTTTTTGCCCTTCATTTCTTACTTACTCTATCCTCTCTTGTGGCATTGTATGTCTGTGTGAATATAGCCATGTCTTTTGGTGTAGTGTGTGGTGCTCATCATAGCTGTAAGTGCCTCACCACTGCTGCTCCTACCTTTTTGGCTGCGATCTTAGTTGATTGGTGACAATGAACAGGGTCATCTTGTAGTTTCTAAGCAACAAGGGTGCTCTACATGGTGGCACCTTCCACCAACCTTTGGCGCCAGACTACTCAACTGTATGTGGACAGTGAATGGTACCTCCCCCCACACGCCATTCATACACAGATTTTCCACCCTACCTATTGGCTGAAAATTGATCAAATATATGCAGACTGTACTAGGACCCCTGAAAATTATGGTAAAGGTCATTCTGCAAAGCAGACAAATTTTTTGAAATTTTAGCCCTTAGATCATTCCAAAAATGGACAAAATTGGGGATTTTAGTTATCAAGGATGGTCCAAAAGTGCAGACAGACATCACGCTAAGCCCTGTAGGTCATTCCAACCAGATGGACACTGATGAATGCTGAGTGCTAAGTGCTGATGGTCTTAGGGTCTTAGCTTAGGGTCCTAGGGTCTTGAGGGTTGAAATTAAGATCTAAAGCTGTGTATGGACTAGTGGCTTAGCAGATATAGTAAAGATCATAATTTGAACTGTCTACTTGCTCACAGTTCAAGTTTATGAGTACAGTCATGGCTGACATTTCATGTCATCAACTACCAAGACTGCTGGCTCAGGTCTTAATGTTCTTCAATTTGCACACCTATCTTCATGTGAAGTGCTAACATTATTGCTACATCCTCCTGAGTCTGTTTCAAAAACTGGATTTAAAGTACTGCAAGGGGACATGGAGCTCTATCAATTGTTGGACTCTAGATTGGATATGATTAGAAAGGCAATGAGAGCATTCAGAAAGCGAAATGTATAATATCTATGGTGTAGCAGTATAGCTTTACACTACATGTTATAATATATAGTTTGTTGACTACTTGAAACCCATTCTTATGCTGTCCAGAAGCTCAGAAACACTCAGAAACACTCAGAAACCTCCAAAACACCAAAATTTGAAACTGTCCAGACAAAAAAAACACTCTCAGAGGTCATTCCTAGTTCTCAGACAAAAATTGAGCTCTAGAAGGTCGTTCTGCATTTTCCAGACAAATACTGAAGAAAAATTGGTATGTCGTTCCAAAAACGGACAAAAATTTGCAAAACCTGGATGGACAAAAATCCGAAAAATCAGGTATTTTTCGGAATGACCTTTACCGTAATTTTCAGGGGTCCTACTGTACTCCAACATGGGTCCAAAAGTCCCAAAATTTCCATGGACCGGTATCATACCTCTATAGGCGCTTTTGGGGGTCCTACTCCATCAAACTTAAGCTCCATCTGTCACAGTATCCCTGGGCCAGATGGATATGGCCCTATTCAGGTGCAAGGCTTGTTTTTTAGCCAGGTTAGGTTTGTACATAATGTATTACACATTGCTATGTCATCCAAATGTCATCTCAGGAAACCAAACAACGACTTGTTCACCCAATGCATAATGATTCATGATGTATCTTATTTCAGTGCTTGACAAAACATTTCAAGATAGAAAGTCCCTCCAAAGTCAATATTTTTTTGCGTTTCATGTGAAGAGGTATTAGAATTCAAGTATATTATACGAAGCTATGTATTCAATTTTTTATATGTGTGTGGTTTGAAGAAAAATCATTGCACATTCAGTATGTCACATCATATCACATAAAGATCATCCAGGTGGGAGTCTAACCTGAGTCCAATGAGAGTCGGGATACCAAGCGGCGATGTAGATGTCATATGAAAACCCACTGTTTAGTGCTAGCCTCCTGAGTTGCCGAAACCTCAGAGGCTCAGACTGAGGTGTTCGGTTGGGCTGAGTTCGGGCCCCAGGGTTGGCTTATTTTCATCAAATGTCATGGGGAACTCACAGGCTTAGCTTGAGTATGTAGCAGCTTGTAGCCTAACCTTGCACCCGAACTGTGACAGGCTCTAGGACCTAAGCAAGCAACTCAGCCATGTGTGCCGCAGTGCACATGTCAACCTCAATCAAACCTCAATGCTACAAACTAAAATTTGCAATTTCATTGCAATTACATAGCTGTAGTAACATGGAAATCATGGAACGTATGGTCCTCTCAACACCAATTATCATTAACATTTCCCAAGTCATGACCGGAAACCTATGACTATATTTAAAGCACCAGTGATCAATTAATCAATGATCAGAGATGCAAAAAGTTGTTTCAATTGTTGATATCGGCCCACCAATGGCTTATCTTTAATATCTGAGAAAATCTTACAGCTGGATTCTGTATTATCATCTGGCAATGATGGATATTCTACTATAGGAAGTGATACTACTACAGCATACAACAACTCAATTTTCAGCCCACCTGCACATACTAATCTCTAAATGATGGAAGACTGCACCCCAATCACAGCATACCCTTGTGTCTGCCAATTGTTGTTGGTTGAAGTCCCTCTGCATAAAGTCCCCCTGCTCTAGTGTGTAGTCTGCGTCACACAAAAAACTTTGCCGCAAGTAGTTGAGACAATGGTGAATATGTTCAGAAGTGGCATAATGATCTTGTCTTTCATTGTGCAATCCATCTCTCATATACAGTGTAGCTGATGCCAAAAGACGTTATTGAAAAGACAATTATTGGGGCCAAGATGTACATGTCCCAGACCGAATGGATGAGATATTGTGGAGACCCATTCATCTTCTGAAACAGGATCAGAGGTGTTCAAGTTGTAGTGAACACTTTCTTGAAGTGATAGCACTGCTAAAGGGAGCTGGTGTGCAATGTGAAGCTCAACAGGGTAATCTTCACCAATAAATGCTATTAAAAATATGTTAAGTAAAGTAAGTACGGTATAATTATAGGAGACATACTATATTCCTTGCCCTTATTGTGGTTGGCTATCCAGAATACACATATGATATTTGTAAGGAGGAGTAGCACATAAGACAGTGCATGCCTCGGTGGCATGATGCACTGCAGAAGTATGTTCATTTTTTAATGGCCCTTCTACATATGTATGTACTCCTTATATTTATTTGTGGTATAAATAAAGCTTATATTATGTTTGGGAATTTTTCGTGAACAAATGCCTAATGCAGATACCCTTCAGGCTTCTATGAACCTTAGACCTCATGGGGTACATATAGAGTATCCATCTTCTTGAACTGTCTCATGGTAGCAGTTTCAATGCATCCCTTTCTCCTCCTATTCCTTGCACCCTCTATGTTCTATGGCATTGTACATGCAATATCAGAAAGTAACTTGAATATTTCAAGTTCCTATAATTGAAGTAAATATAGTGGCACTCTGCCCTCAAAACCAAAGGCTCATATGATTCTTTCTTTAGATATTTCGAACTGGTATGCATCCCTCATCACGGCTGAGGAGCTTGTTGCTTTGTGAGTATTCAATACCACATATTATGGCCTTGACAAAGATGGTGACTATGATTGGGCGAGGTTATTCCCCTGTGAACGGCACACTGCTCGGTTACACAATGATACAGGCATCACAACACAACATGACAACTATGATCAAACCGAGTCCGAATATAGTGTCACATTATTCCATGAACTTAAGTGCCTAGAACTTTATTATATTGAATATATCAAGCATCCGGGCCCCAGCAACAGCCCCCTTATTGCTCATTGTCTAAATTATCTTAGACAGCAGGTGCTATGTCATATCAATATCAAGCTGGAATCAGTAAAAAATGCAAAGGCACAGTCTGGTCGACAATACACCACTGTCTGCAGAGATTGGACTAAAGTTTATGATGCAATGGAAAGGAACCTCATGGAATAGAATGACTTTTTAGTACAGATTCATAACCATATTCTAGGAATATATTTATAAATGTTGTTTCTGACTACGCTTTTGGCATATGCTGAGATCTTTTGAATAGTCACTACTAGCTGCAAAACAAAGTAGCTGAATTAAAAACACCGCTGCTAAGATGATTTTCAGTTATCAATGTAAATGATTAAAAGAACAGATCATAGTGAGCATTCCCTTACGGAAATATATTTCAGATCATTGATAAATATGTCAACAAACCAAGGGCTCAATGTTTAGATGCACTGAGCACATAGATTATGGTGAAGCCATGTGCTCCTGTTTTGTATTATAAAACGACTCGGATTCACATAAAAAACTTATGAACTCCATTTGCATCAGTATTAGAACCAGAATCTTCTGACAGGCATTTATATGGGAGGTCCAAGGCTGCTCGTAGCTTCTTTGTATGTATGCCCATATGTTATACTGTTACACAAGTGGTCGTCTGCTGACATCAATATCAATAATTGTGAGAATTCGAATGCATATTTGATGCTTATCATCTTATGTGCACTAATACGCCTAGCATATTTCTACCCACTATAAAACATTTATTTCAATATTCTAAAGTGCTACTTACAAACAGTATAATATCTATGGGTTGTATTTAGTGGCTAAGGTAGAGGTCCCAGACTGTTAGCTAGCATGGGAATTATTCGCACTAATAAGGGACATGTCTAGCCTAAGTAGGAAAGCACCTAAAAATAGAAACACCAAGGTTAGAGTTTATTCTTGATATCGGTGGGAAATAGTTACCAGTAAAGCCGGAGATTGAGCTAAGTGCGCGTCTATTCTAATAATAGGTTATCAAGTCATATGTTATTGCGCCATAGGAAAAGCACGGGGATTTAGACTCACAGCAAATGCCACTATCTAACCATGCTGTACCAGTGCTGTGCATCAGCACGCCATAGGCGCCTGGATAGGCCTGAGACCCGGCATTCCTGGCTGGCTTATTCAGTGTTTCCCATTTCCACACGTCAAAGTGCATGGCATCACACCTTCATATGGAGCATCTCACCTGCGGATATGGCTTATTGTATTTCACTATCTTTCCATATGGACACATTCTTGGTGTTCGTATGTTTGGTATATTCGTGATTTACTCTGGTCCATCCCAGACGCCTGTCTCCAGTCTAAAAATCTACTTTACAGCTTAGCTAATGTGTAATTACCACTTTTGTATTAACTATATAGTTTCTCTTAGCCGTGTTCTGTAAGATATTTAATAGGTAGATTTGTGTAATAGAAGGGTAGTCTCCTGTGCCCTGAGAAATACCATCTAGTGTCATGCTTTAGTATTTGTGTGAGCTTTGAGATTCTAAGTGCAATGTGAGGTGAGAAGTCCTAAGCCCGTGCTAAGTCTGAGATTAAGGAATGCACATCAAAACACGCATCAAAGTGTTCACTAAGCCATTTCCCTTCATGAACGTCAGTCTTTGACACCTCCCCTTTTACCTTACTTTGCCCAGAAGCATTTTGCATCTGAGTCTTACCCACCAAGCACCTTCTTAGTGAGCATACATGGTGTGAGTGAAATTACATATATTTTAATTTATACTACGTTGTGCTAAACTAGGTACTTTAGCACATAGAATGAGAGCTCAGTGCATTCCCATCTATGTCAAGTACTGAAAAGAACTTCTCATAAATTTATGCAACTTAACCTTCATCGGCATCAGCATCAGCAAGATCTCTTCATGTGGCACCATAGCTATACTTCCACATCTTTTCCATGTGCTCAGTTTCAGTATCAAATGTATGTACAGATTAAATTAATTCTTTATCTTTGATTTTATGATATGAGACATCTGTCGTCAGTCCGATGTTGTGTGTGCGTTGCGCAAATGTATAATTAGAATAAATTGAGAAAGTACTTATCCAGGGTCTGGGATTTGGATACCCTTTTGTGTCATATTAAGTACTATGGGTTTGGTGTGTATGCCTAGAATTGATCATGATTTCACAACATGTGCAGAGTCGATTCAGTGAGGCGTATTCCATTTTTATTAATTTCTTTCTCATGTATATCGTACATGGTGCCTCAGTCGCTTGAATGCTAACATTTTCGTGATGGCTCCTCTTCTCTGCTTATTATCTACTGTTCCTTTCTTCAAAAGTCCCCGATTGAAGACATATGTGGACTACTCTGAAATTTTTTATATAAAGGTCAGAACGTTAAGTTAGGATGCTAGCGATCCTCTTTCCTAAACCTTCATCTACTAAGCTCACCAATGCGCTTCACTGCTTTTGTTATCTGTGCTTACGCACTTGTTTATGCCACTGTTGACTATGGTGTCAATGCTGCACCGGTCGCTGAAGTAGAATGCCACCTGAGTAAGTCACTTAATTCTTGCTTAATGTTCTGTAGGAACGTATTGACTTATAATATTCTTATACATTTTAGTTAGTACAGATGGCGTGGATGCGTGCATTGCTTGAACGTGCACATGGAAAGATCGTTACGGTGAGAATAATATCGACACTGGTATAACTTACATTAATGCAACATACATACTGATTTAAGGCTAGCATGAACTCTATGTGTTATGTTAAAGTAACTTAGTACTGGTGGCTAAAATACACTATCAGTAGTCGTCAACACTTATAGCCTATCCATTATTTACTTTTATTCTTTCGTTGTAAGACAGACATGTGAGATCGTGTTACAAACCGGAACTGGCGACCGGTTTTGTAACCTGAGACTCAGAAAGAGTATACGGATTATGGTGACATACGTAACTAAAAAGATTGATGAGACTTGAGCCTCGCACTAGCAATCCTAGAACGGCACAGAGATCATAGTTTCATGACCATGGAAGAGTCAAGGTGGCCCAACGAGGAAAAAAATGAGCGAAGATGTAGGAAGGACTTCTATGAATATGAACATGAAGTGGAAGATGATTTTCAAGTCTCTGCGCACTCCCAGAAGGAGGATGTCGTGTCGCGGCAACATCTTAGGGTTTTGCATACACGGACCAGAACTCTATGCCATTATAGAGCGCAGTTGAAAGATAGTACATATGAGTAAGTTGGGACAGGTTTTACACCATTGCAGAGAATGCAATCGAATACCAAGCAACCACATAATGATAGCAAGTTTCTGAATGTTTGAAGAAGGTTGCCGTTACGTCGCAGCGGGGGTATAGCAACGATTCACACTACAATCTACTTTCCAGACTATGGGGCAGTGTCGAAGAATGGGTACGAAGTAACGGTGGCTTGAGCTCCTCGGTTGCCAGCCTCCGAGTAGAACAGCGCTCTAAATATCTGGTAAAAGAGTAGAAGTGATGGCCACCTCGTCCTGAAATGTGTCTACGACCCTCCGATGCTATACTAGAGATTCTCGGACAGTACCCATTGTTATCAGTGATGAGCGGGGGTAGCATTCCACATGAATATGGCATACTTCTGGTTGCCCACAACGAATAACTGATCATCTCAGGGTGATTCTTCTAGCACACAAACTATACGTAGTCAACAGTGTATTTTATAATACATGAAAAGGACATACCAGCTTTCGCTTTCTTCTCCCGGAGTCCCTTCTGATTACAGAATACTTACTGTGTTAGTACAATACCCCTACCCAAACATCTAACTCCCGGTGATTCGGTACAAAGTTCAAGCTGCATCATGGTTCGCCGCCTCAACCATGTGCTCCAGGTGGTATGGCAGTAGTAAGCCTGGCCAGACGTGGACGTGGATGTGGCATGGTGAACGTTGCATGCTTCAAACGTTCAATGGATACGGTTCCGCCCTAGCAGAGTCACACATGTGTTGCGGAGGGTGTAGGTACATACATACAAATACTTACCATCAATATCAATCACTGGCACAGAGCACATGGAGCTGAACATTAACTGATGGTGTATTAAAATATATTTCAGTGTGAGCATCTCAGTGCTGCTGTGTGCTTTCGTTATCGGCTGCAAATACACGCGCGTCAGAATAGTCCTCAATTGAACCTACTTGTCTACTTTATGCTTCTGTCAATGTAATACTTCTGACAAGTTCCATCTGTCAATTATCTATCATCTGCGTGGTAACCTTCATATTCATCTCTTATTTATCGCATTATCATTCACTGCTGGTAAGTTTGACAAGATGAATTATAAAGACATGCGGAGATAAGGATTGGACGTGCAATTGATTATCGTGGAACGTTGCTCGACTGTTCATATTTGTCGGACGAAAATAGATGCCACTGACGGCCAGTGACAAGGTTTGGAATGATACCGGCCATGAACAGGCCAGCGATTTCATTTAGTAATGCCGCATTCAGCAACACGAGCGTAGTTACGAGTGATGTGGAACACAGAGACTCACCAGTGGCTCCGTTTTTGATTGATCGCTGTCGGTGACTACCGGGGGGGTGATTGATTGCAAATAACCTAGTTGTAATCAATACTTACTTTGCATTAGTAGTTTGAAATCAATGAGAAATCAATCCGAAATCAATGGCTTAAAATAATAAAATCAATTAGAAATAAATGTATGGTCTCCAACCGCGCGCATAACATAGCTGTACTGCTGTTAACCACATCATCATAGTCGTTACGCCACTAGGTCATTTTAATGTGGTACACTTCGGGCTACTTAACTAGTAACTCGCTGTCATTTCTATGGACTTAATAAAGTTAGTGATACACGTTCCCCGACATATCCCAACCCACACATTGTACCAGCACTATAGTGTGAGGCCTATTTAATCTACTTTCATACCCTTACCGATGACATTTTTTACGAATTTCAGTGAAGTAGCCCAAAGTGTACTGTATTAAAAAGGCTTAGTGGTGTAGTGGCTATGCTGATGTGGTTAACAGCCGTATAGCTATGTTATGCGCGCGGTTGGGGACCATACATTTATTTCTAATTGATTTTATTCCATCGATTTGTTACTGCAATGATTCCATTCATCTTATTGATTTTATTATTTTAAGCCATTGATTTCGGATTGATTTCTCATTGATTTCAAACTACTAATACAAAGTAAGTATTGATTACAACTAGGTTATTTGCAATCAATCAACCCCCCGGTGACGAAACATTTCGCACCCCCGGTATTTCGCACCCCGGTAGTCACCGACAGCGATCAATTAGAATCGAAGCCACGACTCAGAGACTCCACGCCTCCAAATTCCTGCAGGGAGTGTAGCCGAAATTTTACATGCACTACTTAGTAAGTAGTAGAGACAGACCAATGGGCGCGCCGATCCCAACAGAGGCTGTGGTTGCTGATAAAACAAGGTTTCGGAAAAGAATCTTTACATATGTAGTCGATCCCGCTTCAAACACAAGTAGACGGAGTCCGATGTATCTCAACGGCACAAAACTTTCAAGGATATTGTGGGAAACAATGCTAGCGGCGCGGGGCCTAAAGATGACGCGAACGCCCAAATGACCGCCGACGAGCGAGCCAATTGATCCGGTATTAATAAGCCGGCTGAAGATTGCTTCGGATGCGATGCATAGCAAAAGAGAGTACCTAGACGTTGAGCATGAGTAGACTCTTAAGTTCACTTATCGTTGTAGATGACTGGTGGCTTACTTAGTTCCAGCGCACGGCCCCAGCAGAAGCTCTTGGACGATTAAAAAATTACTTCCGTTTAAATTACGATCGACCAGATCCGCCCATCTTGGCATTATACTTTTTTTGCTCTCGCATAATAATTTTCTGTCTCTCGACTCACCGGCAGGCTCAGGAGAGCCTAGGAGAGCTCAGGCCAAGCGCAGTAATCTTCACTTTTAGTCCTTTCAAGATAAACATATACCATAAACATTCATATTAAAAACTAACTATAGTTTTCTTAGTTTTCTGGACTTCTATATTTCTATTTCGTTGTTCTGTAATTTGAACACCATTTGTTCTGGTGGTTTTCACACTCGATGGCTTTCTTTTCATCAGTCATATTGCAGTAATGAGTTGGGCAGTTCGCAGAGAAGAATGCGCGTTTACGAACAGTTCAGGCGTCTAATATCTCGGTGCCAGCGTTTAAATACGTGCTTCCGTCAGTAACGTTTCGATCATTATTGGAGGGGGTTCTACACCATATACATAATGGACGTAACATATCACCCGGCGTCGAGGAAAATAAAATTATTTGCAATCTAAAGTAAATATTTATATTGCCATGAATACTGTAGTAGTGCAGTCTATACCATATATTGAAACATAGGGAGCTGCCGATACTCAACCTAATTATTGCTGGTCCAACTGCCGCTGGCGCACATTGAGCTGGTCTGACTCCACGGCTCCACCCTGTCCCGGAACAATTCGTTTCCGGATATGGTACAGATTCGTAAACGAAATTTAACAGGGGACTACAAACTGCTACAAAGTCCATTCTCTCCTATGTGAACCTCAAAATCTCAATCTGTGATCTACTGATCGTGGAGAATATTTGAGGAGGGGAAAGAATCTCTGAAAGCTCCCGTCTGTTCCTGTCACACCGTCCAGCACCATAAGTATTCCGAAGGTCATCTGTACCATTGTCTAACCTTGGATAGAACATCCCACACTCTTTTGTCCGCCTCTCAACCTCGTCCTTCCATAATGGCGGAGATGACCTACGAACAGTTGCAGCAGGCTTTGTTCCTGCTGGGGCCATGGGTAAGCGTTCTCTTTCTCTGCAATTGAACTGCGCAAAGGTTGAGTTTATTCAGCTGATCGGTAGTTTCCTGGACTTCCTATTTCAAGGCGTTTTATTCTGCCAGGTACGGCCATTTTTGCGACGCCCCACAGCAATCTCTAACTTAATATCGCTAGTTCGTTCATTATTATCAATGGAACCCCAACGATAAGCTCGGTCTTAAGTTGGCTGTCGCGGGATTGGTACTTTTGACTACACTGAAAACAATTCAGTCTTTGTAAGTTTCTTCTCCATCATTTCTTATGTCGTGACTTACCTACCTGATTCGCACTAGCGCACTCATTTGGATTCTTTTAATTCTTCACTTCGAGGACCTTCCGGGGGCTATTCTGCTTAATTACACTACATGGTGGCAAGCGGGGAGCTCTTTAATGGTTAGTTAAACATACACCTAATATATGATTCGAACTAATGCCTCTTTACGAATAGGTCGCTTCCATAGGTCTATATGTACAGATATTTTTCTTGCATCGCCTATTGGTGTTGACCAAGTATAATTGGTTATTGGTCGCACCAATTGCTGTCGTCATTGTATTTTCCTACGTTTCAATATGTGTTGCGGTGAGTACGATTTACAGAGGTTCAATTTTTGAAAAAGAGTTAAGCTAGCGGTTATTTCTCCAGACGCACTACATCGCTCTCGGCTCTGGTACCGGTGTAAAAACCGGCATTTGGTGTGAGTGAGCTTCTTTCAAGTGATATCCGAATACTTCATTCTCATTATTCTATGCTTATCAACAGTCGCAAACCATCTCAGTAGTGTGTTCGGTAAGTTTTTACCGGTCGCATACATGAGACTCAAACAGCTGACATTCCTATTAATTAAATAAGCGGGGGATTTCTTAATTACCTGTGTCACCGCCTTCTGTCTGTTCCGGACAAAGAAAGACGTTCTTCCTCAGTGAGTATAATATCTAACTAACACGATGCATCAACTTACCGATCCATTCATAAAGAACTGTGGGTCTCATTAGTGCTCTCGTTCGCCTCACATTCCAAACCGCCGCTCCTGCTGCGTTATGGTACACATATCATTTCTTCGTATCTTTAGTAATCGCTAAGAATCTTTCTGCAGTGCCATGTTTAACCTTATCTTTTCTCAACTTTATTCGGGCGACGACAAACTCATATCGACGGCATTCAACATGGCTTTACCCAAATTATATGCCTTTTCTATGATGTGGACGCTGAATGCCAGGCACTCGCTTCGCGGTGGTCGATACAATAGTGATCCATCATCCCGTAACAGGGTGAGTAAATTCCGCCGTTCTTAACGAATATCAATGCCTACTAACAATATCCACAGCACGACAATGTCGAGCTCGGAGCATATACCAACAATATACAGGTCCATACTCACATCGAAACCGTCCAGCAAATTGATGTGAGTTTAATCTGAATGCCCGATATCTAGCGCTGATTATTTGTCTTATTTAGGTTCGCGATATGTTCGACCACGGGGAAGCGATGGGGACATCAAGTCGCATGAGCGTGATATCAAGGCGGGCATGTAAGAGTATATTTGACGTATATTTCCTAGAAACACGCTACATCCTATACAATAGCTAGTGGATAAACTTAAAGGATTGGATTAGATTGGGATTAGGGAGAAGATTAGGGGCAAAATGGTAAGATATACTTAACCGGCATGGGGTGATGAATCACATGTGCAAAGAGCTGTACCACAAAATTCATTATAAGCACAGGAATAGGTTCCTGGGTAGTTGTACTGTAATTAAGTAACAGCATTCTAGAAGTGCGCTTGAACCTTGAACGAAGACCCGCTGATAACTTTGAGTGCAGGCTTGAGAAGCGAAATCAGAATAGCCTATGTACCATCAGGAGAACACATGATGGGTGTGTTATAGGTTCCCGTGCAACAATTTGTCGAATTGACTGTGAAGAGCCACTGGAGAGCCTCTGGAGTGATAAGTTCGTATCTTTTATGTGGTAACTAGGGAATATGACAAATACACAGAGATCCATCAAGGTTCGAAAAACAGGACGATTTGCAACCGGAGTGATCAAGCTGCTAGATCAAATGGACCACTGATAGAGGTACTTGAGGAAGGCTGAGGTAGGACCTGAGGAAATTTATCATTAATATGAGAACAGCACTCTGAAACAGTCGTATGGCAGTTAGGGTTCAATTTCACAACCTGCAATAGGGCATCCCTTCAATAGTATCGTTGGAAATCCTGGAAAGAGAAACCGCATCTCACGTGGGTGTGTTGAGCGGAGACTAAAATCGCATCGTAGATTAAACAAGGAAGTCACCGTACATTATTGGCAGCTTATGACCGTCAATCACCAATACGGATAATGGCCATTCTTGGCCATTGCGATCGGCCCAAGTCAGTTCGCCCATGATGCATGAGATCTTACTTACGGTCATGCCAATCTGCTCCGTTGACTCCTCCTTCTAATTTCACTCAGTTTCCGTCACCGGAGGGAGGCCCTAACTAGAATTGCTATGATGTTGTATGAGAGATCGAATATTAACACACAGTTCCACCAATTGTAGCGCACTGAAGGCCACCCATGCGTCCGCCGGTCAAACAAAAAGTAAGCAAGCAGCGCACTGTTTTAAGCGCATCTATGTAGTATTTCAGGCTTTTCGTGTCAAGTGATCAATGGTGCTCAAGACGTACTCATCTGTGTATAAGTATATTCAGATGACTGAGTTCTAGTCATTTATTAGCTTCGGAATTGTCCTTGAGCATTTAATAGACTATAAAAACTTGATGAAAAAGTTAAACAAAACAGTAGTGTCAGTCTGACGGTCCACAGAGGGTCAGCCTCAGGCACTTAAGAAGACTCCCATGGCCAGAACTGCCAGAAGCTACTGAGACAGAGAAGTGCGATGCATCGCGTCGCCGATTAGACATCTGGATCTCTTCATGAATTACTATGATCAGAGATACCTAGGCCTTAAGAGGGGATGCGAGGTTGAGATACATAGACGAATGATTGCAAGTAACTGCCTGGGATTACTTCGAGAAGAGACAAAATGAAAAATGTCTCCATCGAGCTTCGAATTGGCCGGTGACCTGAAATCAACCTTAAGTTAACGAAGGAGAGTGATTCTTAGAATCGTCCAAGTTCCGACGGTGGGTTACGTGATAGGTTCAAGTTCTTGAGGCTTTGAGACACGCTCTGCAAGCATGAGCGATTGATTGAGAAGTGCTTCTTAATCACAGGATATCGCCTGGTAAAACTGGTGAACTTGGACAAGCTCAGGACATTGCTACCGTAATTCCACTATGGGGACCTATGTTTCTTGCAAGATCATGAGAGATTCCGGGAGATATTTCCTCCTACAGTCTTAATTAACCCTATGTGTCGTGTTAAAGCAACTTTGTAGTGGTGGCTAAAATACGCTATCAGTACTAATGCATAACCTATACGTTGGTTTACTTTAATCGTCCGCTGTGAAATACGTATGTGAGATCATGTGAGTAGTGACAGACCGGGACTGGCGTACCTGAGACGCGGAAAGAGTATACAGATTATAATCACAAACATGAGTAAAAAGATTGATGAGATTTGAGCCAGGCGTTATAAATTCCAATACACACGCGACATGGAAATATTTGTCTTAGGAGCAAAATACAAATGCAGAAGGCTCGTGACTCACGGGAAAGGTCCCGACGGTCCAATGAGGAAAAACACGAACACGGATGGAAGAACAATCCGAGAATGAACATGGGCTGGCAGGTTATTCTGCCCTTGCGCACTCTCAGAAAGAGAATGTCCTGTCGCGGCCCAGAACACTCTGTATGATTATAGAGCCCGGTCTAAAGATACAGCTTAGTACGTTGGGACGGGTTTTTGCAGAAAACACAACTGAACACCGCACTTATCGAATGAGATTGTCGTTAGTACGTCGCGGCGGGGTGTAGCAACAATCCACACTACAATCTACATTTCAGATTGTGGTGCACCCTCGAAGAATGGGCACGAAGTAACGATGGTTTGAGATCCTCGGTGTTGTTATGGCATCACCTCCGCATAGAACTTCGTAACGCTCCAAATGTTCTGTGCAAATCTACCTGCAATGTGTCTAATCGCTTTCAGTGATGCATTTAGCGTTCATGATTTCTATAAATAGTCAGCAGAGTACTTTAGAATGAGTACACTGAAACACATACCGATATTTGCTTTCCAACACCTCTCCCATGAGCCATAATACCTTGTACCCTAACGAACTTTCGCCATCCATCAAATTTCCGGTGATCCCTTACGAAGTTCGAGCTCCGTCGTGGTTCCTGCAAGTTCTTTGCCTCCAACCTGCCTTGGCATGATGCGTTTCCTATGGACTGAAGGTAAGCCCACTACCCTTTGTGTAATATGCAACAATCCTAACCAGGTAAAGCATTGTCCTTCTTGTGGACGGACGTGGGCGTAGATACGGCATGGTGAACAGTGCTAGTTTGTAAGTCAAGTGTAAGTAGTGAACTTGGGGATTTGCTTGGGATGTTCGGCTTGTGTTCGGCAGCCCGCCTGAAGCAGCGTGTTGCGGGCGGAAGGTGTAGGTACTAGGTAGCAGGTACAAATACCAAACAAATACAGACCGCACAGGTGTAAGTACTGAGTACTGAGTGTTCGGGCCCGGCGTTCGCTTTCAATTCGCTCATCCTACACTTTTACCACGCTGCTGTACATACCTCCTGCCTTTACAATAGCAGGATTTGCTCCGATAAGCGGTCAACAATGTCGTCCAACAAGGACCCATCTGGAATTGACTACAGTGTCATGTTAGCCGAGCTACGTCAAGTCGCCAAAGAAGAAGAGGAGGCGTTTGTGAGTACAACTGCAGAGTACATGCGCGCAGAAGAGGAGTACGAGCTGACGAAAGTCGAACGGGATAAGAAGCTACAGGAGCTTGAGGAGAATGCGAAGGAACAGCTGAGGAAGGAGCGGAAGCGACGCGATGGCGAGGCGAGAAGAAAGCGTGTAGAGGCAAGGCAAGTGATTTTGGGGGGGGGATTGAAGATGCGGAAGACGCCAGCCCCTCCAAACGATCATGAAAGAAGAGCACTGGAAAAGGAGAGTTTGAGTGCTATAATTTACGATATACTTACAGCTAATGCTAAAGACTCAGGACATAGAAGATGCGATGGAAAATGTGCGGGAACGGGAAAAGGAGGATCCTCACCGTGTATGCCTTGTTTTATTCATGTCGAGATATATAATTGATCTTGCCAAACAGTATAACCCATTTGAGGATGGCTATAACTATGCCATCGGCACACGATGGGAAGACGACGAAGAAACTATGTGCGCCTGCTGTATTGCGGCTGGAAAGATCTGCTGGCGACGCACACTAACTCCGAAGGGCTTCGATTATTCGAGGTTCAAATCACTTCGTTCTTGTCTTAGGTGCACCGATATTTCAAGTTATGAAGGTTGTAACTTGGGTATGGCATGTTCATCCACAGGGCAGTTGGAGAGGAAACGGAGACGCGCAGTGGTGGTGTCTGACAGTGAAGATGAAAATCCAACGGTTTACCGTTTACGCAGACGTACTATGGTTCACTATCACGCCGACGTTTCACAGCGCATTTCGGAAAACTCCACTCAAGTTCGAAACCTGGACCTGGATGTCGAACCAAGCTCGGACCCAAACTATGATACACCGGAGTCAGACCTTGAGGAAGGAACTCCCGACGTGGTTTCTAACTGAAGAGTCTGAAATTTTAAAACTGCCTACTTGTTGTGCAGGGTCGAGAGCTTTGCTATATTAAAAAATTCAATTTCATGGCTTCTTCCGAGTGTTGTATGTTAAAGTGCTAAAGTATCACCATCACCGTATTTGACAATGTTGACGAACTTGACACAGGTATTCAGCTGATCTCAGTACTATGGGAATAATTGTAGTCTATAAATTCAAAGTCAATCATGTCGCGGAAGTATATGTCAGTATTTCGAGGCTGCACGAAACCGGGGCCGAGTCGTGTGACCGATGTACATCTTATTACATGTCTATGGGGCTTTATAGTTGACTGATGGTCACCCTGAATTACAGACTTTTGAAGTTATTGAAACACTACCAAATATCAAATAGACTACTTATTAAACGATCCATATGCTTGACACGGTAATCCAACTTGACGTCCACGTCATATACCATAATATAACTATAAATTTGGTATTATTTACATTTGCTAGATTTGATTCGAAGAACGAGAATGATGACGACTACTTACTGCTTCTTTACCTACTACCATCATGACCGCCAACAATGATCCCTTCGATATCAACTACGAGGCGCTACTGGCTTAAAAATGTATACAAGTTGAGGAAGAAGTAGATATTGCAAGGCATAAAGCATCATTCACCAGGGGGCAAGCAGAGTTTTTAGAGAAGAAATTATACTGCGAAGAAAAGAAGTTGGCATACATGAAGAATAAAGCTACGCGCGAACAGGAAATAAAAATGCTTAAGAGGATGGCAAAGGGCAGCAGGAGAAGCGACAGCGATTGGAGAAGGAGGAAGCTGAACAGAAGCGTCGGGAAGACGAAGAGCGAAGGCGATGCGTTGAAGCACGACAGGTGGTGTTTCAGACCACGAAGAGGAAGGTGAACGATTCGGATGACGATATGCGAATAGAGTTGGAGAAGGCAAGTTGATACTGCATTCATTCATGACTATAAAGCTAATACAAGTGCCTAGGAGATAAAGGATGCAGTGGAAAAGTTCAAGTTCCCTGAGCGAGAAAAGGGACATTCAGACCGTGTATGATTTTTTTGTTTGTGTAGGTTTATAGTTCATTTGATTTTTATTCCATTTCTAGCGTAACCCACATAATGACGGCTATAATTATGCATTCAAAATGCGATGGGAAGATAACGAAGAGACACGCTGTACCCACTGCAACGACAACAAGATTACATGCTGGCGACGTGTATTGAATCGACGTAACAAATTTCAGTGGCATCCTTGCCTTCGATGCAGGGACCTTCGCAAGCCCTGCGATCTTGGGGACACTTCGACGACACGTCAGATGAGGCAGAAATGTCCACGAATGGAGACAGAAAGCGACCTTATCGAAGATGCACCAATAATGGATGATACCGTAATGCAACTTGAAGGTAATGGATACACTTCAACCTCCTCGCAGACGGGACCGGACATGACGGAGAGGGCGGAGACTGAACCGGCGCCAGACAAGTTGAAAAAGGTGGGTGACTTGAGTGCGACTATCCTTGCAAGAACTGAGATAAAATTGGAAGAGGCTTCAGAATCCTGCATATGTGCTAGTCTTTCTACGACGGTGGATCAATCAACCGAACACAACAGCAATAATTGGAATGAATGACCACGAATGACGAATACAGCATTTTTTGTGAATACTACTGTTTATATGTAAATTTTTGTAGCTGTGACTGAGTACTTTGGCTCAATCTTGTACATCTGCTATCGTCGAATTGATTTTTGTGGTAGTTTTGTAAGCGTGACTAATATTCCGAAGGAGTGCAGACTCAGAGTGCGTACGGAAAGCAAGAGCGTCTGTCTATTGCTAGGTCCTTACGAGTTGTCGATGTGAAGAAGGAGAATAGGTGAAGTATAGTCTTCTAGGATTACCTGAAGACTATGAGTCGAACTTGGAGGGAAGCTTTCGACAATGGAAGTAAGCCAGTGGTGTTCTACCTGGGAAAAGGTGAATATGCAGTTTATATATATATATTTGTTCTACGCTGCCGGGGAATAAGAAAAAACCACTTCCTCAGTAGCATCAATCAATCGAGTTATAGCGACGACTAATGGCGACGAGCAGCTGCGAGCGAACGGGAGGCAGCGGCATGTACAGAGTCGGAGTCAACGTGCTATCAACCTATTGGTTGAGCTCATAGTTGCTGTGATGCCATCGGTGATGCTGTGCAATTTTGAAGAGTTGTCTTACAGCTGTCTGTTATTCAGATGACCCGTGGAACTTGGTCCAGGCGTTGTCGAGGGCCATAGCTGAGACAAGTTATGGGGTAGCTGGGTTGGGATTCGAGCTCGGGAGCTGTTGAATGGGAAGTACTATAATTATCCTGATGTATTAATAGACTGCAGTATTAATAGTCCAATCGTACTGACTCGCGATAGAGAGAGTAGGAGAAACAGTGCGTACCGCTCGTCTAAAGCATGAGCGATAGCACCATCACGGTCACATATGATATATTACCACCACATACGAAGCCGCACAGAGAAAATAGTATGTAGATTCGAGGAGAAAGAATCGGAGAGAAAAGATAGGTCGTAAGAATAAAGAATAAACGAAGAAAAAGGAATAAAAGGCGGTGCAAAAAGAGTAAATAATTAGGGAAATTGGGTGGGTGGGTGCGAGCGAATGCTCAGAACGTCGTCAAGATACCTGTCTGGAACCGGAGAACGGGGGATCGGCGAAATGAATAAACATAAAAAACCGCAACACCAAACCTGGTGCAGGAGGACGAGGGATGCGATGTAATCATGCCTTGCAATCTTCTATGAACCAAAAGGGGTGGAGTCCAGCAGCAATCAGAACCACTGGATCCACACCGACTGAATAAAAGATGATATAAGGATTAAGTCAATACTACCTCGCGAAATCGAGGCAGAGCGATACTGACTCATCCGTTCTGGGCCCTGAACATAATGGGCGCACATGAAGTCTGCGTGACTTCATGAAAAAATGACCGTTCCCATACGATTGGTCCAGTGCAAGTCTTCGCCTTGAACTGCAATTCTTTGAATACCATTCCATGCGAAGGTCGGAAGTTTTCCTCAGACGTTAAACTACGATGTTGAATCGATGACGCATCACGCAACTATCATTATCACTGGCTGAGAGCGTTTCATTTGCTCGCATTGAACTTATGACACCCACTTTCTCCGAGTCGTTAACACTTCATCATCAATTTGTCTGTGTTCATTTATATATGTACAGTTTGGTAAATGGTAGTACTTATGATAACCTTACACCCTTACACTACTAGTAAGATCTCTAACATGTTAACTGGAAACGAAATGACTGATAAACTATAAATGCGGGAAATACTCCATCCAAGGTATGCTTAGCAACGCTTTCGGAGGGAGTGATCTGAGTAATGCCAAAGCTTGAACCAACAACATAATCCTAGAGACCGTATATAGTGTGATCCCAATTATTACGAAAGCTTTGCTACTACCCAGCCCTTGGATAAATCGTAATGGTCCAGAGGAAGTCAACCCGTGTGCCACGACCGGAGAAACCAAGGTGAAAAGAATAGGAAGTACAGATGTTAACAATGAAGCAGTGACCCAAAGCACACGCTCGGAATCGGTGGGGAATGCTGACATGTTTGCTGTAAAGTGGATAGCACCTACAGGAATAGCGAAGCAGGAAAACCATCGCATGTTCTCCGATACTGGATGAGAGCTAGGTCGATTTGCTGGGGGTACTACCTCAGCAGCATAGAATGTTGGTACACGGCGAGCATTTGCGGGAATGGTGTCACAGCGACTAAGTTCGCATAGTGGATCAACAATTAGACTAGAAAATGGTCTTATCAGTAGCACATCCTTTAGCGCTTTAATTGTTCCCTGTTTATGTATCTCTTCGCGCAGAGCGCCAACAAAGTCAGCGATTTCATATGTGACTGACTTCCAGAATTTCGAGAGAACCTTCTGGGTGTAATCTGCTATGTTATCAGGTAATTCATCCACATTATCCTTCGCTGGTGATGAAGATACCAGCTCTGAATGAATTGTAGAAGAGTCGGCACTGAGTATGTCGATGTTATCATCAGCACTGACAACAATGGCAAGTACGGGAAGTTCGGTATCTTCTTTTGATATTGTATCTGAATCAGAGATATCTACTGAGAGGCGAATTGTTTCTACGCAATAGGACTCTTCGGAGTTAGGCGTTAACAAGCTTTCAATGAGGACTGGGTGCCTCACATCCAGAGGCTTGTTCCACCAGAGTGCATATATAAACGCATTCAGGATTGCGTATCCAAGAGTGACCAGCTCGAGCTCCGTAACGGTAAGCTCGTTTAAAGCCCGTAAGATGCACTGAATGATGAACCACAAAGCTTGAAACATAATAAAAGATTTAGCGAGAAGGTCTCCTTTACTTTTGTCCCAGATTTCTTCCTGCGTAATTGTAGGCCAACTAACTTTGCCTGCTTGGTGTAATTCCTCCAATTCGTCTACACTTAGAGTTCTCTCCCCTCCCCCGGGCTCGGATAGTACGAAGCCTCCCATCTGTATAAAGAATCCGTGGCATTTTGTCCAGCTATTTCCTACAAATCTAACATCAAATACACAATATGATTATATAAACACTGAAATCTTTACCTTTATGTTTTTCTTGAATTCTACTGGCACCTGCTGCCTGCCTCAGCGCCCACCACATAATCATCTCCGGTACAATGAGTGCCCATAACATGGTTTTTAACCGGCGTTGATTAACTGTCCACCATGATTCTTCTAAGGCAGGAATATTTGGGTGGACAGCAATCCACGTGCAAGCGAATGTCGTAGCGAGACAACTCCACACGATCTCTCGCACCCCACGTGTTTGATCAAATACAAAGAAGCTAGGTTTTACAAGGGGATTCGAAGGGTTGCTTTTGCTGGTAGGTTCTAAATCTTCGAAGGGAATCGGAGTGCCAGTGGAAAGCCCACTGTATAGCAAGTTTAACAACGAAAGGAAGAGGAAGAGGAGAAGCATCAGAATGAAATGTCTATCTGATGCATCTCTTCTCTAACTTGTATACTTGGATGTCAGTGCTGTGAATGAGAACTCTAATGTCAAGAAACGCCATATTTAGTAGTACTATTCGCTCCATTGATGAGTGACGTGTTGACAGGTCAAACTAGTAAGTATATACGAGACTTACGTAGTATATAAACGCTTATGCATATGTTATAATCACGCATACAGTAACTACTCGACTTCATAGAGCTTCATTCATTTTTCGTACTTAATGCAATCAACCTAACACTTAACCATAATAAATTCACAAAAAGAGAGCGAAGAGAGACACCAGAATCAGATAGACATGTTGACAAACATGCGTAATGCATGTTGTGCGTCAGAAATAATAGATCATACATAGCTTTCAGGTAAGTAGTACAGCCTTAGTACTGCCACGCAAATTAAAATACCAACCCTAAGTAACAGTAATCGATGCAAGCCTTACGCATACGGCATTTATGCCTAACCTTTTCTACTATACTGTACGTGTATCACTAACCTTTAAATGCATTCCAAGACCCACAGAATATGAACACAGCACTCCTCTCAACTTCATTACATATATATATATATTGAAATCCTTTATTCTATGTCGGTTATGGGGTACCATATGTCGCGACAATGTAGCGTCTACTTGTGAAATACAGTGTAGTAAGGTACGTAAAGTAAAAGAGAAGTAAAAATTGAGCAGAGATGTGTCCGTCGGCTATATAAAAGATCCCCGGGATGTCGTACCGAGGCACGGCACCAGGGGAGAATAGTATCGGAGGCATCTCGCGAGGAGCGCGCACCGTGGTATGGCGTGGTGTTGGCACTTGGGCCAATGCGGTAACGTTGTAGTTGTCCGAACTGATGCTGTGTTGTCCTTCCTTTCGGCCAAATTCATCATTTTCATTACATATATATATAGCCTGCTGCGGTGCAAAAGTAATCAATTTCATGTATTCTTTATCTTATAGTACATTTGTTATCACGTCGCGTGCCACGATGATTTCTACTGGGATACATCCGCGAGCTTGCGATTTCTCAGGGATTGCTTGACCAGCCTCCCTTAACGAAAGGTGTGTCCTGTTAATTAATACGGCTATGAAACTTTGGAATTAAAAGTTAGTTCCATTGGTGAGGCGAATATACATATATAGTCACATTAAATCAGGCCTACACGTGCGTATGATAGTGTTATTAGTTTCTTTAGTATAAAATCGAGTGGTAGTTGTGGGAGTACTTACTCCGCACTTATGAATTTCAAGCTTTGGGATGTCTTCGAAAATGTTAACACTGTCCAGATCAGGGTACAGGAAAAGATAGCAAAGAAGAATATCGTTCCGTCCCGTCGAATGACTTTGACCCATTTTAGTGTCGGTAACCAACTCGACCGGGTCCTGATGGTAGATGACAGCGTAATTATGAATACCATTAAGTCAAAACTTAGGGCGAGGCCCAAGTATGCAAGCGTAGGATAAGAGCTTTGGGGTTTCCAATGAGACACATTCGAGAAACGAATAAATGACTCTCTTACGACGGTTTAGCTGGGACAAGCTCGCAAACTTCGAAATAGAGTTAAGGGCAAAGAAGTAAAATCTTCGTCGATCCACATACTTTGAAATGCATTTTTGTTTCCGATTCCCCAAATGAAATCACTTTTGTTTGGTACTACTAGACTACTATCATCTTGTTCGTCGTTAGCCTGGTGTAAGAAGAAATAGTTACTACGTACTTTGCGAAGAACCTAGTTTTGACAAGGCATACATTGCTAGGATTACCTGCGCTACGATATGAAGTGCGAGGATGGCAGAAATCAAATTGTTTCTCCTAGTTAATACATGGACACTACAAAAGAGTTAGCTGGAAAACAACCAATCGACGACGAAGGTGCTTTACCGAAGGGATAAAAATATTTCAGCTATGGTGAATATAAGCAAAGTTTGTATAAACTCCACAATGGCGAACTGGGAACAGCTATAAGGTTTAGTCAGTATGAAAGATTCAAGAATTGAGACCTATCAGCTTATCGATATTACCGTACATCTTCGCATTCATGTTAGATCTAGGTAGTTTTTTTTTCAAAACACTCACTTTATCAGTCCACGCAGGCAAGAAATACGCTTGTGTGACTTGAGAATCAGCATGAAGTCGTTATTTAAATAAACGCACATGTTAAAATGATGATACAGAATCCCAAGCTTAGATATCTGTTCTAAATATTCATGAGATCTTACGCTAGCACTTTAACCAGACAGAGAACCATCCTACCAGGAAAAACAAAATCGTAGCTTGAAGAAAGTATTTAGAATGATGGTTACACTTATTTCGGCTTCGGCTTTACCTGGAGTTTTCTTCCCTCTCCAAACGAATTCCAACTATAACCCAGTTTAGTCTCAATGGAAGTAGTTTATGATAGTGCGAAACACCGACTTGCCTCGTGTGGAAAGCTTAAGATATAGTCATACAGAAGGATGGTGGACGCTGCCATATAGTAATACTTTGTTGAAATTCTTCAAATTACATCATTCAATCATTATCACGGAGTACCATCATAGAATAGCTATCACTTACATGTTAGATAGCTCTTGGGTAGCGTCATCTCCTAGAGGCGTCATAGTAAGCAGTAAGTGGCTTTCTTGTCCGGCTACTGATGAACTAGGGGATGTGATAAGTTGAGATGTTGGGTTTATATACAACCTATTGCGTACCCATCTCTACATGATATGATATATCTTTAATTGTTCCGAGGATGGAGGTGATAGGGTGATAGGTCGGGCTCATTGAAGTTGCCGCCGTGTTCGTGTTTATTATTTGATCTAATGGATTTGATACGATTAGCTGTCCACATCTACAATAACTGAGTAATGATGTCTAACTTCCTATAATCCATAATATATGACTTGTGCGTCTTACAAGGGGAGGATTTCTCTCCTCAATGTAATACTTTTGTCTGAAAACAGTTTAAGACAGCACTTCCCATGGTATTGCGATCTGGGGGTGAACCTTCGGGTAGGGTGGGCAGGTCGTGATGCATGAGAATGTTGCTCACCTTGGATACGGTATTTGATGGTATAGCTGAACTGACCACACAAAGCTGTTTATCCTGAAGTGAATATTAAAAGCTATATCATGCAGCATGATTATGATAGTGCTTTCTAATCGGTAGATATCTCGTTTAAATCACGCTACATAGCTCGTAGGCTGTTAATTAAACAGGTATACAGTCGAGTGTATCCTGTTAGATAGTTTCACAACCACGGTCGATATTTATATCCCCAAACTGATTATGCTGAAAGAAGGTTAGAGTGTGGAGAGAAACGATATGTTAGAGCATCAGGAAGACTGAGGCTGTGACTCACTTCGCACGAGGTCACTGACTCGCACTGTTCCACAACTGAGGAAACTTGTCATATAAGGTATATATTATTCCCCTAGGAGTCCATACTATCAGCAGTGATATACATCACGATAACGAGTCTTGCGCTCACCGCATAGGGTACCGTTACATACGATGGTAATCAAAATCATGTTAGCGGCTGTTCAAAAGTTCATGTATCATACTTTAGTTACACACGTTAGGCCACTAACATCTGAATCATACCAATATCGGGCCAGCGCGTAGTAAGTAATAATTACCTTCCACTGTCAGCTTTGATCTCGCGTGGGCCGTTTAGTTCCTGCCTCTCACAATAGACTGAATCTTCCGATAAAAACGTGAAGCAAAGATAGAAATGAACAGAGGTGAACATGGCAGAGGTGGGCAAGTGCCAAGAGGTGTGCGTCGTTACTGTGGTTGGGATGCAGCACCGCCGGCAAGCTGGTTGACGCGTAACGCAGACGCGCGTGATGCATGTGATCGTGTGACGCATCTGATGCGATTTTCACGTCGAGCTCGTCGTCATCAACAACATTAAACAAGCTGACTTCCTATGTAGTACCACCATCCACATTCTTCGTTACTTCAGTTTCATTCAAATTTCAAAGCTTCGCTTATCATACTTCCTACATTTTCATACGAAAGAAATTCAAGCGACACTCCCCTCCCTCACACCTCCCACTGTTTCCTAGTATGTTTGTTTTCTTTTGATTTTGGATTTGTGTAATCTTATAGTTTTCAGGTAAAGAGGCTTCGGAAGACCATACGTCTCTACTCTAAATAGTTAGATTTGCTCAATATGCCACGCGCTGAAGGTATGTTGCCCAAAGTATGCCTTTGCCTGCTGGAACTCATGGACCATGGTTTGCCTAGTCGGCGCGCTGAATGCCTCGAAACAATGTAGAGCTGGTTGTAGGAAAGCATGCAGGGATTCACGTTGCCAACTTCACTGGCTAGTTACAGTCACAGAGTTCGTATCTTTATTTTAAGAAAGTGTACGTACTCTTTAACATTGGATTTCTGTCTTCATGCTTACTCCTTCTCTCCACAGACCCAGCACGAAGCGAGTGCTCGCAAACAGGGTATACCAAGAATACATTGTCCATAAGAGCTATCTCTACATGAGCACAACACGCAGGATTATACTTACAGAGTTCGTTAAGCACCTGGGAAGGACAGGAGTCAGAAGCGTGGATGAGATAGAAGAGATGGTTCGCATGGATCGACGATAGCCCGAAAGCGTTGGCGAAGCTGGGGCCTGGGGCACTGGGATGCTTCCACTGACACATTTGATATGAAACTGATGATTCGCCACAGGAAGCATTCTCTTTCATCTTTTTCCCTCGCTGCCTCCTCGTCTTCCCCCATCCCACCTCTCACTTGTCTGACTTGACCCTCTCCCTGTTCTGACTGGTTTGTCTACCCCTCGCTCTCTCTTGCTGCCTCACCTTTTTCGTCCTTCTCGGTCGCTCCGCCCTCGTTGCATGTACCGCAGCTGTATGTGACCTACCACTGCTAGCAGCTTCAACCTGAGTGCTAGAACGACAACGGTCCAGCCAATGTCCAACACCCATCAATCTACTACCCCCTTCCCCTTCCTGTGTATTAGTGTTGCCGCCGCTCAGCTCAGCTCCCGCTCGGCTCATAGTAGCTTCTCCTGCTGTCAGCTCAATGAGCTGAGCTGAGCCAATCAAGGGTCGCTCCGCTCATTGCAACTCCGCTCGTTGAGCTGCTTGAGCGGCCGCTCAAATGCTAATTATCATTCAAGAGATTGGATATTAATAAAAAATTAACAGTTGAGTTACCGAGCCTATTGCATTAATGAGCTATATGTCAGAGGATGTATAAATACATATGAGATAACAAGTGAATTATATAGGAAATGGTATGTACAGCTCAGTCACTAGCAGAAAGCACTGGAAATGCATTCTCTGAAGAGAAGGCCAATTAATTTAACTAGTGCTTTTGCAAGCTTTAATTTTATGGTTCGGCTTGTAGTTGAAATTCCGCAAATACTTAGCCTAAGTCTGAAAATTGGATGCCTTACCGCAGCGTTTAGAAATACAGAATAAATTTCTAAACACCTTAAGCTAGATGAAAATGAGATCTGCCGCTGTGCCGCTGTCCTAATCGGTCCTAGTTGACAGCTGAACTTGAACATGACCCCCTTCCAGATTTCGAGTCTGGAGGAGGCCTACCCCCCCCCTCTCCAGTTCTAAACACACTTTCAAAACCTCTTTTCAGTCTCCGACGTCAATCGTCCCTTCAAAGAGATCTTATCGCAACTCATACTCATCTACTGTAGCTTGTTGGCTCCTCTATTTGCTGTGTATATTATTATGTATTCATCAAGACATTGAAATATTGGTATGGGCCTTGCTTCCTGTAGACATATAGCTCTCGACATGACATGTATATATAATATAGCTACCTGGATTGGGAGAAACATGATATAGCAATAATAACTTCCCTGTTCCATCCGAATTTTGTTGGCTTTGAACTTCAATGGTGCAAGCAGTAATGTTGAGGTTCAACATCGTTATCATTCCAGCAGTTGCCAATGATGAACACGTCGGCGTACATCTCCAAGTACTTCATGTTATTGGGACTCAAGGTTCTATAATTGCGATAAGATTAGTAAAGGTTCAGGGGCGCAGTTTAGAAATCTGTAATATAAGTTTATGATGTGCATGTACAAGTGTCCTATGGTTTAGATACTCAGACCTACTTTTGCCGAGCGCCACTCGCTTAAGGTTTAGAAAAGTAGTCTGTGTTTCTAAACACTACAGTAAGGCATCCATTAATGTCAGATTGTAGATATCATGCATGGAAATTTGGATGTTGAATGGGTGCCTTACCGCAGCGTTTGGAACTTCAGAATAAACTTCCAGATGCCTTAAGCGAGATGAGAATGAGATCTGCCACTCTGCCAGCTACTAAATCCGTCTTAGTTGACAGCTGAGATTGAATATGACCCCCTTCCAGATTTTGCGTCTGGAGGAGGCCTACCACCGGTCTTGAGTCCCCTGTTACATCTCGATCATCAGATCTGTGCCAAATGTGGTAGTAGCAGGGAATTTTCAACATATGTCAACACATCAGTTCATTTGAAACTGTGAGCTGGTGAGCTAGACAGCTGGGTTCGTTTGTATGGTATTATGTAAGTAAGCTGAATCAATGGTACTCGGATTATCCCTGTCTGCACTTTACTAGCTACTCTCTTCCCTCACTCTCAACCACCTTATGTCTGCAAGTTCATCAAGTTAGTATGAACAATCCAAGATATGAGGCCTTAGAACATCTGGAGGGAAGTAAAGTCCACAGGATGTACAGAGCTCTGGCACATCCTCCTCAATCAACAGCAAGTTGCTTTCATCACTCATGCTCGCACTGCTCCTTGAGGCTTCGTTTTCTGGTCGTTCCGTGGCCTGGACTTTATTTCTGCTACTATTTCTGGCATGTTTCACCCTGGTAGATGCTGGGGAGGATTTCTGGAGCTTTCTTGGGAAGGGTATGGCTTCAAGAGTGCGTACTAGAATAAGAAATGTGAGTAACATGTGGCTAATAAAATATCATGATAACTAACCTCATTTCCTTCGACTCAGAGGTTGCTCTGCGAGATTATACTCACTACTCTCCTGTAAGTCCATGAACCATGACTTGTGCTCACCGCAATATCCACTCAGACGTTCAATAGTTCCGATTTTAATGCGGATCGCTTCTGGCTGAAGGAAAAGGCTGGATATGACTCCTACCATATCCGGGTGCCCATGACCTACCACCATAAGTAAGTCTTAAGCTCTTGGTGAGTGTAGAATGCTTACTTTCAGTCACGAGGTTATGGTACTCTGATTTGAAGGTCACATTTTTGTACGCATTAGAGATGTCCACTGTAGAAGTCTCTATGAGTGTGCAGGTGAGAGCTACAGCTTACTTACCAGAATAACCGCATTTTGACAGTCCCTCGTAACAGCATGCATACACATTCCCATTATCAGTAGGGACAATACGGGCTGGTCGTGAGCTCCCATCCAGTGCGGTTAGCACGCAGAAGCATGGCCAGTGCAAGCCGCGTAACTCCAACCACCGCGCAATCCTCATCGGGCACACACATTCACCATTCTCTGTCAGACTGGGTTAGAGATGCGGTAAGTTAACCTTGTGGAAATGTGTTCAGGAAATGTAAACTTACTAATCCATAACCACCATCCTTCCAGCGAGGGTACTCCATCTGACTAACTCCTGTGTACTTTTCTGATCTGTTCCAAGGACATTGAACAGCGATGGTAGGGTGGACATTGTGCACATTATGTGGTATGTGAATACCTTCTTCTGACTGGCTTATATGTTTATTTTTTACACAGGTTTGTATCGTACGATTCAATATACATGTATACGATGGCCCCCACTGCTGTGGATGTGTAACCATATTACTGAATGGTCTCAAGCTAGTGTCATTCCCACCCGACTTCACCCATTTCATAGTGCAGAGTTTCTCAATTGCTGCTCCCACTTTGCTCGTGCAAATGTGTTGTCAAGTTGCCGGGATACAATTTATAACATATATTGCTCAAGATCGCTACCACCCATACCCAAGACTTCAAAGTTTCATGTTTGCCGGTCTATTGGTGTTCGGAATCATTGACGCAGTATGTGGCTCCTATACCCTGATATAACTGCTAGTGTATACTCAACAGACTCTTGGTGAATTGATGCCATTGTGCAATATTGTGTGGCGTACAATCTCTTTGAGTTCTTGAAGTTGGCCGATGTTTCGAGATAACTGGGGTGCGGCTAGACTCGGAAGCTAAGGTGTGTAGTTCATATTCCGGCGCCTCACTGGTGCTAACAAACATTTTACTATCAGACCTTCATTGCATGTAAGCCGATGAATAATGTTGTGGGGGACTTGGCTGTTTCAATAGGGCATGAGGATGGTATGTGCGCTGGAGCACCGGAGAAGTATTTAAGACGTAGAGTAATATTTTGTTGGTTTTGTCTTATGAATTTTTGTTATGTCTCATTCATCGTCCTCTGGAATCCCTTCCCAATGCAACCACCTGTTCACTCGTGATGTCTACATCCACCATCAACTTACTGTTGAAAAACTGTTTGACTATCCCCCTGGTGAAATCATTGAATATCCAGAAGCTGCTACTTCTGATAAGGGCACTGTTGCTCATTGTTTCTGCGTAAATCAAGATGATACTCATCCTAAATTTAACATCCAATACTCTGTTGGTGGTAAACATGGAGCAGTAGATTACGTGTTCTGTGGTGAACTTCTACTGGACTTTGATGGTAAACCAGTCTCATGTCAGAAGTTGACAATGTCTTGTGAGTAAAACTAAAATAATTCATTCATTCTACTTACATCTTATAATATCCTATGCAGGTAGGGGATTGAAATGATGTGAATGTAATTTTGAAGGCACCGTTGACTCCAATTCACCAGCTTTTGGTGTACCTACCCCAGCAGACATTGTTTTTGCAAAAACACTTTCTTTTTTTTGTGCGGTCCAAGAAACTGGGTGTTCGTTTGATGCCTCTGATCTCCGTTTCGACTATGGTGGAGATTCTGATAGTGATGATGCCAGTAGTGATGAAAGTGTTCATTCAAGAACATTTCTGAGTGGCTGCCGGAGTAAAGTTCACAAAGGCCGCCTCTGTTCTGGGAAGATGATTATCAAATATGGTAGACATGGCCAGCCACGCCTTCAGTATGTTTTGTTCATTGTATTTCATGTGTCGTCTCATTAATTATATTACTAGATGTGAACACCACTCACACATAGATAAAGCACATTTAATACTCAGGAATTTGCAAGAGTTCAACATACAATACCTCACTGCTCTTGTTACAAGAAATCAGCAGGGTATTAAATTCTTTGAGGAGTGTGCTTACTTTAAAGGATATGGCCCACTTGTATCCTGTTCTTTCAAGCTTCACCATCTGAGCAGAAAGATCAATGTCATAAGTAAGCTTTGACTCTGGCTACAACAAAAATTCTAAAGCAAAACATTAGCACATTGGCATCGATTTTCAAATGGTGAACTTCATAGGGGGACTTTGCAGACACACATAGGATGCAATGTAAAATTTGCAATCTACACATCATATGACCTTTTTGCATGTCCCCAAGTCATCATTATGTCAAGGGGTATTCATTCACACAATCCTCCACCTCCCATTAAAACACCACCTCCAATTGAGAAAGTTTTTTCAGCTATGCTTATCACACTTGATTGGAAGCTAGCTGATGCAACTCCTAGAAAACTCATGACTGATTCTGGATTCATAGCTAATCTACGACAGAAATCTAATTGGACTTCATTTGTTGATCCTCCACTCTCAGCTCTGCATCCTTCACTTGGAAACTTTGATCATGTTCGTCGCCTTATAAATAACCTTAGAAAGGAGCGGTATCCAAATGGAACTGGGTTCACTGGTACATTAATTCTCACAATCATAATACAATCTAACTAATATATTTTGGTAAGGTGCCACACAACTTGTGAATGTGCATGCGAGCCTTCCAGAGGATAGTGTATATATATGTTGTGCTGAAACTCATATTATTGAAGGTGGTAAAGTATTCTATCTAGTTATATGCATGTCAAAATTTATGGCATCTGCACTTCTTTGTGCTTGGTATATCTCTATTGATACTGCATTTAAACGTGTGCATGGAAAGTGGCAGGAATTTGAGATGGAGACTTGGGATGAAAATAGAATGATCTGTATGATAACATTTTTTCTGTGTGCAGTTACAAACTAACTGATGTCACAGCCATTGTGGGAGCGCATGCATACACAACATCACAGTCCGCAAGAGCACATTGCATTCTTTTTACTCGCATATTTGACTTTGCAAAAAAAATTACTGGACTTCCAGTACTCTTTCATCATATTCATGGTACAGGAATCCACATCTGGGTAGCTGATGCTCATAGAGGGCAAGCATTAGGTATTTAGTTGTCCACTTCATCACATACAGCATATCTATAACTTATTCACCAGGTGCAGGCATGTATTGTCAACAAATCTCTCGTGATATAGATGGATACTGTCCTATGGAGCTGAGACGACAACTAAGAGACCTTGATCCATATGAACACCTTAAGTGGTTTTATAGATTATGTACCATGCATTTTAAGCAGCACATTCATGATCTGCATAATCAGATATCAGAAAGTGCTTACATTGCAATGCTAAGTATTGCAACAACAACTGAGTATGATATTGATGGGACTATTGCAGTAATTAGGAGGGGTGGAGTGAAAGCACAATGTAAATCAATTTTAACATTGAACTTGCAGTACAATGATTAACTTATAGTCTTTATTTTATAGTCTGGCTCAAGGACAAGATTGATGCAAAGTTCATCATTCCTGCATTATATCACCCCCAGAGCAAAATACCCTTGGACATTTGGCAGGCATCACCATCATCCACAAATGGAAATGAGCAAGCGCATCAAAATATAAATCATGATGGTATAAACCTTACATTACTTGGAGGAATTATGTGCAGAATGCACTATGACTTCCGGATGCAAGAAAGTTTGACATTACATTCAACACTGGGTATATATGTTCACGACCAGTTGTCAACTGTCTATCGCTGTGCACAGACATCCATTGGACATCAAGTTCTCTCACAGCGTCGCATTGCAAAACAATCTCCAAGGAAATCACCCCAGAAGAAGGTAGTTTATCAGTCTGATGTAATTCCACCACTACCACAGCTTTCTTTTGGGTTGAAAACATCAAAAACATCAATAGCCTCCTCTAGCAACAGTATAACAAACACCCCACATAGCACAGGAGTGATATGCCGTACTCAAGAGAATACAAGGCCAACCCCTTACACTTTAGCAGTTCCCCGTCCCCAACAGATGAGTGGCTCGTCATCTTACCCATCATATTACGGTCAGTTCCAAAGCTCAGAAAATGGTGGAAGCTATTATCGCCAGTAAATCAATTATATTTCCGATGTTGCTTTGCCAGCCAGTGTGGAAGATTAACCTGAAGAACGCATAGCGAGCATTATCTGACTTGATTGGCCACAGGAGAGAAACTAGAGGGTGATGTTAGCATACAACATTAAACAAATACTTAGCTTATGCATTGAATAATTCTTGAGGGTAATGGTGTTGACACTCTTCATAAGACTTAAGGCTCGAGGTGTGTTGTTGCACGGTAAGGTTAAAGCCATAAAAAGAAGTAAGATTTGAATACTAAAGTACTAGTATACAATGGCAAAATGCTACTGGAGTAATCCGACGTGCGTGTGCTCTCATGCTGTTGGAGCCAATTGAAGGAGTGATGAGGAAACTAAGAGTCAGGTGGTAGGTACGGAGGCCATTGTGGGGACACAAGAGATATGTAAAAGGGAGCAAGAACTTGACATCCAAGGATCCTTGAAACCAAGAGACAGTGGAGAATGAGTTTCTTGGAGAGGCTCTATGGCGTCAGCACGGAGACAGTTTCTGCCCCTCCCCAAGGGTATATGTGGTTGCCAGAGCTGCAAGTGCAGCACAACAGCCATAGAGGACCAGAACGTCCACTGTCAATCCCATGATTTCTTCGAGTTTCCGAAAGCCAAGAGTATGGGAAGATATGGGCACTTCCATGCCCACAAAGTATCAGACAAGAAGAAACTAAAAAGAAAAAGAAAAGTGTGAGCATAGTAGAATGAGAAAACAATATACATAACCCCTGTTCCTCAACCTATGACCCTCCCTCCCACCACCGGATAATGTCAAGCAAGGAATGATGATGGTATAACCCAGTTGCCATTCTTGATCCTCCCTTGACCTGATGCTTGGAGCTTGAGGAATGATGAAGAAAGGATAAGGGAGAAAGACGGAAGGGGGATTCTAAATGGTGACGCATCAGTCAGCTGACATTGTTTGGCAAGGACTTGTTTGCACACACTGGTTCATTAGTTAATACATTCCAACTGAGCTGCCCAACCGAAGTAGACTGTGAGTACATCTGGTTCCTTACAGATCCGATCTCAGATGTAACAGGGGACTATGGACTCACCTACCACCCCCCCTTCCAGCTCCAAACACTTGTTCCAAACATCTTTTCAGGCTAGTTCAAGGCTCGATGTCAACTAACCCTTCCAACCTTCAGGGTACTTCCTCATCTCTTTATCTGCTTGTCGTTATCTAACTTTGCTTGTAGGCCTATGCATGCACTGCAATTTGTGTGCTGTGCTTATACTCATCTCAAAGCGCTCTTTTCACTTGTTTTCTTGTAGTATTCTCTGCTACATTTGGTGGGTAACAGTTTATGTTCAACAGGGCCCAAATAATTGAAGTTTTCGATCCACTGAAGGGTCACTCCGCATCATGGCAACTCTGTCGAGTACGGAAATATCCCTTCATGGGACAGTTTAATTCCACTTCCACCTTTGCAGTAGGACAGTTATTTCCGTTGATATGTATGTTACTCTTTGTCTAGTGTTTCTCAGTGAATGAATCTTATTCTCTAGCCTCAGAGTTCCGCTGTTCAGCCATCACATACACATATCCATGTTGCTTAGATTTTGATAAGATCAGGGACTATTTAGGGACACTCTCATTGAGCTGTCACTATTTCTGTAAGAATTATTTATTATCTGTATGTACATGTGTCCTACAGCTTAGAAATAAAAAGCTACTTTTGCCAAGCACCACTTGCTTAGGATCTGGAAAAGTAGTCTGAAGTTCTAAACGCTGCGGTAAGGCATCCAATGACAAGCTAAAACTATAATATCCCAGTACTATAATCGAATATTTAGAGACAAGATATATTAATTCACGCAAATTAATGAGTTTATAGTCCCCTGTTACTATCCGATTGGATCTCTCAGGGTCATTTTTATTCTCATGATTTATTTTGGTGTCAAGACAAACCAGTTTGCATAGTTATTTGAGCGTTTATCAACCGTAACACGAGCCAATTTGCAGTAGAAGTAAGCTCCCAACATTTGATAAGAATCTTCATCATGGTACCGTCATACCTAGCCTCCCGTTTGCCAGCCTGAAGGGCATTATGCAATACAGAGAGATTGTCATTGAAGTAATTTGAACTCAGACCAGTAGGACGTAAGTATACCACTGGGTGAAGGAGCAGTAGACAAACTCGAGAGTACTTAGTGATTTTAAGCCGCAAGAGCAGTCTGAACAATTCACACCAGCAAAGGACAATTTTAGAGGAGCAGTAGACGAACTCGAGAGAGTAGTAAGTTCAAGCCACTAGAAAAATCAGTGACAAATTTACACTAGATGAAGGAACAGTAGACGAACTCAAGAGAGTAATGAATTAAAGTCGCAAGAGCAATGAAGAAATCTACAATGGAAGAAGGAGCAGTAGACGAACTCAAGAGGTTAGTGTGTTTAAGTTGCGAGAGCACACTGGTTCTGGATTCAAGCCCTGGTTAAACACAAATTACCTGTAAATTATAATCCAGTTTCAACTTTACATGTGGATATACTAACTTCAAAAAAAGCACACTACTATTTGCACATTGCTACATAGCAAATAGTGAAGGCCCTATGAGCATAAACACTTGCAGTATACTGGTATTACATGATCACATTGAAGCTGAAATAGTGACTAAACTATGTTGGAGACAAATTTAAATATCAGATATCATTGTGTAGCGTACATCTCCCTTCGCTCAGTTCCATGAAGTTGACTACTCTTTAGCTGATCCAGATTTGTCACATAGTGAATATGGTGCCACACGGTGGTTCTTTCTGCTAACAGAATGACAATGTACTACTTCTGATAAATGGTAACAATAACAATTTATATTACTATGAGTATATATATGCTTATAATTCATGTAGAAACTCACCTGATGTCAAAGTGCGAAATACAGGCTGAGGAATTGGTGCTGAACCTTTATCAAAATGCAATGTGTCTACACCATGCTTATTAACCCTTGACTTTTTTGGAGATTGACTTGCTGCACGACTTTGTGAATGCAATTGGCGTGTAACAGATCTTTGAGAGCAGTAAAACTCTGTAGAAAACTGATCACGCATATTTATGCCCTGGGTTAATAGTAGTGCGATACTTGAATGGATGCGAAAGTCATACTGCATGCCGTGCATGATGCCTCCAAGCATGGTGAGGTTTATGCCATCTCGATTAATATCCCGATGAGATTGCTTGTTCCCGTTTGTTGAGGAAGGTGAACTCTGCCAAACATGAAGAGGAATCAGACTTCGCTTTTGGTTTATAGCCGGAATTACAAATTTGGCTTTTAATTTATCATTAAGCCATACTTTGATATGTATGAGTATATATTACATGAAGGGTGTGGGATGTAGAACTTACCTTTAGCTTTCTCAGTTCCACCACTGTTTATAATATCACATATGGGGGTTATGTCATGCATGGTCGTAGATGCAAGACTATACATTGCATTGATTACTTCTGTTGTTTCGTAGCTTTGTAAATCATTAATATGCCACTTAAAGTGCACAGTACACAGCCTATAAAATTGATGGAGATGGTCATATGCTGTTAAATCCTTCATCATTCATGTTGGTTCCACGGGGCAATTCATTTTAAGATCTTGACATAGCATTTTGCAATATAACCCTACCCCTTCAAGAATTAAAATGTAAATCAATTCATATAAGTATCGATAAATTGTTAAACCACTTACCTAGTGCTTGCCCCTTGTGCACATCAGCGATCCAAACATAATAACCTGTCCCGTGAATGTGTTGAAATCTAACTGGTAACCCAGTAATCTTAGTTGCAATGTCGAATATCTGTTTAAAAAGAATGAAGTGAGCTCTTGCTGATTGTGATGTTGTGAAAGCATGTGCACCAACAATAGCTACATCACAGATGAAGAATTCAGAATTTGATAGTGTAGGATGTACTAGTAGCACAAAAACCGAGCATACATTTCATTCCATTTGTATCCCAGGTTTCCATTTCAAATTCTTGCCATTTTCCATGCACACGCTTGAATGAGGTGTCAATGGAAATGTATGAGGCATGAATTAGTGCGAAGGCCATTGCCCTTGATATGCATATAACAAGATAAAATAATTTGTTGCCTTCAATATAATGTGATTCAGCACATCGTACATATTGTTCATCTTCTGGAAGACTTGAGTGTATTTCAGTGAGATATACTGCACCTAGTCATGTTGTCAGTCATGCTGCCTGCATTATAAAATCCTTGACGATATATGTCATACCATCAAATCCAGTTCCATTTGGGAAATATTGGTGTCGCAGCTTTCCTATCAGTCATTGAACATGATCCAGATTTCCAAGTGAAGGATGAAGTTGAGACAAAGGGGGGTCTAGTGCAGATTTCCACCCAAGATGTCGTCGAAGTGCAGATACAAATCCAGAATCTATCATAATTTTTCGTGGAGTTGCATCAGAAAGTTTCCAGCCAAGCTCAAGAAGCATAGAGTTAAATATTTCTATAATTGGAGGTGGAGTTTTGACACGAAGTGGTGGGGAATGTGAATGAATGCCTTTTGATATAATTACAACTTGTGGGCATGAGTGCAAATCATGGGGTGTGTATATGGAATATTTGACTTTGCATTTGCTCTGTAAGCGTAGAGAGCCTCATTGAAGTCTTCCTTGCGAATCACGATGCCAGAAAGCTAAACATGCAAATTTTAGCATTCAAAATATTAGGAGATAATGTTAATAAAAATATTACATACAGCACTTGTCTTGTTGCTGTGATGGTGATGCTTGATATGTACAACCTGTTAATGGACCATATCCATTGTGAAGTGCCTTCTCCTCATGATGTTTGATTAGTAACTTGTCATCAGATATAAGAGCACTGAGATAGTTTATATCAAAATCTTGAAGGTTTCTGAGAACAAGATGTGCTCTGTCGTCATATTTCCAGAACTGACATCTAGTTTACTTACATTTAAGTGTCTGAAAAATGGAAAAGAAAAATAGCTCACCAGAGTTGTGGTTCATTGAAATTGTTGTACAAAAGTATCATACGTCCTGAACAAATTGTGTTGGAACCTGTTTCCAGGACAGAGTGGCATATGTTTCCACTGGTCTCATCATCACTCTCTGGTTCACCAGAATAATCAGAAAGGTCAGCAGAATTAAAGGAACAGCCAATCTCATGAACAGCGCAATAGAAAGAGAGTGTCCTGGAGAATACAATTTCTTCTGGTGATGGGCTTTGGTTATTGTTAGCTAATGTGATCGCATCTGCAGAATAATACTGGCAGACTTTCAACCCTCTACCTGGTGTGACAACTCGTTAGTAAGGATTAAATAAAGGCAGTGATGTTATACATACACAATGTCTTTAGCTGTTTACACAGTACATCTTTGTGTTGCTCGTCCTTTAATATTGATCCACAGTAGGCATTTGTTACACCCCCATGTTTGTCGCCAAGTGAATTTTGCATGTTTGCCTTTGGGTGATGTTTCCTGTGCGGATCAATAGCAAATCTATGTCCTATAGCGCCATCAGGTGTCGAAGCAGTGACAGGATACTCAATGATAGCACCCAGTGGATAATCGATAAGTCGTTCAATTGTAAGTTTGTGATGAATGCGAATTGGCCCAGTTATAACAGAAGGTTCTGCATTAAAAACAGCACTTGCTGAAGGTATGTTGATGAGGGGATGAGTGGGAACATCAAGGAGCGAAGTATTATAAGAAGAACTTGAAGTTGTAGGAGGCGGAGAATTGGTGTTAAGCAAAGACACATCATTCAGGATGACTCCGGCATTGTGAAGTAAAGCACTAGCCTTAGCTATTGCTTCCTTCTGAGGGGTCGAAAACATAAGTTATATATTCGTATGACAACATCAACTTCAGTCTTAAATACACTGGGGCCTCATCTGCGATGTATTCCCGAGTACAAGTCCGCCCCGAAAATTTGCATCCATAGCCATATACAACACAATAAATCAAATCACCCCTTCAATGCAGTAACTTCATATAAAACAATCTCGACTAATTATGTTTCAGCTCACCTTACAAAGGAAATTATTCTCTCGTGGATGGCACATAATTGATTCCATACTCAAGCAAACAGGTATAACATAGCATGAATTGTATTTCAAGTTCACCACAATCAGAGTACCTGAAGAAACACTAGCCACAAATCCAGTCAGAGGCCGCTCTACCAATATAATAATATTTGAGATGATCATGTTCTACTAGAAAGATGAAGTGCGTAGGTGTTTCAGCAAGCTGTAATACATAATTTTCGTTCTCACCGCAATGTTGGGCTTTTCATATCTACTGTGATTGAAGGACTTAGAATAAATGCAGCCACAAATCCAGTTCGAGACCACTCTGCCAATATAATAATATTGGAGACCATTATATATTACTAGAGAATGAAGCAGCTAGGTGTTTCAGTGAGCCACAGTATATAATTTTCACTCTCACCAAGACAAAATATGAATGAGCAATTTAGCTAGCGTATCAAAGCATAAAATTTTCCAGGGCATAACTATCGGGTGCCGATAATCCTGTGTGTATAGCGACCAGGGATGTCCTGACAATTCAAAACATGAGCACAAGTAAGATTTCAAAGTATAAGAACAACTTACAACTCCAATTTTCTTGAAAATAGCATGGCCTATCCATTAAACCAAGCTTCAAATACCTCTAGTCTTCTCTATGACAATCTTTCTGAAAGGCAACGTATAAGTTCCGAACTTGTTGGCTGGAGTCTGCTTGCAGGGCAGCTTGTAATGATGGATTAGTATGTTGCATCAGCTTATCGCAAAATAGTATACTAACTTCAATTTTCTTTGAAGTCCAGAAAAACAAAATGGAGAACGTGTACAGCCAGCGGGATTACTAGCATGGCTGGATTTGCGAGGCCTATATTGGCCTTGTTTTTGTTCCATTGGTGCCCCAGATGGTGAGACACGGAGAGCACGCATTGTGCATGCTAGGAATGGGGTCGTTCACGTGTTCTGTTACAATTACCCACCAAACTGCAGCTATTATAGTAAGAAATGAATGTTTAATAATAACGCATACTAACTTACATGATTACAGTGAATATTTCTCAGAAATGCGAGACAGCAACACTTGGGTCTGCATACCTTAACCTACTGACAAAAAGTAAGTATCAACATTAACGCTGCCATTATAACAAATATTTACTTACATTTCAAATTGACAGGAATTGGCTGTCCAGATATGGGCCATATCTACGCCAACTTTCTACTTGCCAGTGATGATAGCAGTGTTTCACCAGTGCGCATGGAAGGCTACTGTGGAGAGCACTTAGCCAGCATTGCCATTCAGCAGCAGGCCATATTGAACCCAGTTGCTACTTCGAATATTCTTGGGAAGCGTAAGCGTAGTGAGTAATTAAAGCAAAGACGATGATGATGCAGTGAACTTAATTTTGTTCTATAGCCTGTCGTGCTTTATTACCCATTCCAGTGCCAACACCTCCCAAAACTCACTCCCCAGGTGCGCTACACGCATTGTCAAACGAGTTAAAAAGGGAACCAGTAAAGATCTTAAGCCTTCCACAAGCGACACCAACAGGGTATCTAGAAATGAACAGCCTGTGGCACGCCTCAATGAAGGTGAAGATGTTGATACTGATGGATTCCTTGAGTTATGCACTTCATGCGGCAAGTACTTCCTAGCCGATTGCCTTAAGAAACATATCTTAGGTTGCTCAAATAGTTGACTTACACTTAATAAATAGTAGATCGCATGAGCAGAAGTTGTCTATGTAGTATGCCACAGAGATATCAAGCACGTATCATTGTTAATGCAAATTTCACTTGGTTGACACGACGCGTCACAATGTTTGTTTAGAATAGTAACAGGGGACATATCACCGCAAATTAATGCAAGTGCTTAGTACTGTCAATGTCATGTCAACCTTATCGACCCTGATTTAAGGGAGCACGGAATCAGAATTCAATCTCTGGCCTTAGTCCTGCTGTAAATACTTGCATATTGGATTGCTTTTAACTTGCTATAAAATCATGAATCACACAGAATTATAGTTGCAGCAAACACAATGAAGAATTTGAGGGAACTCGACATTTTTGCAGAAACACTTGGAATCACCTTAAACTCACTTTTCTGCCCTGTTTTCACGTACCTGAGCGGTCGCTTAAGCTGGTTCAGAGTTGTCAGCTACCGCTCATCAGTTTGAGCTGAGCTGACAGGAGCGATGAGCGAAAAAGTCCGCTCAGCTCGCTCAATTGCCAGCTCAGCGGCAACACTACTGTGTATGTGTGTAATATGATTTGGGGGTCTGACTTGATGCAAGGGTTGCATGTGTTGAGGGGGGATGAGCCTGGTGGGTATCTTGTGCTGAAGAAGCTGTTGGCCAAGATCCGTGTTACTAACAAATTATGCATCAGTCATTCTGACACAACTACTGTACCATTTCGACCGATTGTTCGGTCACGCGTCACGCAGGGTCTCCGAACAGAACAAATTCAGGCTTTGTCACGCGTCCCAGGGAGCATTGAACAAAGGGTCAGGGCAATTAAATAAGGCATAATTTTGACGAATTTTTTTTTTACATTAGATGTATGTATTATATCATAAAATAGTGTTTCATGTTTGTCATTGTTAAAGATGTGAGGACAATGAACATTGTTGGCATGAACAAATCTTAAGTATGTCACGCACTGAACTGGTCCCTGAACTGAACAATGAACCCAAATTTTCGGTCATGCTCAAAATGAACGAACAATTGGTCGAAATGGTACAGTACCAGAAGTGAGATAGGTCAGAGCAGACGGTGGTCATTTATTATACTAATGTATGTACCAACTAATTTTGTACTACTATTATTTTATTAAATCGGAATAGACATATGTATTACTAATGTTTCGCCACTCTTTGGAGGACGCGCCGTACTTCCTTGAGAGCACAGACGGCCAAGGAAGTGGTCAAATCCACATTCTCCATCCGATGCGAGGAGATTCCGTGGGTATAAAAGCAACCCTTCCGCCTGACCCATCGGATCGTTGCATATCAATAAGTACGGAGATCGTCAACAAGATTGAACAATCGGGCAGCGACGAACACCCGCATTGCAAGAGAAATCGAGTCGCATGAAATGTGTGAACCTGAGTTGACTGATATGATCCAATACTTCCAGCAATATTTAGAGTCCCCTTTCCGAGTGTGTTACAATCTGTAGGCATCATCGATCATCGATGATGGTCACCCACAGAACGCTGAAGAGTCCACTACCACCACAAGTTCTGCTGTCGCGCATGTCTGATGGTGGGTCAAAAATGTGGGTCAAGATGATGCGCATATTCTATATAATGTGCGTCACATACCTGTCTCAATGGCACCCACATAACGCCAGCGCCGTCATCCCGACATGAGTTCACCCACTGCAACGTACAACATCGTCGAAATCACAGATCTAAACGGTAGAAATCTTCTACTCGCTCTACCTACGTTCAGATTTCAGCTAACTCCACATTAGATCCGAGAGCAAACGAAGCAATTTCGCGGTGAGCCATACCATTACGAGCGCGAATTAAGCTCTCTCTCTCTCACACACACCTTCGTTTCCGATATCTAGATGTGATAACAAATAACCTCGTAGGCGGCCGAGAAGAACTGCGGAAAATGACAATGACGACGGTTGTTCGCGCCACCATCGTTGGTGGGAAGTTATACGTCGCTCTCGATCCCGAAGCAAATGCTGTTGTAGGGACTGCGTGCTGGTTTCCTCCCGGGTCCGACATTCTCGCTGAGTATTTATATGAAGTCATTTGGTTGAAAAATGCCTTTTCTAACCCGAATTTGCAGTGAAAAACAGCAACAGCAGGGAGCTGGAGAGTTGTTTACCACGTTGCAGAGCGTTGATGCCGGTTTGCATACGTGGTGGATGTCAGCTGTAAGTGCTAAATAATTCTGTTATTCGATATAATAACATTAACGACAATTAAAATTTTCGCAGCTCTTACCGACGCTTAGTGGAGTCACCAACAAATATCTAGGAAAGAATGCTCAACAGAATTACAAGATGGAGAACTGGTCATTGTATTCTCTATCCGTGTCGCCTAAGTACCAGGGGAAGGGTATAAGCAGGCTCCTTGTGAAAGTTGGCGAAGACCAGGTACGTACACATTATCTTGCAAAGCTGAAAAATGAAAAGATGATCATTGTTTGAAGGCTGCTGCGCAAGGTGTTACGACATGCTTTGAAACGGATAATGAGAATAACGTACGTTATAGTTGAATCTCCTATGGTTATATGGTAGATGGTATAATTTTATATCACTAGATTGCAATATACAAGCACCTGGGGTACAAGGATGCCGGCTTCGACTATGTTCCGGGTCCTCCTGGGCTGCCTGGATACAATCTGCATGTCATGGTTAAAGGAATCTGAAGTGAATTGTAGGAAGTAGTTACTAGTATTTAATAGCATACGTAAACGTTAATATAAGGAGATAAATTTGCCTCTTGGAACAGCGAACCAATGCAGAACGTGACGGTCCACGGTGCAGAAACGTTGGTATAGAGAGTTGGTAGAGTACATAGTAAAGACACGTCAACGGGCAGTTAACTTGGCGTTCAAACGTTCAAGTGATGTTCAGCGGTTTACGGTTGGTTTACGGTCGTTTTACATAAGTTGTGTTACCTCGGTCATCGGCCAGTGAGTCTCATTGTCGACCGTGCTTGTCAAAACATCAATGCTCCCAACACCCAACACCAAAAATACGTATGTCTCGCTCGCTCTCGTAGCTCCATTACTATTTACTGACCCAAAACAGAGATGAAAACACGATTAAACACATTATATCATCCAACGCTGTTCCAAGCGCAGATGAACGCAACAAAGCTTTTCAGGCTTCGCCTGAGCGTGAGTCACCGCAGGAGGAGATAACACAATTAGTTGTGAGTTGTATAGTGAAGTGTAGAGTTGAGTATTTGGAGAAAGCAAGAGCAATGTACATGTCTGGGATGTTCGTAGGAGCAAAGAGGGGAAGAGAGGGGCAGAATGACGAAGAAGAGCGAAACAAGTCGGATGGAAAGAGGGTTGATAAGAAACCAAGGCTGGCGCAGAACTCGATCACAAGGAGTTCAGCACGGAACAAGGATTAAACCTCTTATAACACCGCCAAACAATTAATCGCACGCAAAGAAGCTGCAAGATCGAGTACGGACACACTGGGAGGATTCGCTGATAGAATAGACCGTACCGGAGAAGCGAACGCTATGGGACCAGTGACGAGACCAATGCTCGCACGTAAGGCAGCAAGACTTCCCGAGACGAAAGTCGAAGGAAAGGCTACCAAAGACAGTTCACCAACATAATTGCAGACGAAGATGGCGGGGGAAGCCAAAACTAGGCGGGTGACAATTTGTCTTCCGGGACGATGGCAACGGATTGTTCGAAGAAGATAGATGAAAGAGCGCCACCGGAAGAGATTCTGGCATCCAAGAGCCACTTATTGTCGCAAGCATCGGCGGAAGTTGAAATTAGACAAGTAGACAAGTCATCTGTGGCAACGGGAGAAAGACGCAATGAGAAGAAAGATGCGGGAATGCAAACTGTCCTCATCGGGAAGATAGATAAAGGAATGCAAACTTGGACAGAGGAGCCTCCAGTATCTGCAGATACTAGCTCAATTTCACAAGGATCTAACAACGCAGCAAGGGGAGCTGAAACTGGACAAGTAGCGATACGATCTGAGACGATGGGAGAGCAGGACAAGACCGAAACCCTCAATGCGAGTACCAAACAAATGAAGGTTATAGAAGCGAATTCATCTGCGCTGATAGTTCTAGCCGACGAGGTGCGCCGAATACTGGATGTCAAAAGGCAGAATGTGGTTGTAAAAACGGAGCCTGAGTAATTATGTTAGGAAATTGAATGCACGTAGTTATTCGCGCGGAAGACTTTTCGAGGTACTGGCTCGACTTTCACTTCGTCATTTCTTATCTGGTACATATAAGGTTTCGGAATATATCTGGAAGATCAAATGATAAATGAGCTGAAGAATATACATGTAATATACATTGTAGACACTGGTTACAAATGTGTTCGGTAAGGGAGAGACAGAATATAGTCGCTTTGATTGGTCGTATTCGTGTTTTCAATGGGAAGGGTAAATTTATCAAAATGTTCAGACAAAAATAATATATAGTCAATGAGTCCGATGCACAAATGATTTAAGGTACTAGAGAAAACAGAGAAAAAGAACCACTCGGGTAACAATACTAACATTCATTCTGGTAAAGATGTCGCAAAAGCGACCATTTGAACGTTCCTTTACCTGGAGTTATCCCTTCCACGGAGTTTCTCAGGTTCTTCCTCATTTCCCTCTTTAGTTGTTTCCCTCAGACTATCTAAAATTTCGTCTGGTCCTCCTCCTATGAGATATCCATTATGATCTCTCTTCCCTGCATATATATCCTTTTGCACAGCAACCATCTGAGCTATATCTCGTAGACCGAGATTCATCATTACAGCCATATCCCAGCCCGCTATGTTGCTTTGTGTGCGTTCCGTAGGGTTGGTAGTGGTGATGGGCTGCCTGTCATGCAGTAGTGTTCCACGTGTTTCATTCTCTCTGAGAAGATACCCGCCGGTTCCGTTGAGGGCTAAGACACTGGGACGGGTGTCGGTGTTATCGGTGTCTAGACCGTTTATCAGTAAGGCAAGGTAAGGAAGTAAGCACTTAAAACTTAACAGTGCTTACCATTTGTTGTTGTGGGGGTCACCGTATCGTTGTTTCTGTTGGAGGGATGTGGTTGATCTAATTGGGTATGAGGACCATTTGTTGTGTAGTTGGCGTCTGAAATACTTATGAGTGAGATCACACGTTGGATGAGGATAGGGAGGAGCTAACCATTTGGCATCGTGGGCGGGACAGGCACGGTACTATGAGTAGGAGAGGCAGGGGGGGTGGGAGGAGGGGTGGGAGGGGTATTATTGTAAAGTTGGAAAAGGGTAGGATTACGCGACATGGCGGATGAGTGGTTGAATTGGACTGATGATAAAAGTAGAGAAGATGAGAATAAACATATTGACATCTCTTTCAAGTTTATATACAACTCCTGCTAAGATTTGCACCTGTTGAATGATGACGTTAAGTGTGGTATTGTCTCACTTTTCTAAGCTGTTCAATGTATTGTGGCGTGGTGTTTTTGTGTAGAACCATGGAGAGTGTTACAGCATTTTCGATTGGTTACGCAAGCCTTCAATGATGTGTTATACTCATGTAATCATTATTCCTTGAGTTTCGGTATTGAGGACGTTTTAGGTGATATATTATATTTCAGAGATGTAGATTGTACTAGCTCTCATACAAATCACCGAAATAATTGTTCCACATCTCCTCATAATAATCTGAATTACTGTACATCCATTCACGTTTAGTTGCATTATACAAATGGCTCGACTCATAACTGAAGGTGACGCCCACGACAGATATGCAGCGCATCTTTACAATATTTGTTTTGTTTTGTAGCTCCTGTTATATTCTGACAACTTGAGGGACGAAAACTCCAGCCCACAAATTCAATGTGTTGTTCATCTTGTTATAAACTGTATAATAAGATTTCCTGTGGCGCGAATGCAACTAACACCCTATTTATAGTACAACAGCGCGAGGGGGCAGCAATATTTTGTGGCGCCACAGTGTACTTGTATATAAACCTTTCAGAGTCAAGCAACAATCAACTCATCTCCCCTTCTACGCATCTGTAATTCCATTCTTACATCCATACACCAACTTTACCAAGCATGAATCTGGTACGAAGAGTTATCGCAAAAATCATATCTCCTTATATCAGCGAAGACGAGTTGAATGAAATACATTCATATATAAATACAAGTAGCGCGAACAAGAAGCTCAGCGATCTCGTGGACGATATAAGAGATGATTTACTTGATGTGAAATTTTCACTTTACGAAGGTGGATTATCTCCTGTTGAAGCAAAGAAGTATAAAGATAGGGTTGCTGAGTATGTTTCATGCATTTTTCGCTGTGCTATTTTGTTATCTGATGATTATTTTGTATAGGATTGAGACGTGGTTAAATGAAATGAAGACATATCTCGCTGAAAATCCGTCCATGCCAAAGGACGCCACTTCGAATGCGTACATCGAAGAAGCTGGTGATATTAAGAAGGAAATTAAGACTGCGGAAGAGTCTTTAGAGGAGGCACAACGCATGGCTGTTGAGAGGGTAATGAAGAGGGTACGACGGGGCCAGTAGTACTAGGACGAACTATGAAGGGTTTTTCATTGGAAAACATTCAAGGATGTTAAGCTGCATTTTTAAATTACTTATGATTTTTCTTTGAGATCTAACAACGAGAAGGGTGTTGAAACTTGATAGTATCTTTCTTACTTTATAAGCTAGCTAAGCCTATGAGTTACAATCCGGACTGCTCCTTCTTGCCATTACAGTTCACATATACTCTCTACTATACCACAGGCCATAACTGAGTCGGTTACAGTATTCAAATCAAGTGCACACTACTATAAATCTAAAATCAATCTACAATTGATATTTCTCACCCTAAACGTAGTAAATAATGGCCGCCTGGTTAAATGGCATTGCAACTAGATTGCAGGTTCAATGTTCAACCCCTGCTCTGGTCATATCGACAACCGCAGCATGTTTTCCTTTTGGTCTACAGATCTAGTAACAAGGCCCCCCAGGTCTAACTACTACACAACCTGACAAGTGCAATATTCAGCTTACATAATCAGCAGATTATAGGTTCGACCCCATTAAAAGCTTTCATGTTTTTCTGGGAGGATATAAGAATGTTGTTGTCTTTTTTTTAAAGTCTACAGATCTGAAATAAATTCTTCCTTAGAACTGAGACAATGGCCGCCTGGCGAAATGGCATCGCGTCTGACTACGATACATTTTCGCTAGCTCGTATGATGTAATCAGGAGATTGCAGGTTCGACCCCTGCGGTGGTCATTCTTAATAGTTGCAAGGAAATTTTTTGGGATGTACAAGTATTTTAAAAATGTGTGTTGAGAAAATTACTTGGTGTGTTGTGATAAAATTATAATGTGTATTTTTGAGTAAAATGTAATTTTAGGAAGAGTTGTATCATCCAATAGTGTTTTCGTATGGTGTACAGTTCAGCTATTAATGTTGATATATGGCATTGGGATTTGTATTGTTATTAAATCAGGAATGAAATTAAAAACTGTACTAGGTAGATGCTGGAATGGAGGAGAGGAGCGATAGTTGTAACTTGCGGCATAAGTACATATATTTTATACTATACGATCCCGGGTCATGGATTACACAATGACATTAATTTCGACTGGGAGGTCTTGAGTGTTCATGCGAAATATTAACCGCACGAACGAACGTGAACGGTGAAGGAAACAATAGCGCACTTGTGGTCCTCATCATCGGTTACTATGCATCATCGTAGCAACGATGCAACGCACAGACATTGTGATAAGCACCAATATTAATTTATAGTACTATATATATAGTATACCGGAAGTAATCCCGAGTCGTCCAGGAATAAGTAACTTGAAGTAGGCAAACCGCATGGCACTATTGTTTAAAAAATAAGTTTCAAATGGTACATTCTGGACCAATTCTGGACCGCATAAAAAAGAGGCAAGGAAAAATGTCGCTTCATTCGAGGAGAATTTACAGTAAGGACGAGGTGGGTTCGGTTGGCCATCTTTGGCCATGGGTTGTCGACCTATGGGCTTACTTGGCAGGGAAGAAGGTGGTGCATATGGATGGAATCACGATGGATGTATACCGGAACCGTATCTGGGTCGGCGGTTGGTAGGGTGTGATAACCTAAAAAGCGTACAATCGAAGAGGTAAAACGAACACATATGAGTATCATTCCAACCCATCTCATCTCGACCGATATTTCCCAAAAATAACTGCCCAATTTAAACACTTCATGCCGCGCTGTGAAAAATTGAAAAATTAAAGGATTCAGTCATGAGAAACCAAGGCACGCGGAATGTTGATGTGATGATGTCAGTTCCTGTAAACGCCGCACGGTTGGAATAGGCCGATTGGCCGATAACCTAGGACCTGTCCCTTGCCTGTCCCTCTCTTTCTCCGTCCGTCTCACTTCAAATTCTTTCTCCTTCCTCTCCGTTTCACATTTTCATTTTTCAGATTTCTATACGTCGACTTTGACTTCGAGAAGGGAGATCATTGTATAGCCTATTGCGTGCAGTGCGCTGATTAGCAACTGGCACTGATTGACATTGAAATATTGATCATTAACAAGAGCACATTGCTTCAGCCTGGTAGGCGTTAAACCCATCAATAACCTGTGCTGACAGTGACACGTTCTTACTACAGTCTCCCTTTCTTGTTCTTCCACGTACATACATACCGCATTGACAAGGCAAGGCCAGGAGCCCCACACCACACGCGACATATCGGACACGGACCGCAGGTAGCGCAGCTCCACCTTTCGTCCGCCCGTTGCTTGAGCGACGAGGGTTGCAATTGTGCGTTGTTGTTTTCGTTTTCTTTCTGGTTTTTGGTGTGCTGGCGCTGACGGTGACGATGGTGGTTTAGTTTCTTCTTTCTACTACACCTCTACCTTCGACCCGTACCATACCCTACGCACCCCCACTAGAGCCACCTCAACAAAATGCATACAGGCGCACGATACGTCCTCCTCGCGCTCGGCCTTATCGTACGCCCCCTTCCTTCCCTCCTACTGTCCTCCTAATATCCATCTCAACAGATATCCCTACACTACATCCTAAGACTAACACACGAACCCTACAGCCGCCTAACATCCCTCTCTAACATCAAAGACAAATTCTCTCCCTCCTCTTCTTCCTCTTCCACGCCCTACACACCCGCTATCCCAGAATACCACGACGCCATCTCCGGAATAGACCCCGACCTAGGTAGTGAACTGTCCGTGGACAAACGCGCAAACGCCACCTTCGTGGTGTTGTGTCGGAATAGCGATATCGACAACATCGTGCGCAGTGTCAAGGATATGGAGTTTCGGTTTAATAGGAGGTTTAGGTATCCGTATGTGTTTTTGAATGAGGATGTGTTTACGGAGGATTTTAAGCGGTGAGTTGGTTTACTTGTCTTTTTGGTTTTGTTCGTGCTCTTTTCGTTTTGTGTTCGTTGTTCTTGTTTCTTTGATTTCGTTTCTTGTTCTCCAACCCCTCCCTGCCCCCTGAGTCGACCACACGGGGATCCAGCACGTCATTTGCTTCGGTGAAGGACGGTGATAGGAACGCTGTCTCCTGGTGCCCGCTCGTGCTCATGCTTGGTGGGATGTGTGGGCCATGCAGTGCGCGGGAGGATGGTGTTGCGCTTGTTGGGGTAGAGTGATTGTGGCACTGGCAGTGATGGAGATAATGACAGTGGTGAAACGGCTGGTAATGGTCGTGGCGATCGTGGTGGTAATCGGATTGAACAGTGATGGACGGTGGTGGTGGAACAGTGTGGAATGGGGTGCCGCCTGTTTTCATTGGTGTTTCATCCGTCTAGATGAACGCGAGGCATTTGGTGCTCGAAAGTGATGCAGTAGCGCAGAGTCGAGCGGGGGCTGCTGCTCGGGACGGTGCTCAGTAGTTGGATTGCGTTGGCGTGTTTCCTGACTGGACCAAGGTGGAGGTGGATGGCACTTCTGAGGTGCTAGAATCGAGTGTCGAGTGCCGTGTGGGGTGGGGTGGGGTCTGCATGTGCTGAGGTGAATTATCTGGACGAAGGGGGAGGGCACCAGGGTCTCGAGGATACTCGATGGTTGGTCGGACTCGAACGAGCTGCATGTGGTGTTTCTGCTGAGGTACTGCTGCAGTCGGGTGTCCTGTGGCGTATGGGTGGGGTGGGACGTGCATGTGCTACGGTGATTCCTCAAACTGGAGGGGTCTCGAGGATAGTCAGAGGTAGCTTGCCGAGCTCAGATGCGAGAGCGGGGTGTGTTCTAGCTTGAGCTAGATGTAGTTTTCTCGGTGGGTGGAAAACCACTGGGAATGGGGGGTAGTCCTCGGTCTCACACGAGTTAACCAGCGTGTTCTGGGCAGGATTATGGTGTCTGGTAGAGCGTAGAGCGTACCGCGATGGAGGTGTCAGAGCAGTCCCTGGCGTTGACTTCGTAGGAGAGCTATCTCTTCCCGGGAACCCTCATAGTACCCCTTGGATTCTTTTATAGAGCAGGAAGGAGTATCTTCGCCGCTGGGAGAAGATAAGAAGGGAAAGGCGATCTCAGATAGGCGGTTTCATCTTACTTGCCGATGATGGTTCTTGGGCTATTTCTGTGTGGTGCGCGGTGGTGGGGTGTTCAGCTTTTTTTTGCAGGGGCACCTTGATGTTGCATGTTGGAGAAAAGATCGTGCTGGTGCTGGTGGTCCTAGTTGAGGAGTATGCTCACTTTCGTGCTCTTCGACCCACTGGCGGTTTGAGCTCTTGGCAGCTAGGGCTTGTGCCAATTTCGCGCTTTACGCTTGGGAGAGGGTGATTGCTTGCAATGCACTGGATGGTACTGTCTCTGGGAGTTGTACCCCATAGTACACTGCTAGCTGTTACAACCCTTCATCTTCTTATTCCTGCGGCTGCGTGGGTGGATGGTCGTTTCTTCCTTTTCTTCGATTCTGCGGATCTGCGGATTTGCTGATTTGCGGTGTTAACGGTTCTCTGTGTTCTGTCTTTCGTCATTTCTTCCTTTCTTTTCTTCAATTCTGTAATTCTGCCTTGCATCATTTCTTCATTTCTTCCTTCAGCTCCTTCCTCCACTGGTTCTACGATTCTTCCTTCCTCCCTACTTCCCTTAATCGCATTCTGATCTCTTCAATGGCAGACGCATATCAGTACTCACAAGTGCAACCGTCGAATTTGGTCAGATCCCACATGATCACTGGTACCAGCCCGATTGGATAGATGAAGAAAAGGCGAAAGCGGGAAGGGATCAGATGGAGAAGGATAAAATTATCTATGGGGGTACGGTCTTCCCCCACTCTTGCTTTCTACGAGGACTGACAATGTTATAGGGAGCGTTTCGTACAGAAACATGTGCCGCTTCAACTCTGGCTTTTTCTTCAAGCACCCGCTGGTACAGAAGTATCGGTGGTACTGGCGCATTGAGTAGGTTCCTTTCCTCTTTGGTGTTGTAGTGCACTTGCTGAAGGGGTCATTAGGCCAGATGTACATTTCCATTGTGATATTAACTTTGATCCGTTCCTGCATATGGAGCAGAATAACAAGACTTATGGTATGTGTTTTCGGATTTTGTATTGTTGGGCGGGTTGATGATGGGTCTTTGGCTAGGTTTCACGATTACGATGTATGAGTATGAGAAGACTATTCCTACGCTTTGGGGGCATGTTCGTGGTATGTCTCTCACGAAGCTCTACTATTCTGGAAGTGCTAATTGTGCTCGCAGACTTTGCCAAACAGCACCCCGAATTCGTAGCACAGGATAACGCTCTGGGGTTCATGAGCGAGAACGGTGGGGAGAAATATAACTTGTGCCATTGTATGTCTTTCTCTTCTCGACTCCCTAGCTGGGGCTGATACCTCATCAGTCTGGTCCAACTTTGAAATTGCGGATATGGACTTCTGGCGGGGCCCAGCCTACACTGCATTCTTCGACTTCCTCGACCAGAAGGGCGGGTTCTATTACGAGGTATGTTCAAGTCTCTCTCTCTTTCCTATGTCGACTGATTGTGTGTAGCGCTGGGGAGATGCACCGGTGCACTCTATCGCTGCAGCCCTCTTCCTCCCACGAAACCAAATCCACTTTTTCAATGAGATAGGGTACGAGCATAACCCATACACACACTGTCCCAAAGGAGGGAAGAACTGGGAAAACGGACGATGCTCGTGCGATCCTGCGAAAAGTTTCGGTGAGTCCTTTCAGGCGTTTGTACGGGGTAAAATGTTAGTGATATTGACGTGCTGTATAGATTATGATGGATATTCATGTATGTCAAAGTGGGATAGATTTATGGGGTATTCGTGGTAGATTTGTAGTGATGTAAGGATACTATATATATGGATTTGATTTATTTATTTTTAGGATAATAGAGTTACAACAAAGTTTCTCTGCGGCTCGCACAGTCTTCTGGGTATCTTGAGAGTTTTAAAAATCGTACATGGTTGAAAATCCATGTGATGGCTTGGGGTACTTTATATCCTCAAACTCCTTCATTACGAAGTGGAGTCGGGCGAGTAGGGTTACATCGAACGCCCAGCACACGCTGTCGCGCGCAGACAAGTTAGCTCGCGTCATAGTGGATCCCGTGTGACTCACAGTAATAGAGAAAAGTTTTCGATCTGCCACAACAAAGAAGTCAGCTATCGTTGCCTGATTCAATGATTCAATAACTTACCGAACTAAAAGCAAAGATCATTAATTCCACGAAGTGGATTGCTAGATGGACCAGGTTGTCAAACTTTATTATATTGATTTGTCTTTTTGGTGTTGTACGTACTTGTAATTCCCTACCATCCATGTAGGTGAGTAAAGGATTCTAATGCATAGAAGAAAAACGGACGAACGATAAAGAACTTTGCGCCGTCCTTGTATAGACTTGTGATCAGCTCGGCATTGCTTCTGTGGGGCCGTTCTAGCGCGTTGTAGATTGTGAGGAGAATGATAAAAATGTCGAAGGCAAACTGGCAAAAATAGGAATGGGTATCAGCGGGGGTCCGTCCGCTCTCAGTACAGAACTTACCATGGGAGCCAAGATACCGCTGAAGAAGGGCGGCTTTTTGAAGGCCACGCAGGAGTTTAGGCCGGGGATTGAGATGGCTGCCACATCTAGATACTCGGGTGAGTGCTGTGCAAATGTGCAGGGTAGGACACTTACTTTTCCTTAGGTCCAACATCGTTAGAACGGCGAATGTTTGGGAGAGTGATACGACTATAATAAACCCTGCTATTAAGCAGTACAGGATTACTCGTCGCTGTTCAGTCAAGTAGTGTACTCGAAGTAGGAGAACAACTTCTGGATATGAGTATTGTTCTAATAGGCTTGAAGTAGACTTACATTGGGAAATCTCCAGCGCTACAGTTCCACAGAATAACATTAGCATTACATAGCTTCTACAGCTTCACGACCGTTAGTATACTAGGAAATGTTAATCAATAGAAGCGCTTACAGCTATAAAATATATTCGGACAAGTACATTCAAGAAGTCAAATGCAAACATACCGCAGAAGAAGGCGCTCTAATTCCACTTGACACTGTAGGGTCGTACATGGATAAATATTACAGTGAAAGCACGATTGGAATGCATACCATATGCGATGAACAGCAAACACGCCTCTGCACCATATCGATTAAACACATATGCGCTGTTGAGTATCCACTTTGCGTTCGACCTTCCACGGCTTCTCCACACCAAACGCACTTCCCGATCCAAGGTAATCAAATGGTCCCAGAGAATTACGGTGAGCGACCCAGCGGGGAGGTATCTGGAAGCTAGTATAGGGGTGAGATAACCCTCGATGACCTGGCTCAGATTCATGACATTCCTATGGTAGTGAGGTATATGTGGGTGTGCGCAAATTGTATAGCGCGTATCCTTGGACATTTATAGGAAGACTTAATTTACTCAGCGCCCAGAATTAGTTTGGTTCTATGTCATTCGGGCTGTCATGAGATGAGACTTCGAATATGGTGTATCATTATATCATTCATCACCCTGATGAACAAAATGTTTTCTGGGATACACAAGTATACGTAGTTAGTAAATGATAAATCATTCAGAAATGCGGTAAAACCTCTGGTAGATGATCTCTTACTGATAAAAATTAGCGCTTTTTTTTTATTGATGAAGTTAGGCCAAAAGGGACTTGAAAAGATCCTAGGATCCACTGATACGAGAAAATTGACCCAGCAAATATAGCATGGGGTGTGAAAGCAATATAACCATCTTGCTACTAAGGCGATAATATGGAATCGAATGACAACATCATTTGAAACATCGAATGCATTGTGAAGGTGTGAGTTGACGTCGACCTCGAAGAATTCATGCGTTTCCCAAGTGTAACGTAACCCGTGTCAATTTATAGGGCTATAACCATCGTTAATGCACCCGCTAGACTAGCGTCTTGAAGGCAGTGAGTGGAAGTTGAGAACAGCAGGGCCTTGAGGTAATGTAATTCGAAGCATGAATGTGCTTATGTAAGTGATTTGCTTGCGGGGTTCAAATTTGAATGGGGGGTTGCCAGTTGGGTTTACTAAAGCTTACAATACATATTGTATTCAGCATTACAATGACGATCGGACCTGCACAAAGCTATTTAACTCCCTGCTTTATCTCCACTCGCGGGTCGGATAAGCACCCACTTTCTTGTTCCTCATGCCGTTCACTCTCTCCGGCTTCTCTTGCTTCTCCAGTCTTTCCACACAGCCAGAACCTGTTTTCCCACCAGAGCTTCTGCTGCAAATTGTCTCGCACGTAACGTGCCCGAGGACTCTCAGTAGCCTTCTGCGGACATCGGTCATCTTCCGTGCGGACGCAGAAAAGAATCTCTACAGCGGAGACTGGATCAACTACAACACTTGGAGTGAGCGAAAGCATACTCGCTTTCTCCGAACTATCACTAGCTCCCCACGGCTAGCTGCTCTCGTAAGAGTGTACAGCGCAAGGTACTTTCCAGCGAAGGATGAGTTCACCAGCATCCTCCGCTCCGCTCTAGAGGCGATGACAAATCTAGAGGAGCTCACCTACCAAAGCGTCGAACCTGCCCTTCAGCTCCTCGAAAAATGCACGTTCCGACTACAGAGCTTTACGCTCCTCTCCGCGAACGAGAACCCCCGAAGCGTCCTTGTATTCCTGAGAAACCAGCTTAACCTCAGACATATCGCTCTGCAACAAGAGCTGACGCGCCGATTGTATCGGATGGTTTGGAAGGAGCCTCACGATCCGTGTTACACAAAGAATGGAGAAGCCGTTGGGCGTTTTCTTTTTCAAGTTCTGTACGCCCATCTATCCGACCAGAAGGGTGCGAGTATAAACAAGGATACGTTCTTCCATTTGCCGGTTGACCGCGCGAGAATCATTGAACCGAACGATCCTTCCGTTACGCATACGCTGTCGAGGGTGACACAGGCTTGCGTTGGAAAGAGACCGGAAGGAAGGTGGAGAGAAGCTCGGGAGCCTATTCTTAGGAGCTTCGTAAACCGACTCGATAACGTGACAAATTTGGAACTCGTCAATCGACCGGTTCGTCAGCCTTTGTCACTTTACATGTCGCTTTTGCTTACAACCCCCCGTAGGAAGCCGATGTCGAATCAGCGCGCTATCTTTCCTCCCTCAAGACTCTCGCAATCACCTCCCCTATGTTTCTGGTTTGCAAAATCTTCAAGCGAGCTTACCTTCAAGATCTCTTCCAGAAGTTCGAGCTATTGGAAGACCTCTACGTGCATTGCCCATCCTCTTTGGACGTTCAGCGGCCCAGCGAAGAGTGGGTGTACGAGCACTGGACTAAGGATGGAAAGCGAGAAACGAGGACGAGGAGAGAGTGGGGATCGGTGTTCATTGCTCAGTGGTATGTTTTTCATGCATGGATCTCTCACTGCCGCTAACGAACGTGTTTAGGGACCCAGACGCTATGGCGATTAGCAGACATACGCCGTTAGCATGTATCTTCCCGATGAAGATGCCGCTTGAAGATATGATCAAGCGCTGAAAGACGCTTATCAATCCGCTCTGCGATCTCCGCTTTCGAGAGCGTAAAGCTATGAAGATGCGGTAGTGCCGTATTGTGATGCTGGGTGTATTCATTTGGGGACACTATTCCTCAACTGCTCTGTAAGACGATGCAATTTAGACTTCTGTAACATGGAAGATGATCAATCAGCGACACCCGTGGTTGGCGGTCCCATGGGTGGATGGTGGCCCCCAAGTGCCCCCCGCCGAAATTAGTAGTGCAGTCCTTCGTATCTTAGTGCTTGACCGTAGGAGGCCGCATCCTAATTTTGGCTTCAGAGGAGGAATGATGGGTGGAGAGCAATGCTGATACATAGGCAGGCGCTTATAGAACCAATTTGTTTACCAGAAGCAGGGACCATCAGTACGGGCAGCAGCGGTGTAGGGTGACTGCATCAGATGTATACGAATGTATTCGTTATCTATCATGTATATCCATGATTTACTCTCAATGACAAGTTGTTCATGGTGCATGGGCTCGTGCTAAACTCGTGTTTGCTGTTTGAAAGCTGGACCAGAATACAAGACGGTTAAGCCAGGGGGAGACAGTGAACTTTAAGAGCAGACGTACGATGTCTGGTATTGGTTCAGGAGTCTAAGCCACTACCCTCTTCGTAGAACTCGGGAGCAGCTTGGCAAACTGAATGCACCCAGAGGTGCGAGAATTCATACACTTATCGGCACCGTGAAGTCTGACAGCAAAACAATGAGACATATGGCATGTGAACATGCCAGGGAATGCGTACCGCAAGTCTTATTATTCTGTTCCACAAAGCTAACGATGCCAGCGATACTACTTCAGACCTGTAGATGCCAGTGCCGAAAGAAGACCCCAAGTACACGTTTTTAACTTCCTAACAACGGGTATACATCAGCAATAGCTGAGGAACATGGTCGGTCGCGACTCGCATGCCCAAGTGAACAATGCACCAATTCATCATCCTGCTTCCCCGCGCCGTTCTCCGCCTATCCACGCAGATTACTTAGTTTCAGTACTAGCGTCGATTGATACGATATTCGTGCTTGCGAGAGTGGGGATGATGAGGAAATCATATCAGTACGGCATAGATTGTGGAATCGTAGAAACTGAAACAGGATACGAAAGCCTATTTTCGGGAAAGACCTGCTCTTTAGATTGAAGCAGAGCTGGATGCCAATACGAGATGTATCCGAAGACCGCTCCAACGACGAACATCATTGTTACTCTACCCCAAAGTTCAGGGAACGGTCGCTTTACGTATGAGCGACTGTCAAGTACCTGAGAAGCGGGCATCTGGCTTTCAGTCAATACTGCAACATACGCGAAATGGAACAACTAGCACACTCCAGGCTACCACGGCCCACAGATGGGTTTATCAGCTATGAAGCGCCCCAGGTGCTTGTCGAATACTCTCCGCAGTGACACTACTGTCAACTCTACCACAAAGTTCAGGAGACGGTCGCTCTACTGTCAGAACGACGGGCAAGTGCCTGAGAATTGGGCACCTGATTGCCCACTCATTGCAGGCAGTGGGCCGCATTGCCAGGCTGGCAAGGATAACATAGCGGCGCCAATGCCTGATGTAAATGCGAAGTCCTCAGAGGATGCTAGATCGCGCTGTTCCCAAAACCTCTACTCGTGAGTTGTCACTACGCAAGCCGTGTTCATGGGTCTATGAGCAACGCGGGCGGTAGGGGATTGCGCATGTAGGCAAAGGATCGCTGCCGCAACAGCAGTAGTCCCAAGGTGGGGATATATGCAGCTGGATCTCTGAGTGTGCTTATTGCAAACTCTAGATATTCAGCGGGGACCAGAGGGAGTAAGGCTGCAAGGACATGGGAGCCAGGATGCAGCGGAATTGCTAGCCATTCCCACAGAATATATTTATGCAAAAAGAGTAATAGATCAAGAACGAAGAAATGATATGTCGTAAAAAGCTACTCACTTTTCAACTGTTCCTGTGTCCTCGTTCGTGGGGTCCACTTGACTGATTTCAGATAACCTTTACGAACGTACAAATTGTGTAAAAGAGCAGTGCAGTGACATCTGGAATGTGCAAGAGAGTAAGAAAGCAACTAATTACGTCTCAGAGGAGAAAAACTCACGATGATTACAGGAGCAAGCAAGTACTAAGATGTAATTATCACGCGACTATGTTCCACACTCACGCGCAATATTTCAACCTAGGTCTTGTAACACCTCATATAGCGTAGTTACTGATGATAGAAGAGTTAGCGATGCATCAACAAATGACATGCAAAGAAACATAACAGTCACAACTCACCGGCATCTCAAAACCTCATATACATAGGCCTCATAAACCGACAACATCTATGATCTGAATGATGTTGGCAATGAGTTTGCTCATTCGTCGCCTGTTAAACGTAACAATGGCCTTGCCTTTAAGAGAAGCTGAAGACACTCAAGAGTCAGTTGTCCACAGTAGGTTGTGAATCGGTGCAATATGTATACAGCTTGTTACTTAAAACTGTTGACAGCTGTTGCTTGGCTGTTGCGCGTTGATTTGAAGGCACAGAATCTAGACTACAAAGTGAGCAATTTAAGCCAGAAAAATTCTTAGCTTAAGAGGGTTTGAGAGGTCGACGAGGTCTAAGGTCCACGACGTCTAAGGCTCAAGCGATGGTTCAACGTAAGTAGTGTAAGTATTTGGCAGTGTTTATTAAAGGCATCTACTTATGTAGTCACTTTGCACCGCTGACTCGACTTAGTACAACTTTCTCCTTGCTCTGCACAAAGATTCTGTCCGCAAGGCATCCATCAAAGTTGACAGCGTTAAATATCTGTCGTAACTAGCATACATAGTACATTGAGATTGGTAATGTTAATCGTAACAAGATCTGCATGTGTGGACATCCTCAAGTTATACATAGCCAGAAGACACATAACTTTAAGTTAGGCCGCGAGTCAGTGATCTCAGAGAGGAGACGAAACACTCATAAGTATGGTTTATATCTTCTCGCTATTCCCGCACATATCTAAGTCTATGAAAAATATATTGCTTATCAGAATGAGTACACTTATATTCCAACGAAGACAGTGGTAAGTCATGACTCATTATGCTCAGATAAACTTCGCAGAATAGCCATGTATTAATACGACAATTTTCCTTGACTACTAGAATTAGAATTAAGTAATAGTGCATCAAGTAAATAATGCTCTCACCGCACGTTGGCCTTTACTAAGGTGCAATAAAACTATATAGCAGGTAGATTTACTGTAGATATAGTAGTACACTATATAGAAATATGAACGGAGGTAACTGTTATATCGATCCCAGTCTCATCTTTGACAATGGAATATCAATCATATCCGGAACAACACCCTTGGTGATTATGAACTTTCCCTTGCCGATACGAGTTCGGCGGCAACGGTGGGCTTGTTGAGTGGCGCGTATGTACGCATTTTCAATGATCTGGAAGATCTCTTCCTCAGGTTGCGTGAAAGAATAGGATGAATCGCGCATCCAACCTGATAGGCTTCGCCTAATTGTAGCAATCATACTCCTCGTCATATCCCTCTGCAGAGTAAGTTTTGTGAGATTCTGCTGATTGGCGACGAAGCGGAATATATGCTTGTACTGGAAGAACAGATCTATGCCAGTGTATGCAGAAGGAAGTGTTAAGCTCCGTAGTTGAAAGGTACAATTTTCGAGGACGTCAACAAGACGACAACTTTCATATGAAAGTTCTTTGAGGTTTTTCATCGCTGCGAGGGACGCTCGAAGCAGAGTGCTAAATTTATAGTCTTTGGGCATCTCCTGCACACTATACACCCGCACGAGGGCTGCTAAGCGAGGAGTGTTTAAGATAGTGTCCAAGAAATGCATGTGTTTTTCTCTACTCCATTCATTATAATTGGTGATGTCTCCAGAATAGAGGATTTTTTCCGCGTTGTCACGAAAGAAAAATGATGTTTGTATAAGACTGCAGAGGGCCTTTGGGCATGATATATACCGCATAATTTGGAGCAGCGTTTCTGGCGGAAACACGGGTTTAGATGGGTGGTAGTGGTTGCTATAACGCGAAGCCGAGCGATGAGGTGTTAGATGCATAGTATTAATGCTTGGACCGGTGAGGCCTGAAGTGAGAATGGTAGCGAGGATTGAGCGATGAGGTGTCACGAGAAAGTAGGCTCAACGCCTTAAATACCGTCGACCAGATCGGATCGGGAATATTGTGTATTCAGTCGATTAGAGTTGATCATTGAGTTCTATTTATGTAAATAAACCCTAAGGTCGGCTGCCGCCGGCAAAGCCCACTACCACCCTCTCGTTGTTATGTGTCCATTACTTCTAATTCTATACTCACCTTGTGTGAACTGTAACTGCTCTATAACAAAAAGATTACCAGGTTAAGATAGTGAGTATACATTTCTTTTTGACTTCAAATGTAGGCAACGGAATTTGGAAACCAATGCAACATCACATGAGTCTTGGACAGAAAGTGAGTACTGCATAAAGCAGTTGAGTAATAAAGAATTAAGGTCGCAAACAGTTCTGTGGCGCTCCATAGTACTGCGACACAAACCAACACGATGCAAAACAAAAATTCACCGACAAAATTTTAAACATTGAACCATAACCATGAAGCGAATGGGCATCCATTGTCCATTGTCCAATAAGGGTTGTATATCAATAAAAGAGTAATTAAAAAGTTGGGAAATATCAAAGAATGAACCAAAAACAGGAGCAAGTCCCAACGATGATGTTACGGGCATGAACGTCGTATTATCAGGTAAATCTGAATGATAACCAGTATTTTTTGCAGCTTGCTCTAAAAGGAATGAAACTGAATGAATATGACAAAAGTGACCCTGGAGCCTGAGTTCTGAGATGCAGACAGTGATAAGCTTGGTAACACTGACAAACAGATAACAAAGAAAATTAAGCATCGCCCATGTAAGCCACATAGATAAAATCGCTCGCCATTGAAATATCCATCGTCCCCGACATTCACAATTCCTTGCGCAACAAAAGTCTAGTTGGAAACGGGTGCATATGAGCAGGAACCAGAACAAGATGAAAGGGATAGGGTCTGAAAATGTCAAATCGCAAACGGGCGGTAAGTTACAAGGAGCCTGAGAGCCATCCGACGCTCCTCCAGAATGAGTAGGAGACTGCGACAAGCCTGAGTTCACAGAGGCTCTACAATCGCGGGAATCACAACGTCGTGCGCAACAGTGGGCATCTTCAAAACGGAAAGGGGGTGGCAAGAGAGAGAGAGATGGCGGGAGAAGCCTAACAAAAGAGACAAAGGGAGCGTACAGGGGGAAAAGCCGAAATTTTCAATCCCAATCAGGATACGATATGACGTCAGGTCATTTTTATGAAAATTCCTGCCATTTCCATTCTATTTCATCTCCCAAAACCCTACTATACCTAAAGGTAGTAGGAGTAAATACAGCCCATTGTGACTCTAATTGAGATGACAATGTGTCAAACTATTGTTAAACCACTGTCGGTATTCCATCAACTGGCTGGAACTGGACTGGAGTGCGCTGTACGCACTTCCTGCAGCTCTGAATCATTAAAGCTACATATGTAATCACGTTTTGCGTTATGAACTTGAATGAAGCGAAAGTAAAACTACCTAAGTCTGATGCTAGGTTGTGACATATGCAATGTTTTGCTACTTACTACCCCACGAGATTTTCCCTTCGCGTTGAAAACAACGAGAATTTGTCGACGGTTAATGTTCACACTGTCCCCGGGAAGTCAACAATATAACTGAATTAAAAGTCTTCCTGTCATGATTGCTCACATTCTACCCTCGGTGATGGCAGACTTTTAAGGTGATTTCTATCCCATCAGTGGCCATCTTATCATAAAACAAAGGCATTGTAACCCGTGGTAAATTTCATGAATCCTACTTCTTCATACCCGATTCACCTCAAACCTTTTCAAATATAGCACACGTATTGTCTTCTGGCATACTCCACATCTGGGTGGCGTTGCAACAAAATCGCCGAGGACTGAGTAAGTAAGGCTCAAGCGCTTGTAACAAGTCTTAACCGATGGTAAACGTAAAAGGTATACCAGTGATCATTTTTCTCTACTTACCATCGGTTCGTCATGTCCTATTCAGACTTGATAGCCGACCATTCTTCCAAATAAAACATCGGATAAAGCTACCACATGTCTTTACTTCAAGTCCCTGGTATTCTATATCTGGCTGGCACGGCAACATCATATACACCGAGCGTTCTGCTACATCATATTGTCACCCACTTTGGCCTACGAATCATCATCTTTCTGACATTCGCCTGTTACTTTCCCGCGTTGGGAATAGACTGAAACTTTGGATGAACAATATATAAAGTACTCGAAAATCGATGGCAAAATCATATCGCGTACCATTCTGACATGCCCGTAACGACAGAGCCTGTTCGATATCACCTTCCCGACATTCTTGGAGATTGGCCCTGGCTTCGTTGTCTGAGTCCTCACTATCAGGACTGCAAAACCGAGTCTTTAGCCTGGATTCGATCTCACAATCCATTCACACCTGAAGAGCAAGACCGTTTTGATGCCATTGACGCTAGTTAGTGTTGATAGTTTTGGTCCTTAAAATGCCCAGTAACTTTTGAATTATAGCTCTGCTGGCATGTTTGACCTACATTGGTGATAAAGGTAACTCTAGTTGTTGTCGTTCTAGTTTTGTTACTCACGAGATATAGATTACATTCGTGCTGGTTGCGACCTCATGAACTTTCTCTATGTCTATGAAGAGTACACCGACATCACAGGTGTTCATGGATCCAAGGTTTTTGCAAGAAGTGTAATGGAAGTATTAAGAAACCCGGAGATTGTCAGACCTAAGGGTGATGTTATTGGTCAACTTGCACAGGAGTACGTTTCATGATCATGATTAGAATGTTAAAATTCACACTGACATATAGCTGAATCAGAGTATGGAAACGACTCCTATCGTTCACTGCACCAGGTTCACCCTGTATCCAGCATTTCATAGATGACATATATTCATCTATGAAAGCGCTGGTAGTAAACAATGAAGACTGTTCGGAGTTGCATATTAGGAGCTTCGAGGATTATATAGTGCTTCGACGTCTTACCACGGGAGTCCGGCCGTCGTTCAGAATAATTGAGTTTCCGCTCAACTTGCCAGACGAAGTAATCTTTCATCCCGCTGTAGTCTCCCTTAACGATATCGCAAATGATATTATTGGCCTAGTTAACGTGAGTGTCTTTTTAAGTGCACTTATACGATCTGAAGACCCTCCCACACAGGACATGCATTCTTATCGTGTTGAGCATGCTCGAGATCTTCGCGTCCATAATGCGATCACTGTAATCATGGCCGAGAGAAACATAGATATACAAGATGCCTTCGACTGGCTTGGAAACTATATCAATCAATTAGCTTCCCAATTCTGCACAGAAATGAAATTCCTACCGACCTGGGGAGAGAGCATCGATGGACAACTTAGCATTTACATTGATCAGATTGAACAATGGGTTCGGGGAAATGATGATTGGAGCAGAGAATCAAGGAGATACTATCCACATTCTGATGAACTCAATGATATCAACGGGTCGAGTTTCGTTGCTGTAGTTTCGTCTTATGAACGAGGGCTTGCTGATGAAGAAGTCAAGCGAATGGTAATGAAACAAATAGGCCTGCAGGGGTTGTGATATGTACCTGATAATTAGAAATGTCAAATATCTTACGATATCATAGAACTTATATTCACCTTTCCCTTAACATGGTCGCCGTTTGACTCCAGTAGCTTTACATGCATTCGGATTCCCTATGTCGGACTCAAAAGTTGCTCAAAAGCTTTCCAAAAGTGCAAAATTCACTGGCAAGTTGAAATTTAGACGAGTCCGTTCAGGTCCATCCGCGTCACAGCGTTAGTCACGCGTACGAGAATTACATATACCACACAATTACATAAGCGAACGTTCAAACGTTCATTGGTTAACGTTTATTTCCCACAAGTGCGATTTGAACGTTGAACGTTTCAACAGCTATCCAACCACTATCGTCGACACATAAGTATACTGAGTCTTTAGCTCTAATTAAAAACCAAATTTTATTGTACGCTACCCAGCATATAATTCTTCGGGGCTATTTGTCCATTTCGAGGTACTATTGAAAGTATGTCTTGTTTATACTTAACACTACCGTTGACTCTGGCTCATCCAAAGCTCATCCTCATGGACTCTGAGCTACAGAACGAAGAGGTACTTTATCACTTGCATGTTAATATGTTGAAATTCTTATGGATGGATACGTCTGCCTTAAATATTATGCGCGGCGTCAGGCCGGCGTCGCTAAGTCGCGCCTAATTACCAGTCACTCACCAGGTCTGTTATCACACATTTCCGTAGATAGGAAGACAGAAATTGTTCCTTCAAACAACTTCAAAACTGCGCTATAATTTTAGGACTTCACAGCAGCCTGAATTTAGATTCTAGAAATATTTTGGGTGTCTCTGTCGGTTGCCACTCTCCTTAAGAGGTAGTACGTAGCTTTCTCTAACCCGATGGATTAGAAACTGGCCAATATGTCTATTTTACGTCTAGATTTATGTTGACATTTTGTTATTGTTATTCTTTCCAACATGTTCTCGGCATTACGACCGCCCAATAGCTCGTGATGCACCCTATGACCTTTAATAGCTCCGGAGAAATCGAGGCATTACCACATTCCTCTCTGTGGGTACCCAACAGCTATACGATAATTTTTTTGTATTGGATCTCTCAACTGGATTTGTCGGCAAACCTTATAGATTTCCAAGAAAGTGTCCGCATTCAGTAGTACGAATTGTACCAGTAAGTTAAAGATCAGAGTTCTTGTCGGAATTTGCTTTATTTATCCCGAGTCTCGAAAGTGCTGCAAACTTGCTACATCAACATTTCGAAAATTCTTTAGCGTGGCACCACTGTAAGGAATGCTTTCATCGTGCTGCTGCTGCTGCATAACCAGCGGCTTAAATGAACCATCCAAGTTACAATTTAACTCTTATCTTCACACACTCGAAGCTTATCAGGAATGGGTCATAACCTGCTTACCGTATAGCTTTCAAGCACTAACCAATCAATTAATCATTAATGATTTGTGGCGCTGGTGGCAATAATTTGACATTAACAAAGGCTGTCGCTGTCCCGTACGTATCGTATCGTCTTTCAGATGTGTGTACAAGATTCAGATATACGATATGCTATGGCTACAATTTCTTGAAATAACTTGAACACGTCAGTATTGCTAAAGCTTACTATTACTCCAATGGGGTGTACATTACATCCTTGCACTGCTGTAATTTTTTATGATAATGTTATACTACCGTTATCGCATCAAACGCAATGACTAAGCTCTTACAGCTCCGGCGCTCAAAATCTCAGTATCCACAATGTTATTACTCGTACCATGAGTACATATCATCTTTAGGATATATCTACAAGATCCAGGTGCATGATACATATTGTAGTCGCAATTTCTCCTCTGCCCGAGCTTACTAAACGTGCACTGTGTAATATGGTTTTGCATTGGTCTAGTGTATTTTTATCTTTAATCTCAGCAAGGTAAGTAGTTCATGATAGTGCTATACCTCTATCGCATCAAAAGTAATGACTAAGCACTTAGTTCAGGCACACAAAGTCCAGTAGCAACGATGTCACCGGAACTCCTACATCTTGCCTTTAGCGTATGTCTAAGTGCAGGATAGTATCTTAGTTTCATATTTCTTTAAATACCTTGAACACGATGTCACCAAATATCTTCATCATTCTATATGGCTCGCAAGCCCGAAGCAGTACAATACCAGCTTCCTGAAATTCTTCAGGATTGGCCTTGGACTCGCCGTCTTAGTCCTCACTACGAAGCCTGTAAGGCAGAGTCGTTAGCTTGGATCCAATCGCACCATCCATTTCCACCCGAAGGACAGGATCGTTATGATGCCTGTGACTCAAGTAAGGTCCAATATGTTTATCACTAGACTGCGACAAGTGTTTCTGTTTCTTTATAGGTCTGCTAGCGTGCCTCACATACAGTGGAGAGAAAGGCAAGTTTAATATTTAAATGTTAAGGATCGAATTGATTAAACTCATATCACAACGACTCTTGTAGATTATATTCGCGCTGCATGCGACTTGATGAACTTCTACTATGTTTATGATGAATACACTGATGTTGCGGACCGTCAAGAATCCCAATTTCTTGCAGATATCGCAATGGATGCGTTTAGAAATCCTGAAATTAGCCGACACAGGGATGATGTTGTTGGCCAGCTTGCACAGGAGTAAGGCCCTTAAGTATACAATTACTGAGAATTTCACTAATCTAGTCGTATCAGAATGTGGCAAAGATTTCGGTTGCTAACTGCCCCGCATTCTACTTGCATACAGCACTTCTTAGATGATATGGATTCATATACGAACGCGGTGGTACAGAACACTGAAGACCGCATTAAGCTTCACATTAGGGATTTTGAGAATTATATACCTCTTAGACGAGATACAACAGGAATCAGGCCAGCATTTAGACTAATCGAGTTTCCACTCGATTTACCGGAGGAAGTAATTTGTCATCCTCTAATTGTCACTCTCACGGATACAGCCAATGACCTTGTTGCACTAATAAATGTGAGTAATACATTTATATCCTAGGATGCTGAACTAAGTGTTTCCTGTGAACAGGATATGCATTCGTACCGTATCGAACGTGCTCGAGGCCTTCATGCTCATAACGCCATCACTGCAATCATGAACGAGAAAAACCTTAATATTCAAGATGCATTCGACTGGCTTGGGAATTATATAAATCAGTTAGCTGTTCGATTCTGTGCTGATCTTCTTCGTTTGCCTAAATGGGGAGACGACGTCGATGAACAGCTTCAGATATACATTGACCAACTTGGCCAATGGGTTCGTGGTAATGACGATTGGAGTAGAGAGTCGAGGCGATATTACCAATCGGATGAACTCAAAGAGCTTCGCAGGTCAAACCTTACCACCATACCATCCCAGGAACATGGATTTGCGAAGGAGGAAGAAGTCAGTGCGATGATTAAGAAGCTGATGAATCATGAGCACAAGATGAGCATGTATATAAAGTAATTACCTATGATACATATACTTACACCTAATACAATACTTACGCATTCCTTTCGTATACTGTTTTCACGCTGTTTAGGAATGCTGTATTTGCTCTCTTACAGTGCTGCGGAGAATCTAACGAGCAGAAGGATGAGGTGCATAGATGAGAATACCTGAGTTTTCAAGCCACTCGATTGGTTCTTGTAATTCAGACCCATGGGACAGTGGACTTCACAGCGTTGCCCAAACCAACGTCTGCCTAAGAAGTAAGAACTTGGTAAGAACACTGCGATTCGGACGGTCATACAGTAAGTGCTTGAAACCTTCTCCAAACTTATACTCAACATTCCCTCACTGTCGGGAGCTTCCAAGGTGACCAAGGCATTACTACATGTTCTTGACATGTTCAATGCCGGTCCTTGCCGTCAACCTGCAATATCCCATGAACAAACAATCATTTTGAACCTGTCAGATGATCATCTCAATTAACCCGCTTCTACACATACTTTTCTACTTTCTTTTGAAAGCATTCTTCTCAAGGTCTTGGTTCCAATATCATCATATTCTCACTGATACTTCTTTATTGTCTTCGTAAGTTCCAAGAACAAGTTAACCTTTGGAACGAACTAGTTTCGTCGTACAATACCCCGGTTACTTTATCTACATAACCGTATGGAAGTCATCTTACAATGAACAGTACATCTCAAGCCCCACTCTTCTCTGTAGGTGTCGGGCGCCGCCCGAACTTCACTTCGCGCGGACCTATTAGTACTACATACACGTATTTTCGCTCAATCAGGAGTTCTCCCTGTGGCGTAGATGCACACAAGAAGATTCCTCTCCGTTGATCCTCCTGCTGCAAAATACCCACCAATTGACTGCTGTCTACACAATTGACTGCTCCCAATCGAAGCATATCCAGCTAACATATGGGTATATTTCTCTTTACGATCTCTCGGTCAACCCTGTGCATTACTCACTGTTACTTATTCTTAGCTATACGGATGACTCCACCGAGGCTTGTTTCTCCATGCAGAATTTCCTCTCCAAATCCCTATCCTTGCTATCTCTCTGTGGGGGCCATGTCGGGCGATTCTTCTCATGGGTCTGGTCACGTTTCCCATCCATTCTTCCAGGAACAAAGGACTAGAAATATCTTGATGGATACCATTCCTATTCAATGGATCGCGCAGCATAATATATCTTCCAGCCAATGATAACTTGTAAGTCATGTGCCCGACGCAAGTTGGTTCATATTAGCTATTCCTTGAGACTTCAATGCCTTCTTACTAAGAGAGGGTGTCAGATATTAGAAAACAGCAACGCAGAATTAGTACGTGTATATTAGCTACTCCCATTTGAGTTGTCCACGTTATTCTTTACATCTAGGAGAAAGCTACCGGAAATGCAATAAGACCGACGATGCTGTTTTGCTATCCATTCTTATGTAGTAGCCGGAAGTAGGCTGATGGAATCACGTCACCGAACTATATATAGATCGTCTTCAATCACCCACAGAGGCAGACATGGCTCACTATCATCAAGTTAGTGCATCTATTGGATCAGCTGCTACAAAAATCTCAATAATATGATAGTACTCCGCGGATTATATCTAGCTACGCTTAAGGAATCTCCTTGTCAGACGTTTCATCCTCAAACATCGTTTCTACTCACCATCTAGTTCCGCTCCAGTTCTCATGATGTATTTCAATCCACCATTTACAGAACGAAGAACGACCCTACTATGTGCACTGTATCCACGCTCTAGTATCATCTGACTAGATAACACTGTCTCTTTTTGAGCTTCTTATGTTGCTCCAGGTCACCGCATCCAAGAATAGGTGAGTATTCCCTCACTGAGATTCGTCCGGCGCTCGTCCCTTACATTGGTTGAATATATAAAGGTTGTTCATTACATTTTATCTCGCCAGAACTTATCAAAGTTCAAATTTTGCTCTACCGTATCACCGTATCTACCTACTTTCAATCACTATGGGTCACCCTGAGGAAGTCGACATCATCGTCGCAGGTGGTGGTCCAGCAGGTGAGTTATTCTCTTCCAATAAACAAACCTTACTTCTTACGGTCTCATCTAGGTTGTGTTGTTGCCGGAAGGTTGGCGTATGCTGACCCCAACTTGAAGGTTATGCTCATAGAAGGTTAACTTGGAAGCAAATTGTTACATTCAATTTTTCTGACGTTGCATCTTGTAGGTGGAGCAAATAACCGAGATGATCCTTGGGTCTACAGGTCAGTCACATCTATCTTGAACAGTTCGTTATCTCTAACGCTTTGATATCAGACCTGGTATCTACGTCAGGAATATGCAACAGAACGGAATGTACGTTTGCGTTGATTACTTTCATTTAGTAGCATAAATGAATTTGATCCAATAACAGCAACGAGAAAGCTACCTTCTATACGGATACGATGGATTCTTCTTACTTGAGGGGACGAAGGAGTATTGTTCCGTAAGCTGGATCATTTATTGCAGCAAGAATGTGAAACTGAAACACTTGCTAGATGCGCCAACATTCTCGGTAAGCATACGAAGGATGTTAATACACTACCTTACTGACGCATGAACAAGGTGGCGGTAGCAGTATCAACTTCCAAATGTACACAAGGGTAAGTAGTCATACAATTAATCCACCGAAAGATAGGAACTAAAGACTCTACCAGGCATCGGCTTCTGATTGGGGTTTGTCCTGAGTTCCGTTACTTTGAAAGAACATAACTAAAAGGGGCGTTAGATGACTTCAAGAGTCCTGGTTGGACGGCCAAAGGTTTGGGAATTCTTTCTTCGTGAGAGTTTAAGCTAAATGTGTTACCTTATGCAGATCTTCTTCCTCTCATGAAGCGGGTACGCTCAAGGTCCCATGATGTTCTAATTTTAATTGATGCTGAGTATATTTTGTAGCTCGAGAACTACCAGAAGCCCACCAACAATGACACCCATGGTTATGACGGGCCAATCGCAATCAGCAACGGCGGAAGCATTACGGCCCTTGCTCAAGATTTCCTGAGAGCATCCGACGCTATTGGTGTTCCATTCAGCGGTAAGGAGCCCAGATTGTTCTAATGATCAACGCGACATTTACTTACCATTTCATTATCAAAGATGATATCCAAGACCTCGACACTGCACACGCCTCCGAAATCTGGGCTAAATATATCAATAGGCACACTGGAAGGCGCAGTGATGCCGCAACTGGTAAATGATTCTCGTTTCTTAACCATTTCCCATAATCTAACACCTAAACATAGCTTACGTCCACAGTGTTATGGATGTCCAGAGCAATCTCTATCTGCGCACCAATGCCAGAGTTTCTCGTGTAATCTTCGAGGGCACCAAAGCTGTTGGCGTTGCCTACGTTCCCTCAAGGAACAGAGGACACGGTGGCAAGCTCATGGAGACCATCGTGAAAGCGCGCAAATGCGTAGTTATCAGTTCCGGTACCCTTGGAACCCCTCAAATCTTGGAGCGCTCTGGTGTCGGCAGCTCCAAGCTCCTCCAGAAGCTGGATATCAAGGTGGTCAGCGATCTTCCAGGAGTCGGGTAAGATATATCTCTGGCGAGGTAACATAACATAGACTGACGGCGTATGACCTTCAGCGAGGAATACCAGGATCACTACACTACCTTGTCCAGTACGTGCCTCAGTTTCACCGATTGGACGAAGCCTGACGCCTCTCAGTCTACCGTGTATCCAATGAGAGCTTCACGCTCGATGACTTCCTCCGTGGAGACAAAGAAGTCCAGAAGGAAATATTCGCAGAATGGGAAACCAGCCCTGAGAAGGCCAGACTCTCCTCAAATGCCATCGACGCGGGCTTCAAGGTATGGGAAACGCATTCTTTACTTCATGCACGTGACCTCACAGGACTAATTAGATCCGTCCAACGGAAGAAGAGCTGAAGGAGATGGGTCCAGAATTCAACGCGCTCTGGGATAAGTACTTCAAGGACAAACCCGACAAGCCGGTGATGTATGCCCACGATTCGTGGGACGATGTACCCTCTACTAACAACGGTCTAGGTTCGGTTCCATTGTATCAGGCGCCTACGCCGACCACACCCTGCTTCCACCCGGCAAGTACATCACAATGTTCCAGTACCTCGTAAGCAATCCCCGGACGCAGTTCCTAACATAATGCTTATTCTCCTCCTTATAGGAATACCCAGCTAGTCGTGGAAGGGTAAGCGCCTTTCCAGCCAATAGAGATAACACTAACCACAATCATACCAGATCCACATCCAATCTGCCAGTCCATACCAAGAGCCAAGCTTCGACAGTGGGTTCATGAACAACAAAGCTGACTTCGCTCCCATCCGCTGGAGTTACAAGAAGACACGTGAGGTCGCGAGGAGGATGGACGCCTACCGCGGTGAACTCACTTCTCACCACCCGCGATTCCACCCCGCATCCCCTGCTGCGGCGAAGGACATCGACATCGAGACCGCGAAGAGCATCTTGCCCAATGGCTTCACTGTCGGCATCCATATGGGTACCTGGCACAAGCCCGGTGGCAAGTACGACGCGACGAAGGTCCACGAGGACATCAAGTACACCGAGGAAGACGACAAAGCCATCGATGACTGGATTGCTGGTGCGTATATGGTGCTTCGCGTGTGATACCTTCTTCTAACGCTCCCCAACAGACCACGTCGAGACTACCTGGCACAGTCTCGGTACTTGCGGTAAGTCGCTCGCTATATCATGCCCACAGGACAGGACCTGATGTCGTCCGTAGCCATGAAGCCAAGAGAGCAAGGCGGTGTCGTCGATGAGCGCCTCAACGTCTTCGGTACCACCAACCTGAAGTGTGTTGATCTCAGTATCTGCCCCGATAACTTGGGAACCAACACCTACTCCTCTGCCTTGTTGGTTGGTGAGAAGGGTGCTGCCTTGATCGCCGAGGAACTCGGTATCAAGATCAAGACTCCCCATGCTCCCGTCCCTCATGCCCCAATCCCGGCCGGCCGCCCCGCCACCCAGCAGCTTCGCTAAATGGCCTTTTATGGTCCAAGGCGACCAGTGCCGAAGGAGCTTCCGCGCTTGAATTCAATTGAATTATATATCTATGCTGCTAGGTGTCCTCTTATGTATGAATGTGTATATATCAGTGTTTGTAACAATCTGTATTACCACCACTTTTAAATGAAACATCGTTGTTGACAATCCGTTTGCTTACAATGTAAAATGTATAACGGTGTGTTACATTGACAGATCCTTGGTTGTACAAATTTTGTTATGCGTTTACATTTCACCACACTCTGTAACGGCAACCGTGAGCTTGAGTGCGTAGGGGAGCGCTGAGACCCGTAAGACTCACCTACGATCTTCACTGCCAGCTTGGGCCTATTGTTAGGGCCCGTAGCCACGTTCTCAATCTTCCTCAGCGTCAGCATCCCATCGATCACCCTCCCAAACACTACGTGTTTCCCATCCAAGAAGTCGCATTTGGCGGTTGTGATGAAGAACTACGACGAAACGAAACGATCAGTAAGTACTCCAAGCGGACACAGCAAAGGGAATACTTGGCAACCGTTCGTATTAGGACCTGAGTTAGCCTGTACATGGGATTATTAGCACCCGAACACGTAGGGAAGATGCAAGCACCGTACCATTGAAAGAAGACCGGGGCCTGTGTGTTTCTCCTGGAAATTCTCGTCCTACGGTGCGATGAGCGTCGCGGAGAAATAGGGAAAAGCTAAACTTACCGGAAACTTATCACCGTATATCGAGAATGACCCAGTGCCATCGCCCTTCAAGAAGTCGCCACCTGCAGTATAGGTTAAAGAGGGTTTCTATAGGATGAAAGCAGTTCATGCCTTGGCACATGAAGTTCGGGACACTATTGGCATCCAGTGAGTCGCTAAAGATGTAATTAGATGGATAGAAGCCTACACTCTATAAGCGGCAGTCAGAATACGAGAGACAAGCCATAGATCAGTGGAACACATACCTGTGGAACGTTGCACCCTTATATCCCTGAGGTCTCGAGTTCACCCTAGCCAGCCACTTCAACAACCATAGGTCACTTATATGGCAACTAAAAAACACACCTATACTCTCCAGTGCAAAGCTGTCTGAAGTTCTCTGCTGTCCTAAAGGTGGATGTTGAGTACATTATCACGCAAAAAAGGCTGGACACTCACTTCGGCACGATATCACTAAAAAGCTCCATCTTCATACGGCCCGCAGGAGTCTCTCCGATGTTTACGTCCATAAAGACAATTGGACGAGTTGTAGACGACATAGTGAAAGAGAGCGTTTTGTGAAGAAAGTTGTTGGACGATGTAGTTTAACACTGCAGCAACGACGAGCAAGTGACTGATAGTCACAATGTCATTGTCACAAGTACATGTTTACCACGACCAAACAATGACTCCGAGCGCGTTCTACTTATTTATGCATCTGCTTGCTCACCGGAAAATGATATGAGTGTAGAGCGTTACAGATGAGTAAATTACCAAACAACTTTTCAACTTGATGAGGATGAAATTTTGGTATTCGCGCAATTATGATATGCATATACTTATTACTAGACAGTTTGAATACTTATACTTATGGGAAATATAAATTATTAAAAGTACTCCGTATTGCACTAATTATAAGGGTATTTCATCGTACTTAAAACCCTTGCAAGTACCTTAAAAGGCGGTGAAAACTAAAATTAAAATCAATTAATATGATAGTCTACTCATGATCTACTTATGTTAATAATTCAGTCTCGAATCAATGACAATGACTCAACAGAATTTATACTGTACTATCTCAGGAACTCGGTCACATCAGCGTAAATTCGAAATTTCTAACTTTTAAAGACTGTGAATTTAGAATAAAATACATGTGCTACATAGAAGACCTTATATAGAACTATTTCCAACTTTAATCGCATTTTTTGAAGTATTCTATGAGATGCTACGAATATTTTTGTCGCGAGACCTCGGAAGGTGGAAAAACCGGGAACCCGGCCACCCCTTATTAATAATATCAGGGCTTGTCTAGCAGCCGAACTAAGCTTACCGGACTTACTCGGACTTAACAACTAAATATCATCTTCGTTCCATGAATAACAATGATTTCGATGTTTGAAGCCACAAATTTGCACATTATACTTCAAAAACGGCTGTAAAATATTTACCAATATTTATTCTACTTATAATGATTAACTACAGTGCTTGATCCGGCCTGAGGCATCCAATATTTGATATGTTAGGGTGAAAAAATGAAAAGTAGAGGTTCTGGATAGATCTACAGTTTCTAAACAAAATAAAATGGCTAAAATTACGTTAAAACTTGAATAATAATGCAATGATTGTATGTATTCCGCCTTATAATTTTTGTAGCATATTTCCACCATTTATGAAAGATAGAAACAGTTCAATGTACACCTTGAAACTGCTTCTTTGTACCACTCTGATGTGTAGATTGGTGGAATAGTATAGAAACGAGTGAAAATGAGATTTATGAAGCAGTCCAAATCAATACAGGGGGCTTTAAAATAGATATATAGCATGATTGTATGCTTTGGATGCGCTGCATACGGCTGCAGCATTATCTTCCTTCTAGAGTGTGGGAATCTGCATCTTGGATTTAGCCATTTTTGGTTGTAGCGGTCGACTAAGTTCTGAATTTCTCGATGTACAAGAGAGTAGCAATCTAAATACTTATACACTATATAGATATTATAGTAATGTACTGTACTGTATCAAAAATTTGCACAAATGGCTGATGTGGAAGTTGGAGGATGAGCTGTGACCGGGTTCCAGGTGTGACCGAGTTCCTGATAGCCGACAGTATATATTAAAGCAGACGCCTTATGGACAACCACCATAGGTAATTACAAGAATAGTCTATTGAAGGGACATATCCTAATATCAATCAGTCTTCCAGGTTTAAAGAAGCTAAGAACATGTCAGGCTCCTAATACCATCCTCTCGCCTCGCTCGAATGGCCTTACATAAGAGACAGCTACACGGACAAACAAATCGTAGCGGCCATACTCGCGAGGGAGAGGCTGGCAAACATTGTAACCGGGGATCTCGGTGATGTGACAATACCTCGGGAGCCACTCATAAGAAATACTTCGCTTATAAAAAATGGCCAACTTCGCACGGCAATAAATTCTCGCTTCCATAGGAATTGACAATGATAACGACATGTCACAATCGATGAGGCTCATTTTGGCAGTGATACCATAAGCTACTGCACAAATTAGTTACAGTATATTACTGAAATGTATATCGGTAATTGGGAAGACAATGACTTGGACAATGACATTCTAGATAGGCATCCTGCTGTTGATGGCTGCAAGGGATGGACAAAAAAAGATGACTGTTACCATAACACTGTTAAACCATCTTGGAAAGCAGAATGTAAAGGTTTAAGATCTTGGTGAAACTTGGAATCACAGTAATTTCAGTTACACATGAAAGTATGTATTAATTCTAGGAGTATAAAGGTTCAATGGTCTTACCATAATTTGTACAATACATGCAGCTGATACATATTTAAGGACATTGAAGTGGAATGTAACCGTTATGAGCCCTGAGATTCTAATGATCACCCGGCATTTTAAGAAATGTGGAAGAAAGTTCATGTTTTAGAAAAAATACCTCAGCTTTATATTCAACAAAGGTCAGGGCACTACGATACAAGACTTGAAGGATGGTGACCCACCTCCACTGAAGTTCCTTATTCTCTTCGAATAGTACGCAGGAGGCAGAAGTGGCCCGCACATACCCGAGAAGAATTACTCCCCACACACTTCAAAACAATATTAAGTGATTCAAATGATGACAACATACGGAGAGAAATGTCTCTTAGAGATTAAGACTAGAGATGTATGGGGAGTTTGCCGTACTGGCACAGGGTCTTAATATTATATTAGTTTATTGTTGATTTATTGCCGTGCGAAGTTAGCCATTTTCTGTAAGCGAAGTAATTTTTACAAGTGGCTCCCGAGGTATTGTCACATCACCGAGATCCCCGGTTACAATGTTTGCCAGCCTCTCCCTCGCAAGTATGGCCGCTACGATTTGTTTGTCCGTGTAGCTGTCTCTTATGTAAGGCCATTCGAGCGAGGCGAGAGGATGGTATTAGGAGCCTGAGAACATGTCAATCTTCGACTTGTTCCCTCTTGAGATAGTCGAACACATTATAGACAAAGTGGCATTGCAAGAAAAAGATCTCTCCCTTCGTGATCTTAAAGCATGTTCTTTAACATGCAGAGATTTTTTGCAACCATCAAGGCGTCACATTTTTAGAAGTATCAACCTTACAGGATATCATCAATGTGAGCAGTTGCACAATGTATTACTATCATCACCCGAGATTGCACTCTATGTCCGCGAATTTCGCTTGAGCAATGAGGATAATTGGACCATACGATGTCAGGGGGCGGTTGTGACACACCCTGCTCTTCCAAATGTGATCACCTTGCTTCAAAACATCCAAACTCTGATGATAGGATCCGTTCAATATACGATATGGGGCAATCTCACACCAGAACTGAGGAATGCATTGACCTCTATGTTGTCGTTGTCCACTCTTACCAATCTAACCATCTGTCGAATAATATACTTGCCATCAAAGTGCTTACAATGGGTTGCACAAATTCCAACTGTGAATATATTTTGCGTCTACTTCTCAATACAGGATGAAGAATATTTAGAAGAGAAGTTGCTCGAAAAGCCAAAAGAACGTTCTCTTCGTTCGTTATTTCTAGGTGGACTTGTCAATCACTTTTCACTTCCCAGTGGTAAATCATCAGGAGCACTCGTCAATTTCTTATCACCTCCGAATTGTTATCTGGATACATTGGAAATTGGTGGCCAGACCGAAAGCGAACTAGTGTTGTCTATTTTGTATTTTGGACAAGCACAAAGACACTCTAACAACACTCACCTTATCTCTAGACAGTTGAAGGTTTATTTATATGATCATGTAGGTTTGAATCCACTCACATAATGGCAGAAGAGTCCTTACAGGAATGTGATATATATGATATCGGCATTTTCCCCCACCTTCGAAAGGTTATGATTTGTGTACTAAGGAATGCATTCTTATGGGGTCGTACCACTGCCTGCATCAAGGTTTTCAAGTGTTTATTGGAGAAAGTAAGAGAAGAAGACAGTGGGATTGAAGAGATTGTTATTGATATGCATATGGATTTGGGTCATAGCTCACGAACTCACTGGTACCGGTTAGATAATCTTCTGTCTGAGTCTCCCAAGTTTCGAAACCTACGAAGGATCCATTTCAGAGGTCTCTCTAATATGCCCAACAAGGTGGGTTATGAGTGGACGAAGTCACTATTAGGTTCATATATGCGTCGAAGCGACAGTAGGGGCTTATTACATACAGTTTAATATTTTGTCGTAGCATGGCATTGAATATAGCCTAGTATGCACATCTATTACAAGTAAGAAATGCGTGAATGTGTACTAGCCACAAGTTCATAGAGATTACATACCTTTTCGGACCAGCGTTATGGCCCTAGATGTATGGAGGAAGAATCATCGTGAGGCAAAATTGGATAGCATCAAAAGTTGTTGAGGAATCATAGGATCATCCCCAGAGTTCATTCACTACGCATCCCCGGCTCACACAAGCTGTTACTTTGGGGGAGCTAGGAAGAGCTCATCCTTACTTGTAAAACCCTGTTGAATGCGGATTTAGAGAAGGGCTGGTATGAGTGATTTGAGAATAAAGTTAACTTCGCAAGGGCAGGGCACCAACTGGGATGCAAAGGGGTTGAACATACTGGCAGCGCGTTCCGAGTTTAATGCTCCTCTACTTCGCTCCTATGGATACACCATTTTCCTTCGCTTTTAGTCATTGTAAGATATAGAACTCCGGATGATTCCATCGTCATATAGAGCGTTTAAAGTGGTCATAGTTGGCAGGTTGAGCCCACGGCCCCAGCTCAGGGTTTTCCCGTAATGCATGTAAAGGTTGAACGTTGAAATAGAAAACGAATGTTTTTTAACAAAAGGAAGGTACCGATGTAAGGTTCCTCAACTATTGCTGATGTATACCCGTTGTCAATGTCAGGAAGTCAAAAAACGTGTACTTGGGGTCTTCTTTTGGCACTGGCATCTGCGCCGTTAACACTTGTCATTGCGAGTAAATCAAGGATATACATGATAGATAACGAATACATTCGCATACATCTGATGCAGTCACCCTACACCGCTGCTGCCCGTACTGATGGTCCCTGCTTCCGGTAAACAAGTTGGTTCCATAAGCGTCTGCCTATGTATCAGCATTATTCGACTCATCATTCCCCCTTTGGAGCCAAAATTGGGACTCGGCCTCCTACGGTCAAGCACTAAGATATGAAGAAGTGCATTACTGATTTCGGCGGAGGTCACCATCTAACCATGGCACCGCCAACCACAGGTCACTGGCTGATCATCTTCCATGTTACAGAAGTCCAAATCATGAGCGGATGAGGAATAGCGTCCCCAAATGAATACAGTCCAGCATCACACCACAGTGCTATATCATCTTCATAACATTACGCTCTCGAAAGCGGAGATCGCAAGAGTGGATTGATAAACGCCTTTCAGCGCTTGATCACATTCTCAAGCGGCATCTTCATCGGGGGGGTACACGTTAATGGCATATATCTGCTAATCGCCATAGCGTCCGGGTCCCTAAACACGTTGGTTGGCGGCAGTGAGGGAACCATGCATGAAAAACATACCACTGAGTAACGAAGACTGATCCCCACTCTCCCCTCGTCTTCGTTTCTCCCTTTCCATCCTTGGTCCAACGCTCGTACACCCACTCTTCGCTGGGCCGCTGAGCGTCCGAAGAAGATGGACAATGCACGTACAGGTCTTCCAATAGCTCGAATTTCTGAAATAGATCTTGAAGGTAACGCGTTCGCTTGAAGACTTTGCAGACGGGAAAGATGGGGGAGGTGATTGCGAGAGTTTTGAGGGAGGAAAGATGGCGCGTCGATTCGACATCGGCTTCCTACGGGGAATTGTAAGCAAAAGCGACATGTAAAATGACAAAGACTGACGTACCGGTCGATTGATAAGTTCCATATTCGTCACGTTCTCGAGTCGGTGTACGAAGCTCCTAAGAATGGGCTCCCGAGCCTCTCTCCACCTTCCCTCCGGTCTCTTTCCAACACAAGCATGCGTCACCCTCGACAGCGTATGCGTAACGGAAGGATCGTTCGGCTCAATGATTCCTGCGCGGTCAACCGGCAAATGGAAGAACGTATCCTTGTTTATACTCGCACCCTTCTGGTCGGATAGATCGGCGTACAGGTCTTGGAAAAGAAAACGTCCAACAGCTCCTCCATTCTTTGTGTAACACGGATCGTGAGGCTCCTTCCAAACCATCCGATACATTCGACGCGTCAGCTCTTGTTGCAGAGCAATATGTCTGAGGTTGAGCTGGTTCCCCAGGAATACAAGGACGCTTCGGGGGTTCTCGTTCGCGGAGAGGAGCGTAAAGCTCTGTAGTCTGAACGTGCATTTTTCGAGGAGCTGAAGGGCGGGTTCGATGCTTTGGTAGGTGAGCTCCTCTAGATTTGTCATCGCCTCTAGAGCGGAGCGGAGGATATTGGTGAACTCATCCTTCACTGGAAAGTATCTTGCACTGTACACTCGTACGAGAGCAGCTAGCCGTGGGAAGCTAGCAATAGTTTGGAGAAAGTGAGTATGCATTCGCTTACTCCATGTGTCGTAGTTGATCCAGTCTCCGCTGTAGAGACTCTTTTCTGCGTCTGCACGGAAGATGACCGATGTCCGCAGAAGGCTGCTGAGGGTCCTCGGGGACGTTACGTGCGAGACAATTTGCAGCAGAAGCTCGGGTGGGAAAACAGGTTCTGGCTGGGTGGAAAGACTGGAGAAGCAGGAGAAGGCGGAGAGAGTGAACGGCATGAGGAACAAGAAAGTAGGTGCTTATCTGACTTGCGATTGGAGATAAAGGATAAAGCAGGGCGTTAAATAGCTTTGTGCAGGTCCAATCGTCATTGTAATGCTGTATACAAGCAATGCCCCCTATTCAAATTTTGAACCCCGCAAGCAATCACCTACATAATAAGCACATTCAGGCTTCGTTGGCGAAGTTCGAACCGCATTGGATGCATGCAACCTTGAGGCACTGCTGATCTCAACTTCCGCTCACTGCCTTCAAGCCGAAACCTTGAGAAGAATGCTTTCAAAAGAAAGTAGAAAAGTATGCGTAGAAGCGGGTCAATTGGGATGATCATCTGATAAGTTCAAAATGATTGTTTGTTCATGGGGTATTGCAGGTTGACGGCAAGAACCGGCATTGAACATGTCAAGAATACGTAGTAGTGCCTTGGTCACCTTGGAAGCTCCCGACAGTGAGGGAATGTTGAGTACTTATAAGTTTGGAGAAGGTTTTAAGTACTTGCTGTATGACCGTCCGAATCACAGTGTTCTTACCAAGTTCTTCTTAGGCAGACGTTGGGTCGGGCAACGCTGTGAAGTCCACTGTCCCACGGGTCTGAATTACAGGAACCGATCGAGTGGCTTGAAAACTCAGGTATTCTCATCTACGTACCTCATCCTTCTGCTCGTTGGCTTCTCCGCAGCACCGTAAGACAGCAAATAGGGCATTCCTAAACAGCATGAAAACAATATACGAAAAGAATGCGTACTGTATTAACCATTCACATCAGACAAAGTGGAGCAAACAGTAACATGGAGCGCAGTCTTCTCCATCGGCACAGCTCCCTTCTCTGAAGCACTCCAAGCACCTGTGAGGAAGGTTGTTAGGCCGTCGAAATACCACTGCACATGTATCAGAAAAGAGTTTTTAACAAAGAGAAACAAAACAAAACCCATGGCGCATTCCCACCGAACTGCAACCCATCCACAGCCTTAAAGGCTAACAACCATATCCTCGCCACCCGTACATCATCAACCCTGGTGTAATGTGTCACAATGAGGGGAAGCGTGTGGTGTGTACCAGCACGATGGGGCAAGGGGAAAGGACATGGGGTCCACGGGAAGGAAGAACTCACCACTGGCTAGTGCATCTACTTTAAACCCAGGTGTAATGTTCCCAATGGACCTCTTTTTGGAGGAGGCTTTCGGATTAGCGACTGCAGCGAGCGTAGCCCATCCGCGACCGTGCTGAAGCGCGGAATGGAGTGCTCGGCTGCCAGCACATGCGCGTTAGCGCTGGCTGTTCGCCTTTCCCATCCTTAGTCCAGTGATAATACACCCACTCTTCGCCAGGCCACTGAGTCCGGCGGAGGTGGACAGCTTATTCATAGAGATCCAATAGAGATCTTCCAAGAGCTCGAACTTCTGGTAAGATATCTTAAAGGATACGTGTTCGCTTGAACATCTTATGGACGAAAAAGATGGTGTGGGTGATTGCGAGAGTCCTGGGGGAGGACATACAATACGCCGATTTGACATCAGCTTCCTATGATGAGGGGAGTTCGTAAAGGTAGCACGTAGATGGACGAGATACCGACATACGGGTCGAATGAAAAGTTTCATGTTTGTCACGTTCTAAAGTCGGTGATCAACGCTCCTAAGAACGATTGAATCATGAACGTAAGTGAGGCGAAGTAGAACACCTGAAAAACTAGGAGAGAATATGCTAGTTGAGCAAAATGAGATCAGGAATGAATGAAGATAGGAAATGAAACATACGGTATACCTTCACGCCTCGATGCCAAAATCCAACGATCCGCTTCTTCCGCCACATCCATATGCATAATACACCTCGGGGTGCCTTAATTGCAAGGATGCCTATAAACGATAGGAAGATTGGCGTAATTGAACTGCAGAGTATGTTAGCATCATGAATAAAGGAAAGTAGAGAAGGATACGAGAGGGTGAAGGAGAAGAGAGGTAGCTGCGAGGCAGGGAAAAAGAAAGGGTGGGGAGTCAAGAAGATGGAAGACGAAGAGGGGTAGATGATGTAGTGTAACAAGAACACCGCAGGAACGAACATCGCTCAATCTCCGCCCACCACTACCAGCACTGTATCCACGGTCGGTGCCAGTCATTATAACCATCACATAGATAGAATAGCCTACACTGCATGCATAATCCACCCATCCATACCCCAACCCCCACCGTAAAACATGCGGCTCTAGATGAACGACTGACCTTTCTCTATGACGGCATCCACGACTACCCGACCACTGCCAGCTTAGGCCTGCTGTTAGGTCCCGTAGCGACGCTCTTGATCTTCCTCAGCCTCAACATCCCATCGATCACTCTCCCAAACACTCGTGCTTCTCATGCAAGAAGTCCAGTACTTCAAGCGGCCACAGCGAAGAGAATACCTGGCAACCGTTCGTATTCGGACCTGAGTTAGCCTGTACATGGGATTATTAGCACTCGAACACGTAGGGAAGATGCAAGCACCGTACCATTGAAAGAAGACCAGGGCCTGTGTGTTTCTCCTGGAAATTCTCGTCCTACGGTACGATGAGCACTGCAAAGAAAGAGAGAGAATAGCTAAACTTACCGGAAACTTATCACCGTATATCGAGAACGACCCAGTGCCATCGCCCTTCAAGAAGTCGCCACCTGCAGTATAGGTTAAAGAGGGTTCCTATAGGATGAAAACAGTTCATGCCTTGGCACGTGAAGTTCGGGACACTATTGGCATCCAGTGAGTCGCTAAAGATGTAATTAGATGGATAGAAGTCTACACTCTATAAGCAGCAGTCAGAATACGAGAGACAAGCTATAGATCCATGGAATACATACCTGTGGAACGTAGCACCCTTATATCCCTGTGGTCTCGAGTTCATCCTAGCCAGCCAGCTTAACACCTATAGGTCACTTATACGGCAGCTATAATGCTCACCTGTACCACCCAGTGCAAAGCTGTCTGAAGTTCTCTGCTGTTCTAAAGGTGGATGTTGAGTGCATTCCCGCAAAAAAAGCTGGACACTCACTTCGGCACAATGTCACTGAAAAGCTCCATCTTCATACGGCCCGCAGGAGTCTCTCCAATTTTTACATCCATAAAGTCAATTGGATGGGTTGTAGACGACATTTCTAGAGAAAGTGAGCGTTTTATAAAGCAAGTAGTTGGGGGTTATGGCAGGTTGTAGTTGACGACGAGCAAGTGACTTCGCTGATAACATCAGAGGTGTGCTTACGTCAGCCGGCCCCCTCTCAATTCGAAGTAATACTAAGTAATACGTATGCTAAGTACGAAGCTACGATCCAATAATTAAACCCAACTCATCCCAACCCCAAAATCCCAGTTAATCCACCCGGCACCAGCGCCAGAAGCTCTTCTTCTATCGCATAACGTTCAAGCTGACTTTCAGCAGCAGAAACATTCTGATTCACTTGGATAACATATCGGTGAAACGAAACTGCACGCTATCGGGTCACGAGGAGAATCGTGCGTGAGGCGCAGAGTGACAACGATGGCCCATGGGCCGTATATCCCAGTCTTGAGCTTGATGACAGGTACGTTTTTCAGTATTCAAATTCAAACATTTCACAGAACCCCTAGCTCACTTTCACTACATAGGCACCCTTACTTACTTCGACATGTATCATCCAATTGACATACCATATACTCTCCGCTGCCAATGCTAATGTCAACGACCGCCCAATTTAGCCCGACGCCACTACCATAAGAACACAATTGGCCGTTCACATTCGTAACTCTCCAGCAGCACCTCCCTGCAGCCCAAGCTCAACATCTGAAGCATAATCCTAGGGTCGTGTACACTACCCACTACCCACCGCTCACCATCCACTATTACTACCCAGCCGCCCAGCAGTACCCACTCTCTTCGTATGACGAGGTGCCTCCTTCAGTGAGACCAGATATAGCACCAGCGGGACACGCAGGGGTACGAGGCGAAACGTATCGTATCGTATCCCTCAGTTGAGGGAGCACCTGCACTAGCCCTGTGGAGGTCTATCTCCATCTTGAGCTTTTCCTGTCTGCCCTTTGGCGCAGATTATGGGACGTGTTGAATCGATAAGGGATGGGTCGGCACTGGGTTGGGAGGGGTAGAGGAATCAACAGGAGGAGGAAGAAAAGACTCGTTCGGGTTTAGCTAGTAATTCTCTCCCCAAAGACGCGGTGCTGCTTACCCTCCCATTCCCCTTCTCCACCTGTATTCCCTGCTAACCTTACAGTGGTGGCAGAGTGGTGTTTTGACCTGGTCCTTACACCCTCCCTGAGTAGTACTTTCCAATCCTGAGAAGTGAATCATTCGATTCATAATCTTGATGGTGGGTGAGGAGGGTGCGATATGGACTCAGTGATCAATGGGAGGAGACTTGGACTTGAATTCGCTTCAAATATATAATCGGTCCACCCGTTCAAGTCTCGATGAGCTTTGTGTTGTAGATAGTCGTGTAATACCTCATCGATCTATATGATCTTTTCCACTTCACCGCAAAGGCGATTATACGACAGGAACAAGCGCCCACGCGCCTATGTGGATTAAATCCTATTGATGAGTATCACTATCCAAGTGAGCAAGGACCTCTTCCCCACTAAAGAAATTTGAATTTAAAACACCTTATCATGCAAGTACAAGCTTACCGTGATGCGGATACGGGCGACTTAGTTCGAGAGGGCTCGGCTGGCGTTGGCCTCGTGGGCTGGGATGCGGGTACCCAGGGACAAGAAGAGCAGTCCATTCACCGTGGGGGAGCGGATACCCAGGGAGAGGAAGAGCAGTCCATTCACGGCGGGGACGGGGACAGCCAGGTAGAGGAAGAGCAGTCCATTCACCGTGGGGGTGCGGATACCCGGGGGGGGAAGAGCAGTCCATTCACCGTGGGGGTGCGGATACCCAGGGAGAGGAAGAGCAGTCCATTCACGGTTGGGATGAGGATACCCAAGGAGAGGAAGAGCAGTCCATTCATGGTCGGGATGAGGATACCCAGGAAGAGGAAGAACAATCCATTCACCTTTGGGGTGCGGATACCCAGGGAGAGGAAGAAAAAGGGCAGGAGGACGATGCGGGCGCGCAGGAGGATGAAAGGGATGTGCAGAAGGCTGGGCAGCATCACGCTGAAGCTGGTGTGGTAGGAAATCATACCGCATAGAGCTATTATCGACCATGAGTAACTTATGTTCTTAGCAGGTCACAGGTGCAGGCGGAGAAAATATAGGCCAGCAGACTGCTGATGTGCAAGATACCAGCAGTGGCTGGGTCGGCACTCCACAATCCGAGAATAATGCGGAATCTAGAGCTGAGAACGGTAGATCGATTGCCAATGAAATCAACCAGGAAGTTATACCCATCAGCAAGGGAATACTTCCTAGATTATTTGCAATTTTGGGATTCTTGGCCGTCGTAACTAATCTCGTAGGGTCGACGCAGGGTCTATTTGCGGAGAAGAGCCCAGTCGTTGCAAATATAATGGCTAAATTTGGTGTCATCGCAGCAATTTCTCGTGGCATCCTCTATGTCACGAAATTGTTTGAATTGCAAGATAACATCAGTGACTGGGTCTGCACTCCGCAATCCCAGAACGATATTGAATCTAGAGCTGCTGCTGGAGGTACATCGATTGCCAAAGAAGTCGACGAGAACGTTACACCCACCAGCAAGGGAAAACATCATAGATTAATTGCAATTTTGGAATCTTTGGTGGTCGTGGCTACTCTCGTAGGGTCGATGCGGGGCCTAGTAAGGGAGAAGAACACAGAAGTCGCATATATAATGGCTGGATTTAGTGTCACCGCAGCAATCATAGGTGTCATATGTCATGTTATGAAGGGCGGCTGGGCGGGATTATTTTAACAAATCTGTGCAAATGAGGAATAGAATAACATACCATCTGTGGCTGCTGATGTCGCTCTCATTTTCGCAGCTCTCGTTGCTGCCAGAAAACATATGTGATGCATGTACGGGTGCCTGCTGCTATTGATGTCGATGTTGTTGAACTTGTTGATGGTGGTACATAGGGTGTGTGAATTGTTCTTGATGCTGAGGATGCACGAATTGGTACTGTGAATGTGACCTGTTTACAGGCCCCCGCTCCTGCAATCCACAGCTATGCTCAAGTTCGCATAAATCGGCATATGAGGAAACACAAATGGGGCGATGCCTCGGTCTAGGCGAAGGACTCTTCGACTCTCTCCTGTCAGAATGTTCCCGTCTAACCGCTCCGGGAGACGACAAAATACTGCAGTTGCTGCTGGCCTATCCCGAACATATTCGTCTCAATCTGTTCCTGCATCGATTGTGACCCCCACCTTTCCCGACCTCCTCCTCACGATCACTATCGTCCTGCGTATCCGTCTGCCCCCCACTACTCGAATCCAACGACGAGTCCGTATACACCGTGAACAATGAATCCCTCGACAAGCACGTCAAAGTCCACTTCTCATCGCGTGCCCTGGCAAGCTTGCAATCCAATGTTTTTCTTGGTTTGCCCTTGCCACGGGTTCGGATTGCGCGACTGCCGTGCTATTTATCATGCAAGTACAAACTTACCGTAATGCAGATACCCAGGAGGAGGAAGAGCATGCGCTGGAGGACGACGCTGGTATTGCCCTCATGACCCGACGGCCGCTCTATGGAGTAGATATTCGAGCCAATATTCATCCCCGACATATGCGAATGAACATCATCATCAGGGGCTATAGCTCCCACCCCGAGGAAGAGCAGTGGCGGGGGCATGATTTAAATTCCGAGCTACATAAACTTCTTCCACTTCGCCACAAAGGCGAGTCGAAAAATCTGAAATATACGACGATGTGGATGTGCAGAAGGCTGGGCAGTTTGACGTTGGAGCTGATGTGGTAGGATATCATGTTGCATCGCATGGTTGGCGGACTGCCGATTTGTAAGATATCATCAGTGACTGGGTCGGCACTCCACAATCCCAGAACAATGCCAAAACTAGAGTTGCTGCTGACGGTAGATTGATTGACGATGAAATCAACCAGGAAACTACACCCACCAGCAAACCCAGTCGTCGCTAATATAATGACCGGTTTCTCCATATCGTGAGATTGCATGAATAGTAGAAAACTGCAGAGCGGTTGGGGGGGATTATTTTAACAAATCTGTAGAAATGAAAAATAAAATAACATGCCATTTGTTGCTGTTGATGTCGCTCACATTTTCGCAGCCTTCGTTACCGTTGCCGGAAAACATATGCCAAACATATGCGATACATGAGACGGTCCCAGTCCCTGAATGTATCGGTGTGATAAGTGCACAGGATACGTGGAGGGAACCTGGGGAAGGGCGTATGATGGGGGACGACGCAGCGTAAACAGACGAAGCGCTGGAAAGATTAAGCTCCTGACCTGGGAGGCCAATGGGAGGCACTCAAGAACTCTAGAGTATTGCAACGCAGGCCCCCCCCCCCCCCAAAATGGGGATAAGTGAATCCCGGGAGCAAGAGGTGTCAGATCCTTCGATCTGGCACGTGTATTAGGTAAGGGGGTGGGGGTACCCTATGAATTCGGTTAATTAGCCTAGTGCTGCGGCATACTCGGCGGTAAATCTACGCAGTACTGCGCTGTGCGCGGCAGCACTACCTCTTGAGTCTAAGTAGTGGGATTTCGTCGGAGATTAAAATGAGAAGCACTAGAAGCCATTACGTATCCCCATTTTGGGAAGGGGACCTATGGGTTATGCACCGGGATTCACTTATTCCAATTTTGGGAAGGGAAACCTAGTGTTGCCACGGTTCGACTCGAAAACCGCGAACCGTACAAGTGGGACCGAAAAAGTCGAGCCGAGTCCACAATGTTGACTTCCGGTTCTCACGACCCGACTTCCAGATGAGGTCGACGCGAAGTCGACTTAGTCGCTTTAAGTCGCACAAAAGTCTAGTATATCAGCTTTCCAGCGCAGCCTGCCCCGTACGGCGGCATGTTCTGCGTATCAAGTTAATATAGCGCACATTTTAATTGAGGGATAATTTCTACGCAATCTTAGCTTTAGTTATAGTGTTTTACGAATATTGTGCCATGAATCATGTCTTTACTTTAGTAACTTACTGGTAGGTGCCTGCCACCAAGTGTACACATGCAATGTCAGCCCTGTGCGATAAGCGCTTATATTCCTTCAACTTTCTCCGCAACAGTTATGACTTTAAAGATAAACCATATCACAAAAATCATTGTAAGTTTCTGTATATGTGTATAAAATAGGATATATCATTTATATTTTTTTTCAGAGTGAGTTTTACTAGTAAATGTCTCAATAACACCTGATTTATATATAAGTCGATGACTTAGTCGCAGGTCAAGCCGAGTGCATGACTCAGGCACAACTCAACTCGACCCTTCCGCTGTCAACTCCATAAAACCGGTAAAAGTCAAACCAAGTGGAGTGAAGTCGAACTGTGGCAACACTACGGGAAACCTACGGATTACGCTGCCGCAGCACTAAGCTAATTAACGCAGTACGAGTCCATAGTCCCCTGTTATAACTCGCTTAGCATTGACCCTGAAACACGTGCCCATCAGCAAACCAGCCCGCACAGCTAAGAAGGTGCTTACAAGCGCTTACTACATAGGACGCTCATGGGCAGCTTGTTGATTTGATAAGTAACTAAAATGCAAAGCTCTATCTTCCGATTTTTCACTTTTTCACTGGTAACACATGTTGTGAGGTATTAAGTATATTTTTTTCCTATATTTTTAGTCTTATCTGAGTGTTATTTCCACTGTACTTGTCAGTAAAAGTGAAAACCAGTATATACTTATAGTAAATTTGGATATTGCTTGTATGTTAAGTATACTACATAAACATGTCACTTATAGAATTTGTACCATAGCGTAACCATGCAATACCATAATTTTGTACTATCACTATTACCGTGACAGTATTTACAATACTACTACACCAGAAAGTGATAAGCACTAGTATGTTGTAACGAACTAGTAAAATATTTAACCAGTTGTACTCCTCGTGCACTTGTAATCAGATGAATAAATAGATATAATTTTCTCAGTCTGTGTAGTCATGATATGTAATGCTGTCACTATAAATCACTCTTTGCATTTTATTGGAAAGCATCATAACCAGTTAGTATACTGTACCAATCAAATCAATTCGGCACCCCTCTTGGTGCGTGACAGGCTCAACCACCAAAAGCTTTCGGCACTTTGAAATCTCAGCGTGACACTCCCAAAATTTGGCATCTTCAGACTTAACCTAGTCCAAAAATTATTTGTATTGTATACATTATTATTTCAAAACTTGTTAAGACTTCGTAGGCTATTAGTTAGCAGTGTAAAAACGATAAACCACTGGGAAAAAGTGACAGAACTGATGGTTCAAACCGCTCTCGAGACGAGAATTTTGGGTGCTTGGTAGGCGCTAAATATGCAACGAAAAACCTTTTGGCACTGACGATTTTAATGTGTGACAAGTGCCAAATTTCGGCATTTTCGAGAGGTGTGTGATGCGTGACTGCCGAATTGATTTGATTCGTACAGTATTTGTACTATGCCTTCAGTGTCTACCTTGGCGGCCTTAGGTACAATGAAAAACATAGATTTATTATCACCAATACTTATTTATCAATAATTGTACGTCTACTACATATTTAATGCCAAATTCAATGTATGTACCATCTAAAAAACAAGATATTGGCATAAAAGCGCGCTTTCATGTGCCACAGTACCCAAACTGGTTTGCAAATCAATCACGTGCAACGCCGTTTTTGGAATTTAGGACCCTTAGACAACCCTTAGATCCGCACCGAGTTATAACAGGGGACCTACCACAGATTTACTGCCGAGTACGCCGCAGCACTAGGCTAATTAACCGAATTCATAGGGTACCCCCACCCCCTTACCTAATACACGTGCCAGATCGAAGGATCTGACACCTCTTGCTCCCGGGATTCACTTATCCCCATTTTGGGGGGGCCTGCGTTGCAATACTCTAGAGTTCTTGAGTGCCTCCCATTGGCCTCCCAGGTCAGGAGCTTAATCTTTCCAGCGCTTCGTCTGTTTACGCTGCGTCGTCCCCCATCATACGCCCTTCCCCAGGTTCCCTCCACGTATCCTGTGCACTTATCACACCGATACATTCAGGGACTGGGACCGTCTCATGTATCGCATATGTTTGGCATATGTTTTCCGGCAACGGTAACGAAGGCTGCGAAAATGTGAGCGACATCAACAGCAACAAATGGCATGTTATTTTATTTTTCATTTCTACAGATTTGTTAAAATAATCCCCCCCAACCGCTCTGCAGTTTTCTACTATTCATGCAATCTCACGATATGGAGAAACCGGTCATTATATTAGCGACGACTGGGTTTGCTGGTGGGTGTAGTTTCCTGGTTGATTTCATCGTCAATCAATCTACCGTCAGCAGCAACTCTAGTTTTGGCATTGTTCTGGGATTGTGGAGTGCCGACCCAGTCACTGATGATATCTTACAAATCGGCAGTCCGCCAACCATGCGATGCAACATGATATCCTACCACATCAGCTCCAACGTCAAACTGCCCAGCCTTCTGCACATCCACATCGTCGTATATTTCAGATTTTTCGACTCGCCTTTGTGGCGAAGTGGAAGAAGTTTATGTAGCTCGGAATTTAAATCATGCCCCCGCCACTGCTCTTCCTCGGGGTGGGAGCTATAGCCCCCTGATGATGATGTTCATTCGCATATGTCGGGGATGAATATTGGCTCGAATATCTACTCCATAGAGCGGCCGTCGGGTCATGAGGGCAATACCAGCGTCGTCCTCCAGCGCATGCTCTTCCTCCTCCTGGGTATCTGCATTACGGTAAGTTTGTACTTGCATGATAAATAGCACGGCAGTCGCGCAATCCGAACCCGTGGCAAGGGCAAACCAAGAAAAACATTGGATTGCAAGCTTGCCAGGGCACGCGATGAGAAGTGGACTTTGACGTGCTTGTCGAGGGATTCATTGTTCACGGTGTATACGGACTCGTCGTTGGATTCGAGTAGTGGGGGCAGACGGATACGCAGGACGATAGTGATCGTGAGGAGGAGGTCGGGAAAGGTGGGGGTCACAATCGATGCAGGAACAGATTGAGACGAATATGTTCGGGATAGGCCAGCAGCAACTGCAGTATTTTGTCGTCTCCCGGAGCGGTTAGACGGGAACATTCTGACAGGAGAGAGTCGAAGAGTCCTTCGCCTAGACCGAGGCATCGCCCCATTTGTGTTTCCTCATATGCCGATTTATGCGAACTTGAGCATAGCTGTGGATTGCAGGAGCGGGGGCCTGTAAACAGGTCACATTCACAGTACCAATTCGTGCATCCTCAGCATCAAGAACAATTCACACACCCTATGTACCACCATCAACAAGTTAAACAACATCGACATCAATAGCAGCAGGCACCCGTACGTGCATCGCATATGTTTTCTGGCAGCAACGGGAGCTGCGAAAATGAGAGCGACATCAGCAGCCACAGATGGTATGTTATTCTATTCCTCATTTGCACAGATTTGTTAAAATAATCCCGCCCAGCCGCCCTTCATAACATGACATATGACACCTATGATTGCTGCGGTGACACTAAATCCAGCCATTATATATGCGACTTCTGTGTTCTTCTCCCTTACTAGACCCCGCATCGACCCTACGAGATCAGCCACGACCACCAAAAATCCCAAAATTGCAATTAATCTATGACGATTTCCCTTGCTGGTGGGTGTAACATTCTCGTTGATTTCATCGTCAATCAGTCTACCGCCAGCAGCAACTGTAGATTCGATATTGTTCTGGGATTGTATAGTCCGCTGGCCTATGTTTTTTCGACCTCTGGCCTGCTAAGAACGTAAGTTAACCCTGGTCGGTAATGACTCGATGCAACATGATCTCGTACCACACTAGCTTCAATGTGAGGTGGCGAAGCCTCCAGCGTGCCCCCACTGCACTCCACCGCACTTCCACCACCCTCCTGCGCATCCTCATCACCCTCTAGCACATTCGCATCTTTCTTCAGGCGCATGAGGCCAACTTCAGCCAAGTCTGATCCCGCCAAGTCTCCTTCACCTGTGGCTGTTGGCTGCTAACAATATAGGTTACCCATGGTCGGTAATGACTCGATGCAACATGATATCCTACCACATCAGCTTCAACGTGAGGCGGCGAAGCCTCCAGCCCGCCCCCACCGCACCGTACCGCACTTCCACCGCCCTCCAGCGCATCCTCATCACCCCCTAGCTCATTCTCATCTTTCTTCAGGCGCATGAGGCCCATGTCCGCCAAGTCTGATCCCGCCAATTCTTCTCCACCTGCGACTGCTGGCTGCTAACAATATGGGTTACCCATGGTCGGTAATGACTCGATGCAACATGATATCCTACCGTAGTAGCTTCAACGTGAGGCGGCGAAGCCTCCAGCGCGTCCCCACCGCACCCCATCGCACTTCCACCGTCCTCCAGCGCATCCTCATCACCCTTTAGCACATTCTCATCTTTCTTCAGGCGCATGAGGCCCACGTCAGCCAAATCTGATCCCGCCAAGTCTTCTCCACCTTCACCTGTTGGCTGCTAACAACGTAGGTTACCCATGGTCGATAATATGCAACATGATCCCGTACCACAGCAGCTGCAACGTGAGGCGGCGAAGCCTCCAGCCCGCCCCCATCACCCTCCAGCTCATCCTCACCACCCCCTAGCACATTCTCATCTTTCTTCGGGCGCATGAGGCCTACGTCGGCCAAATATGATCCCGCCAAGTCTTCTCCACCTGCGGCTGTTGACTGCTAACAACATGGGTTAGCCATGGTCGGTAATGACTCGATAACATGTTCTCGTACCACACCAGCTTCAACGTGAAGCAGCGAAGCCTCCAGCGCGCCCCCATTGCACCCCACTGCACTTCCACCGCCCTCCAGCGCATCCCCATCATCCTCTAGCACATTTTCCTCTTTCTTCAGGTGTATGGGGCCAACGCCAGCCGAAACTGATCCCACCAAGTCTCCCCCATCCTTACCACAGTAAACTTGTGCTTTCATAATAGGATAGTTTTGCTTTAGTGGACGAGCTCGTTTACGAGGACGGGGCTGGTTACGTAAGCATTTTCTAGGGCACTCATAGCATCGTATATTTCAGATTTTCAACTCGCCTTTGCGGCGAAATGGAAAAAGATTATACAGCTCGATATAAGGTATTACACATTCTATCTACAATGCTTCCCTGCCTCCCATTCGCATAGTTCTCACTCGCATCACTGAGGACGAGGAAAAGCGCAAGAGCCCTTCGACAAGCACGAAGCCACTAAGGGCCGTGGTATCGTTTACCATCTTAGGTCGCGGGAAAATAGGTGAAATGATAAATCAACAAGATGTAGCTTCAAGTTGGATCTTCCTCCTCCTACATTATCCATCACGAAAGATACAACTACAATTACCCAAGAACGATCACATCCTCTCACAACCACAACCACATCCCAAGCAAGCACCCACTCCGCACCCCCACACATCACCCGAAGATCGCAGGCCACTGGTCATTTCGTCGAAAGGTAGGGGGACTCGGGAGGCACGAACGCAAGAACGAACGAAGGATACGAGTTGACCAGCCACTGCCCATTGCGATGCCTTATCAACTGTAGGAGTCAGTCGAGTTCTTTCTCGAGAATGGGAAGCACCTGTTAGGGAGGGACGACTCGACCACTGCGTTGGAAGAAGTTGACAGTTAGTAGTTGGCACGGATTCCTGGGGAAGTAGGAGGGGGAATCGTCTCTGGATAGAGGCATTGGTGTAATTGTAAACCCTGAATGGTCACATTTGTCCTGGGATCTAGCGAATGCGAGTCAAAGGGGCCTTTGGAACCTCCTCCCATTGGTTCCCCAGCCACAACCCCCACGTCACGTCACCCATTCCCCATCTACCTATACATCCCACATCTACGCTGAGCACCGTACCCTCGTGGCATAGTTACGCGCGCGGCAGACGACAGGCCCGCAGACATCCCCAACACCCCCACGGGGCCTGTGCTCTTTGTTGAGGGAAACGATACGATGCGTGTCCCGCTGGTACCGTATCACATCCTACTGGACCTGCAGTTCAGGTTGCGAGGTGGTTCAGGAGGGGGCCTCGTCATACGCCTATTCTCGAGCATGGGCTCCAGGGGGGCAATGTTCGGCGATTGAAAACTGCGTTTTTGTGGTGCTGATGTGGAGGTGGTGGTGGCGGACTGAGTTGGGTGTTGTCATTCGACAATGGGCAGTGATGGAGAGCTGAACCCAGGATGAATGCTATTCCTAAAAGTACAGGTTGGCTTTCTGTTAGAACTGCAGCTGCAACGAGATGTGTTCAGGCGCGTACCTGTCGTCTGCCGTCCTGCGTCTCGAGGGAGTGCATAGTGTACGACACGATGATGTGTGGTATCTCTGATGCATGTGTATGGTATCTCTGATACATGTGTATGATATCTCATACATAATGTCGTGGAACAACACGGCATATCCGGCCTGCGCTTCCCCTCTTTGACCCTCCCAAAAACGAACACCCGATCCCACGACACGTAAGGGCGTGATGAACTTTCAAATTTCAAGCAACATAATCAACCTCACCCATCACCACCATCGTCGTCCACCTTTCCCCACCTCTCGAGTCTCCCCTGCCTCTCGCCTCCGTTTTGCACTCCCTTCTCCCACCGCCTACCCCTTCGGAAGTCTTGCTTGTAATCATTGTGAATCTCTCTCGTATGAAGCTGAATTAGTCTCGCTTTCTTACTCTCTTGCGTATTCCAGATATCACTGCGCCTGTACTATTCTATTACACGATTTGTACGTTCGTAAGGGTAATCTGGAATCGATCAAATGGATCCCCACGAACGAGGACATGGAAAGTCTGAAAAGTGAGTAATATTTGACCACATATCCTTTCTTCATTCTTGATCTGTTTCTTTTTGCCTAAGTTTATTCTAAGCGAGTGGTGAGCAGTCACGCAGCACCCCAGCATCCTGTCTCCCCGCACCCTTGCATCCGCGACCTGAAATAGCAGATGTCGTGTTCGCTTTACAGAACCTGCTGATCTCAAGGGTCTGCATTGTACAACAGGCGGTTCAGAGACCCCGCTACACGTCCCCCACGATATGGCTACTATTGCGGCAGTGATAGCCATGCTTTCCAGATCGTATGGTTCACGGCCTGTGTATAAGGGTCAACAGTACATCGCAGTCGTCGAATTTACGTCTGACATTGACGCCGCTTCGTATCCTCGCCAGCCCAGTAATGCAGTGGCCTCGATGAATATATAACCAGAAGCCCACTCCTTAGGCACTTGACGATCGTTCTGACAGTAGAGCGACCGTCCCCTGAACTTTGAGCTATCCTATTCTCATGTTTCAGTTTCTATGATTCCCCAACCCGTTGTTCCCGCTCTCGCAACCACGAATCTCGTATAATCGATGCTAGTACCGGGACTAAGTAACCTGCATCGGTAGACGGAGGAGTGGCCAGGGGGGGACGGAGAGTGATGGATCGGTGCGCGACCGATTTCGGTCCTGAAATGTCGCAAATGCATGCTCGTTGTCAGAAATTGTTCATCCATAAGCATGTATTGGGGCCTGCTCCCGGCGCTGGCATCTACTGGTTCAGAAGTATCACTGGCGTTGTCAACTTTATGGAACAGAATCCTGCGTCCTGGCTTATCCGTCTCATACTTAGTACTTCAATGTCTATAGCTTGCTCACTTGGGCACCAGGGAACCTATGTGTATGTGCACTTCATTGATGTTGTGATGCTTGATATGTGCGATAAACTCTTGACATTGGTAGTAAATCATGGATATATATGATAGATACCGAATACAATCGCATCCATTTCATGCAATCGTCTGTACATATGGTAAATACCTGCTCCCAGTCAACATGCTAGTTCCAAAAGCGCCTATATGTTATCATCACTCAGCTCATCATGATTCTTGCCCTTCCAAAGCCAGAATTAGGTCTCGGGCGAAGGAGGCATAGCAGTAATTCATTAGGAAGTGCATTGATGATTTCAGCAGGGATATCATCTATCCCAGACATCTTCCGTGCCGCGGAAGAACAGTCCATCCTCCCACCACACAACTACAGCATCGTGGCATAGCTCTCTCAAATGCGGAGACAGTAGTATGGATTGAGAGCCTTTCAACGATTGATCGTAACCTGGAGTAGCATCTTCATCTGCACGACACATGTGAAGGATATACCTCTGCTCATCGTCAAACCGTCTGGATCCTTAAACGCATTCATGAGCGGCAGTGAAGAAGTCATACAATAAAAACGTACCACTGAGCAACGAAGACCGATCCCTAGTATACTCTCCCCTCATCTTCTTTCCCCCTTCCCATCCTTAGTTCAGTGCTAGTACACCCACTCTTCACGAGGCCGCTGAGCGTCCAACGAAGATGGACAACGAACGTATATATCTTGAAGGTAACGCGCTTGCTTGATGATCTTACACACCAGAAAGATTGGGTAAGTGACTGCGACGGTCTTAAGGGAGGAAAAATAGTTTGCCGATTCGGTGTCAGCTTCCTAGGAGGGGAGTTGTTAGTAAATGTAATATGTAAAAGGACGAGGTGCTGACGTACTGGCCGATTGACAACTTCCACATTCATGATGTTCTCGGGTCGGTGATCAATGCTCCTATGAATGATTGAATCGAGAACGTAAGCAAGATGAAGAACACCTGGAGAACTAGAATGAAAGAATGGCCCAGTTGAGTAAAATGAGATCACGAATGAACGAAGATACATACCTTCAAGCCTCGATGCCAAATCCAATGTTTCAGTACTCCCGCCAATCTCTGTGTATAATGTGCCTCGGGTACCATACATGCGAGGGTGCATACGAATGATAGGAAGATTGTCGTGATTGAACTAGAAAGAATATGTAAGCATCATGAATAAAGGAGAGGGGAGAAGGATACGAGAGGGTGAAGGAAACAGAATGGCGGGAAGAAAGGAAACAATGGGAGAAAGAGAGCGAGGTAGCTGCGAGGCAGGGAAAAAGAAAGAGTGGAGAGTCAAGAGGATGGAAGACGAAGAGGGGTACATAATGTAGTGTAACAAGAACACCGCAGGAGCGAACATCGCTCAATCTCCGATCACCACTACCAGCACTGTATCCACAACCAGTACCAGTTATTATAACCATTACATATATAGAATAGCCTACGCTGCATGCATAATCCGCCCATCCCTACCCCAACCCCCACCGTAAAACACGCGACTCTAGATGAACGACTGACCTTTCTCTATGACGGCATCCACGACTACCCGACCACTGCCAGCTTAGGCCTGTCATTAGGTCCCGTAGCGACGCTCTTGATCTTCTTCAGCCTCAGCATCACATCGATCACTCTCCCAAACACTCGTGCTTCCCATCCAAGAAGTCCAGTACTCCAAATGGCCACAGCGGGGGGAATACCTGGCAACCGTTTGTGTTCGGACCTGAGTTAGCCTGTACATGGGATTATTAGCACTCGAACACGTAGGGAAGATGCAAGCACCGTACCATTGAAAGAAGATCAGGGCCTGTGTATTTCTCCTGGAAATTCTCGTCCTGCGGTACGGTGAGCACTGGAAAGAAAGAGAGTGAAAAGCTAAACTTACCGGAAACTTATCACCGTATATCGAGAACGACCCAGTGCCATCTTCCTTAAAAAGTCGCCACCTGCAGTATAGGTTAAAGAAGGTTTCCATAGGATGAAAACAGTTCATGCCTTGGCACATGAAGTTCGGGACACTATTGGCATCCAGTGAGTCGCTAAAGATGCAATTAGATGGATAGAAGCCTACAGTCTATAAGCAGTAGTCAGAATACGAGAGACAAGCTATAGATCCATGGAATACATACCTGTGGAACGTAGCACCCTTATATCCCTGTGGTCTCGAGTTCACCCTAGCCAGCCACTTCAACAACCATAGGTCACTTATATGGCAACTAGAACACGCACCTGTACTCCCCAGTGCAAAGCTATCTGAAGTTCTCTGCTGTTCTAAAGGTGGATGTTAAGTGTATTGCCGCACAAAAAGCTGGATACTCACTTCGGCACGATGTCACTAAAAAGCTCCATCTTCATACAGCCCGCAGGGGTCTCTCCAATGTTCACATCCATGAAGACTATTGGGCGAGTTGTAGACGACATTTCTAAAGTAAAGAAAGAGAGCGATTTGTGATGCAAGTAGCTGGGGGTTGTGGTAGGTTGTAGTTGACAGCGAGAATGTAACTGATAACATCAGTGTGTTTATGTAAGGACCACCCTCACCCAACAACGGCGGAGACGTCTGACGAAGTACTGCTTTCTGGTTATCTACTATGTCGGAGTCCTGCTTAGTACAAATTCCAGCCAATACGCGCGCCACAAAGCTACGACCCAATAACCAACCCCAACTCATTACAGCCCCAAATCCCAGTTAACCCACCCAAGACCAACGCCCAACCAGCGCCAGAAGCTCTTCTTTTATCGCGTAACCTTCAAGCTGACTTTTAGCGGTAGAAACCTTCTCATTCACTATGTATGCATAGCATCGGTGAAGTAAAACCGCACGCTATCGGGTCACAAAGAGAATCGCGCGTGAGGCGCACAGTGACGATGGGCTGTATATCCCAGTCTTGAGCTTGATGACAGGTACGTTTTTCAGTATTCAAATTCAAACATTCCACGGAACTCCGAGCTCACTTTCACCACATAGGCATCCTTACTTACTTCGACATGTATCATCCAATTGACATACCATATACTCCCTCGAGACGCAGGACGACAGACGACAGATACGCGCCCAACTATATCTCGTTGCAGCAGCAGTTTAACGGAAAGCCAGCTTGTACTTCTAGGAATACTTGCTCATTCTGCATTCAGCTTTCCACCGCCAATGCTAATGGCAACAACCGCCCAACCCAGCCTGTCGCCACTAGCATAAGAATTCATTTGGCCGTTCACATTCGTAACTCTCCAGCAGCACCTCCCTGTGCCCAAGTCCGATATCTGAAGCTGAAGCATAACTGCAGGCCCGTATACACCGCTCACTGGCCAGCTTCACCGCCCAGCCACCGAGTATCCACTCTCCTCGTATGACGAGGTACCTCCTTCAGTGGGACCAGATATAGGACCAGCGGGATACACAGGGTTACAAGGCGAAATGTATCGTATCCCTCGAGGGAGCACCCGCACAAGCCCCGTGGAGGTCTATCTCCATCTTGAGCTTTTCCAGCCTGCCGTTTGGCCCAGATTGTAGGATGCGTTGAATCGATAAGGAATGGGTAGGCACTGGGATGGACCCCTAACCTTCCAAAGGCGGCGGAGTGTGGTTTTACCTAGTCTTTACACCCTCCCTGAGTGGTACTTTCCAGTCTTGAGCAATGAATATTGAATCATACGATTTGTGATCTTGACGGTGGGTGGAGGGTGCGATGCGGAATCAATGATCAATGGGAGGAGACTCGGACTTGGATTCGTTCGCAATATATGATCCGTCCACCTGTTCATCTCGATTTTGAGTTGTAGATAGTCGTGTAGCACCTCACATCGAGCCATATAATCTTCTTCCACTTTGCTCGCAAAGAGGAATATGCGATGGGAACAGCGCCTAAATGCTTATGTAAATCAAATGCACAAGTGAGCAAGGAGATTGTCCCCATTAAAACAATTTCACATTAAAACACCTTATCATGCAAGTACAAGCTTACCGCAAGGCAGATACCCAGGAGGAGGAAGAGCATGCGCTGGAAGACAACGTTGGTGTTACCCTCATGACCCAGGAAGAGCAAGAGCATGCGTTAGAGGTCAAGGCTGGGGTTGCCCCGCAGGATGCCCGGGAGGAGGAAGATGATGCGTTGGAGGTCAAGGCTGGTGCCACCCCACAGGATGCCCAGGAAGAAGAGCATGCATTGGAGGTCAAGGCGGGTGCTGCCCTCATGACTCAGGAAGAGGGAGAGCATGCGTTGGAGGTCAAGACTGGCGTCGCCTCGCAGGATGCCCAGGAAGAAGAAGAGGAAGAGGAAGAGGGAGTGTTGGAGGTCAAGGCTGGCGTCGCCCCGCGAGATGCCCAGGAAGAGGAAGAGGATGCGTTGGAGGCCAAGGCTAGTGCTGCCCTCATGACCCAGGAAGAGGGGGAGCATGCTTTGGAGACCAAGGCTGGTGTCGTCCTCATGAGCCTGTTCACCCATGGTGGGGATGCGGATACCCAAGGAGAGGAAGCGCAAGCGCTGGAGGTCGAGCCTGGTGTTGGCCTTGGGGATACCCAGGGGGAGGAAGCGCAAGCGCTGGAAATCGATGCTGGCGTCGCCTTCGCGAGCCTGTTCAATCATGGCGGGGATGCGCCGGAAGCTTGGCCGCTTCACGACTTAGCTGGTGTGGTAAGATATCATATTGCATCAAGCCATTACCGACCATGGTTAATCTTACGTTCTTAGCAGGCCAGAGCTATACGTGGAGAAAACACAGGCCAGGAGACTGCCGATGTGCAAGATACCAGCAGTGACTGGGTCGGCATTCCACAATCCCAGAATAATGCTGAATCCAGAGTTTCTGTTGACGATAGATTGATTGCCAATAATATCAACGAGAAAGTTACACCCAACAGCAAGGAAATACGTCCTAGATTAATTGCAATTTTGGGATTTTTGGTCGTCGTAACTAGCCTCGTAGGGTCGATGCAGGGTCTATTTGCGGAGAAGAACCCAGTCGTCGCAAATATAATGGCTAAATTTGGTGTCGTAGCAGCAATTCTAAGTGGCATGTACGAATTGCAAGATAACATCACTGACTGGGTCTGCACTCCACAATCCCAGAACGATATTGAATCTAGAGTTGCTGCTGATGGTACATCGATTGCCAAAGAAATCAACGAGAAAGTTACACCCACCAGCAAAGGAATACGTCCTAGATTAATTGCAATTTTGGAATCTTTGGCGGTCGTGACTGCTCTCGTAGGATCGATGCAGGGACTAGTTAGGGAGAAGAACCCAGACGTCGCAAATATAATGGCTGGATTTGGTGTCACCGCAACAATTTTAAATGGCATACTCTATCTCATGTAATTGTATGGATAATGGGAAACTGCAGGGTGGTTGGGCGGGATTATTCTAAACCATCTTTGCAAATGAGAAATAAAACAACATACGATCTGTTGCTGCTGATATCGCTTCCATTTTCGCAGCCCTCGTTGCTGCCGGAAAACATATGCGATTCACGTACGGGTGCCTGCTGTTACTGGTGTCGATGTTGTTGACTTATTGCTGGTGATACGAAGGATGTACGAATTGTTACTGCGGATGCGACCGATCCCGTTTGGGTCTGCATCTACATCTACGGGTGTGTATGCGACCTGTCTACAGCTCTCTGCTGCTGCTGTCCACACTGACGAGCCGGTATACACCATGAGCAATAAATCCCTCTACAGGGACGTCAAAGTCCACTTCTCATCGCGCGCCCTGGCAAGCTTGCGATCAGATGTGTTTTTGGGTTCGCTCTTGCCATGGTTCGAATTGCGCGACTGCCGCTCTGTGCAGTAGATATTCAAGCCAATATTCATCCCCAATATCATCGTCAGGGGGCTATAGCTCCCACCCCGAGGAAGAGCAGTGGCGGGGGCATGATTCGAATTCCGAGCTACATAATCTTCTTCCACTTCGCCACAAAGGCGAGTTGAAAAATCTGGAATATACGACGATGTGGATGCACAGGAGGCTGGGCAGTTTCACGTGGGAGCTGGTGTGTTGCATCGCATGGTCGACGGACTGCCGATTTGTAAGATATCATCAGTGACTGGGTCGGCACTCCACAATCTCAGAACAATGCCAGAACTAGAGTTGCTGCTGACGGTAGATTGATTGATAATGAAATCAACCAGAAAGTTACACCCACCAGCAAACCCAGTCGTCGCCAATATAATGTCCGGTTTCTCGATATCATGAGATTGTATGAATAATGGGAAACTGCAGAACAGTTGGGGGGGATTAGTTTAACAATTCTATGTAAATGAGAAATAGAATAACATGCCATTTGTTGCTGTTGATGTCGCTCTCATTTTCGCAGCCTTCGTTACCGCTGCGGGAAAACATATGCGATACATGAGACGGTCCCAGTCCCTGAACGTATCGGTGTGATGCGTGCACGGGATACGTGGAGGGAACCTGGAGAAGGGCGTATGATGGGGAGTATCAGAACGACGCAGCGTAAACAGACGAAGCGCAGGAAAGACTAAACTTCCTGACCAAAGAGGGAGGCATCTGGGTAGGCACTGTACAAATATCGTACAAATATTCCGATCAACTTGACTACTCAGCGTTGTGTTTACTATATATAATCATACATTTGCTCTTAGAAGATCCGATCTATACTTGCCGGTGCGGCTGCTATTTGGACGCCTTAGAAGTTAAAATGAGCTGCACCTGCGTAGATCGATGTGTTTAGATCGGACAATACTGTCGTTCATCAACACTTCGCTAAACCCCGTCAAGTCGCCATTTTTGAGCTTGTCACGCAATGTCACAATGCCGCAATCAGCCGGTTTAGAGGTCCGCAGCGTGTACGCACAACGTGAGACATCTGTTTGACATTTGCGACAGCTCCTTCGGGGAAGCTCTTTGATTGCTTTCGAAACGGCATGGCGGCAAGTGTGACAATGCGTCAAATCTCCTACTTTTGAAGGTACTCCAGAACTACCCATTCTCATGTTTTGATATTTTGAACACATGCTCTAATATGTACAACCAATATACCTGTAAATTTTTATGGCTTGTAGAAGTGTTGCTGCGGCGATATTTGAGAAATAGCGACTCAACGGGGTTTAGCGAAGTGTTGATGAACGACAGTATTGTCCGATCTAAACACATCGATCTACGCAGGTGCAGCTCATTCTAACTTCTAAGGCGTCCAAATAGCAGCCGCACCGGCAAGTATAGATCGGATCTTCTAAGAGCAAATGTATGATTATATATAGTAAACACAACGCTGAGTAGTCAAGTTGATCGGAATATTTGTACGATATTTGTACAGTGCCTACCCAGATGCCTCCCTCTTTGGTCAGGAAGTTTAGTCTTTCCTGCGCTTCGTCTGTTTACGCTGCGTCGTTCTGATACTCCCCATCATACGCCCTTCTCCAGGTTCCCTCCACGTATCCCGTGCACGCATCACACCGATACGTTCAGGGACTGGGACCGTCTCATGTATCGCATATGTTTTCCCGCAGCGGTAACGAAGGCTGCGAAAATGAGAGCGACATCAACAGCAACAAATGGCATGTTATTCTATTTCTCATTTACATAGAATTGTTAAACTAATCCCCCCCAACTGTTCTGCAGTTTCCCATTATTCATACAATCTCATGATATCGAGAAACCGGTCATTATGTTGGCGACGACTGGGTTTGTTGGTGGGTGTAACTTTCTGGTTCATTTCATTGTCAATCAATCTGTCGTCAGCAGCAACTCTAGTTTTGGCATTGTTCTGGGATTGTGGAGAGCCGACCCAGTCACTGATGATATCTTACAAATCGGCAGTCCGCCAACCATGCGATGCAACATGATATCCTACCACACCAGCTCCAACGTGAAACTGCCCAGCCTCCTATGCATCCACATCGTCGTATATTTCAGAATTTTCAACTCGCCTTTGTGGCGAGGTGGAGGAAGATTATATAGCTCGGAATCCGAATCATGCCCCTGTTACTGCTCTTCCTCGGGGTGGGAGCTATAGCCCCCTGACGATGATGTTCATTCGCATGTGTCGAGGGATTCATTGCTCACGGTGTATACCGGCTCGTCGGTGTGGACTGCAGCAGCAGCAATTCGCGCATCCTCAGCATCAAGAACACATCAGTAGCAGCAGGTACCCATACATGTATCGCATATGTTTACCGGCAGCAACAGATGGTATGTTATTCTATTTCTCATTTGCACAGATCCGTTAAAATAATCCCGCCCAGCTGCCCTTCATGATATGGCGTATGACACCTATAATTGCTGCGGTGACACTAAATCCAGCCATTATATATGCGACGTCTGGGTTCTTCTTTCTAACTAGCCCCTGCATCGAGCCTACGAGATCAGCCACGACGGCCAAAAATCCCAAAATTGCAATTAATCTATGACGTTTTCCCTTGCTGGTGGGTGTAACGTTCTCGTTGATTTCATCGTCAATCCGTCTACCGCCAGCAACAACTGTGGATTCGATATTGCTCTGGGGTTGTAGAGTCCAGACCAAGTCACTGCTGGTATCTTGCACATTGGCAGTCCGCTGGCCTATGTTTTTTCGACCTCTGGCCTGCTAAGAACGTAAGTTAACCATGGTCGGTAATGGCTTGATGCAACATGATATCCTACCACACCAGCTTCAACGTGAGGCGGCGAAGCCTCTAGTGCGCCCCCACCGCACCGCACCGCACTTCCACCGCCCTCCAGCGCATCCTCATCACCCTCTAGCACATTCTCATCTTTCTTCAGGCGCATGGGGCCAACGTCAGCCAGACCTGATCCCGCCAGGTCTTCTCCACCTGTGGCTGTTGGCTGCTAACAAGATAGGTTATCTATGGTCGGTAATAATTCGATGCAACATGATATCCTACCACACCAGCTTCAACGCGAGGCGGCGAAGCCTCTAGCGTGCCCCCACCGCACCGCACCGCACTTCCACCGCCCTCCAGCGCATCCTCATCACCCTCTAGCACATTCTCATCTTTCTTCAGGCGCATGAGGCCAACGTCAGCCAGATCTGAACCCGCCAAGTCTTCTCCACCTTCACCTGTTGGCTGCTAACAACGTAGGTTAGCCATGGTCGGTAATAACTCGATGCAACATTACCACAGTAGCTTCAACGTGAGGCGGCGTAGCCTCCAGCCCGCCCCCATCGCCCTCCAGCTCATCCTCACCACCCCCTAGTACATTCTCATCTTTCTTCAGGCGCATGAGGCCCACGTCAGTCAAGTCTGATCCCGCCAAGTCTTCTCCACCTGCGGCTGTTGGCTGCTAACAACATAGGTTATTCATGGTCGGTAATGACTTGATGCAACATAATCCCGTACCACAGCAGCTTCAACGTGAGGCGCCGAAGCCTCCAGCGCGCCCCCACTGCACCTCACCACACTTCCACCACCCTCCACCGCCTCCCCATCACCCTCTAGCGCATTTTCATCTTTCTTTAGGCGTATGAGGCCCACGCCAGCCAAATCTGATCCCGCCAATTCTTCTCCACCTGCGCTTGTTGGCTGCTAACAACATAGGTTAGCCGTGGTCGGTAATGATTCGATGCAATATAATCTCGTACCAAACCAGCTTCAGCGTGAAACGGCGAATCCTCCAGCGCATCCCCGTCATCTTCTAGCACATTGTCCTCTTTTTTCAGGCGCGTGAGGCCAACACCATCCGAATCTGATCCCACCAAGTCTCCCGCATCCCTACCACGGTAAACTTGTGCTTTCATAGTAGGATAATTTTGCTTCGGTGGACGAGCTCGTCGACGTTTACTCGTTCACGTGGTTACGTAAGCATTTTCTAAGGCACTCATAGTATCATATATTTCAGATTTTCAACTCGCCTTTGCGGCGAAGAGGATTATACAGCTCGATATAAGGTATTACACGTTCTATCTACAATACTTCCCCACCTCCCATTCGCATAGTTCTCTCACTTGCATCACTGAGGACGAGGAAAAGCGCAAGAGCCCTTCGACAAGCATGAAGCCATTGAGGGCCATAGTATCGTTTACCATTGAGGGCCTCGGGAAGATAGGTGAAATGGTAAATCAACAAGATGTAGCTTCAAGTTGGATCTTCCTCCTACATTGCGATGCCTTATCAGCTGTAGGAGTCAATCGAGTCCTTTCTCGAGAATGGGAAGCACCCGTCAGGGAGGGACGGGCTCGACCACCACGTTGGAAGAAGTTGGAAGAAGTTGGCAGTTGGATTCCCCAACCACAACCCCCACGTCATGTCACCCATTCCTCATCTACCTATACACCCACATCTACGCTGAGCGCCGTACCCTCGTAGCATAGTTACACGCGCACCACACGACAGGCCCGCAGACACCCCCAACACCCCCACGGGGCCTGTGTTCTTTGTTGAGGGAAACGATACGATGTGTGTCCCGCTGGCACTGTATCACATCCTACTGGACCTGCAGTTCAGGTTGCGAGGTGGTTCAGGAGGCGCCTCGTTGGAGTGTGTCTATGGTCCTCCTGTTCTCGAGCATGGGCTCCAGAGAGTGCTGCTGGTGAGTTAAGAACGCGAATGGGGGGCAATGTTCGGCGATTGAGAACTGCGTTCTTGTGATGCTGATGTGGAGGTGGTGGTGGCGGACTGAGTTGGGTGTTGTCATTCGACAGTGAGCAGTGGGCAGTGATGGAGAGCTGAACGCAGGATGATAGAAGTACAGGTTAGCTTTCTGTTAGAACTGCAGCTGCAACGAGATGTGTTTAGGCGCGTACCTGCCGTCTGTCGTCCTGAGGGAGTGTATGGTATGTTAATTGGATGATACACGTCGAAGTAACATAGGACGCCTAGCTATGTGGTAAAAGTAAGCTCAGGGTTCCGCGGAATTTTGAATAATAGAAATATGCACCTGTCAATTGCATCGTTGTCCCTCTGCCCGCCGCGATTCTCATTCTGGATAAGTGTACGACACGATAGCGTGTGGTATCTCTGGTACATGTGTATGGTGTCTCATACATAGTGTCGTAGAACACAGCACAGCCTACTCTTCCCCTCTTTAGCTTTCCCAAAAATGAACATTTGATCTCACGGCACATAAGAACGCGATGATGAACTTTCAATTCCAAGCAACATAATCAACCTCACCCATCATCACCATCGTTGTCCACCTTTCCCCACCTCTCGCCTCCGTTTTGCACTCCCTTCTCCCGCCGCCTATCCCTTCGGAAATCTTGCTTGTAATCATTGTGAGTCCCTCTCATCTGAAGCTGAATTGGCCCCGCTTTCTTACTCTCTTACGTATTCCAGATATCACTGCATCTGCACTACCTATTACACGATTTGTACGTTCGTAAGGGTGATCTGGAATCGATCAAATGTCAGATCTCCACGAACGAGGACATAGGGAAAGTCTGAAAAGTGAGTAATATTTGACCACGTATCCTTTCTTCATTCCTGATCTGTTTCTTTTTGCCTAAGTTTATTCTGAGCGAGTGGTGAGCAATCATGCAGCACCCCAGGATCCTGTCTCCCCGCATCCTTGCATCCGCGACCTGAAACAGTAGATGTCGTGCTCGCTTTACAGAACCTGCTGATCTCAAGGGTCTGCTATATACAACAGACGGTTCAGAGACCCCGCTGCACGTCCTCCACGATATGACTACTGTTGCGGCAGTGATGGCCATGCTTTCCAGATCGTATGGTTCACGGCCTGTGTATAAGGGTCGACAGTATATTGCAGTCGTCGAATTTACGTCTGGCATTGACGCCGTTTCGTATCCTTGCCAGCTCAGTAATGCAGTGGCCTCGATGAATATATAACCAGAAGCCCACTCCTTAGGCACTTGACGATCGTTCTGACAGTAGAGCGACCGTCCCCTGAGCTTTGAGCTATCCTATTCTCATGTTTCAGTTTCTATGATTCCCCAACCCGTTGTTCCCGCTCTCGCAACCACGAATCTCGTATAATTGATGCTAGTACCGGGACTAAGTAACCTGCATCAAGTGCATTAATGATTTCCATCTATCCTGGATCATCCCCCGTGTCGTGGAAGAATACAGCATCCCACCACACCACTACAGCATCGTGGCATAGCTCTCTCAAAAGCGGAGACTGTAGTGTGGATTGAGAGCCTTTCAGCGATTGATCATACCCTGGAGCGGCAGCTTGATCGGCATACGTGAAGGGTATATGTCTGCTAATCGCCATACCGGCTGGACCCCTAAACGCATTCATTAGCGACAGTAAAGAAGTCATACAATACAAACGTACCACTGAGCAACGAAGACCGATCCCTAGTATACTCTCCCCTCGTCTTCTTTTCCCCCTTCCCATCCTTAGTCCAGCGCTAGTACACTCACTCTTCGCTAGGCCGCTGAGTGTCCAACGAAGATGGACAATGAACATACATGTCTTGAAGGTAACGCACTCGCTTGAAGATTTTGCACACGAGAAAGGTTGAGTAAGTGACTACGATGGTCTTAAGGGAGGAAAAATAGTTTGCCGATTCGGTATCAGCTTCCTATGAGGGGAGTTGTTAGTACATGCAATATGTAAAAGGACGAGGGGCTGACGAACTGGCCGATTGACAAGTTCCACGTTCGTCATGCTCTCAAGTCAGTGATCAATGCTCCTAAGAACGATTGAATCGGGAACGTAAGCAAGACGAAGAACACCTGAAGAACTAAGAGGAGAGAATGGTCCAGTTGAATAAATTGAGATCACGAATGAACGAAGATACATACCTTCAAGCCTCGATGCCAAATTCAACGATTCACTTCTCCCGCCAATTTCTGTATTATGCACCTCGGTTACCGTACATGCGAAGGTGCGTACGAATGATAGGAAGATTGGCAGATTGAACTGGAGAGAGAATGTTAGCATCATGAATAAAGGGAAAGTAGAGAAGGATTTGAGAGGGCGAAGGAAACAGAATGGCGGGAAGAAAGGAAACAAAGTGTGGGAAAGAAAGGGAGGTAGTTGCGAGGTAGGGGAAAAGAAAGGGTGGAGAGTCGAGAGGAAGGAAGAGAAAGAGAGGTAGATGATGTAGCGTGTAACAAGAACACCACAGGAACGAACATCGCTCGATCCCCGCACCCATCACTACCAGCACTGTATCCACAACTAGTGCCAGTCACTATATCCGTCACGTAGATAGAATGGCCTACGCTGTATGCATAATCGCTGCGTGTACCATCCATCCCTACCCCCACCCCCACCGTAAAACACGACCCAAGACGAACAACTGACCTTATTCTCTGTGCCACCCTGATCTGATAGTCCACACGCATGGCGTACATATCCTTGCACAGTGAGCGTGCATAATGTTGACGAGCGGGATTGTAGTGCATGAACTAGAGACGGTGTTAGTACGTGAATGAAAGAAGAATAGAGGGTCTTCACTTACGTTTCTTGACCTCCCATCATGCTCATCTCGCTTTTGTTCCAGCGCCGGCACTCATTACCTTTGAAGTTGCACCCCCATACCAGCATCGTCACGCAAGTGCGCAACAATGGCCGCCCGAAAGACAGCTTACGCTGCGTAGCGCGATGGAGGAGTGTTCGATACTTGGTATTTCCTCTGTACTATCGTTCTCGGAGCGTAGAGGTGGTGTCCTGTTGGGAAGGGGTTAGCGAGGTAATGATGAAGGAAGAAACGAAGCGACGTAGGAGTAAGGAGGAAAAAATGTGAGGGCAAACGGAAGGATAGAGAAGTAAGAGGGGGGAAGGAGGGCAAATACTTAAGAGGACGAGAGAAGGAGAAGAAGGCATAATAGAGGAGGGGAGGTGAGAAACGAAAAGGAAGGGAGGAAGGAGAGAGAAGGAGATGAAGGAGGGGAGGGAGGCGCAAGGCTAGAGGACGAAGGAACCGGCAGAAAGAGGGGGTAGAGAGAAAGAAGAAAAAGGAAAAAGAACAACATACCTCGCATCCACCGTTATCTAATGCCTCAGTATGCACCAGCTGCCCCTTCCCTACATCTTCGAAGACCAATGGCCCGCAGGTAATGTCTTCACCCGTCTGCACGCCCGGTATCTCCTTTGTACTCCCGCTCATCCTCTGCTGAACAAGAGAGCCGGCGCCGACGGTTGCGGCGAGGGACCTTAGAACGTTGTATCTTGGGGTATCCTCCGTTGTGTTACCTTTCTGTAAGGATAGGGATCAATCAAGTTAGCATTAAAACGTCAAGTGCAGAACACGAGACATACAGTGATGGCACATACTAGAAACGACAAGTGGAAGTTGAATGTTTTCCGCGCTGTAGCAAGGAATTGGAAGGAGTTAAAGCAGCATACTTGGGGTTATTGAAACCGAAGGACTCCTATTAAAATACAAGGAGGCATAATATCATTGCTTGACCTCTGCCTTTGCAGCTAGCTACATAGTCGTGTGAGGTTGAAGTTGAGAAGTTGAGCTAGGCCAAAGCCTTGAAGAGAGATGGCAAGAGCTGTCGAGTTTTGCATAAAATTATAAACGTCGTGCTGAAGATAGGTATCGTAAGACAGAAGTAAGACATATAAGAACGCCATGAAGACTGTAAGAGAGAAGAGACTTAGAGGTAATGCCCTTGCAAAACATAAATAAATTATTATTACTTATCAGAAGCTCGGAGCCGCAGTATTATTTTGAATATATTGAACTGAATGCACGTGCGATCGAGTACAAATCCAAGATTCCGATCCGATCTGGACAATACTTCGTATATAAGGCTATCGCACCTTTCCGCTAACCACCAAATTCTCGCCTCACCGGTTTTACCTATTTACTAATAAATATCATGCAATCTACACTTTCTCAATTCTCTCCGCGCCGTAACAAGTACCACATTCTATCTCAACCTATTTTTCCGCCCGAAATCCTACTCCGATTTCTGCAGTTTACCACATGCCCCAAGACACTCTATAGCCTCCTACAAACATCTATTATTTTCCGCGCCGATGCGGAAAAAAAACTCTACGCCGGAGTCTTCATTAATTACGATGAATGGGGCAAAGAGAAACATAGACAATTCTTGAGCACCATCTCAAGTGTCCCTCGTTTGGCAGCTCTTGTGCAGGTGTACAGTGCAGGGGATTTTAGCAAGGATGCTAAATCCACTCACCTTCTCCACACCGCATTCGAAGCAATGTCAAATCTTGAAGAGCTTACGTTCAGAAATATCCGCCGCAGCGTTACTACTCCCATTGACATCTTCGACAAGTGTACTTTCCAACTACGGTGTTTTACACTCGTCTCCAACTTTACTTTTGAAGAATATAAATATATTACTCGCTTCATCAATAATCAGCGGAAGCTCAAGTACTTTGTTATGCCTAGAAATCGGATGCGATATATGCTTATAATAATTGAGAAGGAAACTTTTTGTCGGCCTGCTTCAGAACATTTCACACCACGCGAGGAAGAAGTTGTGAACATCATTGAAGATGTATATCGACCCACATGCCGATCAGTTGTCGGTTCCTCTATCACAACACCAATAGGGTTTGCCTCAGAAACAGCTATGATTGTTGTAACCATGCCACATGAAGATAGGGACAATAAGGGTTCGCGAGCATAATTCTTTTGTCTTCGTTAAATGGTTTGGGTGGACATGAAGTGGAGCAGAACGAGACTCAAGTGAAAGCCTACAGGATAACTGGCTTGTTGGTATAATATTTCATACTCAACCCCGAACAACCGCCTGACACACTTGACAGAAAAGTCAAGAAATAGTATCTTAGCTCAATAACTAGTTCTTCCATTCACTTAGCCGACTTTATATTCAAGCTTCAAAAACAAACGGCAAAAAAATATTTAAAAAACTAACCAACAAGCTCAAAAGACCAAGTCTGCTCCTCCCCGGGCCTCGTAATCTTCCCAAGCGTAACAGGCAACCCAGAAGGCAAAACCCCATCATCCGTATACAGCTCGAGGTTGTACCACGTATACGGGACATACAATCTACATTCTAAGTTCAATGTTATTAAATTAACAAGAAACGCACCGATTAACACTCTCATTATTACTGTACGAATCCGATCAATTGGGCAGTCACGCGTCACGCACCCATTCTGCCGTGCCGAAATTTGAGCCATGTCACGCATCACAAATAAAAATGCAGAAAGGTTAAACCGTGACATATTTAGACGCCGGCGTAGCACCCAAAAATTTTCAATGTAATAATTATTTTTTCTTCTGCAATAGCTATTTCTTGCCAACCAACAGCGTTCTGTACATTTTCAAGTTAAATGTATGCACTAATTCAAATTTTTGGCCAGCTTGAGTGCCCAAAATGCCAAAAATTCTGGTGTGTCACACTACAATTTCTCATGTGCCGAAATCATTTTGCGGTTGGGCCTGTCATGCACTCAAAGGTATGCCCAATTGATCAGATTTGTACAGTATCATCTACGACAATCTGCCACTCAAACGCATGCTTGACAAGCGTCACTGCCAATCCATCTCTTAGGCCAGCAGCATGTCCTTTGAATCCGAGATACCCTCCACTATGTGCATTTTTAAGGGTCCACATTCCGGATGAATCTCGTTCTTCGGCGAGCCACTGTGTACTTTCTCAGTTTTTTAAAGAAGGCAAGGGGGGGGAAGGGAGGGGTACCTGTTGATTTGATATACCATTCACTTCGGATCCAGTAACTACACCATAGATTAGATTAAACAGTAGCGAGTGAGAAAGAGGACGAACTAGATTTCCCATCCTCGCCTAAATCAATCGCAGTTTTACTCTTCCAATTAACAATACGATAAATCTTTCCATTCTGAATATCGTCCGTCATCGTAACGAGCGCCAACTCATTCAATCGATACAGGTACTTTAAAAGATAGAGATAATCAAGAACTATAAATAAATAAATAGGTATTCAAAAGCCACCGTCGTTGCTTTAGTACTGCTACTTTTACCACACAAAAAACAAACAAAAAACAAAAATGAGTAGAAGTTCTACTCGGAGTATCAGAATCTATACGATACGTATATATGGTGTATGTAGGGTGGATATAAACGAAACCATGAAAGCACAGAACAAGCAACGATCAGAGAGAGAAAAGACAAAAACAAGATCAAAAAAGGTAAGCCGTAAAAATGAATCTAATCCAAGAATCTAAATAATCCCCTTAATCAACAACCCCTCAAGCCTACAAAACTCCGGAACAACACTCGCATAACACAAGAACGAATCCATATCCGGTTCCGCCACCTTCCCCAATCCAATCTGTTTCTCCGCGTCGCTCGTAGGCATAGCCACAATAGGCGTCAACGGCGTCGGCGCCGTCTGTCCCGCCGCCACTGACGCGGGAGTCGGAGTCTGTGGATCTTGAATGGGTATGTTGGGATTAAACCCAGTTTCCTGATACGCATTAAACGGAGATCCAATGACCCCCGGACCCCTCTCCAAGCCCTCAAGAAACGCAACCCCACCAATCCTCAACACCTCCTCTTCCTCCTCCTCCTCCTCAACATTAAAAACACCACCCAACCTTCTCTCTCTACCAAAAGGCGTACTTGCCCCACTTCCACTACCTTTCCCACCGGGAAGAGAACCACCGGGGAGAGGGGAGTTGATATTGGTCCTTAGAGAGACACCACCACTTCCAACCCATCGTTTACCTAACAACCTCTTCATCTCATCTTCGAATACACCTAGCCCGCCAGCGCCCCATTCACGACTCCATACCCATCGAGCGAGGTAGGCGCTGCCTATACTAGCTCGACTGGGGAACCCACGCGCAGGTGCATTCCGATGAGGCACTACCTGTGCCGAATCCACCTGCGTGGAAGGGACGAATACGGGAGAGTTGAATATATCACCCAACAGGCTCGCTACGCTCGGAAAGTTCGCCGCCGCGCCCGTTGCGAGGATTCGCGAGGGGAGGGGGGTAGGATCGTACGGATCAAAGGACATGCCTACTACTTTCGCTTTAGGGGGCAGAGCGGAGATGCTTGGTGGGGTTGTTGAGAGTGGGGAAGTGAGGGGAGGTGGAGGAGTTGATGTTCCGATTCCGCCGCTTGGTTTGCGGGTGCCTAGGACTCCGGTTGATATCATTCGTGACCATTTTACTCGGAATGCGAGGACCTGCGAACGAAGTGAGCAGAAGGCCTAAAATATATCAAGAAAGACGTACTTGACTTTCAATCAAACACCTTGGATTGGCTCTTAAATCTCTAAACTCATTCACTTTGACGCCCGTTTCGAATCTAAAAATACCTTTGACGCGATTGTAGGGGTATGCGTCGCCTTGGAGGTACCAGAATGAAAAAAGTTTGTCGTCTAGTCTGTGTATCCATATCAGCGTGTGTTTTAAAACGAGGAAGGGAACTAACCCAATACTACCACCCGGCGGAACAACATCAACAAGCCTATCAAAAGCACTCCAGCTCTTGGTATACATATCCCTTACGAGTGCTCGGGGCACATCAGCATTCCGCGAACTCAACATGGCAATGTAACGTTTTCCACCCCTGCCGGCTCTATCCCCCCCTCCGCCAGCAGCGTAGTTGGAGGACGAAGAGGAAGGAGAATCTTGCACGGGGTGCGGGATGAGTGTGTATAACCTCGTTGGGATGTAGTGTGCCGCTGGCGTGAGGAGGGTATCCATAGGTCCGAAGGAGAGTATTGCGTCTCCCTGTGAGGGGAGGAGGGATAAGTAGTTTGAGAGTGTCGAAGAAGTGAATGGCGCCACGATCGTTTCTACATCCCATATCAATACCAATACATGGAAAGAAAGGAGGAGACAAACCAGGATCAAATCCATACCGCTCAACCAAATACCTACTCACATTCCCTACTCTCCCTCTAGCACCCGAACAATCCACATCCCCAAGCCAAGTTCGAACTTTCCTTCCTTCCTCACGACTTCCACCGACAATATCAAGCACACCTTCGTCCCATCCCTGACTCGTCCCCTGGGCAGCCCCAGCGCCCCCTCCGGGGGCATGATTCCACATCCCCGACTCAACAGCTTCAGCTTCACCCATACCCACCCACCTAGCGCAAATAACTGAACACAAAAACCCACTCGCAAGGGACACTCTCCCAATGCGCCCCCACACCTCTTTCGTACTCTCGCGCAACTTGAGAAGTTGCGCAGAGAGCATGCTCGGATTTGCGCACATCCCGACGCGGGAGGCCATATGGTCCGGGCCACCTAGGAGGGCTTCGATAGCGAGTGCATGCGTATGTGCGGATGTGTCTTGGCTTGTGGGTGTATGTGGGAGTGCGAGTGTATCTCGGAGGTGGGTGTATAGTTGTGTTGTGGGTGGTGGTGTGAGATTTGGGAGGGGGGATTTTAGGTATACTATTGCGTGCTGTTTTTTGGTGTTAGTTAGTGTGTGGGGGAGGGGAGGGGGAAGGGAAAGGGTACCTGGGCAGATCCGCCGATGGATTTGATTCGGCTTAGATCGTAGTTCCTTGAAAGTTTTTCAAAGAGTAGGTCTGTGTGTGTTTATTAGCGCGCGTCTGGGAAAATCAAGAATCGATGTGTTGCGTTCCTAATACGGAAACGCCTAAAAAATTTGGTTCCGCCTGGCTCTAGCCCTACCAGAGCGGAGGGGGAGGAAGGGAAGGAGGGAGGGGGTACTAACCTAGTCCTTTAATCCACATTTCCACTGGAGTGGTGTACGCTTCCCCTGGGGTAGTGAATATCCCGCCTTGTGTCCTGTATCCCATTAGCGCTTTCAAGGGAAGGAAAGGAAAGAACGCAACGCACTGGTACTCTGGCATCTCAGAATCAAAATCCACACTCTCAACGCCTACAAGCTCCAAACTCTCATCGAGGAGCGAGGCGCGGAGCTGGTCAGTAGCAAGCTCAATACCAAGGAACAGCGAGGGCGTTTTCGGTGGTGCTGGCATCGTGTGTGTGTATGGGCCTTTCCTATCCAATGCGTTCCTTCTATCGTTCTAGTAAAAGTTCGTAAAACGCTTTCGTAATCCGTCCAATGTAGGATATCTTTTTTTTTCGTTCCTTCCGTGGTATAGAAGTGTGGTATCGGATTATGCAGTGGTAGTGTATGAGGGATGGGGTAATGAGAGGAGAGGGATTGGGGTATGTGTGTGAGAGAAATTACCAAAATGTTCGTTGTTGTTGGCAGATCAGAGATGTCCATCCAACCCCGGCGTATTATGTAAGATGACTTCTTCTCAGCCGGACGACTGCTTTCTGGTTTGTCTACTGTGTCTTGCTTGGTGCAAATACTGCTCTATGACTACGATCCAACCCACCTATCGCGTAACCTTCAAGCTGACTTTCAGCGGCAGAACTTACCACGCGCTCAGAGTCACTCTCCGACGGGCCCCTTACCTTCCTTCTCAAGTTCTAACTATACTTCTGATTGGTAAACTCCAACATTCTTCTACAGCATGAGATATCATGTACATATGCATCGTGGTGTACTATCTAGAATGAGAAGCATATGTAATTGACAGGTGCGTTTTTTGGTATTCAGACATTCCATGGGACTCTGAGCTCATCTTCACTACATAGGCACGCTATGTTACATATATACCATCCACTCCCTTGAGGACGCAGGACGATAGGTATGCATAAACATATCTCGGAGTCGTTGCAGTTACAGTTCTAGCTCAAATCCAACTTGTGCTTCTAGGAAGGCAACAACACAAGGTTTAAGCCTGCTTTACGCTCAGCCGTCCGGTCCATCCTAGCTCACACCATCATCACCACCACCACCACCGAAGCCGCCATTACAAAATCACAGTTCTCAATCTCAGAACAATGCACTACCCCCCATTCGCATCAGAACTCTCCAGCACCATCTCCCTCCCGGAGCCCAATCTCGACATTTTCAGCTTTTGCGCAGGCTGCTCTGTACTTTACCATCCAGCAATCACTCTCCTCCCATCTTCGCATTCTGGTATCCAAACTGCAGGACCAGTGCGAACAGATATCGTACCGACGGAGTAGACTACGTGCATGGCATAATCAGATCGTACCCCTCAATGAAGACGTGGGCCTGGGTGTGGTGCGAGTGTAACTATGCTATGTGTATACAAAGGCAGCGTGGAGGGGGATGTGTTGGTGGTGGCGAATTGGCGGCGTGCCGTGGTCGTGGGTTGATGAATGGTTGTGGTTGTGAGGATATGGTCGTTCTGCGGAATCATGACTAGTATCTTTCCTGCGGCTTTCCGGGGCAAATAACGCACAAGGTGGTGGAAGAAGAACACCTGTCCAACGGTGGTCGATACGAAGTGGATTGGATTCAAGAGATAACACCCGCTGTTCCTCAACCGGCGATATCCAATTGACATACCACTGCGCTCCCTCGGCTCGGGACAACAGACGACAGGTACGCACCTAAACATATCTCGTCGCAGCTGTAGCTATAACAAAAAGCCAGCTTGTACTTCTAGGAATACTTACGTGGCAATAGTACAAGGGTTAAGCCTGTTTTACGCTCAACCTGTCCATCCTAGCTCCAACTACCACCACCAATGTAACAACAACAAGAACGCAGGACAGAACAGTAACTTACATTCGCATTCAGAACTTCCCCAGCAGCACTCTTCCTCGGCGCTCAACATATGAAGCGTAGCGTGCTGCGTGCGTTCCAGCAAACACCATCCTCGCATGACGAGGCCCCTCCTTCCCTCCTTCACAGTCCGAACTGCGTAGGACCAGTGGGACCAGACTACAGTACTGCCAGACCGGCTGCGCCTTTGTTCGTGATTAAGGAACTGAGCTGGGGAGCCAGTGAAGGAATGGCATGAGGGTGGTGATTACGGTTATGATGGAGAAGGAGAAACAAAGCTTGTTAGGTTTCAAGCTTCACCGACCAGGAGTAATATCGATCCACTCTCCTCGTACGACGAGATACCTCCAACCTCCCACCTCATTTCAAACTGCAGGACCAGCGGGACACACAGATGGACAAGGCGAAACGTATTGTATCATATTCCTCAATGAAGAGCACAATATGTCCCTGCCGGCCTGCGGGTGTGGCGCGCGTGTAACTACGCTATGGGGGTACGAATGGGGCTCAGCGCGGAGAAGGGTGTGTTGGTGGTGGGAATTGGTGACGTGGGGGTTGTGGTTGAGGAGGGGGAGGAGGAAGAGAACTCCAAAGACTCAATACGACTCGCATTCGCTGGATTCCAGGACAGATACGTCCCATTCACGGCTTAAAAGTACACCAATGCCTCTACCCAGCGACGATTCTCCATCATCCATCCCTTTCCCTCCTTCCTATTTCCCCAAGATTCCGTGTCAACTGCCATTCTTCCAACGCGGTGTCGGAAGTGTCACACCCCTTTCCCCGGTGAATCTCGAGAAAGGACTCGATTGATTCCTGGATTTACTCCTATGCGTTGATAAGCTGCAACGGGTTACGAAGGTGTGATGTGGAATCAACAGGAGGAAGGAAAGAAGGAGAATTAGACTCCGATTACGACTTGTAATCCCTGGACCCAAGAAAGGCACGGCCGGTTCAGAGTTTACAAGTAACCGCTATCCAGAGACGGTTCGCCTCTATTCTCATTTCCCCAGGAATCCGTGCCAACTGGCAACTTCTTCTAATAGAGGAGTGTGTGCTTTACTTTTCGCATTTACAGCTCTTGCTAGTCGCAAGCCGCGATAAGTGTTCAAGTCGTATCTGGATTCCTTCGCCTTTCGTGCAGGACTCCTTACCATTTGGCGAAATAACCTGCGATTGTGGATACTTCGAGATAGTGATGTGGCGTGCGTTACCTTCGTCTTCACACCCTCACTGAATGGTACTTTCCAATCTCAAGGAAAGGACTCGGCTTTGCTCCTATGCGTTGGATGGGTACTCGAGTCGTATTTCAGCGAAATGGCGTGTGGCCTTCGGGGTGATGTGTAGAGGTGCTCGTGCGAGATGTGGATATGGTCTTTCTTGGGTTGTTGTAAGTGGTATCTCCTGGGCTGGAATAATGCAGTAGGACGACGACGACGGTGACGAGGAGGAGGAAGACGAGACAGCTCCTTGACCTGCAGTTACGCCTTCTCGCTTTATCCTTTTTTTTATCTTCCAAAGACAATGAACGATGCTTCGGCTCTCAGTGGATTCATGCTTGTCGAAGGGCTTGCGCTCTTCCTCGTCCACTGATACTTTCCAATCTCGAGACACTCCTGGATTTACTCCTACAGCTGACAAGACATCGCAATGGGCAATGGGTGTTCAACTCGTATCCTTTCGTCCGTTCGTGTCTCCCTCCCTACATTTCGACGAAATAACCTGCGGCATTCGGGTGGTGGATGGGGTTAGGTGGGGTTAGGTGCTTGCTTGGGATGTGGCTGTGGTTGTGAGAGGATATGGCCATTCTGGGGAATCGTAGTTCATATCTCCCGAGCTGGATAACGCAGGAGGAGGAAGATCCAACTTGAAGTTCCTTTTACCTAACTTACCGGGACAATGAACGATAATCGGCTCTCAATGGATTCATGCTCGTCGAAGTGCTTACGCCCCTCCTCGTCCTCCGTGTGCTGAGTGATGCGAGGATTAGACACTGTCTCCTCGTATGGGTTATTACATTTGTTGATCATTCGACGCGATCAGGAGGCATCAAGCTTGACTTGTAACCTTTTGCCTTCCCTTATGGTTCTCCGCAACGTGCAATTGCGTTTCCAGCTGATGTAGAGAAGTGGTTGGGGAAAGAAGAGGAGCAGGAGGACCTCTTAGCGCTTATGTATGACTTCACCCCCCCTTGCTATCGATGCGCTTGTTAGTATCTCTCGGGAAACATTTCTACCCTCTTTCCCTTCTCGAGGTGACGCAATGCTCTCCGTCGGGACGCTGACCTCCCGTGCACTGCTCCCAGTGCAGCTGTATACTTGCATCCGTTCAAGTATCCCGTTTCAGAGAAGGCGGAAGGCGCATCGCCTGCTGAACTTATGGAAGCCCCGGGTGAGGGAGCTCGTGAGGGATGAGATACGTAGCGCGGACTAACTGGAGTATGTTTGGAGGCTTGGGGGTGTGGATGTTGTTCCTATGGGGGAGTACTGTGTTGGGTAGGTTGCTTTCCTTTGGTTTTTTGTTTGCTTTCGTGTTGACACCCACTCCCTCCAGATTTACATTTCATTCACTCCGAATCATGATACCTCTAAACACGCGTGCTTGTGTAGCTGGCTGACATCTTGGTCTATGAGATCGGTGTAATTGGCACCTCGAAACATTCCTACCCTCTTGCCCTTCTCGAGGCGAGGCAATGCTCTCCTTCGGGTACTTACCTCCCGTGCACTGCTCCCAGCGCAGCTGTATACCTTCATCCGTTTAGATATCCCGTTTCAGGGAAGGGGGAAGGTGCATCGCCTGCTGAGCTTATGGAAGCCGTGGGTGAGGGAGTTCGTAGGGGATGGGATATGTATACGAAGAACCGGAGTATGTTTGGAGGCTTGGTGCACCACAGACTCTTATTTATGATACCTCTAAGGACGCGTGCCTATACAGCTAGCTGGCATCTTGCTCTTCGAGATCGGCGTAATTGGCACCCCCTTTTATTGTCCGGATTTCGTCTTATCCCGAGTACGCAAGTGGATTCGGCGCAGGTTGTGTTGCATTGAACCCTGTTTCTGCCCAAGGCGAGCCGCTCGTATCATGGTGTATGTGAAGACAAGATAGGAGGCTGTTGGGGAATGATGGGTTGGGAGTGCGGAGTGTCTGGGTGTCTTGGTAATGGGAATGCTCCTAATGCCAAGGGAAGAAGGAAGTGGACGTTGAGGAAGAGGTGTTGAGGCTGGGTAGGACTGAGCTTATGGAGGTTTCAGGGTGCTGCAATCCTCCCTCTTTCCGGCCTCCAGCTCAACACTACGACCCTCGGTTGCCCAAATGTCGAGGAATTTGCAGAGCAGACTGCGGCCTTGCGCTGCACAGGTAGATCATTGTCTTTAATATCAAGTTATTTATTTATTTATTTAAATGCTTTTTGAAAATGTCATGGTTGACGGCAGATTGGCGCTGTAGTGATGCACATCCTTGATTAGCGCTGTCCTGTCATGCTGATTATCGGTACTTACTACCATCAGGGCGGAAACTACACAGCAGTAGCCAGTAGGAGGTATAAGTACCAGCTGTGTTATGCTTAGTACCCGCCGCTAAGATGACAGACATTAAACATGGCAAGATTTATCGAATTGTAAATTGGAGGAGTAAGACGGCCATTGATCTAGGGGAGGATGGGAGAACTGGTTCGTTTTCTTTCCGCTCCCTCCATGCTGTAAGCTTAGTATGGTATAGTAACCGGGTCCGATGTGGGTGATAGCCTGAGACAACAGGTACCCGCTCCCTTCCTCTTAATACATTATCTAACACGAAGTAGTGGCTCGTGGAAGAACGAGATTCAAGCGGAATGTGGACGGTGAAAAGTTCAAGTGGAAAGTACCTCGGGTTCAAAGGGCACACTGCAGGTCTGCGCGACGGGCTGGCTGTCACTGTCGTCGAGCATGCGTTTGAGTGGCAGATTTTGGAGGATGAGAGTGTAGAGTCCGTTCATCGGTGCGTTTTCGATACCTATATTTAAATTGTGATGAACTTGGAAAACTGATGGATTTCATGCGAAGGTTGTACGTCCCGTACACATGGTACAACCTCGAGCTGTACACACCTGATGAGGTATACCCTTCAGGCCTTCGGGTGACGCTTGGGAAAACGAGGAAACCAGTTCGCGAGGAGCAGGTTTGGTCATTTGAGCTTGTGGGTTAACTTTTTTTTGTTTTTGGGGGGGACAGTGGCTTGCAGTTTGGTCACGGAGCTCCCATGTTGGAGGAATTTCGGTTACAGGATAAAGCAACATGGGTATGCAGATTACCATTACAAAATATTACTATCCTCCACTTAACGATTTTCCATGGATATTGCATGGACGACAAGTTCTTGTTGGAGTTTTCTTTCTTTAATATCCCGAGTCTCAAAAGCCTGGGGTTGGTTAACTCGTTTAAGTGAGTGAATCCTGGAGGAGCTAACCATCGAGAGACATTATAAACGAAGATATATATGCTATTCCTGACTTTTTCGTCAAGTTGTTCGGGGAATCGGGGTGTCGAAAGGTCGTTCTAGGCTGGCACTGACGTGATTTACTCAGTTGAAGATCTGTATTCACTGTAAATCGAAGAATTGCACGCTTATGTAAGTTACTTACTAGGATTGTATTCAGTGGTAGTATTACCAAGGTAGCTTATTACAATGACGATCGGCCCAACTGCAGAGTCGCAAAGCTACCTACTTTCTTGTTCAAGCTCATGCCGTTCACTGCCCTCCTCAATCTTCCTACCCAACTGCAACCCGCTTTACCGCCCGAGCTTCTGTTCCAAATCATATCGCACATAACGTGCCTGAGGACTCTCTACAGCCTTCTACACACATCAGTCATCTTCCGCACGGGTGCAGAAAGGAGTCTCTACAGCGGAGTTTGGATCGACTACGAGACATGGAGAGGGCCAAAACATGCTCACTTTCTCCGAACCATCGCTAGCACCCCTCGACTAGCTGCCCTCGTGCGTATATATAGTGTACGGTACTTCCCAGTGAAGGACGACAACTTCACCAGCACCCTCAGCTCCGCCCTCGAAGCGATGATAAATCTTGAGGAGCTCACATACCAAAGTGTCGAACCCGCCCTTCGGCTTCTCGAGAAATGCACCTTCCAACTACAGAGTTTCACGCTCCTTTCCACCGAAGAGAACCCCCGAAGTGTTCTTGTATTCCTGGGGAAACAACTCAATCTCAGACATATTGTTCTGCAACAACAACTGGCGCACCAATTGTATTGCATGATCTCGATGAAGCCTCACGATCCATGTTACACGAAGAATGAAGAGGCCGTTGGGCGTTTTCTTTTTTTAATTTTGTATGCCTATCTATGCGCAGGTATAGACAAGGATACATTCTTCCATTTTCCAATTGGCCGAGCGGGGAACATCGAGCCACAGAATCCTTCCGTTATGTATAAATTGTCGGAGGTGAAACAGGCTTACGTTGGAAAGATACCGGAGGGAAGATGGAGAAAGGCTCGGGGGCCCATTCTCAGAAGCCTCGTTAACGGATTTGAGAACGTGACGAATATGGAACTCGTCAATCAACTGGTACCAGGTACGTCGGCCTTCGAGCTTCTACTCGTAGGAAGACGTCAATTCCCCCCTCAAGGCAATCGCGTACAGCCGGCACTGGACCAAGGACGGATAGGGAGAAACATAGACAAAGAGAGTGTTGGAATCAGTCTTCGTTGCTCAATAGTATGTCTTTGCATGGTTTCTTTACTGGCGCTAACGAATGTGTTTAGAGACCCAGACGCTATGGCGATCTGCAGATATGTGCCGTTAATGTGTATCTTCCCGATAAAGATGCCGCTTGAAAGCTTGACTCTTGAGAGCATTATCAAGCGCTGAAAAACGTTCATCAATCCGCACTGCAATCCCGATTTCGACCCAACAAAAATAATACGAAACACAATATAACTGTCTTTCTGCTAGGGCGATCATACGGAATCAAATGGCTTGAATGCGATGTGAATGTGAATCTTGACAGAATAATTTATGCGTTTGGCAACATAATCTGGGTCAATTTATAGCATTATAGTCGCCCATATTATCCTTTTGAAGGCGATGAACAGAAGTTAAGAACAGCATGTTCCTTGAGGTTGCATGTCCCTACAAAAGCTACAAAACTCTACTCGTTTATAGAATCCTCAAAGAAAGAAGTGAGATAAATATCACTATTAGGAGACACAGACCCATCTTCAACTATCATCCGCTGCATGTTGATAATCAACTTGCATCCCTGTTCCATTTCTTTTTCAACATGTGTGTCCGATATAGTTAAGAAACGTACAGCAATAGAGAGGAATGTAATAGCCCATCTTCAAGGATGCCGCAATCAGCTCGAGATTTTGTGAAGTAATAATGACATACGTGTAAGCTATGTCAAGCTTTAAGAAGCCAGTCGCCATTGCATACGGCATGTTGGCTATGTAAAGTGCTGTAAACAGTTCAAGAAGGGTGTAAAAACTCGAGAAACCAGAAATTCTGCAATTCAACTCACCCCACGGTAAGACTATCGTCCAGATGCCGTCGTTTATGACTAGTTGGACAATAGGAATATTCCGCGGCATAAATTGAGTTCTCGCAGCTGTCATTCCCCAGATGATTGTGTGCATGGCAGCAAGCACTGATCTATCGAACAAAGGTATTGGTTAGAGGGAAAATGAATCTTAATGCACTTACGTGAGATAAATAGTAAGACGAGAAAGTCTCGTGACGTTACATACGGAGTTAAACTCAGTCTTGGTGTACAGAGCAAACAATTTTCCGACATGTACTGTACTAATCAAAATACTTCGGCACCCTTATAGGTGCGTGACAGGCCCAACCGCGGAACCACTTCGTCAGGTCGAAAATATTGCGTGACAATTTAAAAAATTTGGCATCTTCATGAGTAGAAGAGCCCCAAATATATAGCTCTTAAGTGTAAATAATTTATAACATGTCGTGGTCTAACGGTAAGTTGTATTTAAATGCTGTAAAGGGCCAAATTTGCGAAGAAAAATTGAAAATTCATTCATTCGAACCCTCTTCGGCGAAATTTTTATCCGTGACATCTCAGACCTTCCGTCAGTTGCAGTTATGACGCGTGACAAGTACTGTTTTCCACCGTTCCTTTGTACACTAAATTTTGATGTTAGAATTGTAGATTATGTAGTTAGTTGCAATTGAATTTGATTTTACAGAAGTGTATGCAGTACTTCAAACATCATATCTACAAAATTTCAAGAGCATATAATGCGAACTGAAGAGGTAGTATGTTTTTTGTTGTTTTTCGGAGATTTTGGCCTATATCAGTCCTTTGTACAGCGTTACACGTCTGTGACATTTGTAATCTGTCACAAGTCGCGATTGTCACATGATGTGATTCCGAAGCTTCTACCTTCCTGATCTCAGGGATGAAGGTGTCATTACACGCTGCCTAGGGTGCAACCACACAATATAACACAATATCATTACTTTTATAATATGTATGATGATATTAGAAACAATTTGAGACCTGAGAAGGTGCATTAAATATTGTGAGGTAAGATACAAATTTCGCAAAAATTGGAAAAACATGTAGATATGAACATTACAAAAGAAGTGAATGCTTTGACTTAAAAATAGACATATATTGTTAAAAAAGATGTATTAAGGTTGTCATAAGAACACTATAAAGTTATGTAGGTGGCCTGCTTGCCAAAATAACAGACAGTGTACAAGGGATTGGGGGTGTACAAAGGAACGGTGGAAAACAGTACCAAATTTCGGCACATCAGGTAGCTGTGTGACGCGTGACTGCCGAAGTATTTTGATTAGTACAGTATAGCGATTCCGACAAGGAATAGCAGTATCATCGAGACGCCTATACGTATATCTTTCATGTACAATGCATATACTACTCCATGGTCTTGAGTCGATGGCGAAGACAAGAAGTGAGTTTAGTGATGTCGTACCTCGCAGCATAATAACGATATCTATCCCTAATACATTCAGTGTCGCTGCGACTTGCAAGACGGTGGACCACGCTCGACACGTGTTTGGGGAGAATGGTGGTTCGGATAGCCGGTCTAGTATTAGATATAGATTAAAGCTTTCACAAGGTTAACTTTTGATACTCGCTTGTAAGAAAGAAGGAATTCGTACAATTGGAAAACCAAACCGAAGTATCGCAAGAATATGTATAACCATTTCATATAATTTATCGGTCGTCTAAATGGAATATTTGAGAAGCATTCATGATTTGGGTCGTTAACTGCCCACCTCCATATGAAACGAAGTTCATGATGAAAAGAAAATGCATACTGTGCAAAGAGTAATACTACTGCACCTACTATTCTCCAGGTCAGCTATCATTCCAAGATGCAGAATATGTACTTACTAGCTGCGTAGTTCCTCTCCCTTATAGCTTCCATATCCTGTTCAAACCCATTGTAAAGAGACATCATTCAATAGGCCAGGGGATGTAAGTACCATGAAACTGATGACATCCCTGCTATTTATCTGCCTCCCTTAGATTGTATGCCAAGCGTTTTGCAGAGCTAGGAATAAATAGTAAGTACTAGCGTTTTTATGTAGGGTTGATGTCAGGCTCCTAAAACCAGCACGCTCGTATCTCGCTACAACCTCCTTAGGTAAACAGAGTCAAATATTTGCTTAAGGCAAATAAACCTAAGGGAGGTTCTGCTCGATAGAGCGGCTGGCACTTGTCGCTGCCGACGTTTCCCCGCAGACCCTTTCCATCAACAGGGAAATCGACGGCAGCACATTCCGCTTTCCCACCTCTTACCTACTCGCGCTCACGAACACAATACTTAATCTATTTGTAATCTACAATTATCTGTGCCTCATACTTTCTACCTACTTACTCTCATGCATACAGATAATTTAAATTTGGTCTGGCTTCAGTTATTCTTGTTGACTGTAGTACTTGTAGTACTGTTGAGTAATATATAGAACAAACCACATTCTCAAAGTTATTGGCTAGTACACATCTAACTGGGGTAAAATATTAAAAACTAAGCAGGTCTATACTCCTGATGTTCCATAGTCTACAGACAATTAAGCAGTCAAATAACTGAATGATAGTTGCCTGAATGGCTCAGGCCCAGGCTCCATACTATATATCTAAAAAGTAACCACACTAGTAAATCTGTGAAGAAAGACTTACAATATATTTAACTGTGTAGATAATCAGAATACTGTACTAACATATTCAATTCAGCACCCCTGGTAGTGCATTACATGCACAACCAATAGATACATTCGGCACCTCAAGATTTTTAGCATTACATATCAAAATTTTCGGCAGGTCAAGTAATTTTAGTGTAGCATGTACCTTTAATTATGAAGTCTTGTATTCTGGTGGATAAGTAGCGTTCTTACTTCAATAAACATGGCATAATCATATGATATATCATGAGAGCTATCGTTCAATTCTCTAGATGCGCAGTTGCTTTATATCTTTGTATCATGTAGTCTTCAGCCATTACAACCACTGAATACTTTATATAATTATGAAGTGTCCCCAACAAGACTTAGATGATTACTTACAACGTCATCTTATTGTGATGGAACTGGTAGCCTGTATATACCTGGTTGTATGCAGTGTGATCGACAAGGGCCGTGCAATTCTTGAACCTGCTCAACTATGGCAGCCAAATGGCGGTGCAGTACAATGTGCAGTCTATTCCAACCATAGCACACTCCATATTGCTATTGATACATCAAACTACGCTAATGTTCTACAATATTTATTAAGGTAGTTAGGATACAATACAGACCTTGAAAACAACATTTCTCGAATGAAACAAAAATGTACGAAATATTTGGCATTTCTCTTTCAGATGTGTTACTTGCCCTTAAATGTCAGCATACCTGGCAGGTGTGTTACACATTACTGCCAAATTGAATATGTTAGTACAATAGCTCAATCAAGACCAAATTTAAATTATCTGTATGCATGAGAGTAAGTAGGTAGAAAGTATGAGGCACAGATAATTGTAGATTACAAGTAGATTAAGTATTGTGTTCGTGAGCGCGAGTAGGTAAGAGGTGGGAAAGCGGAATGTGCTGCCGTCGATTTCCCTGTTGATGGAAAGGGTCTGCGGGGAAACATCAGCAGCGACAAGCGGTGATGTGTCCCCTGTTATTATTCGATCCATAGATCTGGGCCAAATGCGGTAATTTATGATGCCGGCGAAACCCGCGAACACGCTGGCTCATTCACACAACTGAACCAAGTGTTTGGCATTGGCCTCCCATTATTTGGTTATGTGCGCGCATGGATGCATTGTAAGTACTAACTACAGAAAGTGAATGACAATGGAGGTCTACTATTTACACAAGGAAACTAGTTTCGACATAAATGCCAGAGCACTTATTTATATATATGTAAGCAGAAGGCATGTAAATGGCTAGCTTTCTGTAAATTAAATATATTCAATAAAATGCGACATTAAATCTCTATTTAGTATTAAACACAGACCAGTGGCCAGAAAGAACTGGCAGTGGGATTTTACTGGGTTCACCTTACCAGCTTTTACTATGTTTGTAGTCTGATGTTGGTTGATATGCAATGTTTAATCAGTATGTGGCTTTCAATCTAAGTAATATAGTAGTTGTACACTGATCTTATGTAGATCAATTCAAAATGGTTGAAGTTATGCATTAAAAGAGCAGAAGTACAGTGTATTTCTTCCCATTTAAAAGAAACCCAATAAAATATGAGCTTAAATTATAGGTGAAACCACTGGGAAGTATTTGCAAAGAAGAAATAATAAATGCAAGAATAAATAATGCCAGTAGGGTTACTAAAATGATGCAATGTATTGACTAATACCTACAAGTGTATGATAAATTTAATAAATTTAAGAATAGCATGTTGAACCACTAAATAAATGGAGACAGAATATTGCAAAATATGGCCCCCAGGGAAAGAGCATGTTAATACCAGAAGCAAGCCAGAAGTATATTTGTGTGCGCACACTATGTACATACTTAAGTACTTCGATTAGTAATACTAGTGGTACCTAACCGCGCAAATTGGCTCACGAAATAGTACATAAACGCCCAGCTGGACAGGCAGGCTGATTCGTCTTGACAGAGAATTGAGCTGTGGGAATGCTGATGTCCCTGAGAGATCCAATCGGATAATAACAGGGGACTACAAACTCAGCGACAAGTGCCAGCCGCTCTATCAAGCAGAACCTCCCTTAGGTTTATTTGCCTTAAGCAAATATTTGACTCTGTTTACCTAAGGAGGTTGTAGCGAGATACAAGCGTGCTGGTTTTAGGAGCCTGGGTTGATGTAAACTTTGATAAATTCAGGCTGGTGTATGTATACATCAGCACAAAATCGGTGATGAGTCCCCTGTTAAATCTCGTTTGGATCTTCCCACGTTCACGTGACCTTCCACGCAGTAGTTCACAGGGATGAATGCGCGTTTACAAGCAGTTCAGGCATCTATCCCATGAGCCAGCATGATAAATCAGTGCTTCCGTGTATCCTCAGTGCCATTTCAACCATTATTGGAGGGGATTGTACATAATGTTTTATTACAATTATACACATAAGCATTTCTAATTTTTTGTTAGGCAGCATTGAAGTTACTTATTGAATAGATGGCATTTCAACTAAAGTAATCTAATCTGGTATTTAGGGAAAGGGAGAAAGAGGAGAAATAGAGGAAAAGGAGAATAACGAGACAGTGCATCAAAGCACATACTATGATGAATGTATGCTTGATATCTTCACTCAAATTATATACCCTGCAATGATGTTTTGGTCATGTTCCATGTTCAGTAAATTATCTGTAGCACTTCAGTAGCACTATTATCTGATCTAATAAGTTGCTATATATGATCTACTTATTGGCAATAAATAATTACTACACTGAAATAAAAGTATTATAAAACAAGTATCAATGCATCTATGAACCATTACCATGTTCAAGTTTATCTATTGTATAATCATTAATCATGAGCCACAACATAACACATGTCTCCCATAATCTACAACATATTTGACTATTTATTATGTGTGAGCAAGTACAGTCATAGGGGATGTAAGGCCAATGCTCAACTTATGTATTGCTACTAAGTAAATATTGTTGGTTCAACTGTTGTTGGCGCAGCTTCTGAGCTGGTGTGAAACGACTCTGTCCTGGAACAATCCGTTTCCACATATGGTACAGATCCGTAAACGAGATTTAACAGGGGACTACAAACTCGCACAAAATTAATTGCGGCTGACCCTGCTCGTCTATAGTGCCTTAACGTGGTACTTACTTTCCCTAGATTTTTGAATAAAGTGGCAGTAGGTGATTTTATGGTTGCATTCCCACTACCTTTTAAGGTAAGTGGGTCTTAGGGGACTCTTGACATCCTGAAAAAGCAATTTTGAGATCTGATTTTGGGATCTCAACCTGATTGGCTCCTGCCACTATTGAAACTAAAACTATTCAAAATGTATTTAGTACACTTATGAATTGAACCACTATTTCAATCAATTGTTATCAATTGAAAATCCTACTACTATATAATCTTGTATTGTATTTATTTCCCATCTTCCTTACTTCTATCTTGAACTGTGTGTTATCTTTACTCCTCCCTCATCTCTGATGAGCTAAAACCAATCCTCATTTCACAATGTGTGTTGCATTCCTTTTGCTATTTAACTTGACTAACTTTCATAACTTACAGCCCTTTCATGTCTTCTTCACTGTCTATCATAACTTCTTTCAACCTTCCTCCACATGCAACACCTGAATGTCTAACTTGACCCTGTACCTCTCATAATTTGGTGCAATTATAGCTTCTTAAGCTTACTGCCTTGTTCATAAGCCATTAACCTATCTGTTTCATTCATGCTCTCTCTAACTTGTTCTTATTCTCCCTTCATCATTCTCAATCTTTTCCTGCTCTCTCTGCCTGGTTTCTGGTCTCTTCTTCATTCTTAATCTCCCTGTCTAGTTTGTGGTCTCTATGCTTCATTCCTGCTCTTTATAATTTGTTCCTACTCTAGCTACTTTATTTCTGATCTTTCAGTTTCATTCCAGCTCTCCCTGCTTTGTTACAGATTTCCCTACTTTGTTCCTTCTCTCTCTACTTTGATTCTACTTTATTTGCTTCATTTATAAAATCTCCACATTGCATTTGCTCTCTCTGCTTCATTTTTAACCCCTCTGTTTCATGCCCATACTATACTACATATAAATAGTTGTACCCTAGTTCATTATAATTCAATGTTTATTATTTTGAGTATACTAGACTTTCCTAGTACAATTCCCATGCCATTGCCTACCTGAAGATAGTATCTTACAGCTGCCAATTTTAACTTGATTCAGCTGAGTGCTCACATATCGCAGGCCCTGTAATGTATGTACAAAATGAGCTATTGTACATAATATTTGCATGTCTGGTCCAAGTGCTACAACATATATCATCTTATATTCTTTCTTATTCTAAAATTTGTAAATATTAGTAAAACCCACAGGTTGCAATACCCATGGGAACCCATACCCATGAGAATGGGTATGGGTTAGCATGGGTACAGGTATGGTTCGAGCTCCAGATACCCATGGGTTACTCATGCTGTTGCCTATCAGCATCTGATATATTTCACTGTGTCCAATTAAATGTTATGCATTTTTGCAACAAATACCTTCCCAGTCAGAGTTAAAACTAAATGTACTACAAAATATACTCAATACCACTAATTCACATTCAGTATTAATACTTATTTTAAAATCTCTAAAATATTAATGAAGACAACTTACTGGATACTTTCAACCAATTGTTCGGTCACGTGTCACACAGGGCCTCTGAACAGAACAATATAGACCTCTTGTCACGCATCATGGACAGCCATGAACAAAGGTTTAGTGAACATAAAAGAATGAATTTTTCGAAAATCTACAAAATTTTTGGCAAACAATGCAAGTGCTCTCTTATAAATGGGACACTATTGTACACAGTTCATTATTTATTGTACTTGGGTAAATAAGCTTTATTTAAAAAATTCCAAGACGGATACTGTACGAATCCGATCAATTGGGCATGCCTTTGAGTGCGTGACAGGCCCAAACCACAAAGTGATTTCGGCACACAAGAATTTGTAGTGTGACATGCCAGAATTTTCGGCATTTTCGTTACTCAAGCTAGCCAATAAGCCCAAATTAGTGCATATATTTAGCTTTCAAAAGTACAGAACACTATCGTTTAGCAAGAATTAGCTTTTGGAGAAGAAAAAATAGTCATTAAACTGAACATTTTTAGGTATTACGCCGGCGCCTAAATATGTCACGGTCTAACCTTTCGGCATTTTCATTTGTGACGTGTGACATGGCCCAAATTTCGGCGCGGCAGAATGGGTGCGTGATGCGTGACTGCCCAATTGATCTGATTCGTACAGTACATGCCATGAATGATGCTTTGGTCAATAGGAGACATGAACAAATTTTATGTCGGTCACACATCAGACAGGGCAACGAACAGAACAATATTGAAACATTGGTGTCACGCTGAAAATCCATGAACAATCGGTCGAAAGTATCCAGTATCATCCTTTTCTAATAAATATCTTTCTTCCATGTTAAACAACTATGTGGCTTAATGAGTCTGAATTGTCCAGGGTATTTCCATTTGCCTTATTTTAATCTCACCTATCACAACCTGTTTCCTTCCAGACTTATGAACTTCATATCCACAAAATATATGAGTTTTAATCTATTATATCAATTATGGTATTTTAAATTTGTATTATTAATAAATATTCTCAATTCTCTTACCTGGCCCTATTGTTTATTTGGTAGGTAGTGGGTTTTGCCGCTAGACAGCCCTATTTTTTTTATACTTATCTATACTTATTTTTGTTTGACTTTCCAGGATAGGTAGTTTTAACTTCAAGGTGTCGTTGTATGCTGGTTCTTCAACCGAGATCTGGACTGTGGTCACTTAGGGTCCCTTATATGTGATATAATGTCGCACTCATGATGGGGCAACAATGGGGTGTTGTCTGGTGTTGCTTGTTACTGAGACGTCGGCAGCAACACCCATCGGGTTATGTATTTCATTTTGTTTGCCGGTCGTGTTTCAACTAAATTTCAACAACTCTGAAATTTCACCAGTTCACCTCTCACTCTTACCAACTCTTACCCTTCATTAGACCGCCCATATATTAAAATCAGTAAACCGTTTTTAAGCTTACTATCAGCATTACACAACTGAACAAAACTTTTAAAGGAACATTGCCTCACTGCCCAGCCTGCTATGTCGGACGCCCCTCAGGACAAACTTATGGTGCAGGATTCTGCAGGATTTGTTAATGTATCAGCTCCTGTAGATCGACTTCCTCCCGAAGTACTATCCAATATCTTTGATTTGGGATATATCTATCTACAGGGAGACGAAAAACTACTTTTCACCATGTCAGTCACCAGTGTCTGCCGCTATTGGCGCGATACCTCCATAATTGTTGCATCGATATGGTCATACTTTCGCATACATCATTTTTGCGAACCAGACATGCTAGAAGTATGGCTTGGAAGGTCGCGTAACCACCCACTGGAACTGCACATTGAAGTGTCTTCAGATGTGTGTGGTGACTTTCAAGAGGGCATGGTTGGAGGGACAGAATGGACTGAAGTTTACAGAGTGCTGGCGCCGCACATTACGCACTGCGATAGCTTGTTGATATTAGCAGTAGAGCGTGGACACGCTTTGGTCAACATTCTCGAGTTTGTTGGTAGCATTCCTATTCCAATCCTACGACGATTGGTTGTCATAGGGAACGATTTCGAGGGAAGGAACGAAGCGATCCACACAGACGACAATATTCTGCAGTTTATTCATGGAGGTCCCATGTTGGAGGATGTCCGGTTACAGGCTATGGCTACATGGGTCTGCAGACCCCCACTACAAAACATTACTACCCTCCATTTAGCTTTAGAAGCAACTGCAATGGAGTATGACGACTATCGCCAAATGATCTCATCCTGCCATTTGCTATCCACCCTTGTTATTTATGATAGCACTTTTCTCGAGTGGGATTGGAAGAATGATCTCATGGATGTTCCAAATCTTCGGTCTTTGCAGATATATGCCTCTTCATCAAAATTTATATGTGAACCTTCAAAAATACTTTGGGCATTAATTTCCTCAAAACTGGAGGAATTCATTCTGGCTCCGGTTACTAGACATGATTTATATTTTCTCTATGATGTTCAGCCAACAGACTCAAGGCTTCGAAACATCAAGTCCCTCACCATGGTTCCTGCAAATGAACATTATGTCGATACGATCTCACTGGCAGCTGAGTTCTTTATTGGTATAGAGAGACTTACCCTCCCATACATCTGTAGTGAGGAACGCTTTACTGATGAATTCAATTCTGAAAAGATGTCCGGTCTCTGGCCTCGCTTACTGGAGTTAACCTTCAACAAGATTGACGAGAATAACGAAGGCATACTCCTTTCCATAGCTCATTCTCGTAAAATCGCTGGGAAACCTTTGGAAAGAATTTTATTGGATCCCTTATCTTTTAGAAGAGTCCAATCCTCTAAATCAAATATTCTTTGTGGCTTACAAATGCTGGGGTGTCGGTGGCGGAGAGTCCGCGTTGGGACGTTTTTTGGCCAGATGGAACTTCACTTCGGATGGGGAAGTACAATTGGATTGGCGCGCACCACTCCAATTTTGAAGCTGAAGACTGACGAGACCACGATTGGGAATATCACTCATATTTTGTAAGCTTTAAAATGTTGGATTTTGGCATTGGTCGTGATATCTATAGCGCTTGAACAAAGTTCCTTTGAAGTTGTAAAGATTCTACTTATACTAGTCGGACAACGTTAGCAGTTGGTTGGCAGTGCAGGTCAAATGCAGGGGGGTTGACTCCAATCAAAAACTAAACTTGAATATCCATGTATTTTAACAAGGTGGTGAAAAATATGGTATGATGCCATTGGTGAATGAGTGAGAGACGGGTACCAGTGTAAGGAGGTAAAACCGAGTTAGTGAATACTTCCAGAACCCGACTTTAACCCGGCTTAGCCGCTTGCAAGAATCCGGTCCGGTTACCGGTGAAGTTTGCGATGAATGATTAGGTAAGCAACTATTGACATAGTATTCCGTTTCCGACGGTCTTCCAACTTGGTCTCCCCAACTTTCTAAGGCCTTCCTTCCTTGCTCCCTTCTTCAATTTCCAGTTACAGGCAAGTTCGTGTAGCCTGTGGGTTAGGGGTATGTACCTAACTTTTCACCCGGTTTTCAGACCTACAGAGTAATGAATCATCAAATCATGATACGCGCTCACCTTGGGCTCAAGTTTTCAAGAGCAAACCTTACGCAAATCTTGATAGTTTCAAAGGTCTCAGTCCTTCAGACTATACCATAGGCTACCGACCAGACTTAGTACACCGTTCATATGGAATCTGCATATAGGAAGGGAGTATCTAGTCTCGGCTACCCATCCGTTGACGCTCGTCCAAATCGGGATTTTCTACCGTCAACGTCTGGGATAAAACGAGCAACGTTAGCAGGGGTATGCGTTCGGTGCTCTCGGGCTTCTCAAATGCTTGTCCCGCGCGTTTTCGAGTATTAGTAATGTAATTAGTCAGCGTCACGATACGATAATCTCATCCGGGTTGCACGCACGCTGCATGCGCATCCACATTTAACCCACTCCCAACGCGTTCTTCTTGCTCTTTGCATCCTACCCTCATTTATACACTCATTCGCATCCAGCTTAAAAACTGCCAGCTGTGATTTTTAATATGTCAATTGACGATAATCTTGAATCATGGCCTTAATTTGGAATTTATTCACAATTTCAACATTGATTTTAGCAACAGGAAGACGAAGCTCTTCTGCTTTCTGTGGACGTGGTTCAATAGATGCAATATATGTGAGGTTGTTACTTTCACGAGCACATAATAGTTGGTTTCTTCATGATCCATTCTACCATTGCATTATCTTTTTGTCCCACACAATGGTTTCATCAGTTTTCCATCATCTTGATACATGAATTCTCGGCATAAACATTCCATCTGATACCTTTAGAGACACATCTTCTGATTTGAAAAAGCCACTGAGAAATTCAGCCAATGACAATCTAGAGTACATCTTTTGCATATGTGCAATAGTTCCAAGAGCCTTTTGATCTAAAGTTGTTGCTCATGCTCTCTCTTTCTTAACCTCAAAATCTTTATCATTGGGATCTTTCTCCAGTAGCTCTGAGCTTGGATTTAATGTCAGAAGATTTTCATCAGATAAAACAGGGTTAATAGGCAATGGTGATGAAGGTGGTAGGCCAGGGGAAGTCATTGCTTCAAGTTTACTGTAATCAGAATGAAAATGCATCCCTTCAGGAAAATAAACATCAAATTTAGGTAGCTAGGGCATAATATTGAAAGTAGAACAAGCAGGATGTTGAGGATAGATAATGAAGATGCGAACGCGCATGCAGCGTGCGTGCAACCCGGATGAGATTATCGTATCGTGACGCTGACTAATTACATTACTAATACTCGAAAACGCGCGGGACAAGCATTTGAGAAGCCCGAGAACACCGAACGCATACCCCTGCTAACGTTGCTCGTTTTATCCCAGACGTTGACGGTAGAAAATCCCGATTTGGACGAGCGTCAACGGATGGGTAGCCGAGACTAGGGAGCATCAGAGCGTTCATATTTCCGACCGAGTTGAAGTTTGTACTGGCGCCTGGTAGATTGATAGATCTCGTCTGCTTAGATTTGAGGTGAGTTTCTCTTTGTTTTCTAAGTGATTTTATTCAACTATCGGTTACCTGTTTAACGGTGTGTAGCTCTTAGATCGATTCTATATGCCCTCAGCTTTCCCTCGACTGTTACTTCGATGCAGTAGGCGATCCGGGATGCTTCGCAATTATTTCGAAACGATGTGGCAAAGGAGAGTCAACAGCCACCACCCACGGCAAAGCACTGTGGGTAGGGGCAGGTCGGGGGTGCAAGAACACGTACTCGGCTCTCAGCCACAAAATTAAAACCCCCAATCTCATATCTTCACTCCCAGTGAGCAACATCTACCCTATTGGGATATCAGACAGCCGATGAAAACCTGCCTCGTTCGGAGAGGTTGTTTGCGGCTACGACCTTGAAGCGATCAAAGCAGAGTGTCTATACAGCACTTGAACAGTGCTTCTCGTAGCTCGCCCTTCTCCGCGACTGGCGGGAAATCGAGTAGAAGTGTCGTGTCGGTCACTGTCAAGCGCCTTGGGCTTTCCATCAGTAGCGGACATGCCACGTACACGAAGCACGAAGATATCGCGTGAACTCCGGCGGCCTTCCCGATGTCAATGTTCAACTTGGCTTGTCTTTCGATGTGGTTAACCATTACGTACCTGCCTCTGAGTACGCCAAACCTACGCCTTCTGCCCCGTCATCTAGACTTCATATCCGCAAATTCTCAAGCATCTTGACTCTGCTGGTCGTCGATGAAGTACGATCCAGTCAGTAACTGTTGAGGAAGGAGTCAGGGACCACAGCCCGCCTAGCTCAAAGGTACCTCACACCTTCTGCTACTCTTGAGGGGCCCAAAATCATATTTCCATCACTTGCTCTTTCGAAGGAAAGTGCTTGTATAGACATCGTGTTTCTTATTTCGCGATGAAGGCAGGCATGGCGAGACGGTTCTATGACCTCCGTTATCTCAGCTGTGACGGTCCAGCTCCATTCTACATTCAACAGGTTGCTTGCACGACGCAACATGCCCTCCAGTTTGTCTGCCACCTATTTCTATACCGATTGATAGTATTGAATATCTGGCAGCTTCCTCCAAGCTCCGACCAAATCTCTTCTACAGAATACCTGTGGTCTCCTGTTTCTTGGCGACATGGGCCTCGCAAACGCTCTCGATGTCGAGTCGCCGAGAAAAGAGAACCAAAGGAGAACTGAACATCTCAGATCGGCGTGCTGCTCAGCCCGATAGTAGTCAGGAGAAATTCGCCATGTAGCTACTCTAGCACCCACCCGTGACCAGAGTCCACATGATTGTGGATAGGCTCTATTGTACTACATAACATTTCGAATGCGACAGGCAGATACAAATGGGCGGGCTTCTGCTAGGGTCTACGACTCGGAAATGCGCAACATCGGGCTGAGCAATTTCGGAGTAAGCTTACTTTTCAGTACTACAGCGTACTGTTAGACTACATCTCCATTTCGCGTTGCGTCGGTTATGGTGGTAGGGCGCTGCGAGGAGCCGTCGCCCACATTTACACATGGACCTACATTGATTGCCTATATTCTATCGTGTGTTTGAAAGTGACGGGCCGACAGTGTTTCGGCTATGCGGAGACACCTACACACACACAAACACTACAATAGACACAGTCCATGCACCCTAGGGCCTACTGCACCCAGCCTTCTGGTCAACAGTCCGAATGTGATGCCTAATTTCTATCATAAATTCATATAGAGGCGTTACGGGCGTAAGGTACTTATGTTCGCTGCAGTTGCAGATCGTGATCCATCGGTTTAACTTCTATACTCGACTCGTTTTCAACACTCAGAGTAGATCACCTGCGGGTCTGGTGGGCCCAGTCTTGCGGAATGCAAACGTATGGGATCAGCGCTTCAAATACCAACGTTATGCAACACCATTTCCACTTCGTTCGGGTCCTCGGGATAGAGGATCTGTCAGCCTGGTGAACGACAATGATTCAGAATGACTTACGACGTGATTGGAAGTGCTGTATTGTGATTATTACAATGCTCAAAAAGACCTGTAGGCAGGTCGTCGAATGGCCCGAGAACACCGAACGGAAAGGCATTAGTTTTTCTTCCAGACATTGGAGGACATTGGCGGTAACCAATCCCGATTTGGACGAGCGCCAACAATGAGTGGCCGAACCTAATGCGAGCTCACCGCAGTAGAACGTCCGACAATTAACGGAAGTTGAAACTGGAAGCCCCTTTCTAATGATTGTGTAAAGGACTTACATATGTAAACCTTCATAAACTCTTCAGGACTATTGGAACCTACATTTGCAAGTAGTTGGTCCAACTATTAGGATATACAGGTGTTACGCAACAACCTTCCAATTTTACAAGTTCTTGGATAAAAGGCTTAGTACACCCGCCATCTACTAGTGCCGCACTGGCACTACTTACCATACTCCGCAATTCTTTTCTGGCTTTGAATTTTATACGCCTCATACCCGTTTGATGGTAGACGACCCCTCCGGTACCGCCTGTCACCGTATCAATCTAGTAGCTCTGCCCTGGATGTCTCCAGCTTACATGTTGGAATTCAAAAATGATGTCATTCCGGGGAAGGGGTCGCAGCGAAATAATCTGATCTGAGAATCGAGGATTTATGAGTCCCCGCGGCGCTGTGCGTCTCTAACATTCTCTAACGCGTCTCCTGCCAAATCTCATCAACAGCATCAATGGAACACAGCAGCTAACAGTGAACGGTGACCGTTACATTTGTTTTTCCAGGAACCCCGCGATGCGCCCCCCCACCGCCACCGTCCGGATGGAGTGTAGACATGCGGTTGCATTCGTCAGTTGCACAATTCTGAGTTTCTCATATGACGTAGCAGTTGAAGAAATCAGGAAAAGGTTTGGCCGCCAGGAAGTCGGAAGTCGGTATTTCTGTAGAGTTTGAGCGTGGTGACAGTGGATCAGTTCCTCTCTAGCATGCCGTTAGTGCTCGAGATTGAGCGCTTATCCTTGAATAACGTTCCATTCATCCCGTACCATCCATTCACTCCTACTTACATTATAGAAGCTCGGCGCTACGTTTGTACGGATGTCGATGCTTGCTTTCCGGAATTCGGAAGATAATCAGAAAGCCTCATTATCCACCGATCCCGGAACGTGAAGGATGGGTTGATCGACTATTATAGATAGGGCGGGAGTTCGTTTGCATCACATGTGACAGTGAGGTCCAATGTTGCTCACAACATACTTACATCATATCAAATTATGGCTCTTACTCTGCAATGAGATCTAAACCAGTTCTTGCGGCAGCACATGGTAAACCTAAAAAACTTATTGAATTTCCATATATCGAAACCTTATGCTGAAGAGGCCATCCGCTCGCTGTCCTGTCCGTCAAATCGTCTTGTTTGTGAGTCTTACCAAAACCTATTTGACTTCAATGTATTTACAGTTCATGCATGCTTTTATTTGACTTACTAATAATAATAGAATATAAACTTCGTCCTGTGGAGTACCAGGCATTCCACCAACCTGTGCAACACAATCATTTCAAATCAACACCCTTTAATATCACTGAATCTTTTCCTTGTATAAGCTTGTATACCAACGCCACATAAGTTTCTCCTTCCAGGCCTTATCTTCATGGCGACCACTCACTGTCGTTTACTAGGGGTACAGGTACTCTCATGCTTTTTGATAAGCATATTTATTTTACTACCATCTCCTAAATTTTCAGCTCCTATTTCTAAATGAGAACGCTATCGTATATATACCGCAGTTCTGTACTGTGCCGTTAGATATGGAAGTAAGAAATAGCACCGCCGTCACTGTCTCCGTTATTTCCCAATGGAAATTAAACATATCAATATCTCTCCTGGGCCTTCCTGAATATGAGACTCGAATCTCGGACGTTTGGATGGTCACCGGGCTTAGATCTGGCCCAGGACACTGCCAAAAAGTTGAAGATGTTACAAGTTATGTCTTGATCCTCAATCAGTCTCCTAAAACAAGATATGTTCCATCCGTAAGTGTGCATTTCTGTTCCCGTTCCGGGATACGCAGCTTTTACATTTGAATGTTCAGTCCTTTGTCGCTTAATTTCGCACAGATATTAGAAAGTAGCCGGCACAAATTCCACCTAGTTCCTACGGTTGGGTATCCTAGCTTTGCCAATTTTACTTCCTAGCATCTCTAAGTGCTACTGCATGATTGACAATATCACGTACCTTTTTCATCGGAACTGGTGATCTTACCTAGGCCTGACAATGTTTTTCGTTTATATTGTGATCGGGACTCGTGATTCACATTCAATCGCAGAGGAGATGAAATGAAAGTAGTATTTTTTCTCGGCCTTAATTTCCTGTTAGCTGAGATGAAACTGAACTCTAAGGCTGATTTGTAGGAGCATCACTTCAAATGGTGTAGGTTAGGAACCTTATAGTACCATCTTGTAAGTATTTTTAAACTAGTTTAAGCATTTCGATTCGACAGGGATTAATTATAACCCTGAGGTGCGTATCGACGACTACACATGCACATTACGCAACTTACGGGTAGGCTCCCGCCAAAAACACACGAGTATTCAGCTCTTTCAATGCTATGAATCTGCTTTGCAGGTACAATTAAGATCCAACTTGTATCATATCAACTGTTCCATTTCACCGCCATGTCGAGTCGTTGTGCAAGTAAAAATCAATCTCAGAATGGAATGATACATGGAACCTATCTCTATGCTAAATATATCGAGTTGAGGTAGGGTGAGGTTGGGGGATAGGTAAAGCGCCAAAGCAACTTTAGCGTTATCTGGTATGTTATGTGTTTTTAGTTCCCGATCACGGGTCGCGATCGTTCCCTCTCCTGCCATACGTATGTACTTCTGGCCTTCCTGACAACGACCAGACCCCCACCTGGCCCGGTAGTCTTTAAATTCAACGTGGGCCGGATCCTGAAATATATACACGGTAAATATTCGCAAGACCGCATGGCAAAGATGCTGTAAAACGGAAGGCGCCAGAGCGTCAGTACCTGTAAGTATAGTACACAACGAAGCTTAAGCCTTAAAGCATCAATGAGCCCGTGACCATAAAGCTGCAATAATTAGGGTAATCATTGCAAAATAGAAGTCCAACGTCAAGTTTGTAAATATGATTGCTCAAATGTTCCAACTGTTGTTCACGATAAGATTCTTCTATGTATGAACGTTTTTCGTGTCAACCTACCCCACCACATTATTAATAGCATAGCGCGGTCACGAAATCGAGCAACCCTCCGTACACAGCCATCGGGGAAAAGGGATAACATGATGAACCCAATTTCGAAGAGGACACCAAACTACGGATAAGTTACAATAAGTAAGGATATTATCCCAACGGTAGCTTACGTATATTACATATACTTAATCATAAATAACGTACTATACTAATAGCAATTAAATAGCAAATTGATAGTTCATGACAAGCAGACGGCGATCAGTCAACAATAAGCACCCGACTTCCTCATATCCGCCGTATGAATCAGTTGCTCTAACGCCTCCTGATCATTATCGAGTTGTTCTTCGTAACGTGTTCGAGGAGTCCCATCAGGTAAACTGGTACCTTGACCACCGCCAGGATTCGCCTTTCCGTTCTCGTCCTCGCACTCGCAGTTCTCGGGCATGTACCCCCACTCTGTCAAGCGTGCGTATGGAGTAGGTCGTACGGTTACATCGACTTCTTCCAGCGCTTGTAGCTCACACTGTAGTTTGTTCCATACGCGGGACCAGAAGCGGGGTTCTTCGGTCATGGTGTCGTACCAACAAAGCATCCAACAGCGATGTAATTTGAGAACTCTGAGAGTTTCAGCATGCTCTGAAATGAAAAGTTCCATTCCGTCTAAAGCCTCTGCTTCGTCGTCTTCTAGAGAGTCGAAAACAGTGTTGGTGAGACTGAGAGCTGTGAGATTAGGAAAGTGGATGTCATCCCATGAGCGATGCCAGTTTGGATGGGCTGGTTGGTCGAAATGAAGAGTAAGGGACGTGAGGTTCGTCGCAGGAATGAGAATGGAGGGTAGTGTTTCAGCCAGAAATGCAACGTAGGGCTCGTGTTGGTGCCCGCCACGCATTTCCTGGTCCGGGGAAATGGTGTATATGGACAGGTGCTTCAGGCACGACAACAGTTGTTGCCACGGTTCGTCACTAAATACTTCATTTGCGGCGGTAATCATGCCGACTATCTCCAATAGATCCAGTGTAGGCTTTGTGTTGTGTGGCATGCGTTTTCCACACGTACTCCTGGCGCCCTGAATGAGACTACGCTCAATGGAATCGAATATGGCTCTTTGAAACCGTAGATATGTCGACCCCCCGGAGGCGTATTCTGGTTCGTCTGGTTCGTCGTATTTATTGTGAAAATGTAGCCGTAGGCTCTTCAGAGAAGTAAATTTTGCGATATTGTCAAACATTCTTTGACCGATAGATACTTTAGATCCTGCATTTATCAAATATAAGTTGACGAGAGACTGCTGAAGCAGTGTAAACACACCTGTTGTCGAGAGTTCACCATCCTTTTCATCTTCCACGAACACCAGTTCTTGTACGTATCGTGCAAGGTGAGGAGACCTAACAGTAATCCCTTCAATAGCCTTCACACCTTGTACGTTGGGGTGGACTTTCAAGGTATGGAAAATTCGCGGGGTGAGGAATGCGTAGTTCTGACGACATGCCAAGCGTAGTGACAGGAGATCTGGCTTTGAGTCGATGTAGTCGAAAACATGTGCCAGCAGTTCAGGAGGAAGGACCGAGTATCCCATATACATCATAGTGGAAGATTGAGAAGTGTTTCCTTCAGAGGGAAGGCAAAAATGGACCGTCGGCGTGAGATTGGTAGTGTGTTTATAACGGGAATCGGTATATAACGCCTTTCCTGAGTCAAGAACCATTATATACTCCGGTAGATTTTCACAGGCAAGATGGCTGCGATTCAATAACATAATGCCAAATGGACTTTGCCGGATGTCGGGATGTTTTCATTCCAGAAAGAGTGGAAAGACGCTGGAGATGTCGTGTGCTGGATCTAGGGGAAAGCAAATGTCAGACGGAATCGTAGATGGTGGCAGATGGCAGCCCTGATTATACATACTGCGAACATCTTAGCGACGGCATTCTTACAATTACATATTATGTAATCAATAAGTCCATGTCATCAAGTCCTTGTTACTTTGGCTATCGCACTCAATTCGGTCACTGCTGTTAAGTAGGGGATCAACAGATTCATTGCCAAGTTACCTGAGGTAATGCTGCAAGTTTATAGATGCGCACTGTGCAGTGATATTGAACAAGTTAAATACAAGGAATAGTACTTATTACTGAAGTTGCGAACACATAGAAATGGAATTTTGGAAATATATAAACATTATACTCCACAGAATTCATCAAAGGTACGGCTGCCCTAAAGAGTGCTGTGCATTATGATATGAATTTGGCGCCAGCTTACTCTTCGGATGATTATACATTCGGGGATAAGTATCACGGAACCGGTATTCTTCCCGTGAGTAAATCACAACATACAATTATATTTGAAATGATCTTGTTGTTCTTAAAGGTCCCGTAGTGTCCATGTAATGTCCATGTCTGTAAAACTTTCCCATACTTACCTCAACTGCGCTAAAGCCTTGGCAGCGCTGTGAATACGTTATGTGTCTATATACTTTCACATACTTGGACCTTCACGATCGCCGCCTGAAGCCTTGGGTAAAGTTTCGTACACTTAGACTTCATCATGAACGGGGGAGTATTATCTTGGATTCTATTATAGGCACTTACCAGGGACAAGTGTCTTAAATTACAGCTCGCTCCAATGTTGTACCAACGATAATCACTTACGAGGTTGACCGTGACGCCCTTACTTATAAAATAGTATAGGCTGATAGCACTGGTCTTTACCTGCGTCACAGTCTGATCTATGTATATATGAAACCTATGTATGTACATGAAACTGACTTAGAGAAAATAATAAAATTTAAGTAAATACTGAGTTTTAGTGATTCAATGTGGACCGTCCTAATATTCCACAATTAGGAAATTTTCCGCACTGTACTTGTCTAATTCAAATTATTCACTCGTCTGAGTGAAATCTGGATTCGTCGGCGGCGGTCGACTTACTGGGTTAAGATAAACGGAAGTTTCACCGAATCGTGCACTCCCACTGTCAGTATCATGAATTGGTCATAACTAACAAATGACCTTACTATGCAAGCCTGATCTACCTACATATAGAGCTCCTGCATGCATGGATATAACCCGAGGGCGTAGTATCATTGTCATTTCTATTAATACAAAGATAAAAATCAAGTGTTAACAGTGTATAGCTTGCAAAATTGTTCAGCACAATTTGAGTAAGCTTGTACTCTGGTCAACAGTTATTCAGTCATGATCATCAGAGGACCTTTGTAGATACCATATGATCAAATGATCTTTGCTCAATGCGTCCCTATGCTTACCTGTCCCCGTATTAATCTTAATAGTCGGTTTGTATATTGCAATTGCAGAGCAACCAGGAACTATCGAAGTTACTAAACTGTTCACCTGAATTATGGTTCGCACTGCGATGCAGATAATCATCGTGATAATGACTTGATCGACGATTGGGCGACTCCTGTGCCTGAGTGACATTAAATAATAATCTCCGAGACTTCGAGACCGAGAAGAGCTAGCTAGTTACAGACGTAGCGCTCATGTCAAACGTTATAGATTGATAAGGTTTAGTAGGATCCATAGCCTTGAGACGGGGGTCTAACAGGATAAGTAGAACCCGGAGAAATTCAAGTCCGGATGTGTTTTATATATATAGCTTCAAGATCTGGTTACCTATTGGTTTCGCATCAATTTTCTTCTTTTATTCTATGCAATACTAATAACAACTGCGCCATGTATATTAAAAAAAAATAATCTATCGTTTAACCGCAACTTTGGAGCGTAAGCATGCATATTTCTTCTGTTTTCCTATGTACATATACACGTGTATCTGAAGATAGCGAACTGTGATGAAAAACGTTGATGTTCAAACTTCAAACAAGGCGGCCGTGCATGACCGAGAAATTTTTGAGTTAAACGTCAGTTTCTGAGCTACATATTTCCGGGAACCCGGGAATAGTATGTTGAAGGGGAAAGGATTGTCCAGAATGCCACTAGCCCAGAGTTGAAATTCAGAGGCTTGTACTACACAGAGCACATAACGAAATAGTACGTTGCTAAGTATTATTAGCGGCCCGTCTTTACTTAATGATCTAAACCGGCTTCAGTGGATGACTTCCTTTAAGGATCTGACGCGCCAGATGTTGACGTGCCGAGGTTGCCGAGTCCAATTTCAAAGTCTCGAGCACCGTCAGACTACGCCAGACATGAACATCTGGCGAGGCCTACCCCCCTCTGCCCGACTTGCGAAACCACGTCAGACCTCTTTAAAAGGTAGTTACTTACGATCTAATATCTTCAAAAGGAAGTTTCGTTTGGTTTCCACATCATTTCCTTCGGCTTATCTCCGTTTCGTCCGTCTATTGTTTGTCTGAAGCTGTCTGACGAGGATCTGGAGTTGGTGGATGGTCATGTTACGGTCTGGCACCAAGGAGGCATAAACCGGAGTTTGAAAATCTGGCGCCATCAGACTGTGCCAGATCCTCACGGGAAGTCATCCAGTATCAGTGTTCTGATACCTCTTTCATTGTCCAGTCTTTACCAGTGGAATAAATGTATATATGCTAAATATATACAATGTTCCAGCGGTATCGGATCTTTTAAATTTTTATCAATACAGTAGCGAATATTGTACGTACGTGGTCACCTATTAAGCATTTCTATAAGTTTCCTGTCAATCTGATAATCTCAGAAGATTTTTCCGTCGCGTCAGCGCTTCACCTGCAGCGTCTTGGGCAGTGATCTCAATTTTCCAAAATAACCAAACATCGAGTCTACAGAATGCCAGTGGTCGTGGGCTAAGTGAATGTAAGTCTCTATTCTTACTAACTGCCTTTAAAATAGTATTTTGGGAACATAAATGGTATGCATCCCGCACACTATCACCGCAAGCATGCTGTAATTGTAATAATCCTTACATTAAATGTTGGTGTTTCTACCCAAGCCTCAGGTGGGATTCCCATCAGAAAGTTCCCAGCTACACTCTGCAGTGCTGTTTCCTTAACAATCCTTATAAACATCTGTAGTTCATCTTTCACCCAAGACTCGGGCGGGGTTCCCTGCCACAATCTACAGCGCATATGTGAAGTGCTACAATAATAATACTTCCTAACTCTGGACGTCGGTAGTTTCCATACACATGTGCCATGCCACAAGTATCAAATGAAGTTCACTTCAAGTTCCGACGAGTTCTTTTTCCGAGGCTCCAAGGGCTTGATAAACGCCAATCATTGCTTTATTCACGTTGTACATGTGGCTTGCCTATTCTTTAATCGACTTGAGTTCTGCCAGTCTTTCTCATTGTTAAATCTTTGAAGCTCGCGGCTCGAAAGTTCCTCCCTTTTACGACTCGAAAGAGTCTTTTCAACACTCAGAATTGGCCAGCAACGTTGTCCCGGAGACGACTACACTCAGGATTTCTGAATGCATTCATAGCAATTTTTGCAATATAGTGGGTGGGCACCTTGAAGATCCGTATCTTCGGTGGGTACTTGTCATAAATGTACATGAAGTTCACCAAGTTGCACGCAGTACACGTGAAGTGTATTGAAAGGCTGTTGAAATTCAAAATAAAAGACTAAGCTTTACCTTTAGTGACTATCTCCACTATGCGTCTTGCACGCAAGTAGACCTACAGAGAATAGTTTGCTACAATACCACGGTAATCACGTATTTTCAATCCTATGTCGCAAGCATCGTAACGGTCCTGCTTATCAGGTGGAAAAGGATGGTGAGACTAAACCATACCAACGACTATCTTGCAGTCTTTGTAGTGAGGACTAAGGTGGCGAGACCATCGCCAACCTTTAAGGATTACTGGGGGTTGGAATTAATTATACTGCTGCAGCCTTGTCGGTAACGATAACTTGAATTTGTGACGTTCGTCGTTTAGTGGAAACTCAAGTTTACTTCATTCAAGGCATTTAAATGAATTGTAGCCACTGATACACTGGCTAAATAAATCGTAACGTACCATTTTAAAATTTCAAGTTCTTCATTAAAGAACTTAGGACTAAGCGCGTCCGAGTGGGTACATGAGAGGAGGAGCCGAGGTCCCAGGTGGCCTCCTAAAATAAACTAGGGATTAATAATAAAAAACATACATAAATGAGAACTAGAGGCTCAGCTGGTATTGAACATAATTGTTACTGTGGCGACTACGTTAATTGTGCAGTGATCGGTTAGTCTAGGAGGACGCAAATCATCGAAGAGTAAGAATTAATATGAATAATGTACATACGAGGTCAAGGCCAGTAGATTGAAGAATGGAAAGTGTAACATTATAATGTAAAGCTCAAGGTGAGCTAAGTAAACTTGAAGGACCAGCTAAGGCTGAGCTACTTATCATGCATCCGGTCCGCGTTTACATTGTATCTGTCTGCATATGTTTTGACACATTGTGGTACCTGTTCAAACAGGTCCTGTTGTTTGCTTGCTCGACCGTGACGCCGGCGAACTAGTGACCCACAAACAGTCGACCCGACACCAACGACATCCTCCAATGTTCTGAACAGTGATCGGTGCTTTGCTGTAGGCTTACTGCCTACCTTGCGTTCTTCATATTCTCGTCTTCTATATGTAGCTGGTCTCTCTTTTGTTGACTTGTGACTCTGCTAGCTGTTCTCCTGCGCATCGTGCCTACTAAGGCTTAACCCGTTTTCTGTCTTGCCTCTGATATCCTCGAGGCATGCAGTTTGGTTGCTGGCATAATAGCATTTTAATTATAGAAGCTGTTCTCCAAATGGTCTACTATTCCGCTGCAATGGTTGGCATCATGAATGAAGACACTTGGTACGCAGTTCTGCTCGCGAACGCAACGTTGATATTTGGTTGATATAGTCTACATAATTCTTTTGGCTGCCTACCCTCTATGTGAGAGGCCATCACTTCTGGATAATTTCTGAGCTTCTCTCTAAGAAGAATGCCAATATTCGGCCCCCAATGTCATCCCAACCATCTGTCGCCGCAATACGCACTTTCAGCGGGAGAATCCAACGTGGTCTGCGCCAGTTGCCATACGTGCTGTTCCGTACCTATGTACCACGCGGCTTCCTTGCGTTCTTCTAGCAATTTCTGCATTCTACTTACCCTTATTGGTGCGCAGCTGGGCGTTCTATACCCACGGACTCGTCGATGGTCGGACATGCTCTTTCATTAATCAGGAAGTGACGTCCACGAGAGTGGTCGAATTGGCTCTAATGACATAAACAGGGTTTCAACCATTCTTAAATGGCCTTTTTAGCTCGTTGCTTCCAACAGTCTACTCGCTTTCTTTCCTCTTCTCCTTCTCCACCTTTAGCTGCGTACTTATTCTGTAGTACTACTTTGCCGCTATGACTGAAAAGGTTCAGAGCGGATTGAACTTCACCCTTGTTAACGTGAAGTCAGGAACTGTCCTCGATCTCTCGGGGACTGACAATAGAACTGGTATGTCTTCGGCTTAAAAATTGAAAGGACGCATTTTCAGTAACACAATCGGTATTCCAGTCAGTGGCTGGCCGTCCAATGGGGGTAACAACCAGAAGGTTTGTGGCATATAATAGCTAGTTCCCCATCCCTTGATGGATCCTCACGCTATTATTGCTTATAGTGGACTGTCGCCTGGGTAGGGAACGGATGGACCTTCCGTTCAATCTACACTGGCCTCTTCCTCGGCATTGACGGGAACCCCGCTGATGGTACGCGCCTCGTTGGCCAAACCACGCCCACGACTTGGCATATCTGGCATGATACCATCGACCCGACGAAATACCGGTGCGCCTAATGTTCCCCCTATAGCAAGGCTGTAGGATCTCCTGTCATCCGAAGGCTAATTTATCAACAGAGTTTTTGCTCCTAATACCAGCTACAATCTTGACCTCTATGCCCAGGGAGATTCTGCTCCTGGGACCCCAGTGACTTTGTGGTGGACATGGAACGGCACCCACCAAACTTGGGATTTCCAACAGGGTATGTGGCAGTGGCATGCAAGACTTTTCAGAACGTTCATTCTAACGTAATTCATTTCTTCAGTTTAATGTTATTATATTCTTTCTATCCATTCCTCTAGCTAAATGAACCTTGTATGTACAACGCTACTGTATCTTCCCCTAACTTTTGTACGCCCCTTTCTTTGCTGATGCAGTTGAGCTTGATACCTGTGTAATGACAATTTGTTTTGTTGGTTTCGATTGGAGATCGGAAAAATGAACAGCTTTGCGGTTCTAGTGGACCGCAGATGACTGCAAAGTCTTATCGTAATAAAGAGCAACCGAAATGCCCAGGTCCTCTTGAAAGCATTTCCCGTCCGAAATATCGTACTATGATGCATGATTGATCCCATGTTGCATCATCATGTCTCGATCGGACGCGTGATGTCATGGGATTTAATACCTTCGGGCACAAACACCGTGTCGTTTTGAGTTCTGCTCGGATCCTCTGCATTGCTCTCAGTGACTCTCTTTGGAGCTATTACATGGATCTTTCTTCATTGCTTTCTGGTGGAAGACGTATATCTATTTCAAATGATAAACGTGAACGAGTGAGCGATCGTGCATTTCAAATTCATGTTGCACGTTCTCGAATTTCTCCTATGTTGCAGTAGGGCTAGCATATGTGTCTACATATGGAAGGACACGTGATGTCGTGGGCTGGGCCTTTGATGAGCCTAACATCGATGGTGCTATTTCGCGGTGATTGCACAGGCTTGACATGCCCACGAGCAATCGTGCGTGGACGTGTTCACTTATCCGTGAACGGTCTTGGGTCGAGACTACCATCGATGTATCGATTTCCTCGTCATCAGCTTCTCGTTGTATACGGTACACAATAGTACTCCCGGACAGCCCCAATCACAACCCCACTTTAGCGTAACGACATAACGCCTCATAATGCCCATAATCGTGTGACGACTGCGCTTCCCTACGCCTACTTAAGGGCCCCGATTCTGGGACTTGACTCCCCACTACTCCCTCCATCTTATTCACTATGTCTGACGAAATTGTTAAAGGAGGCACTTACAGGCTTATTAACGTGCGCTCTGGCACCGCGCTTGATCTCTCATCTGACAACTATCTTGGTACGTATTTCTCTTCACTGCGAAGTATTTGTAGCTTACACCATGTTCTTTGATATTATTTAGTCCACGCATGGAAGGCGCATAATGGCGGTAACCAGCAGGTTAGTCTCCATTAAGGGATCACCGCGACGTAAGACTGACTTCTGTTCAGTGGAGGCTTGAGAAAGATGATGGTCACTGGACTTTCAGCAACGTCGCCATCAAGGGCTATCTCGGCATTGAGGGCGATGCTAAGAACGGTGCACGCATCGTCGTCGTCGCTGACCCTGTACACTGGGATATCTGGCCTGACAATGAGGATAAGAGCGTCCACAGGTACGTTCTCTGCTTATCCTATGGCGATCTGTAGTGCTGATTCGAACCTTTATTTAGGATCTTCGTTCCCAACTATCCCCGCCCTGGCAGCAACATCGATCTTGATGTTGGAAGTCACGCGAACGGCGCCAAGATCCACCTCTGGGAGCAGTACCCCGAACACAAGCAGCAAGTTTGGAGGTTCGAGCGTGGTATGTTCGGTTTGTTGTGAATGTTGTTATTCAGTGGCTAACGTGAAATTTAGTTGATAATTGATTAAATGGACTATCATTGGAGTTGTATTAGTAGTGCAAATACGTATATCAATTTTGTATCTTCTGAAGCGGAAGGAATATCAATTGTTGTCTAGCTAAAAGGAACGGTTATTATAACTATGAGAACGCTTTGAAGGATTAACAAGCCATGCCTTACTTGCGGTTACTCTCTTCATAAAGTTTTTTCTTTATACATTTGTCTTACCAAATCTCGGTATCAATTTCTGTTAACTTTACTTCTAGTCGCGATGTGTGGCGACAATTAACAAGTACGTGTAAGTATGCGAATTGGCTTGCTCGAGCTGTTACGAAGTTAAGTAGTTCTAGTCAATTGGACAGGGGTAGGTAAGCTTTTAACGGCTTTTAGACTTTCGGTGCATTAATCAGTGGTGGCAATTCTGCAATTGGTGGTCAGCTAAGATTTCAGTCCTTCGGTATCAATGATGAATCTGCTAGTCTTCGAAGGAAGATTTCGTAATTGAGATAGGGAGAAGAAGCTTCGGAACGAGAACTAAGGATATGCTGAAAGCGACCCAAACAGTAAATGCTGGTACCACTCCAATAATGTAGCCTGGCTTGTAGTTCGAACTTTGAAGTGATATCAATCCCAGGCGTATCCGTCCCGATGTGAAGTTCCATTCGGCCACCAGGCATCCCATCGTGAGCTCTCCACCATTGATGTACCAGCCTCTTGTAATGCTAGAAGTTCGTTCGCCTTTGTAGATTGTAGTGTTTTCATGGAAAAGGTGTCCAGAAAAACTCTTTTAAACGGTTTTCCGACGTCTGCACGATAACGCGCTGTTGAACAGAGCATGTCTTCACTCCCCTTGTCAATACCATTGAACGTTATATCCTTTAGAAGAGGCCAGCTACCGCGACGCGTTTCGAAATTGAACGTGTAAGTGAATTCTGCCTTGTCGTATACATATGGTAATGTAAGTCTTTCAACGCCAGAGAAGAGCGCAGCTGCCATTGTAATCGTCCCGTAAGTGTCATTTATCGAAGGTACTATTGTAAGGGATTTGACTTTTTGGAAATTTGATTTTGTTCGTAAAGCGTCATATAAACGAACTAAATCGCGAGAATAAACCGGTGCCACAATTAATTCTTCCAGTTCTGGGCAATCTAATAATAGAAGTATTTCTGCAACGTCGCATAAGCTTCCATAAAATTGCAAAGATCGAAGTTTTGGAACATTGATCGCGTTGCCTGACCAGCGCCATTTGAGAGGAATGTTTTGATAAACGGCAAGCGTAGACAGTAATGGGCAAGATACGATTATCTGGCGGAACTCAATAGCGGATGATGGTCCTAGAGCTATATGGAGGGTGGTGATATTTTGTAGTGGCGGTCTGCAGATAAATGTAGCTATACCCTGTAACCGGACGTCCTCTAGCATGGGATCCCGAGCTCCTCGATTAAGCTGCAAGATGGGGTTGTCTGCGTAATCTCTTGCCTGGTGTTTGGGCCCTATGACAACCAATCTCCGTAGAATCGGAAGATGGATGCTACCAACGAACTCGATAATATTAACCAACGCGCGTCCACTCTCTTCTGCTGATATCATCAAGCTATCACAGCGAGGAATATGCAGAGCCAGCACTTTATAAAGCTCGATCCAGTCTGGTCCACCAACGCTGCATTCGCCAAAATTGTCGCAGAAATCAGAGCACACTACAATACTCAAATCAAGTGGATAGTTTTGCGACCTCCCAAGCCATACTTCTAGGACTTCGGGTTGACAGAAACGACGTATGCGAAGAGGTGACCACAGGAATGCCAGAGACACCGAGATATCTCGCCAACGGTGGCAAACACTGGTAATCGTTGTGGCAAAAGGTAGTTTTTCGTTTCCACGAAGAGAAACATATGCAAGTTCAAAGATGTCTGACAGAACTTCGGGGGGAAGACCATGTATGGCGGGGGACACGTTTATGAACGCTGCATCGTTGTGCATCCTAGATTGCAGTCCTGATCCGTATCTGACAAGAACTGGACTTGTGGGAATCGATATATGTTCTTAAAACTGTTGTCAATCTGAAAAGTTACAGGTAATAAGCTTAAAAACTGGTATACTCGTGTAGGTGGTCTATGGGGGACAGATGAGGGTTACGTATAAGCCGCCTCAAGAACTGAAGCGCTCAGGAAGCCTACTTAAGTGTGAGAAGTTCAAAAGTGAGTCACCGAAGCTACATACAGCCAAACATAAGCAAATACAGTAGGTAGTAACTTCAAACTTCAAAGTCAATTTCACTGATGAGCCAAGGCCCAATTCTTGGTCATTTCGGAGCAATGAAGGAGCAACTCAGATTTCCTATAAGTAGCCTCAATGCTCAAGCGCTCACGTCGAATAATGAATGATTTGATTCATCTGAAAGTTCCGTAACGACTCGATCATATGTAAGTACGCCGTACTTGAATTAGCGCATAGCTACCACAGTGCCCCACGTATTCTACGTTATGAAATTTAAGAAGATAGCCGTTTTACCCTTGTAACGGTTACAGTTGTTGTAGTTGTGGTCGTGGTAATTGAAAGCTCCCCGTTTCCTCCGAGTTTCAATCCTTCTGCGTCAATGACCGTTTCGGCCTTTGTCGTGCTTGGCGTATCGACGGTTCTCTCGTCGATATAAGTCGAAGCAGATTTTGAGCACTTTTCTTCTTTATCTACTGGAACAAACCGCCAGAGATGAGAAGATTCAAATGGGTATCTTTTCGCAAGTTGTATCTTATGGACCGAAGCAGTATTTGGTAACAATACGTCTCAGTCACGTCACAAAGGTTTGACAAAGGAGTAAATTACACTTACCTTGCTCGTCCCATCAGTCCTTTCGGCAAGCACAAGCTGGCCATTTGGCCAGCAGATTCTGTTTGGGTGTTCAGTTCAGTTTCTAGAGCACAAGAAAAATAGGAAAGTTAACACACCTCCAAATACCAAGTTCGAAGTCATCCCCTTCGAGCTCCCAGCTTACTGGATAGGGAGTTGCTACGATGGAGGCACCTTCCTGTAGACTATTATCCACCGTAACATATCCGTCATTATACACGCATCTAATCGAGTACCCTAAGCCCAGAGGGGCTATTTCCCACTATGTAAGTAGACAACTTGAATTAATAACAATCAAAAGAACAGATTGAATCACACAATATCACCTGTTGATTTGTATCTCCGTGGTGAGGGAAAACTACTGGATGTCACTCATCTTCAAAGAGATTAACCTGAATATACGGTACCTATTAATGACTTCAGATCTGATCCTGAAAGATCAATTACAAGGCTATCGTTTTCTGGACGTGAAATTTTGTATCGACCCGGGACAAATGTTTCTGAAGCCTTGATTTTCGACATTGGTTTCACTGACAGTTCGTTTCCTCCGATGAATGCTGATGGAGAGAAGTCTGGGAGAGACATGAAGACAACTGAACAAGCTGCGCAGATTTCAACGTGCCTCAAACCCATAGCCCAGCTATCGGCATGTACCAGCATGCACTCAGTTGGTATTTTCATATTGAGGCTTCCGAGTCGGGATCCTCCGATGCTGCACTTGATCTGTGCAATGCATGCCTTAAACTATAAATATTATCCTTGTTCCTCTGTATCTATTAAATTACAAGCATCCTATTACTAGATTAACATCTGTCCATCTGACTCCGAGTCCTTCCTAATTGATATAAGTTACAACAGTTCAGCGTCTCTACTTATGCAATCGCTCCCACTTGGAATGACACGAATAACCTTGATAATCTTAAAACAAAGGTAATTAATGGTAATGAGATAAGGAGTACCAACGGTGACATACCAAAATTTAGCATTTGATTACAGGCACACTTCCCTTTCCTAAAAACTTCTCCTGATGGACAATGGTGGAATGGATTGTGGAAATACCCAATCTCGTTAAAGAAGTGGATCTTTTCTTTCGGAAGGAATAACGACGCTGCCATACTATGAACTGGTGCGTCTCCCCACCTCTTTAAAGACGTTAGTTTATGGTAGATAGAGCTAACATAGGAAACTAACCTCATAGTAGAATCCCCCTTTCGAATCAAGGAATTCGAAGAACTTGGTGTACGCCTCCCCTCTCCAGAAATCCATATCAGCAATTTCGAAGTTACTCCAGACTGTAATATGTAAAACGATTGTACCACAAATAAACCGAGTAATGGACAACGTACAGTGACAAAGATTATATGTCGTTCCCCCATCCTCCGATAAGAAACCCATAGAATTTCCTTCTGCTACGTATTGAGGATGTTCACCCATAAATTCTAATTCACATGGTTATCAAATGAGATACCGAACGTGGTTAAGGCGGTCAATCATACCGTGGACAGCATTCCATAAGGTCGGGATTGTCGCTTTAAACTCGTACAAAGACACGGTAAATCCTATTCAAGATCGAATTCGGTCAGATGACGCAGCCGCGAGAAGATACTTAATTAAGAACGAACCGTATGTCTTATTGTTTTTCTCCATGTACAAAAAGGGGTCAAAGTGAACGTCACAGTAAAAGTGGACATCAGGTCTGTCAAAAAGGTGAATATCTTGAATATATTCATCGTTTGGTGAACGTATGGACTTACTCTATACGCCAATACCACTTGTACTTCTGCATAAGTTCATGCTTGAAGAAAAACTATTTTTAATTAAGGTTTGAGTAAGAGATTTCCAGTGGCAAGTTTTAGGATTACGAACGCCTGAGTTGAAACGGCACATATTCCGGTATCTAAGTAGTGGGAAAATAGCCAAATTAGATAGATGCGGTGAGCTTTTCCCGTGTGCTTACGGTACGCTTCCTAAGACATCGTGAGTGATGGACGTGAGATGTTCTTCAGCGGCAACATACCTCCGTAGATAACATTGTGCTTTTCCATCCTATCCCTATTCTTTTTCGCTTTGTCCTCGTCGATCCACTCGGGCTGGTTCCAGTGGTCATGCGGTATAACTCCAAATTCCACCTTGGCCTTTGTAAGAGCTTGAACTCGTCTAAATAAGATATTAGTTTGGGCCACTGAGCAGAAAACATGGACACACTCTTTGAATTCATCGGTGAACGGCTCGTCGTTCAGATATACGTAGGGATAACCATAATTCTTGTTGAATCGGTCCTCCATTTCTCGAACACTTTGTATGGTGCCTTCAAGATCACTGTTTCTGGCGAGGATAACGAAAGTGGCATTGGCTCGCTGGTCAGAGTTCTCTGGAATTATCTCTTCTGTTGCTGGTAGAGGTGGTGGAGGCTGTTCTATGGCGGATGTCTGCTCTGCAGCGGCGGTGGTGTGTTGAACCTCATGTTCTTGCTTCTGTTCTTGGGGCTTCGATATGGTGCCCTGCAGCCTGTCCTTAAGGCCTGCAAGGGACGTGGCCCTGCCATACCCCTCGTGCGCGAGAGCCAGAATGTAGTGAAGCCCCACCTACAATACCAGAATCAGCGCCCGCCCATGGGCGGTCAGTCCAACAAAATGCGCATACGTACTAGAATGACCAGTACAACGAAAACATATCGAACCTTCAGGTTCATTTTCGTTACGGTGAGATGTGGAGGGGGAAGACTCGAAAGAAGTGCGTGGCAAGCGTCTGTAATAGAAGAGCAAGAAATCTTCCAGGGTGGAAACCTATTGACAGTAATCTGGATTATGCAGCGACAACATCAAAGAGCAAAAAATAGATTTGATGTTCTAAGAATACTGCGGATGCCATTTGTATTTTGGATGTCTCACGACGAGTCGGGCCAGCGTCTGGCCCTGTGGATTATGAAACATAATTAGACGTAAGCGTTTCTCACGCAGTTGTGTCTGTACTTATTTCTAGGAAAGAGTTGAAGAGAGGCATAATTCTTGAGTATAACACTGTTTATCTAACCGAGAAAAGAATGAAACATCGCACAAATCACCATCAAATCACACTGCTGTGATACATATGTAATTAATGATGGACCCGCGCTCAATTTTGTCCAGCCTTCGCAAGGACACACTCCACGTCTAGTTTAACACTTACTAGGAAGTCGCCAATAGTTTTAGTCGGCGTCCAACCAATTGCCCTGGATCTGTTACCGCGGCATCGACAGTTGGAACTTATATATGAAGATTTTGCGCCCTGAAGAGTGCATGAGCTATTAATATATCCAGTGCTGAAAATGTTTATCATACCTTGAAGTACTTTGCTATCTCATCCTGAGACAGTGGTACTGGATCTGGGGTGTCTGATTTCTTCAACTCGAACAATGCCTCTCCAACTTTTTTTGTAATTTCCAACAAGGTATAATCTCCGTTCTCACCAAAGTAGTACCCTTCTGAACCGTGTCCAGTACGGGGATCCGACACAAGGGAATCATACAGTTGTATGTAAAGCCTACTCACTGAACAAAGACGAACCCTTCAAAAGATATTCCTCCGGCAAACGAAGTGCTACACTTACTGTCTTCAAGAGAAACATGAGGCCAGATGTTACCCCCATCCCCGATAATGGCCGCTTTTCCGCGATCCAAGGAAACGTTGATCAAGCGTAGAATAGCATACGAATGCGCATTTTGTACGCCCAGCTCCGTAAGTTTGGTCTTTGCGATACCGTATATGGTACCAGGAATGACGATACACGCCTTCACGTATCCTGTAATGACAACGAAGAATTCATATTCCCGCACTCGTATAGCGTAAGATACACAAACGAACCTTCTGTGTCTGCAGCAACTATCGACAAATCGATGCTCCTGTGGATTTTTGCTGGGGAAATTCCTGCCATTTGTTGCACATTGGCATCGTCGTATATGATATCGCTTTCTTCCGGACTCCCGTTTCCTGGAGTTGCAATAACACCTACCATAGTATTAGCATATTGCATCTGAGTCAGCGTGTACAAGTAAAAACAGCTTACCAGTCCCAGACTGCGATGATGAATATGAGCAGATGCAAGATGCGAAGAAAGAGAAGTGTTCTTACAGTATGGATAAAAATGGGAGCTTTACCCGTCTGCTCGAATTGTTTTTTGAGCCCCTTCAAGATAGCTTGAATACCAATGGCATTGTCCGCATCACCCTGTTATTTATATAGTTAGATCACGCGAACTGTACAAATCCAGAAGATCCTAGTACTACCATAGAAAAGACAACTCCGTTCTCTTGAGCGAGCTTTTCGACCAACAATGGATCAGAGTGAGATCCAACGATGGCGTTGATACCCAGTGGTCGCATTTTTTCTGCTTTCTCTGCAGAGCGAACGACTGCACTGATGTTGAATGATTCGAAATCCTCCCGTTCAAGAAAGAGAGAGAGCACAGAGCCACCTATGTAGCCTATACATAGAGTGTGATTAGCTATCACCCAAAAATCTACTCGAGAACAGACGCAGACCTGTAGCACCAAGCATTAAGACGTTGATTTTGGTCGACATGTCGAAGCTGAGGCTATTGATTGGATTGAAGTTTAGTGATGAATGAAGCTTGAATTTTTCTCGATGTCAGCCCATATCTGCGCTAGCGGCTTTTAAAGGTCCTAGAAGATGAGCGACATTCTATTTGCAGAGGCATAAGACTGGCACTGATACCGAACCAGCTTAACCAGGCAGCCAGATTCACGAAGGCCGAACATCAATGCCCGGCGACATTAATACCGACCGAGTCGGAATAAAAGGATACACGGGGACTTAACAAGTTGGACTGAGCTAAGTTAAGTATGTGAAAGTTCAGTGGCATTTACATTTGAAACGGTTTGTACTTACATGTACGTTCACCAACGTCGAAATTCATGGTGGTATCCGTGTTTCTGTACACGCTTTAGCGGGGTTCTGGGTGCTTCACTGCAGTACTAGCAGGAGCGTACCTTTGAAGTTGCAGTCTGAGACTCTGAGTGACACATGTTCGGATGGCGGCGTAAACTCCGATCGGCAGGTTTCGAGTGATACTTACGTAAGTACTTAATCGTGTATACGTGAACCTACTTACATAAAGGCGGTTTTTCTGAACGTCACCGTGAGTGTGTAGTATCGGCAAAAACGCCGGTTTTGCCTAGTATGTCTGTACCTACTATGTACAACTCAACAAGGCAATTATTTAAAACTCTGAGCTATACACAACATACACCATGATTAAGCATTCTCAACTTTATCCACTCGTAGCTAGAGCCTCGACTTCTGCCTTTATACCAGCTAAGAAATCATCTAAACCATCCTTAGGTGTCCAGCCAAGTGATCTGGATCTATTGCCTCGACATCTGCAATTCGAGCCAAAAAGCGTTGATCCCTAAATGAATAATCAACCGGATTCTACGCTTAAAAATGCTCTGACGTACTTTTAAATAATTCATAAGTTCATCTTTAGACAGCGGTACTGGGTCCGGCGTAGTTGCTTTTCCAAGTTCAACAAGTGCTTCTCCGATCTTCTTCGCGATGATTGAAAAATTGAACTCCCCATTCTCTGCGAAGTAATAGCCTTGTACACCATGTCCAACGTGTGGATCCTTCATGACAGAGTCATACAACTTTAAATAAAAGTCGCTTGCTGGAATCTGGTCAGCTATCAGGATGATCTGGAAGTAACACTACGCACTATCCTCGATCGAAACAAAAGGCCACACATTCTTTCCTTCGCCAACAACGGCGGGTTTTCCTCGAGCCAAAGAAATACGAATTATAGTAGTGACAGGATATGAAAATCGATTCTGAACGCCCAATTCCGTGAGTTTGGTTTTTGCAATGCCAAAGACAGTACCTGGCATGACAATGAACGTTTTCACGTAGCCTGTACAATAGACAAGAGTCATATACCTGCATCCTCGGAAAACAAATACTCCGGTACTCACCTGCTTCATCTGCAGCTACAATCTCGAGGTCGACTGGCCTGTGTATTTGAGTGCGTGGAATGCCCGCCATTTGCTTCGAATCAGCATCATCGTATATTATTGCATTTTTGTCGAAAGTCCCTTCTCCTGAAGTTATGACAACGCCTTTGTTACTCTGTTAGAAGATTTCAACTCGAAACAGCGCAAATATGTACCAGCCCCGGACTGAAATGTGTAGCAGTAAGGTACTGTCATATAAAGGTGTAAAATCGAACACAACGTACTGTATGAATAAATATCGGAACCTTTCCCGTATCCTCAAATTGACTCTTAAGACCTTTAAGGAGAGCTTGAATCGCTTCCAAGTCATCAGCGGAGGCCTGTTTCCTAAGTATTCAGTCCTCAGTACAGATAGTAAGGTTTAAATTAAATACCATAGAAAAGACTACTTCACTCTCCTTCGCGAGCTTTTCAACGAGCGGAAGATCGAAGTGGGATCCAATGACAGCATTAACTCCAAGGTTTCGCAGCTTCTCTGCTTTTTCTGCTGACCGAACCAGCGCAGTGATGTTAAGAGATTTGATATCATCTCTCTTAAGGAGTTGCGAGAGCACGGAGCCGCCGATATAACCTACACATAGTCAGTGATAGTTCCCAACTCTTTAACCACTTAGATCCACGCTAACCTGTGGCGCCGAGTACTAGGATGTTTAATTTTGTCGACATTTGGAATTAAGCGGGGCAAAGAAATTTGCTTGCTATATGTTCCCAAGTTGTTGATTCCTTTTAACGGTTTGAGATAGACCCATAAGATACATAAGTAGTACTTGCACTGCAATACAGCTAATTCTTACAAACAATCTAGAGCTCGCCATTAGTAACTGTCTTACTAATTTGTTACTAATAGTCGGGGTAGTTTTTAGTGCGCTGACGAATACTATATGTTCCATTGCTGCTTCCTTTCAGCGGCTTTGAGATAGACCTGGAAGATGCATAGTACCTGCGCTTCAATACAGTTATTCTTACAGAACAGGCAGGCGTACTCCAATAGTATGGATCTTAGTAGATTGTTACGCATAGTCGGGGTAATGTTTGTGCGGTGACAACTTCCGTTAACGATATCTTCTATCAGCAATTTCAAGTAAAAAGTAAACGGAGACCGTACTCTATTCAATGGAAATTCTGGTTTGGCAGCTTTCACGATAGTTGCTGAGCGCTGGCGCTGAACACTGAACGTAGAACATTGAACGAGATACCTACGTTGAGGATGTCGGCGCCGGACCGCCCGTTGGTCTTGGGTTCAACTTGGGTTGGTTGGCGGTCTTCTAAATAGTAAAATTCAACATGTGACATGTGCATGTGATGCGTTGATGCATGTGACATGTTAACACGCTGCCTCGTCGGCACCAAATGTCTTACACTCCAATCTCCGACTCGTATCTTGCTCGTATCACCGGAAAACTTCAATGCTAACGACAAGATATTTGTTTGTGCTTCGACTACTTCTCAGGGACACACACCAGTAATCACAATTAGAAGGATACTGAGTCAAGTAATCGAGCAGGCCTCTGCAAACGAGGATTTCTGAACCTATCGGAGAACTCACAAGTCCGGGCTCCGAAGCAACGGGCCTTCTTGACATTTTGAATGACAGGCATGTTGGAATTATCTAATGTTTTGATCTGCCTTTGACTCTCTCTTTTCGTGTTGTTAAATTGAAGCCTAGACCAAGGTCCAAGTGTGATCGATTGATCGACAGACCACATATCCGCGCTTTATCCACTTGAATTCAGTCCTTGACAATGTGACATAGAATATTTGAAGTCCGCGAGATTTCTCCAGTGTACCCGAATCTCTATTCTCATCTTCAAACGTCTCACGCTCTTCGAACATGATTCTCTGTATTGGCTAAGGCCACTGTACGATAATACTCCACCCGTGCCGTCAGACGAGTCGGAAGGATATGACAACCGTCTTTTTCACATCAATTCAAGGGCTTACATAGAAGAACGTGGTCATTGGTATAAAAAGAAGGACAAGATCATGCCCCATTACAATTATGGCTTCGTCGCTGTATTACCTTGCGTTTGCTTTCATAGGATTCTACTTGATATGGGCTCGACTACGTAAAAACCGACTTCAATATCCTCCTGGACCACCAGCAGAGCCAATTCTAGGTCATCTGCGTGTAATGCCCGCTACCGAACAGGAAGCCACATTTCATGAATGGTCGAAGACATACGGTACGTTCCTCATGTTTTCTTTGGTATAATTGATATCGATGGGCGTTAGGGGACGTTATATACCTTCATATCCCGGGGCGCTCATATTTGGTCGTGAACTCGTTGAAGGCCGCAACAGAACTCCTGGAAAAGAGGAGTGGCATTTATAGTGATAGGATGAAGTTAATATTATACGAGATGTAAGTATTCTTGGTTCGATATAGTGAGAACATTGAGGTTCATTATAGTTTCTTGTCTAGGATGGGATGGGTCCCAACGCTCACTTTCCTACCCTACGGAAAACGGTTTCAAACGCATAGACGGCTTCTCCAAGAATATCTTCACCAGAAGCAATGTTTATCATATCAACCGCTACAAACTCAACATGCACGGCGCCTGCTAGTAAACCTTTCAGACAATCCAAACAAGTGTATGAAACATCTTCAAAGGTAAGCATATAGTGTTTTTAAATAACTGTAATCGCTGATGTAGATATAGGTTCTCTACGGGTCTTATTGTTAAAATCGCTTATGGGAAGGATATTATTTCAGATGATGATCCATATCTAGAAATTTCTGATGCAGCAATTGACTCGTTGGTCTCTTGTGGATCACCAGGAAGTACTCCTATTGACTTTATGCCGTTCCGTGCGTATGAACTCATAATCACAAATATCCTAAATTAATCATGCCCCCGTAGTGAGATTCTTACCGTCTTGGTTCCCCGGAACACATTATGCTTTCAAAGCAAGAAAGTTTCGCTCTGCTGTCCGAAAGATGCACGAATATCCGTTTGAAGTTACGAAGCGTCAATTGGTTTGTCGCTTTTCTTCCCTCATAACCCTCTAATACTTACACCCACTGCCTGAAGAAAGAAGGAACTGCAAAACCATCATTCCTATCGCACTTCCTTGATCAACTTCAGGGAAATTATGATGACAAGGAACACATGGAAGATTTACAAGGGAGTGCAGGCGTAATATTTGCTGGAGGAGCAGAGACGGTAAGTTACTGGATGCGCGATATGTTGAGGCTCATCTATTTACACTCTGTTGTTTTAGACATATTCTGCCCTTTCTCATTTCATCCTTGATATGGTTCTATTCCCTGAATCCCAAAGAAAGGCCCAGCAAGAAATTGATCGCGTAGTGGGTAGAAATCGACTCCCCGAGCCGAGCGATCGTAGCTCACTTCCGTATGTTGAAGCCATAATGCAGGAAGTACTTAGGTGTGTAATAAATGTCCTCACTGCCTTATGGTACTCACATGCATTGTACCATACAGATGGAATACGGTGGCTCCATCCGGTTCGTAGTGTACCCGACAATTCCTGAGACGTTTGTCGCTGAATACAATACACCAAGGTGTACCCCATCGTTCTATCTCAGATGACGTTTACAACGGAATGTTTATCCCTAAGGGGACGGTTGTAATTGCAAATGCTTAGTAGGTTATCAAGTGTTTTGATATTTTACACTGAGTTCACCGCTGTTTTTGGCAGTGCGATCCTACGAGATGAATCCATATATACCAACCCAGACTCCTTTAATCCTGGTAGGTATCTAGCTAAACCGGAAGGGAATGAAGAGCCGTATCCAATTGGTCATTTTGGATTTGGTCGCAGGTAGGTGTTCAAGCTGTAAACCAGTTGTCAAACGCTATATCGTGACTACATGTTAGGATATGTCCTGGGCAACACTTCGCAGATGCGAGCTTATGGATTGCAATATGTTCCATTTTAGCAACGTTCAATATTGGCAGGGCTCTAGATGATAAAGGAAATGAAATAATACCTAATGTCGAACTGGTTACAGGTATAACAAGGTATGTCCCATTAATCTCTCTATGTATTCTATCTGTTGAACAAGAGTCTAGTCATCCAAAGCAGTTCCCGTACTCGATAAAACCACGGGATCAGACTAGGGAGGGTATGATCAGGCAAGCACAGTTATGGGATGATAGTTGAGCGCTGAGGTATGTACATTGTAGACTACTGAAATTCATACAATACAATGAATATATAGTGGCACCTCGTCTGTAGACTATAAAATAAGTGTAGTCTTGTTTGGAAGGATATGTGGCACGGATTGGCGTAAGGCATGCGAGCGGGTGACCATGCAGACATTTATAGCTCGAAGTCTAACACAGGCCAGAACATTAAAAGAGTCCTGATTCAGAGCATCGTGATCAATCTGCCCTTCTTGGCTTTGAACTTAGTTGACTGGCGCGTAAGAATTATCCATTCTTTTGACTTGTTTTCAAACTTGCCTTTGATCTTTCGTTCCCTAGCTCCTATTCTCTTTTTCACCACATCCCCCCGCCTGCTTAATCTACTTTATGCTCTAGCTCAGAATATTTGAAGGCTACGACTTATTCGTGATGTACCTAAGTCCTGGTCAGCGGTCTCCACTTCACGATCTCGCGCCGTTTCAAAATGACGCGGTACTCTACGTATGTGGTCCTTGAGCTCCATAAGGACTGGACAGTGTTCTTCATACACAACCACAGTCTTACTTCAATGAGCCGTGTCGGACCGTCGCCGGCATAAAAGAGAATGACAAGGTTATCTACCCACTATCATGACTTTGTCACTTTATTGCCTTGCGTTTGCTTTCGCAGGGTTCTGCTTGATATGGGCTCGGCATCGTAAAAATCGACTTCAGTACCCTCCCGGCCCACCAGCAGAGTTAATCTTAGGGCATCTGCGCGTGATGCCCGTCAGCGATCAGGAAGCCACATTTCGTGAGTGGTCGAAGACATATGGTACGTTCTGTATTGGTTTTTAGCATAATCGATTTTGATGGGCATTAGGGGATGTTATATACCTTCATATACCAGGTCGCTCATACTTAGTCGTGAACTCGTTGAAGGCCGCAACAGAACTCCTGGACAAGAGGAGCGGAATCTATAGCGGCAGGATGAGATTGATATTGTACGAGATGTAGGGATAATCGAATCGATATAGGCCTTTGGGACTCATTAGAGCCTTTTGTTAGGATGGGATGGGGTCCGACGCTGACCTTCCTACCATATGGTAAACGATTTCAAAAGCATAGGTGGCTTCTTCAAGAATACCTAAACCAGAAGCGATGTCTATCATATCACCCACTACAGACTCAACTTGCACGGCGGCTGCTAGTAAGTCTTTCTGACAATCCAAACAAATGGATGAAACATCTTCAAAGGTAAAAGTGTAGTATTTCTGTGTTATAAAAATTCGCTGATTAAGATACAGATTTTCTACAGCGCTCATTGTTAAAATTGCTTACGGTAGAGATATAGTTTCAGATGACGACCCATACATTGATATTTCGGGAACGGCACTTAATTCTATGGTCTCTTGCGGAGCAGCGGGAAGCACTCCTGTTGACTTTATGCCATTCCGTACGTACAGTGTCATAATTACATCACCCTGATACGAACTAATCATACACCTGTAGTGAGACTTTTACCTTCATGGTTCCCTGGTACATATTATGCTTTCAAAGCAAGAGAATTTCGCTCTGCTGTCCGAAAAATGCATGAGTATCCATTTGAAACTGTTAAACGTCAATTGGTGTGTCGCTATTCTGTATCTTTATAACTACTGTTAGGCTTACATTTACTGCGTGAAGAAAGAAGGAATAGCACAGCCATCGTTCCTGGCATACTTCCTCGATCAACTTGGTGCGAATAGTGATAAAAAGGAGCATATGGAAGATTTACAAGGGAGTGCGGGCGTGATTTTTGCTGGTGGTGCAGAGACGGTAAGATACCACATGCGTGTTAACATCAGTATACATGAACTTATCCATCCGTTTACGCTTTAATGTTTAGACATATTCTGCTCTTTCTCATTTCATCCTCGGAATGGTCTTATTCCCCGAATTCCAAAGAAAGGCTCAACAAGAAATCGATCGTGTAGTCAGTACTAATCGACTCCCGGAGCTTAGTGATAGGAAGTCTCTTCCGTATGTAGAAGCTATACTACAGGAGGTACTTAGGTATGTTTTCATGAACTTTATCATCTTATACTATTCACACGTAGCGTATCCTACAGATGGAATACAGTGGTTCCATCCGGTACGTATCAGACCCATTGGAGTTCAATTGAGGACGTTGGTCACTGAATGCCATGCAGCAAGGTGTACCCCATCGTTCTATCACAGACGACGTTTACAATGGAATGTTTATCCCTAAAGGAACTGTTGTGATTGCAAATGCTTAGTAGGTTATCAAGTATTGTGATATCCGTACACTAAGTATAATGTTATCTTTGACAGTGCAATCCTACGGGACGAAACCATATATACAGACCCGGACTCTTTTTATCCTGACAGATATCTTCCCAAACCGGAGGGAAATGGAGAGCCCTATCCAATTGGTCAGTTCGGATTCGGTCACAGGTACTTAAGTCTTCTAGTTGTAGCAATGGGCGAAATTTTATTGTGACTGCATGTTAGGATATGCCCGGGAAAACATCTCGCATATGTGAGCTTATGGGTTGTGATGTGCTCTATTTTAGCAACCCTCGATATTGGCCGAGAGCTAGACGATAATGGAAACGAAATTATACCCAAGGGCGAACTGGTGTGGAGGGAGTAGTTGGTACACTGGTATAACCCAGTACTATACTTATAATTTGATTTACTTCGTTTTAATTATCATTTACCTTTAATTATCTATTTCTATTTACTCTAAATTCCTATCTACAGATTTCTATCTTCTTACTTTGGTTCTACGACGCGCTGTGCAAACAGTGCACTCGGATTCTTGTGTTTTCGTTCCGTGTGTGGACTTACAGACGCGGCGCGGCCTCACCAAATATTGGGAAGCCGATGCCAAACAACACGTGACGCGCGTATGCGCTGTCGCGTATGCGCTGTCGCGTATGCGCTGTCGCGTCTCGCCTACGCTACAACGCGTTCCGCTTACTGCTTTCCGTATTACTCGCTGCTTTTACTTTGCTCTCGCGTTCTCTAGGCTTCGTGTATGCGTCCTCAAGGCCTGTCAAGACGACGCTCGGACTCTCTGGGCATTGTGCGCCCTTCGGATGGCTCAAGACGCTAGGGCTTAGGGTTACACACCCTCTCAAGACCCTTTGTCATCCTCAAGCTTCTCGTTTCGCCCTCAAGACCGGGGCTTCGCATGCAGAGGCACGGTGACTGAGATTTTACCGTCGTCGTGCCATGCTCCGATTGGGGAAGGATAGGGAGTTGGGTCGAGGCGTTAGGGATAATTATATTCCGTTCGTTTTTATTTCAATTTTCTTTCGATCGTTCTTTCTTTTGCAAATTCGTTATCGGCACCCTCGTTTTCCACTATGATACACATTTCTTCTTCCTTCCTATCCTTTCCGATATTCCGACCTACCGGTGTCCGATGACAGAGCACCCCGCCACCATCCACGTGTTGTCGAGCGTGCAGCCTAGTCCACTGCACAGCTACTTTGGGGAGAGTAGCCAGACGTCAACTCCAACGCCGTGCGATCTGTGGTAACGTCAAGTGAGCATCGCCGTCGTTGTGCATCGGTTCGAGGAGTACCGGGAATTATAGGCTGTCCTATTCATCTTTTGTAGTCCAAACACGGTCTCTCTTACAATTGCTCTACTGTCCTTACATTACCATTTCTTTTCCGTTGTTATTGTTCGTTCTAAGTCTTCATTTTCATATGATTCTGTACCTTACCGATTTCCTGGGCTCTGGCGACGTGAGAGCACGCGAGCGCCATTCCCTTTTCAATTGCCGTTAGTGTATATACCTCGAGGGAGAACTCGAGAAGAATTCACCTCCTTTCTGACTTTAATCCTTGCGTGCACTTGTTGAGTCCACTGAGCTATGAAGTCAATTGGGAGTGTCCTTCCCTAGTTTTAAATTTCATCAAGCTTAGCATTCTGTTACTATTGTTCTGCTGACTACTTTACTCTAGGATTATTGTAGTACTACCTACTAGTCCAGGTGCGATGCTTGCCACGTGTCCTCGAGTTATCTCCTCCACACTGATTATAGGTACAACTAGGTATGTCTTTCTTTAAGCTCTATGCATTCATTCTATTGACTAAGCTCTAGTCATCCTAAAATGTTCCCGTGCTCGATAAAGCCGCGGAATCAGACTTCAGAGAGTATGATCAGGCAAGCGCAATTGTGGGATGATGGTGGAGCACTGAGCAGCAGCATTAATCACAAATGACTGTTAAACTACAGTCGACTCTCTCTAAATACATAGCTTTCCGTGGATCTAAAAAGCTATTAACTAGTATAGAGCATATAGTAGTGAGAAGGACCCTTAGTCGGCTAAGCTGGACTGGGGTCCCCGGGCCAATGCCGTGTTGGAACATATAAAAAATAAAATCAATTTACATATTACTAATAATTATAATAGTTGGTAATATGTGATGTCTTTAAGCATGAGAGGCATGAAGTTGGATTTTGCATTGACAACAATAGCTGTGTAATTGCTCTCGAGGTTAGACTTAGAGGCTAGAGCTGCAGCCCGCCCCGCGCACACATGGAACTGAAGTCATTCCTTTCAGCGATTGATTGGTAAAGCAGCCGTTATATCGATTTATCGGAGACGGATGCTATATATGGCCTTATGTTTCGATCGAAGCAGTACCTGCTGTTACTTCTACATCATTTGTCCTTACGTTGGGAATGGTGTATAAGGCAGTCGGGCTAATATAGCTAAGTACTTACATGACGCCTGGGACTTCAATTGGATTTGACATTTATTTCTCTCACTGTCAACTTCGTCTTCGGTATGTGCTTATGTAACTATTATATCAGCTGAGGGTGAAGTGCCTTACGGCTCCTATATCCGCTGTAATGAGTCGTGGCTTCGATTCTGATTGATCGCTGTCGGTGACTACCGGGGGTGCGCAATGTTTCGTCACCGGGGGGCTAATTGATTGCAAATATCCTAGCTGTAATCAAGTTTGAAATCAATGAGAAATCAATCTGAAATCAGTGGCTTAACATAATGAAATCAATAAGATGAATGGAATCATTGCGGTAACAAATCAATAAAATAAAGTCAATTAGAAATAAATGCATGGTCCCCAACTGCGCACATAACGTAGCTATACAGCTGTTAACCACTTCAGCATAGCCACTACGCTACTAGGCCTTTTGATGTAGTACACTTCGGGCTACTTAACTAGTAATTCACTATCATTTCTATGGACTGCGTAAAAATTGATAAAGTTAGTGATACACGTTCCCCGACGTATCCCAACCCACATATTGTACTAGCACTATAGTGTGAGGCCCATTTTATCTACTTTCATGACCCTATTAATGACATATTTTTTACGAATTTCAGCTAAGTAGTGACAGCGGAGTATTGGTTAAATAGCCCAAAGTGTGCTACATTAAAAAGGCCTAGTGGTGTAGTGGCCGCAACGACTCCATTCATCTTATTGATTTCAAACTACTAATACTAAGTAAGTATTGATTACAGCTAGGTTACTTGCAACCAATCAACCCACCGACAGCGATCAATCAGAATCGAAGCTACTGGTGCTGTAATGAACTTCTCAATATCTCACGGTCTCTCCAGATATAAGGCTCACACTGTAGGGCAGGAAGGCCACCATATAATCATGGAATGGTCACCATATCACCTTGCACTCGCCTTAGCCGGCATTTTCTTTATATGGTCGCAACGGCGCAGATCTCGTCTCCCGTATCCACCTGGCCCTCCAGCGGAGCCAATATTAGGACATCTGCGCATCATGCCCTCGAGCAACCAAGAACAAGTTTTCCATGAATGGTCAAAGAAATATGGTTCGTATGATAAATTCTCGCTTGAAATGATCACTATTCAATGCTATAATAGGCGATGTCATGCACTTACGAATCCCCGGGCGTTCTTTTTTGATTCTGAACTCTTTAGATGCTGCTATTGAGTTCCTTGATAAGCGAAGTGGGATTTACAGTGATCGAATGAGATTGATATTATATGAAATGTAGGTTTACTGGTGTTCTATAGTATCAAGATTGCAATGTTCACTCAAAACTCCGGGGTGACAGGATGGGGTGGTTCCCATTGCTTATATTCTTGCCCTATGGAAAGCGCTTCCAAAAGCATCGCCGACTCCTACAAGAGCACCTTCACCAGAAGCAATGTCTATCGTATCATCCATTACAAACCCAGCAGGCACGCCGCCTGTTGGTAGATCTATTGGATGATCCACAACATTGGGTGAACCATTTTCAAATGTGATTCTTTCTATTACACATTTTATATTTATTCATGATTACATTTCAGATTTTCTACATCCTTCATTATCAAGATCACCTATGGGATAGACATATCTAAAGATGACCCATATATCGATATTTCTAACAGGGGACTCAGCTCATTCACATCATGCGGACCCGTAGGAAATACGCCTGTCGACTTTCTGCCATTTTGTACGTTCCGAGAATAGCTACAAACATCTGACCCATATGTGCTAATTATATATTCACAGTGAGATACTTTCCTTCTTGGTTCCCAGGCACGTACTATGCTTTCAGGGCGAGAAGCCTTCGTTCTGCGGTGAGAGGGGTGCATGAATACCTATTTGAAGCTGTAAAACAACAGTTGGTTCGTCATCAACCGTCCTGTTGTTAATCTTATATTAATTGCATACAGAGAGACGGAGTTGCAAAACCATCATATCTTTCGCATTATCTTGATCAACTTCAAGGGGATTATAGTGACAAGGAGCATATGGAAGATTTACAAGGGAGTGCAAGTGCAATGTTTACTGGTGGTGCAGAGACGGTAGGTAACCTGATGGTTCTATGACTTAATTCTCAGTAATGCATGACTTGATTTAGACCCAATCAGCTCTTTCGTTCTTTGTGCTCGCCATGGTATTGTTCCCTGAATTTCAAAAGAAGGCTCAGCAAGAAATTGATCGAGTAGTTGGTAAAGGCAGACTTCCTGAACTTAGTGACCGGAGTTCTCTTCCATATATCGATGCTATACAAAATGAGGTTCTTAGGTGCTGTATTAACCAACATCAATTATTCCGATAACTTACTCCAGTATGTTGCTACAGATGGAATACAGTTCTTCCTTCTGGTGAGGTACTCGTTATTCAAGGAAATACATCTATAAGCTGATTGGGTGTTAGGTGCACCACACTGTTCTATTGAAGACGATGTATACAATGGAATGTTCATTCCAAAAGGAACAGTGGTTATTCCGAATGCTTAGTACGTTACTAGCACTTTCACTTATGAATACTAAGTATGATGCTGTCTATTTACAGTGCCATTCTACGAGACGAATCTATATATGCCGATCCCGGCTCTTTCAACCCTAGTAGATACCTTCCCAAGCCAGAAGGGAATGCTGAGCCCTATCCAATCGGCCATTTTGGATTCGGTCGCAGGTACGTCATATAACTCAGTGGTAGTTCCAGTGCATTCTCATCGTTGTACACAGACTATGTCCCGGTCGGTATCTCGCAGATGCAAGTGTATGGATTGCCATCTCTTCGATGTTAGCAACTCTAGATATCGGACGGGCATTAGATGATAAAGGAAATGAAATTGTACCTGATGTTGAACTCGTTACAGGTCTAACGAGGTACGGCTCTCAGCATTGAACTTTATATATCCTCTCTGTGTTGAAAATATTCTCTAGTCACCCTAAACCTTTCCTTTGCACGATTAAACCACGGGATCAGTCTTCGGAGAGTATGATCAGGCAAGCACAATTATGGAATGATAGTTGAGTATCACCGGTACTGGTTACTAAAGCTCTAATGTATATGTATATTTTCATGATGTCTTCAATTATAACCCGCCGGTTGCAAAGGTTGACGCGGACGTTGAGCACTACTGTGTTGTCTGATTTGCGTATGTAAAATGTCTGGTGAAAATGCGTTATAGATATACAGCTCCTGGACCTCTATCAGAGTTAACCAGTATGCTTCTTTGCGTACATCTAATGTTAGCATAATTACTATTATTCTTAATATATTTGAGGCTTCTCAACCATCAATCTGCCTATTGCACAGCAGCTTTCTCAGCCCAACAATAATGCATTGAATTTGCATTGAATAGCATATACGAGCCACACAAACACATATACCCCACCCACGAGCCAGCACCCCTCCAGGCATCACGCTATATCCAGCGAGAAACATCGTGCACGTCGCATCTCCCCCCTCCTCACTCTCCAAAACAAAAACGAAATCCACTCAACACCGCCCTCGTGGGCCTTGTACGCCCTCACAATCTCACACTCATTGACATTCAGCGTGCAGCGGGGAGGAATCAAATCCCGTACTGGGGGTCGGTTAACTTGTACTCTTCGCCCAGGTTGGACGTTGTCTGATTCGTATGCATAGTAGCGGATGTTGTCGTTGCCTTTGCCAGCTGAAAATACACACTAGGTGGGGTTGAAACTAGATGGGGTTGAAAGGGGGTAGCAGAGTGTAAGTAGGGAAGAGAAGGAGATGAGAGGAGATACAAGGGAAAGAAGAGAAGGGACGAACCAAGGAAAAGCCTCATCCACGTCGACCTCATATTCACGGTGAACCAGCTTGTAAAGAGTCTCATCTTCGTCAACTTCGTATTCGTGACATACACATTTGGACAAAGCCTCGTCCACTTTAACTACGTATCATGAGAACGCGATTGAACAAAGAGTAAGTACTTACCTAGTACTAGTAGCGAACGCTTGGTTGAGTCACTTTATAAGTGTGCATACATGGATACACTGTAAGCACACCAATAGCAACTTCTCCCCAACTGTGAGCGTGTACACATTCAATATTCAATCCTAGAGAACAAGTAACATTGGTAATAGGACGGTAAGGATTGATGGACTTGATGCTCACTGAAGCTTGAAGAGTCATGATCAAAATGCAACCCAGGGAGGTAAATCTGTGAAACACACCCTGGATATGCCCATGACCAGTACAACCAATGATGCTGGTGCATTATATCACGGGCCCATTTGAAGAAACATTGATAATAATATGGAAGAAGTGTGAAGAAATTTTGCCATGCGCACACCGACAAGACCTCAGTGGGATTCCGGGTTTTTAGGTGGGGGGGGGAAAGGATAAAAGTAGGAGATATTAACAAGGTGTAGCATCCCTTCGCGCGCACCGACAAAACCTTGGTGGGATTCCAGGATTTATTGCTACTTATGTTGGGTGAAGAGTGCCAGTGAGGCGTTGGCGGAGTCTTGACATACTTAGGTAAGTAGCTGTAGGGCTCTGCCTTAAGATTTATGTAAGTAAGTATGGAAAGCCGGGCAACCACGCTCGACTACGCCAAAGTTTTCGAGCTCTGTCCTTCGGCCCCACGGCATGTCCTCCGTTTTCGGTTCAACTTTTCGGTTCATAGCTCGCTTATTCGATACTCGGTACTAATCATCAATCTCAAGGCTTACGGAACGAGTATCGGATCTATGTCGCAAAACTCGAAATTGGATTCAGTTTTTTGCGTAGACATCGAAAACTAAGTGTACTTATATGTTGATAGTAGTCTTAGATACTTGTGTAAATGTAATAGTACTGGAGCAATGAAACAACTGGATGATTATGATACTGCAGAAAACTTTTTTGTCCGTAACTCGATGAGAAATAGCCTCACAGTTAATATGATACGGTATGTATATCATTGAAATTAAAGGCTGTCGTGTTGCGGCAGCCTCTCTGTTAGATATAAACAGAAAATGACAAGAATAAAATGTCTTTGTTTCCTGTTGTAAGAATCTGAATAAATGATAATAAAATAATAATGTACTTTCATTTTGTGTTGTAAGATTGAAAATAAAGATATAGTCTTAGCGACTATAGTGAAAAGAAACGGAAAGTAGCAGCAATCGATGTGTGTTGGCACATTGGTGGTACAGCTGGCTGAAAGTCTGTGTGTTGATGTGCTGTCATAAATTTGTAAGATGGAAGACTTAAAATAATATGGATATGTCAGGCATCAAATTCGGTTCCAAAAGGGTACCAGATCTGAGCCAGCTGAGTACACAGCCAACAACAACATCTGGGGTACATATACTGTACCCTACTTATGTTTGGTAACAATATACCTGTATTACTAGCACTACACTACTACATATTACCATACAATATAGTTAGATTCATGTATTCAGTAACGGATTATGTAACCTGTTATTAAAAACTCAAAGTATAAATAAAGAAACATGAGTTACATGTAATATGATCTGACTAATTTATACGGTATTTTTAGAATTTGCATTTTGAGACACATAACTGTGTCCTGCTTGCTACCTTTCCAAATCAATTCTGTTATTATACACGCAAAGTATTTCTGCTTTAAATATACATATCTGATGTTCTAGAGGCATGTAAAAGTAATATAACATGTTGGTGTAATATATATCTTCAGGTCTGGTAATATTTAATTTACTGTTGTAGAGAGCAGTAGAGAAAAGAATATAATACATCATTATTCAGAATGCAAATGATCAATATAGAAATATATATAAGCCAAGGGAACATGTGATGGTACCTGGATAATTGATGTTCACATTCTTTCAGGAATGTGTGTTTTGCAATATGCAACAGAACACTCCCATTATTCTACATGTAAAAGTATTGCCCCTTGAAATATGTGTATTTGAGATTCTGGTGGTGTGGGAGAGTCAGATATCATGATGTTAGTATACTACCACATCTTCATGTTCTATAACACATTACTTATTTCGATAGAGTTCAGTAAATGCTGAACATTAGACAGTGTTATTCAGAATGCAAATGATTAGTGTAGAATTATAAAGTAGCTGAGGGAACATCTGATCACATGTGAATAATTTATGTGCACATCATTTGTAGAATTTGCATTTCGCAAAACCCAGCTGAGCTCTCCCATTATTCTACACACAAAATACAGCTGCTCAAAATATACATATCCAATGTCCAGGAGTTGTGGGAAAGTCATGTAACATGATAATGGTGTACTACATATCCTCAACTCCTATAATACACTATTTATCTTGACAGAGCACAGTAGGGGGGATTAAATAGTGGGTATAATACATTGTTCATCAGAATGCAAACAATAGATGTAGAAATATACATTAGCTGAGGGAATATGTGATAGGATCTAGATAATTGATATTCACATCATTTGTAGAATGTGCATTTTGCAAAATGCAATAGACCCCTCCTGTTATTCTACATGCAAAGTATGGCTGCTTGGAATATACATATCTGGTGATTAGGAAGTGTGGGAAAGTCATATAATATGATGATGGTGTATGATATATATTCAACTCCTATAATACATTACTTAGTTCAATAGAGGACTGTAGAGGGGATTAAATAGTAGGTATAATATATTGTTCATCAGAACTCAAATGATACATGCAGAAATACACACTAGCCAAGGGAACATGTGATGGGGTCCAGATAATTGATGTTCACATCATTTGTGGAATGTGCATTTTGCAAAATACAGTGGACCCCTCCCATTATTATACACACAAAATACAACTGCTCAAAATATGTGCATCCAAGGTTTTGGAGGTGTGAGAAAGTCCTGTAATGATGTTCTTGTGTACTACATATCTTCATGTTTTACAATACTTAAATTATTGTTTTAGAGAACAGTAGAGGAGAGAGTATAATACATTGATATTCAGAATGCAAATAATAAATGTAGAAATCTAAATTAGCCGAGGGAACATGTGATGGGACCCAGATAATTGATGAGAACATCATTTGTGGAATGTGCATTTCATGAAACACAGCTGACCCCTCTTGTTATTCTACATGCAAAGTACTGCCAATTGAAATATGCATACATGGTGCTCTGAAGGCAAGGGAACATCCTATATATAGTATTTTAGTGTAATACAATACAGTAGAGGGGATTAAATAGTGGGTATAATATATTGCTCTTCAGTATGCAAATGATAGATGTAGAAATATACATTAGCCAAGGGAATATGTGATGGGATCTGGATAATTGATGTTCACATCATTTGTGGAGTGTGCAATTCATGAAACACAGAGGAACCATCCTGTTATTTTACATGCAGAGTACAGCCACTCAGAATATACATATCCAGTGATTAGGATGTGTGGGAAAATCATATAACATGATGATGGCACACAACATATATTCAACTCCTATAATACATTATTTAGTTACATATAGAACTGTAGAGGAGATTAAATAGTGGGTATAATATATTGTTCTTCAGAATGCAAACAATAGATGTAGAAATATACATTAACCAAGGGAACATCTGATGGCACCCAGATAATTGATGTTCACATTGTTTGTGGAATGTACATTTTGCAAAAAGCAGCAGACTCCTCCTGTTATTCTACACATAAAATACAGCTGTTATAAATACACACACCCAGTGCTCAGGAGGTGAGGGAAAGTCCTATGATAACATTTGAGGGTACCACATGTTTTCATTTCCTATGATACTTAATTTGTTGTTGTAGAGAACAGTAGAGAAGAGAGTATAATACATCACTATTCAAAACACAAATGATAAATGTAGAAATATACATTAGCTGAGGGAACATCTGATGGCACCTGGATAACTGATGTTCTCATCATTGGTGGAATGTGCATTTCTTGATATGCAGCAGACCTTCCTGTTATCCTACATGCAAAGTACAGCCAGTTGAGATATACATATCTGATTTTCAGGAGGTGTGGGAAAGTCCTACAAATAACATTCTAGTGTACTATATCTGATTATTTCCTATGAAACATTTCTTAGTTCAAGAGAGGACAGGAGTGGGTATTGAATGCTGAATATTAGATGAAGTTATTTAGAATGCAAATGATAAATGTAGAAATATGTATTTTCTGAGGGAACATGTGATTACATCATTTGTGGAATTTGTGTTTCATGAAACACAACAGAGTCCTCCCGTTATTCTACATGCAAAGTATGGCTGCTGGAACTATACATATCTGAGGTATCCAAGCATGGGAATAATCTATAATAACATTATCTTCATGTGATGTAATATGTAATTTATTTCTCTAAATGCAGTGGACCCCTCCCATTATTCTATATGCAAAATGCAGCTGCTAGAAATATAATATCCAGTATTCAGGAGGTGAGGTAAAGTCTTATAATAATGTTCTAGGGTACTATATATCTTCATTTTCTATGATACTTAATTTATTGTTGTAGAGAACAGTAGAGAAGAGAGTATAGTACATTGTTATTCAGAACACAAGTGATAAATGTAGAAATATAAGCTGGCTGGGAAAACATATTTGTGGAATGTGTGTTTCATGAAATGCAGAGGACCTCTCCCATTATCCTACACAAAAAGTACAGCTGCTCAACATATACATATCCAGTGTTCATGAGGTGTTGGGAAGTCCCTACAAATAACATTCTAGTATACTACATCTATTCATCTCCTATAATACATTATATAGTTCAATAGAGAACAGTAGAGGGGATTAGATAGTAGGTATAATATATTGTTCTTCAGAATGCAAATGATAGATGTAGAAATATGCATGAGTCAAGGGAACATCTGATGGCACCCAGATAATTTATGTTTCCATCATTAGTGGAATTTGCATTTTGCAAAATGCAGTGGAGCCCTCCTGCAATTCTACATGCAACCTACAGCACCTCAAACTATACATATCCGACACTCAGGATGTGGGGGAAATTAAATAAAGAACATACTAGTGTGCTGTAGTAAAAATTGTCATGTTGTCATAATACAATTTTGTATGATCCAGGATAGCAGAGGAGAATAAATTGTGAGTACAATATATTGTTTTGCCAGGTGTGGACAGTACAGCCAGGACACCCATGCTGCTTGTATCAGCAGCACATTGTATGATTGGCACACAATAAGTGCTGTTGAGTCATGTGATGAGTTTAAGTAATTCTTATGTACTTAGAATATAAAATCCTAAATATAATAATAAACTCAAATCCCAAGGTGTAAGTTCAGTAAGTTTGAGGGGCACAATGATTTCAATTTCAAAAATAGAACAAGTTATTTATAGATCAGTTTAGCTTAGTTTTATTCTTAGAACATGTCAAGGTTTTCAGTGTCAAGGTATTCAGATTCTAATTCAGCAAACTCAGTATGTAATTCAGTGTCAAAATGTCTTGTAAATAATTCTGATTCTCGTCTGTATACTGCTCTATCTGTGGGGGGAAGAATGCCTGGCAGTTCTTGCCTTATTTCTTCCCCTTTTCCCTTACTATATACAATTTCTAGCTACTCTACTTACAAATTGCATAGTAATAAAATATGATTTTTCTTCCTGGTATTTCCCTGGTCCATGTATAAGCAAATGTGTTGTCAGTGCCCAGGTGGCAGTCAGCCAATTGTGCATATAGACCAATGCACTCCCTTTCTGTGATGCACACTCATTTGAGCATCCCATCAGTTACCTTCCTAATTGGGTAATCAGCCAATGTGGCAGCAACAGCTGCTCACATCAATTTCATTTATATCAGTCTAATAAGTCAGTTTTCCACTTCTGCATGAACTCCTAACTGTTGAGGTACTCACTGTCTTTCCATTCTTGCTTCCCTTTCCCCCTTTCTTGGAGGTCTTTACTCTCCCCCACCCTTTTCATGTGAATTTCACGTGAACTTCACCTATTCATGTGAATTTTACGTGAATTTCATGTGAAATTCACCTGAAGTTTTGGACCTCAATTTTCTCGGATTTTGGGGGAATCCCCTGCAAATTGCTTCATGTGAATTTCACATGTGATTCACATGAATTTCATATGGAACAACGTGAATAGGTGAAATTCACATGAAAAACCCCGCATGAAATTCATGTGAATTGCACATGAATTACACATGAAGGCATGAATATCTGAATTCTACGTGAATTAACCAGGTGAATTTCACCTGGCATTCACATGGAATTCAGGTAAACATGATTCCGTGTTTGATACTACTACTAGTAGATGTAATAGTACTTATATAAAAAGTTATTGGCACCACGACGAATCGAACTCTCGCCCACATAACATTACGTAAACGTAAATTCACACGTTGAGCCAACTAATACCACTACACCACACGAGCGTTATTTCAGTTGGAGAAATTAGCGTATAGGTTAAGCATCTAACCGTACGTGGCAGTGTCGGACCGTTTTGGTTAACGGCACCCTCCGACGTTACCACGTCACGACTGCCCATCCACCATCACCCTTCCTCCGCTCCCCTTCCGTCTCCCTCCTCCTTCTTCCCTTCCTCGTATTCGGACGACGCAACGGGCACATGCGAGGCAGACAAGATGCCAGGGCTCACAACGAACGGTTAAAGGAGACGGAGGGGAGTGAGGGGGACAACGAGGGAGTTGTCCATATCAGGTGAGTCGATGACGGCGTGAACGATGAGGATGAACGCTAATGACAGCATCCACAGCGCATGCACGCTGGTGAGGACATTAGCGAGAACAGCGTCCTCCAGGCGTCCTCTCCCCCCGTTTCTTATTGTCACCACATCACCCACCGCCTCCGTCCTCCCCTCTGCGTCGCGATACGACGACGCCATGCCACCAAGCCAGCGAGGACAGCTACTGTCACCGCGCATCTCGTCCCCGCGATGTCACCCAGTGCCCACGTCTCACAGCGCCCCCGTCCTCACCTCTGCGTTGTGACGACAATGACGCCATGTCACCCAGCCGGTGAGGACACCGTCCTCCGTCTCATCTCTCCCAGCGTCCCTGTCCTCCCTCCGTGTCACGACACCCCCACGCGTCTCATTTCACCTAGCACCTTCGTCCTCCCCTCTGCGTCGCGACGACGACGACTCCTGCTAACCAGCCGGTAAGTGCGCTGTCCTCCGTCTCTTCTCCCCACACGTCTCATCCCCGCCACCTCTCACAGTGCCCCCATCCTCCCTCTGCGTCGCGACACGACGACGTCATGCCGCCCAGCTGGTGAGGACACCTTCTCCCCATGCATCTCATCTCACCCAGCGCCCCGTCCTCCCCCTTGCGTCGCAGCACGATGATGCCATCGCCAAACACCAAACACCAATGATGAGGGCAGTGCCCACCGGGAGGGGTGGCAGTGGCGGGGGCGCATAGCGAGGCGAGGTAACGATGAGCGCCACGTCACCCAGTGCCTTCGTCGTTCCCTCTGTGCCTTGACGACGACGATGATGACGACACCACATGACCCAGCATCCCCGTCCTTCCTTCTGCGCCGTGACAACGACAACGACGCCATGCCATCCAGCGCCTCCGTCCTTCCCTCTGTTGTGACGACGACAACGATAGGGGGGAGATGGATGCAAGGAGGACGCATAACGAGAGGGGGGGACATATGGCGAGGGGGGGATGTATAGCAAGGAGGGGGACGTATAGCAAGGGGGGAAGGAGTGCATAGCGCGTAGCAAGGGGGGGGGGGAGAACGCATAGCGCATAGCGCATAACAAGGGGGGGGAGAATGCATAGTGAGGGGGGGGGGGAATGCATAGCGTATAGCGGTATAGCGAGGAGGGGGGAGAACACATAGCGAGGGGAGGGGAGTGCATAGTGAGGGGGGGGATGTATAATGAGGGGAGGGGAACACATAGCAAGGGGGGGAATGCATAGCGCATAGCACATAACGAGGGGGGGAGAACACAGCGAGGGGTGGGGAATGTATAGCGAGGGGAGAGTGAATGCATAGCGCATAGCGAGGGGAGCGAATGGGGGAGGCCTAAGTAGTTTAAAAATGTATTTGAATGAAGCTTTGATCTTGTTCTCACTTGTCGACTTTGTGTTACTTGTTAGATGGTATAATATATTTGATTGATTAACTCTATTTCATGTGTACTTCACATGAATTTCATGTGAATTCCATGTGAATTCCATGTGAATTTCATGTTTAAATTTCACTTAGTTTTCACCTAAACTTCACTTGAATTTCACCAAATTTTTGTGATTTTGGAACATCCTAGATGAAGGTGAAATTCATGTGGACTTCACATGAAAACATGTGAATTTCATGTGAAAATGTTACTTCAATGTGTATTTCATGTGAATTTTACATGAAATTCACGTGAATAGGTGAAGTTCATGTGAAATTCATGTGAAGTTTAGGTGAAAGGGTGGGGGAGGGATAAGTACTGCTGAGGCTCAAGCCCCCAAGCTGAGCAATATTTTCAATATATTATTTATTGACATGTATTACAGTAAACATACACTTTCTCAACACTTTCTTAGAATAAAAGTCAAGTAAATGTCTTCTATAAACCATCTGTACAATTCTGTATTTGAAAAAAAATTATACAGCATTTTTTTAATATGAAATACACAACTTTAACTTGAAAGTTGCTTGAAAGCATGCTGTAGTCATGGATCTAGAATCTTTGATTTGATATAACTGAACAGATAATACACATATATCCTCCAATTCTAATTTATAGACATTTCCTTGCATTAAACTAACACATTATCTCTGCATTCCAGAGCATTAATATTAACTAGAACCTAACTTCTCAATAAATCCATAATAATCGATGACAGTGGCAGTGTGCACACCTTCGTGACATGTGGATATGTGACAATGATGTGACAGGACCTTGCATAGTTTGTCTGTGCCGCTTTTCTTATAAGAATTAATGGAAATAAGTAGTAATAGCACAGCTCAGTGAGCACCTATAATATTGTGTACAATATTTGCTATTTAAAAACATCTAAAGAGTGACAGACATAATATTTATGGAGATTATGCAAAAATATATATCTGAGCCATTGGCTAGCCACAAGCCAGCCAAGCCAAGCTGCAATTTCAGCTTTTTAGAGCTCACAAAGCCAAAAGTAGCTGAACTGAGGATGAGCTGAGCTGAGCTGAACCTAGCTGAGCCATGGCAACACTAGCAGTCACTATTGAATATGTAAGCAATATTTTGCTGTAGTTTGAAGCAACTTACAGTCAAGATGCTGACTTGATGAATCAATCCCCAAGTCCATCTGTTGCTCCTCTATTGAAGCAACAGGGGCTTCACCCACTTTCAATAGTAATACAGGGTCAATGTGTGTGTACACAGTACTACCACCACCATTCTCAAGTTCCTGGGGTGTTGGTGCCACTGCTTTCAGCTTAGACAAGAGCATGAATGCTCTTTCAATCAAAGGCTGTGATTAAAATAAGAAATAAGGTGAAGATAACTGAATGATTTTAAACCCATACCATGGAGGAGCCATTGTTCATTCTTGAGGAGTGAGGGGACTACATTTAGACAGTAAATAATTAATCATGAAATTGAAGAACAGGTACATACCAAAGATTTGGTACCACCAATCATTCCTGATATGGAAGACTGAGAAGACCAAATTAGAGTTGAGAAGATGATTGACAATCAGCACTTCTGCTTACATATTGAGCACTGGGCTGGTAACAGCATATCAGTCAGTTTGTAGAACATGAAAAATGATAATCATACTGTCAAGTTTGAGGAACATGGAAAGGTATATAGCTCTGGTGATGAGGCAGCAAGAAAACTTGCTCCACTAATCTTCTCTGATGGCAGTATTGGTGGCTCTGTTGCACTCAGTCCTTCAGATATTCCAGAAGGATCTTCTGGTGTCTCTCCATTAGATGAATAAACCTCTGGAATATCAGAAGGACTGGGAATAACAGAACCACCAATACCACCATCAGAGAAGATGAGCAGACCTACATCACCCTCAACATCCAGACCTGTTGGATTGTTGAAGGGAGTGGAAGAAAACAAATCCTTCATTGAGGTATCATTGTCAGGAGACACACCAGAACTTGAACTCCAAAGGACTGTAGGCATAGGGGGGGTTTCTGAAGTATGATACATGCCATTACATTCCTCTCCAACATCACATTTGGGAGTCCGACCAGCATCTGACTGGTTAACATTAGAGGAACCATCACCATCAGCAGTTGGCATAGGAGGAGGGGGAGACATGATAACATTCAGTGAGCCAGGATGACCCAAAGTTGTGAGTGGAATATCTGGGTCCTCATGAGACTTCCCATGCCATGCTGACCTCCTTGTTGATACTATGCCAGAGGAAAGAGCTATAAAATGTTGACATCAAAGAATTTATAGCAAGAGCTATGACTTACATTTGGGAGGTGTTTTCTTTGATGTTTGTGTCACTCCTGCAATGTACTGTCAACATTAAAGAAGTTTTCAGCAAGATTAATGACTTACCTTTGGGAGTTCTTATTTTGAGAGTATGCACCATAGAGGGAAATTCAAGAAGTTTGAGTGGGTACCATTCTGTGTTTTTGAGTACCATTTACTAAATCTGAAATCATTTGCCAAGCATGAGAAATTATACTTGGGCCATTCAAAATCCACTAATCACATGGCCCACAGTTGTTCACACATGCAATTTAACACATTCAATTGTAGTACCCTGTTTGAGAACCATTATCTAAACTTGAAATAAGTAAACAAGGAAGGGAGGTTGTACTCAGACCATTTGAAATCTGCTAATCACATGGCCCACAGTTTTCCACACATGTAGTTTAATGCATATTTGATTGTAACATCCCAATACATAAATTATGTGACTGGAAGGACCATTTTGGGTTTGCTAAACACATGGAATGTATTGCCCAAGCAAAAATGTCAGTAATATGAATGTTCCAAAACCTTGAAATCTTAAGTGATGGATTGTGTGATTAGGAGTAATCAGTATGAAGCAGTTGGTGGTCCCCCTGATAATCAAACTGCTACTTTGTCATTTCTTCCCCACACCTCTTCACAAAGTCAGTTATTTGATTCATAAATTAATGCTTTACAATATTTATAATATTCTATTAGATGACTTATTTTGATCAGTGGAAGAAGACTGCTGATGTTATGGAAATTAGTACTATCCAGGGTCTCTCGAAGTTCAGAGTGGACTCCAGTGGGGATTTATATTTAATATATTCAACCTTGTCATTCAAAATGAGGATGATAGAATTACTCACATCCCAAAGGATAGCAAGTTTGAATCTCACCTTCCCAAAGAAGGTTACATGTTTAACATCTTCATATTCTGTGGTGAGGTACATTTTATTGCTGTCTAATAATGTGGTATACTTATGTTTTTAGTAGACAAATTCATTGAATATGGACCACACATAAACTCATTTATACTGATTGAGTTTTCTTGTTGGTCTCCCTCTGACAACTTTATTCTTGATAACTATGAAGTTATCTGCTATTTCATAGAGCAGTGTGAAACCAATTGTCCCATCAATTACTTTGATCTGAGCCAAGTGAGATGGATACCATGTACAGCAGATGAGCCTCTGCAGCTGCAGATGGCTATAACTCAGGCAGTAGTTATCTGGATTGGAGATGGGTATTTGAATGATGGGAAACCCAGCTTCCAAAGCCTTTTTGTGGAGCCAATCAAAAAGTATGTAGTTTTAAACTATGGGTGTGAGGTCACATATGGGTTTCCTGAGAATGATGATCCATACCCTAATTATTTCTATGAGAGATGCCCTAATCCTGGGGATATGATTGAAACTAATTAATGCCTGGTAGTTAATATTTTGTTAATACTCTTGACTCCAAATTACTGTCTCTGTCAAAGTAAAGACATAAGCTACTATAAAATAGGAAATGTGATATAACTTAAATTTAGTGATTGAAGGACATGTAGTCTCTGAAACAAAGTTACAATAAAATAAAGTCAACAAAATGTACAAATCAGGACTTGAACCTACAGCCTGATGCTTTCAATAGATGTTGAACAAGATGATCAACCACTACACCAAGGCACTGTTGTATTTAGAAAAATTTCGTTCCATATGACCACTCTCATAACAGACATCAGTATTGTCTTGCATCTTTCATCATCATTCCCAACAGTGACAACACCACTTTTTATTAGTCCCTCATCATCTCCCATCTTCCTATCACCATTTCCCACACAAATCACCACCCTTTGCACATATTTGTACACATAGCTGAGCTCTTACATCAAATGCCTTCATCTTCACCTTCCTCATTTAGGTATCCCTCTTCATCATTGATGGACTGATGGCAGCTGTTTATCCCTTCCTCGAGGTCTTTACCCTCCCCCCTAAATTCCGTCTGGAGTCCGGACGGAATCTGCGGACTCTCCGGAAAGTCTGGGAATTTCCATGGAATTTCCGGTCATTCCACAGATTCCATCCGGACTCCGGATGGACTTGTTTTGGCAGAGATACCTGCCAAATTTTAGTTTTCCAGTCTGTGTGTTATCTGGATGGATTCCACATGGAATCCAGATTATTGGCCAAATTCTGCCTTTTAGCTGGAATTCCAAAGGAATTTGCTATACCGGATTCCACCTGGAATCCATATGGATTCCAGGTAGCTTGTATTAACTGGTGGTTTATTACTTACTTTACTTGTATTATAAAAAATTAGTAGAGCATGGCATAGTTGCATAGCTTGAACCAATATTGTTGTGATGATTACATAACATTCATTCACACCATAGTGTGTGTGCACATGCTGTACAGTCCACAACTTCTATTATAGCTATGTCAAGTGTGACATGGTGTGTGGAGCAAGACACTATGCATTGAGTGTGATATGTGTGTTGAGTGTGACATGATGCATTGAGTGACACCATGCAAGTGACACCATGTGTTGAGTGTGACACTGTGTATTGAGTGTGACACTGTGTGTTGAGTGTGACACTAGGTGTTGAGTGTGACACTGTGTGCTGAGTGTGACACCATGTGCTGAGTGTGACACCATGTGTTAAGTGTGACACCGTGTGTTAAGTGTGACACCATGTGTTAAATGTGACACCATGTGTTAAGTGTGATACCATGTGTTAAGTGTGACACTTTGTGTTAAGTGTGACACCACATGTTGAGTGTGATACCATGTGTTAAGTGTGACACAATGTTCACTTAGTATCACACTTGTCAATTTCACATAGTGTCGTAGTATCTTTTTACATATCTTTTTACATAATGACACTCCTTTCACATGGTGTCACAAATTTCGCTTAGTGTCACACTCAACACATAGTGTCACACTCAACACACAGTGTCACACTCAATACCTATTGTCACACTCAACACATGGTGTCACACTCAACACCTAGTATCACACTCAACACTTAGTGTTACACTCAACACACAGTGTCACACTTGATGTGACTATGGGAAAACAAAGTTATATTTCATTTCCATCAATTGGAAAATTTCTCATTCCACCTGGATTCCACCCGGAAAAAATATTCTTTAACATGGACTCAATGTGGACTTTGTCTGGAAATTATCTTGTCCATCTGGACTCCATCCAGAAAATCTGTGTTCCATGTGGATTCCATCCGGAAAATCTGGTTTTGATATGGAGTCCACCTGGAAATTCCGGACATTTTCTTGTCCATCCGGAGTCTGTCCAGAAATTGGGGGGGAGGGTAAAGTACTGCCTTCCTTGGTCATCATGCACAACAGTGAGCACATTAATATAACATTTACAGCTCCATTTTTGTTCATTTCTCTTAGATCTTTTCATAGATTTAGATGTGCTATACTATGTATACACTATATTATAGTAGATATATAATTAATACCTACTTAGTAATGCAGAGTCTGATATATGTTGAAAGTAAGAGAGTGCTTATCTCCATTTCACAACAATATAATAATTACCTGCTATAAATATTGATTAGTATATATGTGTGTTAACTAATTACAAGCTTCTCAATATTTGTAAATCACTACAAGATGACATTTGTACATGAGAAATAAATGACAAATGCAAATAGTAATTTTACAATATATAAATATACAGCAATAAATATTCAGTGCACCCACCTTGAATGTGTTTATACAGGGTACTGGAGTATATCACAAAAACTTTTGTGGTGATACCTAATGACTAGTGAATGATATTGTGACATGAGATGTTAAGAACATTATGTTTATGGCTTCAAGATGCATTTACAGTCTTTTACTACTTTTGTGAGTGTATCTACTCATCCACTTGGTCAATTTTTTAGATCTCTTTCATTGTATACTCTTATGAATCTGGTGAGTTTAACTATGTACTCTGAATATTACTTGGATTAATATATATGGTTTAATCATCAAAAAGGTACCTTTTATATGGTACATTTGGTTAACCTTGTTTACACCTCTACAAATGTGCTGTTCATGTATAAAAGTTAATGATATAGTGGTATATTGTCCACTGTACTGGTTGTACTGTTAGTGTGGTAAAGATAAAGATAGAATAACCTGTTACTAACTATGACTTCTTTGTATGTGAGCACAACATTTTTGAAGCATTTCACATCATTCCTCATTAATATTCTGAATGAAACTACATTGAGAGCTGTTATAATGTATGTCATAGTACTATAAGATATAGAACCTGTGTCATGGATAAGCTAGTAAAAATATATTCACTTCCTCTTCTCAAATGCACTTTGATCATTTATAACTTATATGAAACTCAGTATATGTAGATTAGATCTTAATGCATGTACAATATATTCCATTACAACCTATCAAAGTATCTAAGAGATTTGAGCAAAGGTTGAGCAGTAAATGAAGGGATGTGAGCTCACTGTGGCATATGATGAGAGCCATTTGTCCATTATTGATGACTAATCCAAATGCAGTGTTTGATCTTTTCCATCTGGCTTTTACACATCTAGTCACATAAATAAGTTGTAAGTGATGTATTTTCCAAATCTACAGGTAGAATATAACAGATTCAAAAATAGAACAGTAACTAATATATTCTACTTATTTGATAGCTCAGATATAGTACATCCACTCTCCTCCATCATCTTAATTAATAACATTCTTCTCAGTCTGTGACTTAAGCTGTGACCTCAAATCCTGCAGTTCCCCTGCTCTCACTTCCTTTAGTCTATTAGTAAGATTATGAAATGATTCAGTGATTTTGAGTGTTGTCTTATCACTGAGTGGTGTTTTCTGTAATGTATGTAAAGTGAAGTGCATTGCCAACCCTTCCCCAGTGTGTTGTCTGAGAACCATCATTCAGGCACTAGTCTGATGGCACAGATGTTCACTCTATTGGATAAATTTAGAAAATTGATGTATCCAGAAATAAATAAGAAACAAACCCTTTTGATAAGTTCTTTCAAATGACAATTAAATCTCTTCAAGGCAGCACCCTTCATTGGAATTAATGCTGGAAGAGGTTGTCTATGCTTGATAGCTAGTCTAGAGTGAGTAACTGAAACACTCAATTAATAATGAAGGACTAACCTTGTACCTTGCTTCCAAGTTGGACACCTTGTACCTCACTGAAGGTGGTTGCCAGTGATGATGGAGGTGATGGTGGTGAGAATGAGGCATCTGGTCATTGGAATATTCTGATAAGGTAGAGATCAATAACTTGAGGAGGTCATAATAGATTGTCTGAGGTTGATGGTATGTCATCCAATGTGTTACAGAAGTTGTATGAGGTTGACTGCACAGACTGAAAAGGTATTGAAAACACAACAGTTGGTGTTGGTAGTAAATCCTTGAGATCAGATACAACAGGAAGTGGTTGAGACAGTGGTAACAAATCAGTACCTGTAGGCATAGGAAGTGGAATGGACTGTAGTAAGGCTCCCTCAGCTACTAAAGTGAGTTCTGGATGCAAAGCATTGGCACTTGTAGGAAACAATGTTTCCAGTGCCATTGGCTGGGATACCAGTGACAAGACATTCTGTAACAGGTATAAATATGAAAAGTAAAAGTACTATAATGAGAAAGGCTTACTGCAGAGGTGATGGCTTTTTTCTGTAAGGTGAACATAACAGAATGCATTAGCACAGGGCATTAATTAATATAATGGGAGGAACTTACTGACAAGGTGGGAGCCTTCTTCTACAGAAGAAACATGTCAGATGTATATTGAATAATATAATGAAAGGAACTTACAGCTTTGACACCAGTTTTTCTCTGTGGGGGTAATATAATAGATCAGGTTATATAATATTATAACAAAGGAGGGGTTTACCACTGAGCTGTTGACTTTCTTGAGTTTTTTCTGAAAGGGAGACATGTCAGAACAGATTGTGGAAAAGTATAATGAGAGGATCCTACAGCAGGGCTGGCAGCTTTCTTATGCAATGGGGGAGTGTCAGGATGGATATAACATTCTGGAACCAAAATCAGCTTACTATTGAGGCAGCTGCCTTCATCTGAAAGGAGGGTCAGAATATATAACTGATACCTACATGCATTGACAGAACTTACACTTCACAGGGTATGACTGCCACCAGAAGATTCAGAAGTGTTTGGTTTGGCCTGTTGAAAAATGTGGATCTGATATAGTAATCTGAATGATAATACCTACCTTCTGGTGCTTTCCAGTAGGACATCTACCCATCACAATCTGAATGATAGTAGGGGAGAAGACACAGTGGGAGAAAATGAGGCAAAATGAAAACAATGGAAGGTACAATGTATTTAGGGGGTGCATAAACAAGTGTAATACTGTTAACTAAAACATGTTTTCAACTCATGTGGACAATCATCCAAGAATCATGTGTGAAGATGGATTGGCTTGATGGAATGGAGAGGCCAAGAAGTAATCAGAAAGAAGTCAGGGTAATGAAATTCATCAAGATTGCTTTAGCCTTTATGTCCAATCAGTTGACCACCAGATAAGGAAATAGCCAAGTTTCCAATTCCCCAATGCACTGTATCAACAACTTTAACAATACTCAGTAATCCACTACTTTGAACATTCTATACCAATACTCTATGAAGGATGCCACAAAAAGTTAGACTTTGTTGTGCTGATCCTGTTAAAAGTCCTCTATGAGTAAAGTTTGTGCATGCAGAGCAGGACATGGGTTTGGAAGTTCAGGCTACTGCTTTTTTGACCAATTCTCCACAGAGAAAACCATGGTCTTATTCAAGACCATGCTCCATTTCATTTAAATGACATCTTAAAAAAATAATATCTAATCATTCACCTCAGATGGAACCTTCTGAAATGACCAGCTTAGAAGCAGCCTATGTTTTTCAAAATTTACCTAGTTCATCATCTGGTGATGGTATTGAGAGCATAGGTTTTGATCAATTTGAAAGCCATAATGTTGGTGGTGCTGAAGTACAGACACCAGTCAGAGATTTGAATGATGCTGCTGAAGATGAGAGCTATGAAGAATATGAAAATTCTGCTGTTAATAGCAGTGTTGGGTTTTACCAGGTGTTGAAGGAATTGTTTGTTGTACAAGACTGAGATAAACAACATATGAAGGGGACTCCAGTAAGCAAAATATAATATATGTTATATATTAAACTTGAACTCATTCCCTTGAAGAATCATTGGTATCATCTCCAGTAGTGGTTAGTGGAAGAAACAATGGTGGCAGCTTGCATGTGTCCACAAAGACCTTCAAATTGCATGCATGCACAACTTCTCAAGAGGCTAGGGACTACTGATATGCCTAGTAAAATATAAGGGATATTTTTCGAAATATAATAGACATCTAAGTACCAGTAATACAATTAGAGAATCAAGTCCAAGAGTCCAAGAGTTGGGGTGAGTCCCGAGCTGCCAACTAGAGTATTCTATATTGAATAACACTATCAAGGGAAGAGTCCAAGGGCTGGGGTTGAGTCCCGCGCTGCCAGTCAAAGTATCTACACGATACGAACCAAGGGATTCGACACAACGACAATATATTTGGACTACTGATTCCTATAGAAATTATGAGTACTAGATAACTATACTATAAAGAAAAGCCCAAAAGATAATACTCAGGAATGTATTTGTACTTCTCCATACCCAGAATAACGCACCCAGTACTAGGCAAGGCAATCGCATACCTTCAGGGAAATACTTCGGACTAGAGGATTCTTGGGCCACTGGTCCCACCAGATACCACAACGCATAGCTATCGTGCAGTCTCTCGAATAACCTGGGATGTCCATATGTCTCTTCTGTATAATACTGCCACCATGTGGGAAACCACATGCCCCTAGAACTTTGAAACACACGCCAAACACTTCCCGCGGCACATTGGATAGTGCCATCAGACGCGCCAGTACTGGAAACACCGGTGTCTGTTATATCCGAGTACTTGGCCAGACTTAGCACATGTACTAGTGCGTGTCTTGATGTGTGCCTATTAATAGCACAGCGCGGCATTTGATGCATCTCTGAAACAGAGTGTGCCCTCATGGATCCTCATATGGAGGGTCGACCATACCTCTTCAACCATTAGGATGCACTAGAACATTATGACGTACCATTTACCTTACCTATCCCATTGTGCATGAGACCGCTGCCATGTAATTAAGTATATAAGTAGTTTAGACATACCTTAGAATACTTTAAGCACTGCACTGGCTGTACTTCCGTTCTCGCAGTAGAGTACGTTCTGAATTGATATTGGAATTCCGAGTATAAATCTGAAATCTGAAAGTCTGTTCTGAAAGTATCTGAAAGCAATCGCACTATCTACTATCAAATACATTGTTCATTTTACTATACTTGAAACTCTTGTGCCCTCGAACTAAATATAAATCTAACTTGGAATATATGTTCTTTGTTAGTGGTGTTAATACTACGTAAATAAACATTCTCTAAAAGTTAGTCTTATCATCTGGAGCCCACCGCGAGGGGGTGAAGTTGAAAATCTAGGATTTGGACATCGTATTGAACAGTAGCAGCGCTTGAAAGAGCAAAAAAAAAAAAAGACAGTGTGGCGAGTTCTAGTACAAACAAGAAAGAATGTTTGTCAAAAACATCACAGAGAGCGGGGACCCTATTTGTAGAGAACCCAGAACAAATCAAAGTGAGAAAGAAGGTCATTAAAAAGGTACCAATAGTTGAAGCAAGCGGTAGTAATATTACAACAGTAATACCAGAAGTCCCTAGCGAACCTGAGTTCCCTGGAGCATTTGTAGAACCGTTGCATTCCGATTCAGAGGTTGAATCACAGTTATTACCAAAGCTATTATCACTCAGCCTTGACGAATCGAGTCCAGAGCCAACACCAGTTGTTGAACCGATAGAACTTCCGCGAGAACTAGAAAGAAACTATATGTCAAACGTACCTCCAGCAGATCCCCCAGCCACTATGACTAAAGATCTCCCCTCCCCGACGAGTAAAGATAGTCCTAAGTGGCATGGTGATGGTGAAAAAGTCAAAGACTGGTTACGAAGTTTAGAGATTACATACGAGCACTATGGTGTGACAGATGGAAAGAAGCGGATAAAGCATGCCCTTGGATGTATTGCGAAAGCAGATATCTGGGAGGAAGTGGAGATTTTTGAAGAAGCGAAAGGAGCAGATTGGGCAAAGTTTAGACAACGCCTATTGTCTGAGTATGATCCTGAAGAAGGAGAATGGATTGGATCAGTACGTAATCTAGAGAAACTTGTAGAGAAGTACCATCCGATTTCCATACGAGACTACTTGGATTGGAAGGTTTTTAAGCGGAAATTCCAGGAGGAAGTGGCTCGGTGTGAAAAGTCTGAGGGTGGATCGTTGATATCGAACTTGTCACAAGTAACCTTATTAAGTAAAGCCCTTAGTAATTCGTTCAGAGATGCTGTGGACCATAGGCTGGCTGTACTTACAGCGGTAAAAACAGCTGAGGCAACGAAGAGGTCACGAGAGGATCCATATAAGCTGTCTGATGTGATCGAAGCGGCTGACCAGGTGATAAACGCGACGCCAATAGGAGGACTTGGATCCTATGCAGAGGAAGAGAGGAAAGTCAGCTCGAGTAATGGGAAAGGGCTCGTTAAGAAAGAAATAGTAGAAACCGCATTGGCGGAGGAAGCCAAGGCAGCAGCTGCAAAGGCGTCAAAAGAACTAGAGACGTTTAAATTGGAAATGAAAGGCTGGATGCAGCAAATTCAGAGTACCGTGACTACAGCCATGAACCGTCCTTCACCCACACAAAACTCATATCACCCGCAGAACACCGGGTTCCCTCCCAATACGACGTATCAGTACCGCAGTTCGAATAATCAGAATGCCGACTACTCAGGGTATAGGCAACCAGATTGTTATTATTGCGGGAATTGCACAGATCGAGTCGCTAATTGTAAAGTTAGAGTGGAGGATCTAAGAAATGGTATAATTAAGGAAACACCATATGGATTAGTAATGGGAGCAAGCGGTATGAAAATCCCAAGATCTGAGGGACGTACCATTAAACAGGAGGTGGATCGTATCATGCAGATGAAGGAGCCAGAGATCCGAGCAATGGAGGCAGGAAGTGGCAGAGCGACGATGATGCAGTCAGCAGGGCCAGCTAATGAGCCACCTGAGCATTTGAAATCGATGCTCCTTCAGTATCGTCATTGGATTGACAGTAACGCAGCTGAGACCAGTCAGTTCATCCAGACTCGTACCGGCTATGAAACTAATCCTGAAAAGGATTTTTAGAGAGTTCAAGGAAGGAGAGGCGCCAACCTACGAACCCGGTACCGACACCAGTTGCCACTGGTACTCCGGAGGACACAGAAAGGCCAAAAATAGTTCGTTTCGAAGATACCCCTAGATTTGAAGAGATACCCATTAGTGTAGATGAGCTTTCCGAGTTACGAAATAAACGAGTTCAAAACAAAGATAAAATAGAGAAAAGTAATAAATCGCAGAAAACAATAGAAAATTTAGAAAACTACAAAAACATAGACTTACCGTTCCCTGAAAGACCCTTCAAAGATGTAATACCATTAGCTATGGCACCTGGGAAGTTACCCATGACACTAGCAGAGCTTGGCAGAAAACCACTTAAAAATATGGCACAAGTAGAGAAAGATGTATCAGCTGAACGGTTGGTAGATAAAATTATGGAGACGGAGATTACCATATCTCAAAAAGAGTTGTTAGCATTAGCGCCTGCAGTACGGGCTGATTTACAAAGCCGTTTAGCAGCCAGACGTACGACTGTGGAAGAGCGCTCAGAGACAAGTAAGGAAGCACCTATTAGATCAGTAAACACTGAGCAAGTCAAGCCGGTGAAAGCAGTACCTACCCGATGGAAACCTCGCTATGAAGTCAACAATCGCGTACTAGCTAATGACTTACAACCTGTAAAAATCGAGAAACGGAGTTGGAAAGGCACTGGCAACAGTATGGAGCGTCAAGTCTGGAAAGTCGATGATCCTGTAAGCCAGTATTTGGCAGGACTACCAGAGGAGATACACGAAGAAAGGTATCTAGCAGCTAGAGAATCGGAATCGCTACGAGCAATCAAAGTGTTAGTGAACGGAGTACGAGACGAAGAAGCCTTACTAGATAGTGGATCACAAATCGTGTCCATGAGTCAGGAAATGGCTGTAGCGTGTGGGGTTGGATGGGATCCAACGATGAGAATTCATATACAAGGAGGTAATGGAGAGTACGAACCGTCCATTGGGTTAGCTAGAGATGTGCCCTTGAAGTTAGGACCAGTAATAATACTGCTTCAAATACATATTCTTAAAAATCCACCATATGGGCTGCTATTGGGAAGACCATTCGACGTTCTAACTGAAAGTGCAATTAAAAATACACTAGACGGAGGTCAACTAATTACCTTGACAGACCCTGTAACATCGGATAAAATAGTACTACCCATGCAGAAAAGAGGGGAAGTAGTTTTGAACCGTGGAGAGAGCCAGAATTTTCAGTAATTGATGATTTGGTCAATGATCAAGGAGAGGTCGCAATAGTTTTTATACATGATAGTATAACGGGTGAGCTGAAAGTAGAAGGGTATTATGAACCGCAAAATGGAACGAAATTCGAGAAAACTGAACTGAGATGTGCTTATCTAACTGAACAAGCAAAAGATGGATTAATTGAAGATAAAAGGGCAGAAGCGTTCTTTATGAAAGTATCTGAGAAAGGAAAGACTGATAAGAGATTTAATGCTATGGAGGCGTCTGAGACTGAAAGGATTAATGCTATGGAGGCATCTGATAAAGGATTTAACGCTATGGAGGCGTCTGAAGAAAGATATACTGCTATGGAGGCATCTGGGATTATATTTAATGCTATGGAGGCATCTGAGACTGAAAAAGGAATACGCACTATGGAGGTGCCTGATATGACTGAAGAACTTGGCCCCTCAGAAAGGGCTTGTTACGCTGGAAAGAAATATAAACCTGTAGCACTAAAAGTAAGACCAGTACTCACTGGAGTACCGGAGAACTACTACATTAAACGCGAAATTAAAGGAGATCCGTTGAAGGACTTACCAGTTCTGTCCACTAATCCACCTGACTTCATTGCGGGAGTACGCTATACACAAGAGAGGAAGGAAATAATGGATAAGAATCATGCTGAGGGCTTCTTGTTACCAGAAGAGCGAAAACTCATGCACTACCTTCTAACAGAACAAGAAGAGGCCTTCGCTTGGGAGGATTCGGAGCGCGGGAACTTCAAAGAGGAGTACTTTCCTCCAGTAAAAATCCCTACAGTACCACATATTCCTTGGGTAGAGAAACCCATTCCTATCTCCAACACACTATTTGATGAGGTCTGTAAAATCATCAAATCAAAGATAGATAATGGAGTTTATGAACCTTCCAATGCCTCGTACCGCTCTCATTGGTTTTGTGTAGTCAAGAAGGATGGAAAGAGCTTGCGATTAGTACATAGTTTAGAACCATTAAACCGCGTAACTGTAGCTCACTCAGGATTACCCCCTGCTACTGAGGAACTAGCGAATCACTTCGCTGGGAGATCATGTGGTGGAATATTGGATCTATATGTTGGCTATGATGAATGAAAACTCGATGAGAAATCTAGGGACTTAACTACTTTCCAGACGCCGTTTGGTGCCTTGCGATTAGTAACTTTGCCTATGGGTTGGACGAATTCAGTACCTATTTTCCATGATGATGTCATGTACATCTTACAGGATGAAGTACCGGAGTACACTAAGCCCTATATTGACGATTGTCCTTTACGAGGACCTCCAACGCGATATGAATTACCTGATGGGACTTGTGAAACTATACCTGAAAATGCTGGTATCAGGTGTTTTGTATGGGAACATCTAAACAATGTCAATCGTATATTGCAGCGGATGAAATATAGTGGTGGTACCTTCTCGGGAAAAAGTCAGTGATCTGTGCAGACGAATTCGAAGTAGTAGGGCACTTGTGTACATATCAAGGACGGCGACCTACCTCAAGTGCTATTGCATCCATTATGAAATGGGACGCCTGTAGGGACTTTTCAGAAGTACGCGCTTTCCTTGGAACAGTAGTACAGGCGAGACAAAATATACCTAAGTTTGTAGACTTAGCAGCGCCATTGTACAACTTACTGAAGAAGGACGCTGTATTTAAATGGACGGATTTAGAACAGGACTCAGTAAATAGGCTAAAGGAAGCAGTAAAGAACAACTTACCGATTAGAAACCCGGTTTATACTAGTGAACAGCCGCTGGTAGTAGCTGTTGACACATCATATATAGCCACTGGTTGGATCATTTACCAACGGGACGACGATGACCCTTCCAAAGTACACTATGTGAAATTTGGATCAAAAGCCCTCTCAGAATGCCAATCACGATACTCACAACCTAAACGTGAATTATTAGGACTGTGTATGGTTTTAGAAGAGGAACAGTACTTACTATATGGATGCCGAAATCTAGTAGTAGAAACCGATGCTAAATATCTAAAGGGTATGCTAGACAATCCAGGGAATTTGATTAATGCGACAGTAAACCGTTGGGTAGATAAAATACATACCAACTTCTTCTTTAGAATTGTACACAAAGCTGGTAAAACCTTTGGACCAGATGGATTATCTAGAAGAAGATCAATGCCAGGAGATAAAACAGACTGGAAGTTTGATGACGAATCTGAGGACGATGAGAAACCGTATGAGCTAGAGAAAGCGGACCCTAATGATCCTGATCCACTCCCATTAGAAGAATTCTATGACGAAATAGATACTCGTACCGGGTATGTAATGGCGTGTTCGCCACTGGACTTTGAAGACGATTTGAAAGTTGCCAGAGCACTTAGGGATGCAGAGGCAGCAGCCCGTGCTACTATAATAAATCACCCTAACTGTCCCCCACAACAGAAAGAGTTTTTAGTACTACTCGCACATGCAATCGACATCTTACCTAACAATGAGCAATATATTTCGAACTATCCTCAGGAACATAGGCCCATACAAGCGCAGGAAAAGGACGCTAAGATAGTATTAGTACGGGAATGGTTGAAAGCTCTGGAACAACGGGACATTACCGATGAGTCAGAGTTGGTACCAGAAGGGTATAATAAAACAGAATATGAAGCGTTTAAAATCTTCGCCTCTAAGTATTTTATTGAGGATGGTAAACTGTATAAATACAATAAGGAAGGTCAGCATAAGCTATATATTGACAAACCCTACCGTATGTACATGTTAACGGCCGCTCACAATGCACTTGGACATAGAGGGGTACATGCTACGAAGCAGACCATAAAGACACGCTTTTGGTGGCCTTACCTCGAAATGGATACTGAATGGTACGTTCAAACATGTGATGAATGTCAGCGTCGGCAACGGATGATACTCGAGAGTCCACCAGTACTTACCGAGACACCGTCTATATTCCAGACGCTCCATATTGATGGACTACATATGGCAGACTGGGTCTCTAACGGTTGTAAATATATTGTACATGGACGATGTGCATTGTCTTCTTGGCCGGAGGCGAAAGCTTTGAAAGCCGAGACAGCTAGTGCTATTGGTCAGTGGCTTTTTGAGGATGTAATGTGTCGTTGGGGATGCCTACAGAAAATCGTAACAGATAATGGAACACCTTTCTTGTCAGCCATGGAGTGGCTTACTGCTAAATATCACATACCAGCGGTATCAATTACACCGTATAATTCTAGAGGAAATGGAGTAATCGAACGCCCACATTGGGATCTAAGGCAAATGTTATTAAAAGCCTCAGCGCCTGATCCAAGGAAGTGGTACTGGTTCTTACCTCACGTACTTTGGGCAGATAGAATAACCACCCGGAAGCGTATGGGATGTTCTCCGTATTTTATGATAACGGGTGCGCATCCTGTATTGCCATTAGACTTGAAAGAAGCGACCTGGTTGGTTAAACCACCTTCGAGTATTATGCCTACGGCAGAATTAATAGGATTAAGAGCTCGCGCTTTAGCCAAACACGTACAACATGTAGAAGAAATGAGAACTCGCCTTACTGAAGAGAAAATAAGGCGCTTGGTAACTTTAGAACAAGAAATGGAGCACCGTGTAAGGAACTGGATATTTGAGCCTGGAAACTTAGTACTGGTCAGAAACCCACTTATTGGAAAGTTAGGGAATAAGAAAAATCGTTACCGTTACAATGGTCCTTATGTTGTAATTGCTCGTTCCCAAGCAGGACGATATATAGTAGCTGAGCTAGATGGAAGTGTTTTACAACGGAAATTTGCTAGAAATTCGGTCATACCTTATTATGCTAGAGAAAACATTACTTTGGGACCGAATATTCAGGAAGTAATTGACTTATCTGAGCGGGGTGTTTGGGAAATGCTCGCAGAAGAGGACATGGATGACGACGATTTGGGATACAAGGAAGACTTTATCTTCAGCAAAGTCCGCTTAATTGACCAGGAGAAAGAGGACGACGAAAACTCGAACTCAGAGGAACTGCTGGTGGATTTTCCTTCTGAAGTAGCGGAGAATGGCAGTTTTGAAGACGAGTTATATTGAATTCTATTCTAGAACTACGAGTATAAAAGCCTATATGAATAGTATCTAATAGGCATAGTAATTAGCACTTAAGGACATAATAAGAAATAGAAAAAACGGACACAAATACCAAATATTACGCAATGGAGCGAGATATTTCGGACTAAGATGATCACGAAATCACGAAATCACGAGGGTTTTTAACAAGAAACAAATTCCCTCGTGACGTCGAGATTCCGTACTGTAAAATCGTCCTTTAAACTGAAATACAAGAGGAAATTAGCAATTCAAAACGCATTTTTCAAGCTCTACATATTTAGCAGCCAGTACAAAAGGTAGCTAAGTATATTTAATGATTATAGAACACTACGTCGTCAACATAACATTTAAAATTGAGTCTGAATGAACAAAAATGCGATAGAAAGGAGTATCAGTACCAGAATAATAAGGGAAATAATAGACATTTACCTACGGAGAACTAGCAGACATGCGATCCAACTCGTTGAAAGTAGCTTTGGCACCCGTAATATCTTGTTCCAGGCGAGTAATAGCCTCCAATAAAGATGCAGACCGATGCACAAGGATGGCATCCTTATATCCGAAGGCCTGAACAGGACCACGCCGTCCTTCTACAGTGGAAAGGACATGCGACACCCACTTACGAGTGTCAGGGAAACCTGGAAAGTAATATAGCATTTAGAATATAATAGAAAAAGACGAAAATCGGACGTACGAGGGAACGTTAGCTCTACACAAGCCTTCTTACAACTGTAAGTCTGCAAAAATCGCAAATAAGCGGGACTAGCGACATCGAGACCTGGGAGGTTCTCATATGGTAGACGCACCGTCTCAGGACGAGCCTCAACCTTAGGCTTATAAAATAGAGTCAGTACAAGACGCCTATAAAGCCGAATACTATCTACCTTAACAGGAGTGGCCAGGGCATCAGCTGAGTCGTCGATAACCATGTCGGCATTGCCCTAAGACAGTATATAGGTTAGGACGGGACAGTAGCAGAGAAAACCGATGCACGAACCTCAGTACTAGCTTCCCCAGCAAGACCAGCAGTAGATGAGAGACTGACAGTAGCTTTGGACGTTATTACCTCAACGTCGGAATCGCTATCTGCAGCATCACCAGACTTGCGATGCTAAAGAACAACTGAGTCAACAGTAATATACAAAGAATAAGGGAAAATACGTACACGGCTTCGTTTGAGTACATTGGGAGTGGGCATAACCTCTAAAGGGGGCAAGTTGTTGCGAACACGCTGGATATTGGCGCATACACCAAATACGTTGTCGTAAAATGGGACGGGATGCTCGAACTGCTGGTTAGATTTGTTATCCATAAGGTGATAGAGCTTGCGGAAGGTGAAGACACAATCAGCGAAGTCGCTATCTTGCAAAGTACCGGGATGTAAGCCATGATAGGCCAATATACACTCCTAGGGGTAGATTTGAACTCGTCAATGGTAGATTTGGGACAAGAGAATAACGAACGTACCAATTCTTGATGCATCGCACTGAGACTAACGGACTTGTAGTCGATCCCGAGGCCAATACCAGTAACTAAGCTATTCAGCTGGTTGCGGAGAACACGACATGCGCCATGGAATGTAATAGCACTAGGGAAAGTTTCGATAGTCGACATAGTTAGCGAAATAGAAGGGGAGATTAGAGATTTCATAACGCACCTATGACCCCATTTTATCCCCTCGTGAATCCCTAGTCCAAGTCTCCCAACCTATGTACAACCCATCGACATTTCCTCATCGTCGGTAGGCGAAGCTGGAGGACCGCGTGCTTTTATGCATGTCTAGGTTTTGATGAAACGCAAGTCGGTTGTCCTAACCGACGGTTTATCTTCATGAACACGTATAACCTATGTGTCCATACCTTATGCTTGGCTTCACTTAACCGAGGGCGGTTATCTTTGCTTACGAAGGGGGAGGGGGTGTGCACACAGATACACGCCGACGCGTTTAGCTGGGATCTTACACGCACAAAAAGAAGTATTGAAATGAATTTTATTACTATACTACAGTACAAAGGAGTAGTAATACTACCTATAACTAATCTATGGTAGTGGTATGAAACAAGAAGACGGTAAGGAAGGGAAGGACGCGCGGCAAAGATATACTAGGCCCGCACTTGTGGGCAGGTCAATTTGATCACGTGATGCCACATTAGCCGGTCCACAAGAAGCCAACCAATTCATAAACAACCGCACACGCCAACACTCTTGTTCACGTTCCACCATGAGCGTTGTAGATAGTAATAGAATCATTTGAATAGTATTGAAATGCTTTAAGAAACTAGTAAGACAAGAATAGTGCGATCTAAGTAAGAATAACCATGAGTACTAGTAATAATAGAATGAGACTAGTACAAATGTATACGAAGACAACAAGTATTGCTCTCTAAAAATAATACTAGTATAGTAAGTATTCAAGTACTAATCTACCCGAGACAAATGGGGATTAGTAGCACTGGTACCCTTGACAGAACGCTTGGCCGCAATGTTAGTAGGGTGGTGAATGGAACTAGGTGGCACTGCAATAGGAGGGGAGATCTGGTAGCTAGCGACGGACTCCAGGAACGAGTGGGGAATGTTGGTAGAGCCAAGTCCATAGGCATCCTGGGCGAGCAAAATTGGGTGACTGGCCCCAATGGCCTGGATATCGGAACCAGTAGCAGCGGTGAAAAACCGCTCAAGGGTGTACAAGGTGGACTGGGACATCGCGGTGGTCTGGACTCGAGACGCCAAACGAAAAAGGCGTGCAACCTCAGAAGGGTTAACCGAATGGGAGAGTAGGCTGTGCTGCTGAAGGCCGGGCACCCCACCAAGTCGACGCACTGCTAGACCGAATGCCTGGACATAGTCGAGGAGGTGATAAGTATACCGCGCCACCTGCAAGTTAGCGAGGACAGTCAGCAACTGCAGAGAGCGCTGCGCTTCGAGTACAATGGGTAGTCGCTGGGCGACAGCTAAAGAATAAAAATAAAATACAATTAAAATCAGAAAAATGGAATAAAAAAGAAACCGACAAAGAACATACCAGCAGCCAAGGGTTCAATCTGAGGCAGAGGTAACTTGGGAACTCGCATGTTGGTAGGGTCATCCAGAACGAACGTGCACTGGAACGACATCTCCGTCCCCATACAAGGGTCGCAAGGCATCCCAGTCGTCTGAGAAAGGACGTTCGATACACATGCGCGATTTAGATCGGCACAACGGCTGCAACGCACAGTACTGCGGGAACCACGAAACTCGAGCTTCTTGAATTCGGAGAGGATGAAATCGAGGTCGATAAGGTTGTTGATATCAGGGAGTGGGGGATCAATATCCATGGCAAGTGAGCAATAGTAATGCCTGGGATATGGTCAGTACAGGCATGGAAAAAGGAGGGGCGAGACTCACAAAGGATATCAGAGTACTGGGGTGGTACGAAACTGCAGAAAAATACGACAGAGAGATTTGTGGGAAGCTGGGACTACGGGTAGAAATTTGATAAGTGCATATGACTAGGCAGCTATCTACGCGATAAACCAGAAAGACGGCTAGGAAAAATATATGCGATAAAACAAGAGAATTGCAATCGCATGGTACCATAAGCCTAGCCGCTGGAACAGAAAGTAATCTGAGAACCGTAACTGTTTTACTGAGGCCTTGTAATGTCAGCTATGACTGAGGGCAGTCATTTGTTGGTGTGGGGGAGATGATACGCCTAGTAAAATATAAGGGATATTTTTCGAAATATAATAGACATCTAAGTACCAGTAATACAATTAGAGAATCAAGTCCAAGAGTCCAAGAGTTGGGGTGAGTCCCGAGCTGCCAACTAGAGTATTCTATATTGAATAACACTATCAAGGGAAGAGTCCAAGGGCTGGGGTTGAGTCCCGCGCTGCCAGTCAAAGTATCTACACAATACGAACCAAGGGATTCGACACAACGACAATATATTTGGACTACTGATTCCTATAGAAATTATGAGTACTAGATAACTATACTATAAAGAAAAGCCCAAAAGATAATACTCAGGAATGTATTTGTACTTCTCCATACCTAGAATAACGCACCCAGTACTAGGCAAGGCAATCGCATACCTTCAGGGAAATACTTCGGACTAGAGGATTCTTGGGCCACTGGTCCCACCAGATACCGCAACGCATAGCTATCGTGCAGTCTCTCGAATAACCTGGGATGTCCATATGTCTCTTCTGTATAATACTGCCACCATGTGGGAAACCACATGCCCCTAGAACTTTGAAACGCGCGCCAAACACTTCCCGCGGCACATTGGATAGTGCCATCAGACGCGCCAGTACTGGAAACACCGGTGTCCGTTATATCCGAGTACTTGGCCAGACTTAGCACATGTACTAGTGCGTGTCTTGATGTGTGCCTATTAATAGCACAGCGCGGCATTTGATGCATCTCTGAAACAGAGTGCGCCCTCATGGATCCTCATATGGAGGGTTGACCATACCTCTTCAACCATTAGGATGCACTAGAACATTATGACGTACCATTTACCTTACCTATCCCATTGCGCATGAGACCGCTGCCATGTAATTAAGTATATAAGTAGTTTAGACATACCTTAGAATACTTTAAGCACCACACTGGCTGTACTTCCGTTCTCGCAGTAGAGTATGTTCTGAATTGATATTGGAATTCCGAGTATAAATCTGAAATCTGAAAGTCTGTTCTGAAAGTATCTGAAAGCAATCGCACTATCTACTATCAAATACATTGTTCATTTTACTATACTTGAAACTCTTGCGCCCTCGAACTAAATATAAATCTAACTTGGAATATATGTTCTTTGTTAGTGGTGTTAATACTACGTAAATAAACATTCTCTAAAAGTTAGTCTTATCACTACAAAATTTTCAAGAGATGATGATATGTCTTCAAGTAAGAAATCATTCTATAGCTAATAGCAGATGCTTACTCAGACCTCATAGAACCTGATAAAGTTATAATGGTCTTTTATGACTTGGACTTCTCCCCTTTTTACCTATTTTCCATTTCATCTGGCACTGAAATGATTAAGCGAGTTATTGTCATTCATGAAGAAATGGAGCATGGTGTTGCCATCTGGAAATGTAAAAAATGCAGACCATCTGGCTGTCAACATATCAACAGCACAAAGCACTACTTTAATTCATTGTCACAATTGACTCCTATAAACCCAGACATTGATTCAAGTCCACCTCAGATTACTGGTGAATACTAGTTTACTACTCCACAAACTTGTATATTCCAGCTGATTGTCTATTTTTGATGAGAACAATCATGTGTTACGTTCTGCTGCTGATGGTGATGTAGTGATATTGCATCTTCCTATAATGCTGCCTGTATGGGCTGCTCTGAAAAGTAACCATCAGTTATATCACAAAATGGCATGCATACCTTCATTGGAGCCTGTTTTGATAAAGCTAGGAGACAACTTCTGATGTATTTGTGGCTCTGGTATTGAAGAAGCCAGAGATTTGATTGAAAACCCATGCATCATCTATGGAATGGAGAGTGCATTTAAAACCAAGATTCAGCTCCACCCATGCCTAAGGTGTCAAAATTGATTTATTGGGCCAGACTGCCAAGAGATCAGCATATTAAATCTCAACAACAGGTCTCTTTTCACCCATATGCTTCTGGAGCATTATACAATGAACTTCACATCTTCAGAGACTCCAATGGTAGCCTTCACCACAGATACAACATGAATATATATAAATTCTGGGAAAGGAATACCTTTTGTTTCTAATTTAACCTTTCACACTGCCTGGTTTGCTTATGCCAATTTAGTTGTCCTGGAGTATGATATGACATGCAATATTTGTGGACCTACACCTGATGAAGTCATTTTTGATGGAGTTTCCATATCTTTCAGTCAAAAGCAAATTCAGGAAACTATTAGGCCCTCAACAACTATATCTGACCAATCACAAGAAAAAGGGGAAATTTGTTATGTTCCAAAACAACAGCTGATAGAGGACATCAAGCTAAGACATCTTATCTGCAAGGCATTGACTGGTAAATCACCATTTTCTAAGGTCAACAATGGTGATTACACAGATGAAACCAATGACGAGGTAGTGGCTACATCAATTAATTCTCATTTAGAAGCAGGAAAGGAAAAGGAAATAACAGAATTAGAAAATTGCCTGGCTTGCCTTCCAAGTGTGCATGTAGGACTGAGGACATTAAACACACATTTAGGTGATTTTGTGGATAGAATACTCAGGGAGAGTTCCATTGAAAATGGAGCTTGGTCACATCAAATATATATTAAACTCCTTATTCAGGCAAGTTACAATGATTTCTTCTGTTTCCTCTTTTTATGTTGCTAAATTGTTATAGCAGATTGCAGCAGAGGAGCCAGTGGTGCAGATGGTCAACAAACCAAGCTATCACAGTCATTGCATGTTTTTACAGAATCTGGGATGAATATGGAAGTAGCAGGAACTGCTGGGGAAAATGCAGGAAGCATTGGAAGATGGCATAGTCAATCAAGTAGAGTCACAGATGTGGTGATGCCAATTGCCAGGTGGTAGGCGAACTCAATAAGTTGTCCTGAGATGTTTCCAAGGTATCCAGGCACATTGTCCATGTTTTCATATTGAAACATTGCTCATGGAACACCTCTGGGATCCAGATGTGTATGAGGAAGTTGTAATGGGTGCCAGGATTGCATTGGAAGATGAGGAAGTACCTTGGGTCAAGTCACAGATGCAGAGGGAGTGGTGGAAATGATTGTAACATGTTACCAAAGAATTAATGTACTTGTATCTTGCTTTTTGCTTGTTATTTGTTGTTTTTGGTTTTTGTATAAGGTGAAACTGCAAGCAGATAATAAGTAATGTGAAAGTTAAGAAAGAGAAGTAGGGCCAGGCTTATCCGGATAGTGGGAGTGGAACTCTTTGATGATATCCATAGCATGTTCCAGTTCTGTAGCTGGAAGCCATGAAAACTCTTCATTGGTCCCTTTATACCCTAGCCAGTGTACATAGTACCTCAGTTTGCAATGCAAACAACGATCCAGTTTAGAGTCAAAAATTTTTGAGATCTCATATTCAATATCACCATCAACCTGGACAGGTGGTGGTGGAGAAATAATGCAATCTGGGATAGTATTTTCAGTATTGGGTTCAAGAATGAATACATGGAATACTGGGTGGACTGCATGAAATTGTTCTGGAAGGCACAAGGTATGCGAATGTGGTCTGGCAAGTGCAATGACTTCAAAAGGTTCTAGGAACTTTTCTGCAAGTTTCTGGGATGACTGGACCATCGGGCTTGTCATCGGGATAAGATCTTGGTTGTGGAAAAGTATTCCAAGTTCTTATGGTCTGTGATGACATCAATGGGTGAACTGGAACCTTCCAGGTAATGACACCAGACTTGGAATGCTTCGAAGATAGCAAGCAGTTCCTTGTTATGGGTGTCATAGTTTAACTCAGGAGGTGTAAAGGTTTGTGAGTGGAAAGCGATAGGGTGAATCTTGCCATCATTGGAAACTATAGACAAGATAGCAGCCAACACATAATCCAAAGCATTGGTTTCCACAATGAGCTCATAGTCATTCTGCTCACCTGCCTTACCTGGAAGGGTAATCCATGGAACTTCTCGGAAAAATGCTGTTCCACTTTCACTGAACTTAAGGACACTTTCATGTCAGCACCCATCCTTACACATTGGGTTCCTGACAAGCAGCTCATTGTGGAAACCAATGCTTTGGATTATGTGTTGGCTGCTATCTTGTCTATAGTTTCCAATGATGGCAAGATTCACCCTATCGCTTTCCACTCACAAACCTTTACACCTCCTGAGTTAAACTATGACACCCATAACAAGGAACTGCTTGCTATCTTCGAAGCATTCCAAGTCTGGTGTCATTACCTGGAAGGTTCCAGTTCACCCATTGATGTCATCACAGACCATAAGAACTTGGAATACTTTTCCACAACCAAGATCTTATCCCGATGACAAGCCCGATGGTCCAGTCATCCCAGAAACTTGCAGAAAAGTTCCTAGAACCTTTTGAAGTCATTGCACTTGCCAGACCACATTCGCATACCTTGTGCCTTCCAGAACAATTTCATGCAGTCCACCCAGTATTCCATGTATTCATTCTTGAACCCAATACTGAAAATACTATCCCAGATTGCATTATTTCTCCACCACCACCTGTCCAGGTTGATGGTGATATTGAATATGAGATCTCAAAAATTTTTGACTCTAAACTGGATCGTTGTTTGCATTGCAAACTGAGGTACTATGTACACTGGCTAGGGTATAAAGGGACCAATGAAGAGTTTTCATGGCTTCCAGCTACAGAACTGGAACATGCTATGGATATCATCAAAGAGTTCCACTCCCACTATCCGGATAAGCCTGGCCCTACTTCTCTTTCTTAACTTTCACATTACTTATTATCTGCTTGCAGTTTCACCTTATACAAAAACCAAAAACAACAAATAACAAGCAAAAAGCAAGATACAAGTACATTAATTCTTTGGTAACATGTTACAATCATTTCCACCACTCCCTCTGCATCTGTGACTTGACCCAAGGTACTTCCTCATCTTCCAATGCAACCTGGCACCCATTACAACTTCCTCATACACATCTGGATCCCAGAGGTGTTCCATGAGCAATGTTTCAATATGAAAACATGGACAATGTGCCTGGATACCTTGGAAACATCTCAGGACAACTTATTGAGTTCGCCTACCACCTGGCAATTGGCATCACCACATCTGTGACTCTACTTGATTGACTATGCCATCTTCCAATGCTTCCTGCATTTTCCCCAGCAGTTCCTGCTACTTCCATATTCATCCCAGATTCTGTAAAAACATGCAATGACTGTGATAGCTTGGTTTGTTGACCATCTGCACCACTGGCTCCTCTGCTGCAATCTGCTATAACAATTTAGCAACATAAAAGAGGAAACAGAAGAAATCATTGTAACTTGCCTGAATAAGGAGTTTAATATATATTTGATGTGACCAAGCTCCATTTTCAATGGAACTCTCCCTGAGTATTCTATCCACAAAATCACCTAAATGTGTGTTTAATGTCCTCAGTCCTACATGCACACTTGGAAGGCAAGCCAGGCAATTTTCTAATTCTGTTATTTCCTTTTCCTTTCCTGCTTCTAAATGAGAATTAATTGATGTAGCCACTACCTCGTCATTGGTTTCATCTGTGTAATCACCATTGTTGACCTTAGAAAATGGTGATTTACCAGTCAATGCCTTGCAGATAAGATGTCTTAGCTTGATGTCCTCTATCAGCTGTTGTTTTGGAACATAACAAATTTCCCCTTTTTCTTGTGATTGGTCAGATATAGTTGTTGAGGGCCTAATAGTTTCCTGAATTTGCTTTTGACTGAAAGATATGGAAACTCCATCAAAAATGACTTCATCAGGTGTAGGTCCACAAATATTGCATGTCATATCATACTCCAGGACAACTAAATTGGCATAAGCAAACCAGGCAGTGTGAAAGGTTAAATTAGAAACAAAAGGTATTCCTTTCCCAGAATTTATATATATTCATGTTGTATCTGTGGTGAAGGCTACCATTGGAGTCTCTGAAGATGTGAAGTTCATTGTATAATGCTCCAGAAGCATATGGGTGAAAAGAGACCTGTTGTTGAGATTTAATATGCTGATCTCTTGGCAGTCTGGCCCAATAAATCAATTTTGACACCTTAGGCATGGGTGGAGCTGAATCTTGGTTTTAAATGCACTCTCCATTCCATAGATGATGCATGGGTTTTCAATCAAATCTCTGGCTTCTTCAATACCAGAGCCACAAATACATCAGAAGTTGTCTCCTAGCTTTATCTTCCTCATACACATCCAGATCCCAGAGGTGTTCCATGAGCAATGTTTCAATATGGAAACATAGACAACATGCCTGGATACCTTGGAAACATCTCAGGACAACTTATTGAGTTCACCTACCACCTGGCAATTGGCATCACCACATCTGTGACTCTACTTGATTGACTATGCCATCTTCCAATGCTTCCTGCATTTCCCCAGCAGTTCCTGCTACTTTCATATTCATCCCAGACCTCATCCAACATCTTCCAATCACTTCCCCATCTATTCCGAACTCTTCTCATACTTCCAACCCACTTCTGACACTCATCTTAGTTGGATATACAATCCACAGTGCAACCAAGCTTGCCACATTACCAGAACATCTGAAATGAATGGCTACCAGTGGAATATCAATGCACATGTCCTTCCACATCCATGGGCAGTGTTAATAGGTCTTGGGTTCGGCTACAACTTACTGGAACTTACTCAGGAACTTGTAGTTTGCACCTTTGCTACTTTCCTTGCCAAAGGAATCAGATGTGCTCTCTTTCTCTTATTTGAACATTCACTGACCAATAGGATTTCTTGTATTATTTTTAGTTATATCTTCTCACAGGCAGTATGACCTCATGGGCTCAGCCCTAAAAGGGGGATACTGTTATATCTGTGTCCAGATACATCACGCCAATGTTCCCATGTGACCATTGAATATACCCAGTCCATTCCCAGAACATACCCACTATGGGTTTACACTTCCCGATGTTCCTGCCTGGGAACATACCTGGAACCCATCAGGTTTTCTATCAGGTATCTCGGATATGTAGTTTCATTTATGATGACCTCACTGTGTCATCATTTTATGACTCCTCTCTTCCATTTCTACCTATATGTTTCATTATGGCCTTTGTAGTTTAGTTTCTTATTCTTCATTCTGAACACGTCATTTGTGCCCCTACTCCGCTTTTCCCAGCCTTTATATTCTACCTATCCCTTTGACTTACTCTTAGTATTATACTTCTACATTCATACCTAAAGGTTCCTACTTAGTATATATAGTCTTCCAGATGTACTAGGTAGTCTTTAGTATTTGCATCAACTTCATACACTTCTTCCTATGCTTAAGTTCTGAAACCTGCTCCAGGTTTTCCTTCAGGTTTCTTTCCCACTACCTAGTGTAGTGGTGAAGCCTCCTCTTATACTCTAGAACATTCCCTTTGTCTTATATTGTCTTCCACAAAATACAAACCATTCCCTGGGGATATCCAGGTGGTGCAGCACATAAGCTGAAGCCATGGTTCTTTCCCACAATTCTGCTCTATGTTTCCATACCCATACTCACTTCAGGTTTCTGTTACAGTTCTCCCATGCCCTCCAGGTGTCTTCACATTGTCTCCCAGTAGGAAGAGAATTGGTATGTACCAGTGGGCTGATGTGTTTATCAGCAAAGGTGTGTAAGTAAATCTTAGCAGTATGCATACCTTGTTCCACCTTTAATTGGTTCACACTCAGGAAGTATTTCTTTTCCTTCATCATCTACTGCTCTTCTGATATCCAGAGTTGCAAGCATGGAAGATATAATGATCTACAGGCTTGCATCTGCAAGATACTGTCCTGGGCATATTCTGCCTGCATAGTGAGAGAATACATCAATGTGACTACTATGACATACTTACTCACAACTGAATCTGAAGTGGCCAATTGAAAATGGCTCTTCATTTCCTTCAGGCTTAGGCATGTATCTACCAGGGTTAAATGAATCTGCATTGGTATATATAGACTCATCTTGAAGAATTGCACTGTGATGAATATTATCATTGTACCCATAATATATGAAACATTTAGCCCCTAGTAAGCATTAGGCAGCATGACAGTCCCTTTTGGAATAAACATTCCATTGCATATGTCACCTGCAATTGAATGTGGCATACCTTGGAATCAACTTTAGTCAGTAACACAGTATTTTAAATAAAGAGCATGGGATACTACTTGCCCCTCAGAACCACTGTATTCCATCTATGAGTGAACATTTTGTCAGGAAAGCACCAATATGCAGTCAACTGAATACATACCTGTATACTTCTTGCAAAACAGCTTCAACATACAAAAGAGAACTTTGATCACTCAGTTCAGGGAGCCTATTCTGACTGACTACTTGATTGATTTCCTCCTAGGCCCTTCCCTGAAATTCAGGGAACATGACCATTGTGAACAAAAAATGACAAAGTGCAAAATATGTCTAAAACCCATTTCTGTGTGAGCTCTAGTATGTTATATAGCTGTAAATGCACTCAACTGTCTTTGTACCACCTGCGAATATTGAACCTGCACTGCCTTTTAAATCATCAATGTGCTCCTGATCTTGGTAATCCCCATGAAATTGATCCAGGTGTCAAGAGAGAAAAGATGGCTTTGCCTTCCCTTCTTCCTGCAGACAGTAAACATCAGTAATAACACTACAATATGCTTTAACAGTGAACCAATTGTTGTTTCACAACTTCAAATAAATAATCATGCATTTTTCTTACAGCGGTACGAAAGCTTCACACATTGTACACATAGGATGTACCAGGAAACCAAGAGGGGAAGAAATGCACTATCAGTTAATGGTTAGTTTATACTCAGAAGGTCATGTCTGGGAAAGGAATGTACAGAATGGCATAAAGTCAATGGGGGTACTTCTGACAGGTCCACAAGAATTTAATGAATCAAGTGCTGTAGAAGTAATATCAATATATGGGTTATCTTCTGATACAGTATCCCTCCTGTAAGTGATTTTGGCAACAAGTGACATAGAAAACCTAGTAAGAATTAGCAACTGGTTACACATAAATAGAGCTGTATTTACATTTGAAAATGTTTTGTCCAGTTATTTGGATTGTCCAAAAGGTGTACTAGCAAATGATGCACAAGTTGAGTTTGTATTGGCTGATATGATAGGCACTGCTTCTGGTTCAGATATCTCTGCAGGAGGTGTCTGTGCATTCGGAAATCCTTTCCATAGGGTAGGAATGTAAGTGTTTGTAACCAACCCATCCTGCACATATATTCATTCAGTCACCTCTTTAGTTCTTAGCAAGATCATTGAACTTACATTTCATATAGTATACACCTCATACAATCACTGTAAATCCTATTTAGAAGAATTGTTTCTGCTATGTCTAGTAGAAATACAAAGGCCACAAGGACATATTATTGTAGTAGTAGTATGTATAACATTAAAAAAACACATAAGGATCATAACACTGTAGAGAAAATATAAACATATTAGGGCAGCTGATCTCCATAGCAAGATACTGGGCATGTTTTCAAGCTAATATGCATAATATAATTTGGATATACTGATTGTACATTCATATTCTATCATTTTCACATTTTCACCTGGGGAGGGAATATGAAGGTTCAAAGAAGCACACATAAGATTAGTGGCATGCCAGCATTTATCTATTAATAACAGTACTGAAACTGGATGTGAGCAGTACTTCCAAAAAGAGAAACTGGGTGGGATGGAGAAGCCATCACTAGGGACACATGTGCATCAGCTTCCCTAGAGACAGTGCTCTTACATCTGCTTCTCCCTCCTTCCTTACTTGGATGCCACTATGATTACTGTGATCCATACATTGCACATCCACTGTAATTACAGTGGGCAATATATGAAACTTACAGTATGGCCTGACTGGATTACACCAAGTACCATATATCCTCGACCACTCATGAAAAACAAGCTCTTGATCATTATCTGGCATGGCACATAGATGCCCTATAATTGGTTCTGCTGATGGGCCTGGAACAAGACTAGTATGAAGGCTACAAAAGCCAGTGTGGGATAGTAGAGTGACCATGCTATATTTGCAATTGGACAGAGATATACATCCTCTTATATGGCCTCTGTAGTCTTTGTAAAAGTGTCATACCTTGACATGTGAGCTGGGGCATGAAATGTGGCATTGATATGGTTCAGGTGCAAGATATAGGTAGTAATGTGGACATTTGAAATATTATCCCTTGATCAGGAATCGGACTCTAATGATCTATACACAGTTACCTCATTCATGTTTGTATGTGCAATTAAGGCTCAGTGACCTCACTATTTTATTGGCAAAATAATGTAGTTCATCCACAGCAGCTGACAAGTTTTTAATTATGGAAAGAGATTATACATGTGTTGTACATACTTGGCAGACACTAGACTATAGCTTTATCAATGTTAATTCATACTGATGCTCAGCACTCAACCATTGTTCCATAACTGTGCTTGCCTGATCATACTCTCTGAAGTCTGATCTTGAGGCTTTATCAAGCATGGAAAAGGTTTAGGATGACTTAAAATCTCATTCAACAAATATAATGCTTAGAGCTTGATGAAGCATACCTTAGGAAACCTATATCCAATTCGCCCTCAGGTATTATTTCTTTTCCCTTATCATCCAGTGCTCAGCCAATATTGAGAGTTGCTAAGATAGAGCACATCACAATCCATAAGCTTGCTTCTGCGAGATGTTGTCCAGGACATAACCTAAGGTGCAATCATGGTATAGTATTTTCCTACTGTTACAACTTGAAGACCTACCTGGGACTGAACCTGAAGTGACCAACTGGATAGGGTTCTCCACTTCCCTCCAGTTTGGGGAGATATCTACCAGGATTAAAGGAGTCCTGATCAGTATATATGGATTCATCCCATAGGATTGCACTGTCAAAAATAACATCACAATCAACTTAAGCATGCAAATGTCAAGACTCAATATGATAACTTACTAAGAATTTGCAATTACCATGGTTCCTTTAGGGATAAACATTCTGTTGTAATGTCATCTGTGATAGAACAATGGGGTACACCTTGCTGCATTGCATTCAGTTACCATGTTCTTAAAAATCCAAGGGGTATTAGATATGCACTGGATGGAACCACTGTATTCCATCTACAAATACACTAAATGTAAATAGTGTAAGATAATAAAGCTATGGATACACACCTAAGTACCTCCTGAAGTATAGCTTCTATGTATGGAAGAGCCTTCCTGTCACTAAGCTCCAGAAGTCAATTAGTACTGACTACATGATCGATTTCTTGCTGGGCCTGTTTTTGGAATTTGGGGAATAAAACCATCTCAAGGATGAAGTGAGAAAGAGCAGAATATGTCTAGAACATTGAAGGGTAAATGAATAAGTTCCACCATACTAATGTTAGCAGGCATTTGATATTACTATTTCTACACCACTGGCAAAGATCACACCCACACTTCCTTGTAAGTCTTCCATGTGCTCCTTTTCGTCACTCTTCTCATGGGGTTTATCAAGGAAATATGATAGGAATGATGGCTGTGCAGTTCCTTCTATCTTCATGCAATAACTATTAGCATAGTGGTGGTTGCAGGGATACAGAAGTGACATACCATTTGACATTTCACAGCTTCAAATGGATATTCATGCATCTTTAGAACAGCAGAGTGAAATTCTCTTGCTTTGAAAGCATAATATGTACCAGGGAACCATGAAGGTAAAAATCTCACTGCTAATGTATGATTAGCTCATATATGGATGTTTACAGTTTTTGTGTGTATGGAATGGCATAAAGTCAATGGGTGTGCTTCCTGCTGATCCACAAGAGATCATCGACTCAAGTGCCATTCCAGAAATTTCAATATATGGATTGTTGTCTGAAATGATATCTTTCCCATAAGTGATTTTAACAATGAGAGCTATAGAGAAACTATATCTTCATTAGTAGCTTTCTGTTACATAGAAATACTACACATTTACGTTTGAAGGAGTTTCATCCACTTGTTTGGATGGTCCAAAAGATTAACTAGCAAGTGCCGTGCAAGTTGAGTTTGTAGTGGTTGATATGATATACATTGCTTCTGGTTAAGGTATTCTTGAAAAAGCCGTCTATGCTTCTGAAATCATTTACCATAGGATAGGAAGGTCAGCATTGGAAACCATCCCATCCTAAACAGGAAGTTTTAAGGTCGGGAGGGTACTGAAGCCGATTCCGACGTCTCTGAGCCCATATCAACCAGAACCCTGTGAAAGCAAGCACAAGGTAATAAAGCAACAAAGTCATAAAAATGCATAATAGTCTTGCTATCACTTTCTTTCATGCCAGAGATCAGGCTCCTTCAAGTAAGCCCCTAGTTCTGCATGAAGAAGGCCATACAATCCTTGTGGAGCTCGAGAACCATATGTGTGGAGTATTGCACAGTTACCTAGTAGTCACCAGCCACTACTATGTCATTCTAAAAACAGCGTGAGATGTTTGAAGTTGGGAACAGGACTTGGGTGCACTGTGGATATGTCACAGACTTCAAAGATTCTGAGCTAAGGACTGATGTGGATAAAGTGGATATGCAGTCCGTTGATCACTTGAAGCTTGGTGTAGGACTCAAAGTTCAAGTCTTGTTTTGTTCAAGAGATATAATGGACAGGGAAGTAGGACGCTGAGGAATGGAAAGTCTCGCCGGATGTAGCATGATGCCTAGAGGGGGTGCTGGCTCATGGGTGGGGTATATATGTTTGTGTGGCTCCCATATGCTATTCAATGCAAATTCAATGCATTATTGTCGGGCTGAGAAAGATTAATGATCAAGAAGCCTTAAATATGCTAAGAATAATTGTAATTATTCTAACGTTAGATGTACGCAAAGAAGCATATTGGTTAACTCTGATAGAGGTCCGGGAGCTGTGTATCTATAACGCATTTTCACCAGATATTTTACATGCGCAAATTAGATAATACAATAGTGCTCAACGTCTGCATCAACCTTTGCAACCAGCGAGCTATAATTGAAGACATGAAAATATACATATACATTAGAGCTTTAGTAACAGGTATCGGTGATACTCAATTATCATCCCATAATTGTGCTTGTCTGATCATACTCTCCGAAGACTGATCCCGTGGTTTAATCGTGCAAAGGAAAGGTTTAGGATGACTAGAAAATATTATCAACACAATGAGGATATATAAAGTTCAATGCTGAGGGTCGTACCTCGTTAGACCTGTAACAAGTTCAACATCAGGTACAATTTCATCCCCCTTATCATCTAATGCCCGTCCGATATCTAGAGTTGCTAACATCGAAGAGATGGCAATCCATACACTTGCATCTGCGAGATATTGACCCGGACATAGTCTGTGTACAACGATGAGAATGCACTTGAACAGCCACTGAGTTATATGACGTACCTGCGACCGAATCCAAAATGGCCGATTGGGTAGGGTTCTGTGTTCCCTTCCGGCTTGGGAAGGTATCTACTAGGATTGAAGGAGTCGGGATCGGCATATATAGATTCATCTCGTAGAATGGCACTGTGAATAGACAGCATCATACTTAGTATTTGTAAGTGAAAGTGCTAGTAACGTACTAAGCATTCGGAATAATCACTGTTCCTTTTGGGATGAACATTCCATTGTATACATCGTCTTCAATAGAACAGTGTGGTACACCTAACACCCAATCAGCTTATAGATGTATTTCCTTGAATAACGAGTACCTCACCAGAAGGAAGAACTGTATTCCATCTGTAGCAACATACGTGAGTAAGTTATCGAAATAATTGATGTTAGTTAATACAGCACCTAAGAACCTCATTTTGTATAGCATCGACATATGGAAGAGAACTCCGGTCACTAAGTTCAGGAAGTCTGCCTTTACCAACTACTCGATCAATTTCTTGCTGAGCCTTCTTTTGAAATTCCGGGAACAATACCATGGCGAGCACAAAGAACGAAAGAGCTGATTGGGTCTAAATCAAGTCATGCATTACTGAGAATTAAGTCATAGAACCATCAGGTTACCTACCGTCTCTGCCCCGCCAGCAAACATTACACCTGCACTCCCTTGTAAATCTTCCATATGCTCCATGTCACTATAATCCCCTTGAAGTTGGTCAAGATAATGCGAAAGATATGATGGTTTTGCAATTCCTTCTCTCTGTATGCAATTAATATAAGATTAACAACAGGGTGGTTGATGACGAACCAACTGTTGTTTTACAGCTTCAAAGAGGTATTCATGCATCCCTCTCACCGCAGAACGAAGGCTTCTCGCCCTGAAAGCATAGTACGTGCCTGGGAACCAAGAAGGAAAGTATCTCACTGTGAATATATAATTAGCACATATGGGTCAGATGTTTGTAGCTATTCTCGGAACATACACAATGGCAGAAAGTCGACAGGCGTATTTCCTGCGGGTCCGCACGATATTAATGAGCTGAGTCCCCTGTTAGAAATATCGATGTATGGGTCATCTTTAGATATATCTATCCCATAGGCGATCTTGATAATGAACGATGTGGAAAATCTGAAATGTAATCATGAATAAATATAAAATGTGTAATAGAAAGAATCACATTTGAAAATGGTTCACCCAATGTTGTGGATCATCCAAGAGATCTACCAACAGGCGGCGTGCCTGCTGGGTTTGTAATGAACGATATGATAGACATCGCTTCTGGTGAAGGTACTCTTGTAGGAGTCGGCGATGCTTTTGGAAGCGCTTTCCATAGGGCAAGAATGTAAGCGTTGGGAACCACCCCATCCTAGCACCCCAAAGTTTTTAGTGAACAGCAATTTTGACACTATAAAACACCATTAAACCTACATTTCATATAATATCAATCTCATTCGATCGCTGTGAATTCCACTTCGCTTATCAAGGAACTCAACAGCAGCATCTAAAGAGTTCAGAATCAAAAAAGAACGCCCGGGAATTCGTAAGTGCATGACATCGCCTATTAAAGCATTGAATAGTGATCATTTCAAGTGAGATTTTATCATACGAACCATATTTCCTTGACCATTCACGGAAAACTTGTTCTTGGTTGCTCGAGGGCATGATGCGCAGATGTCCTAATATTGGCTCCGCTGGAGGGCCAGGTGGATACGGGAGACGAGATCTGCGCCGTAGCGACCATATAAAGAAAATACTGGCTAAGACGAATGCAAGGTGATATAGTGACCATTCCATAATTATATGATGGCCTTCCTGCCCTACAGTGTGAGCCTTATATCTGGAGAGACCGTGAGATATTGATGCGTAGAGAAGCTCATCATTACAGCGTATATAGGAGCCGTAAGGCACTTCAGCCTCAGCTGATATAATAATTACATAAGTACATACCGAAGATGAAGTTGACAGTGAGAGAATGAATGTCAAATCTAATTGAAGTCCAAGGCGTCATGTAAGTACTTAGCTATATCAGCCTGGCTGCCTTATACACCATTCCCAACGTAAGGACAAATGGTGTAGAAGTAACAGCAGGTACTGTTTCGATCGAAACATAAGGCCATATAGCATCCGTCTCCGATAAATCGATATATCGGCTGCTTTACCAATCAATCACTGAAAGGAATGATTTCAGTTTCATGTGTGCGCGAGGCAGGTTGCAGCTCTAGCCTCTAAGTCTAACCTCAAGAGCAATTGCACAGCTATTGTTGTCAGTGCAAAATCCAACTTCATGCCTCTCATGCTTAAAGACATCACATATTACCAACTATTATAATCATTAGTAATATGATTATTTTTTATATGTTCCAACACGGCATTGGCCCGGGACTCCGGTCCGGCTTAGCCGACTAAGGGCCCTTCTCACTACCATATACTCTGTACTAGTTAATAGCTTTTTAGATCCACGGAACGCTATGTATTTAGAGAGAGTTGACTGTAGTTTAACGGTCATTTGTGATTAATGCTGCTGCTCAGTGTTCCACCATCATCCCACAATTGCGCTTGCCTGATCATACTCTCTGAAGTCTGATTCCGCGGTTTTATCAAGCACGGGAACATTTTAGTCAATAGAATGAATGCATAGAGAGCTTAAATAAAGACATACCTAGTTATACCTATAACCAGTTCGCCCTCAGGTATAATTTTGTTTCCATTATCGTCTAGCTCTCGGCCAATATCGAGGGTTGCTAAAATAGAGCACATCACAACCCATAAGCTCACATATGCGAGATGTTTTCCCGGGCATAACATTGCCAACCCATCCTAAATACATACACCCCTAGCGAAAAACGTACTTAATAACTACGGGTACATATCCTCTTCCTTCTCAACTTTCATCCCATAATAAGGCCAAATAGCAGGAGCCTGCAAATCATCTTTACAATCCTCCGTCGACCCTATCTGGGGGCCAATTTGATATATCGCTTTATGCTGTCGGTGCATTAGTATCTCCCAAAAAAAGAATAAAGGAAAGAAGAAAAGACTAACCAATCCCAAAGAAACCTTAATCCCCGGCGGACCAGGTGTATACATCTCCAACACCTCTTTCTCCTCTCCATCCTTCTTCTCTGCATTCTTAATCAGACGGATAAGATTACGCGCTGCTACCTCACCCTATTCCCACATCAGAACTTATATCGATAAAGACGAAGGAGAGAGAGCGTTACATACCTGGTTATAAGCACAATGCCCAGCCGCAATCGCACCAAACGCATCTGCCGCATCGCCAATAGCGAAGATGTGCGGGTACGGGCTTTCTTCTTCCTTCTCCACCACCACCTCATCCTTCTTCACCACTTTCGTCTCCCCCTCAACTATCTTCTCGGCCACATCCGGGGCCGACTCCAGATTCATAGTCTTAACTCGACCCTCGATGTCCTCATTAGGCGTGCCAACTTGTAAAGTGCGCAGCACTTTTACTAGGTTGTTGGATCCGATTAGGGAGGGGTCCATGGAGCGCAGGAGGGCTGTGTTGGGTGTTTGACCTGTACATAGGAGCTGGGACTGCGTTAGTATTGTGTTTGTGATGTAGGAGGACGAAATGGTGAAGAAGGGGGGAAGCTGAGGGAAGGGGAGTGGGAAGACGGGGGAGATGACTAAAACAGAAGAGGGAGAAAAGAAACAAGAAAAGGGAAGAAGGGAGGGGAAAGCAGCTTAGGATGACGGTGAAAGGAAGGGTTGTACACAGAGGGGCGGTAAAAGGAGGGTGGTAAAGGGAAGGTAGGTATGAGAGAGTAAAGAAAGGGGGTCGAGACGAGAGGGTGATGGGACGGAAAGAAGACGTAGAGTAAGAGGTAACAAGAAAGATGTAAAGGAGAGGAATGAGGAATGAGGAACCGAAAGGCAGGTGAAAGAGGATACGAGGAAATAGACATACCAGCAAATCAGCAGCGATCTCCCGACCATTCTCAGTCCTCACCACCCTTTTCCCCTCCTTATTCACTCGAGCCTGCCCATTCTCAAGTGAGGAGAGGTCGAGTCGTTCGCCTAGGATAAGGTCTATTTCCACTGAGGATGCGTATTTCAAAACTGTAGACGCGTAAGCGTCAGCATGCGTCCGAAAGGAGGGAAAGGGGGAAGAAGGACATACCCTCAGCATGCATCTTCTCATCGAATCTAGGCAACAACCTCTCCCTCGAATGTAGGAGGGTAACATGTTTAGTGGGGTGGATAGCTTTTATATCCGTAGCGAACTCTATCATCGTCCAAGTCAACATAAAACCACAAACGAAGAAAGGGAAAAACATACGAATGCCCAAAGCGCCCCCACCAACCACCAACACACTCTCACTAGCCTTGACCAGCACCTGACGCTTCTTCAACCATTCCACTGCTTCGCTCTTCGTTCCCGTATATTCATACGTCCCTTCCTTCTCCTTATCATTGAGCGCAAAGTCAGACTTGTCAGGCTGTGCACCCCAGAGGTTCAAAGGACTCGGCATATGTGATCCCAGAGCGTAAATCGCATAATCGTATGGTACGACGGAGTCGATGCCATGTTCAGGGAACGACTGAGAAAGTGTGATATGTGTTGGCCTAATAGACGTTACGTGTGCTTTGAGGCATATATGCGGGTGCTCCGTTGAGTTGAGGAGGAAGACGTTGGTGTATGGTATGACTTTATCATTTTGTTAGCTTGAAGGAGGGGGAGGGGGAAGAGGAAAGGGGGAACGAACAAGCTTTGAATTCGTGCCCTGGCAAAACGGCGAATCGGGGCATTACGTATACATGGTTCGCGTGTCTGTCACACCAACGTTAACTGCGTCAGTCTTTCTTTCTCACTTTTACAACTGCAACACGAGAAGACGAACGAGTTACGGTCGACAAGAATAACTCTCCACCCTTCTGGTATACCAGCAGTTAGAATCTGTGCTGCACGAGCACCTGATCAGATAAGAAGATTCAACTAATTTTAGCTTCCGTCTTCTTCCATCCTGTACAATGAACGCACCACCGTAGGAAACTCCGAGAACGACAACAGTTTTAGTTGATTTGGAAGGAGACGGTCCGCCGCCCATTGTCATTTGTATTTTGAAGGTGAGGGGGAAGGGGAGGTGATGGTGGATGTGGAGGTAGTGATGAGAAAGTCCGGTTCAGTCCGGTTCATTACCATTTTTTTAGAACCTAGGACCGAACCTTAGGTTCGGTTCAGCCAAATTTCTGAACTTTGAACTGGACTTACAGTTCAGGTTCATGTAGGTTCGGTTTCGGTTCAGAGTAGGTTCGAACTTTGAACTGGACCCTTCAACTTTTTTTTTTTTTCACTGTTAATTTATGTTAATCCAAATGACAGAGTTAGAATGTATCGTAAATGTTGTGATTTTGAGTGTTTGGTTTAAAGTGTGAATGAGAACTTAAGATTGCTAGTGCCTCATACAGAGGGCTTATATACATAATAGACAAGTAACTACTATTTTCTAGTGTATGCTACTATATTCTACCAAATCCTACTCCAGATACTCCCATAATCTCCCTGTATATTCCAACATGTGCTACTATGTTCTCCAATGATCCCCTACCCTCTTGCTTACATAACACGTGACTAATCCGCTAGATATCAAAGTGCCGGCTGAAATCCCAACAGTAAATACACTAGTAGAATATAGTAGAATTGTGTACACCTTACAATAGAAAAATGAATCAAATAGATGAAAGAACTTACAGCTAAATTGAAAGTTACGAGTTTACAACTTTAAACTAAAATTCATTGGCTACAAAGTCCGGATCATCCCCCTTAATATCGCCCTACCATACATTCTTGGGGCTACTTTGCTCGACAATGCTATATTCTTAGCTGAGAGACTATAGTTAGTCATTAAATACATAAAGATTGTAAAACTATACTTGCCTTTAGCTGAATCAATAGACAAGGAATTAATTGATTCCGGTGGCCTATAATACTCGTCAAACTATACAAAGATGTTAGTTTATGAAAAGAATAACAGCTATTACATATTTACTTACAACACCTTCAAGCCATTTCATTCCTTCTTGATACTGTTCTTCATTCCATTGAACACGAAAATAGACATCTTTTATCTTAGGATCAAGAACTAAAACATTATAAGCAATGGTTTGTTGAATATGGTGTATAATGTGCTTACCAAGACAGATAAAATACACAGCAGAGGTATCATCAACACGATGATACCATTTCTTGAGGTTCTTAATACCTGCCTCAAGAGCGCCCTTTACTTTGTAAAAATCTGACTTGTTGGCCATTGATTCCCAGTGTGTAATTAAAATTCCAAGCTGGGAATAACCACACGCTAATGATCAAACTTCAAAGCTGTGCAGTCGGATCATGCTGACTAACAATTTACATTGATCTCACAAATGCATGTCTGGTGGTCTTCCCTTGTCAAAAATTCCATAGTTCTTGCTCATGGATGTCGCAAAAAAATTATCAAAATTTGTAGTATTAAAAATTGGTTCAAACCCGTTCGAACCTGTTCGAACGGGTTCATTAAAATCTACTATTAAGAGAACTGTGAACCGGACTTAAGGTCCGGTTCATATCACGTGACTGAACTTTGGACCGAACACAGGTTCAGTTCTCTGAGGTTCAAGTTCGAACCCCAGTTCTGGACTGAACTTTCACATCACTATGTGGAGGGAGGGATGGGAGATGGGAAAGGGAGGAGGAAATCGTTATCTGATAACTGTATCAGCGACGTGATTTTATCGTCTTGCTGGGTTTCTTGGAAATCTGTTCGGATCTTTTCTATCCTGATCCGATTGATCCGAGATGATTTCGTGTTGCTTGGTTGGCCCTTGGGAATCTGATTGGACCATATGGGTAAGACGCTGTAAGATGCGATACGCGTCCGCGAAGCGGTTTGGAATCGACCTGTTCAAGGCGAGTACATATATCCCCCTCGTATGAGAGCGTCCAGCATATATACTGGTCAGATATTTATACAAAGAACCGGTGCTATCGGTCTACAGTTGTCAATACTAGGAGATGCTAGGGCAATCTTTAAAAATATTTTATGCGAGGTGAGCGCCAAGCTATCATTTCATTCTCGTCTGGAGCGTCCACTCAACCCACACCCTGTGGAGATCCAGCATGCACGACTACATTTTTGAAAGTATAAGTGTCTGACCTCGTATGACAATTATTCTTCCAGGTGAATTATATGTGCTTCTCTGAAATAGAACATTGCTCAGATCGAGCTGATAACCTTCATGTGGTATTTAAGCTTACATTGCACGACATTCAATCGGACCCAACATATTAATGTAACTTCTACTTTTACCACATCGCATTTGAAACATCACTCAAACCTCAAAAATGAAACCTTCCATGATACTTCAAGCTTGAAGTTCCAGTCAATCGAACTTTGGAAAATGAAAACATTGCGCCCATCGGGGAAAATTCAAATTGACCTAACAATCTCCCACAACTCGCTCAACTCGTACAACAGAACAACTAATCAAAACATGAATTTACAGCGTATAAATATCCTACAGACCACGAAGATAACACAACATCGAAAAGTTCTTCGAATCACTCCTCACATCACTCACCAATGAAACTCGCACAACGTATTGCTACTCTCTCCCTCCTCGGTATCATGATTGGTACCTTCGTCAACGCCACTCCAGTTCCACAGCCCTTGGTATCTCCCGGCCTTCTCGAATGCGTTATTTCTGAGTTCAGTTACTATATTACGATCATGCACAGAATACTAATACATTCGTTATCCAGGCTTGAACCAAGGCGCTATCATGATGCAGCTCTTGATTATGCATTTGAGGCTGCAGGTGATAAACGTAACCTACTTGATTATCTGTGTATAAATAATTGCTCATTGATTCCCTAGGATATTAGGATATTCGAGCAGTTGGAAGAGGGAATAAGGTGTCTAACATTAGAATTACGGTGCATGACGTTTAAGAGAATTGGGATATTATCAGTATAGTTTCGATGTTCTCTGCGTGCTACGACGCTCAGATATAACACATATATAAGACCTTTCCCAGCGGTAGCAGCCGCGGCGTTTGACCAAGAAAGCTTGAAGACAGCAGTTAGATGACTTTCTGAATTTATTAATCTCCGTTGATTAAGCTTCTGCAGCAAAGCTGAAGGTTATATATTCGATTCTTATTTATAATTTAAGTTGCTCATATGATTTGTTCAATGGCCGTGTAGGTTAAGGAGTGTTGAATAGGTGTCTACACCGTGTCCTACGCAGTTGTCACCCCTCGTAATGAAGTTTCATAAGTTAATATGATGTGACCTCGATTACAAACTGAAGAATATACCTGAGTGCAGTTCTGAAACGTTTGTTTCTTAGTTTCGGAGACTGTATGCGATGTTTCAAGCTCTCGCGGCGCAGGTTGTTCAATGCCGGGATGTATTTGCACAATCACATCTCATATAGTCGCCCCAAACAAGTCAAAGCTAGAGCAAATTTTGATACCATTTTCTTCAGTACTTAATACGGTTTTCTTAACTGCATAACTGCGCCCAAAAACTGATCAAAATGTTCGAGGGACGACGAAGGCTTTGGCGGACGATATGTCAATATTCACTGTCCTAAAGAATATTATATTCCATACATAATGCGGTCCTTGCTGACTTTACATACGTAGTCTATTATCTGTTCTAAAACTAGTGATAGTAGTATAGTATTCTAGTCTACAATAACTAAATTTCAATAATAAATATAATGATCCACCCATCTAATTTGACGCAGCAGGCGCCCCCTTCCCGGTCATCACCCTAACCAGCTCCTCCTCTCTCAGATACCCCCTCTCGGGCGACTTCAGCGTAATAATACCTGTCTGCCTCACGATTTCCCCGTCATCGCCATAATATCGCTTACTCTCGTAACACCAACAGTCGTTCCCCCTAACCCAGTTTCCTAAGCCATCAACGTATATCTTTAACCGTGCGTCGATGTCTTCTCCCCAGGAGGGGAGGTCTTGGAGGTCAGTGAGGAAACGGTTAACGAGGCCGGCGACGTAGTCCCCCAGCCAGTCGAGTGCACTTTGGAGATCGAGGCGATGTTCGTGGATTATGGACGTTATGATGTTATGACCGTCTAGTCCGCGTGCGTGTTCGAGCCTGTACGAGTGCATATCCTAATCATGGGCATTAGTTCAACTTCCTCTGCAGTAGATCACGAAAAGCCTTCTCACATTGGTAATACCACAAATCTCCAACGCAGCTTCAGTCATTCTCACTACCGTCGGATGGTCTAACACCTCCTCGGGCAAGTCTAGTCCGAACTCGATAAGCGCAAAGATAGCCTTTCCACTCGTTGTTCCCCTTCTTAATTGCTGGTAATCTTTGACAGTCCGAACACGCTTGTGTGCACGATCATCCGCTTCCTGCGCTACGGCTTCGATGTATTCCTCAAAGCCATTGATGAAGTGTTCGATACATTCCGAGTTTGGGGAGGTAAGTTCTAGTGCTCTAACCCAAAATCTAAACGAACCAAAAGGTAATGTAGTCAGCATTTATGTGTCGATTATAATACGGAAGTAAAACTGACTGTCTCGTAATTTCGCCAATAATATCGCCCTCTTCCCTCACCTTGTGGGGGTTACGGAGAGCATCAACAACACGGGAAGCCATTTCATCCGCCATCTTGCCGTCAGCCACATCCGTGTACTCGTCATAGATAAAGTAAAAGTTCATGAGGTCGCATGCCACGCGAACGAATTCAGCGGATCTGTCGGGATACGTTAAGCTTCCCAGCAAATCTACTCGTGTATTAGCATTCGATCTTATGGAGAGTAAAGTGGAAGCGACGTACTAAAGTCGCATTTGTTGAATGCAGCTTGTTCCTTTGCCTTGAAAGGTTTGAAGGACTCTACCCAGGATGTCGATTCAGCTTTTGCATTCTCGTAGTGCGAGCTGAGCTGGCGAGGCCATGGCCAGGAAGAGAAGAGGTCCGGGAGTTGGTATTGCTTCTGGTTTGCTTGCATTTTATAATCGATGGTCCCTCGTTTCTACGTCGAAGAAAGTGTGAAGTGATAGGATGATAGGATATATGACTCGAGAAAGAGACAGAAAACTATCGGTGGTTTGTTGGGCAAGAGCACAATTTTCGACATCCTTTAAAAAGCTCATCGCAGTGCGGGGAGAACGTGATCCCGTTAATCTTGTTCCCCATTTCGCATCTCAGTCTCCGCGCATAATCTAGGAGGAGAATTCAAAGAACACAGTGATATCCTATGCAGTGCGGTGCGTTTCGGCAGACCTGTCTCAGGTGGCGTCCCATTCAGGAAGGCAATAAAAAATTACCGTTTCAGTTCGGTTCCCCCCAGGATGACATCGGTAGGACATCGGAGGACAGAGTCTGAGAGTTGTGAATAGGAAGGCGGAGTTTAATGTAGGGAGTAGTCACATCTTCTGAATGTAGATCATCAAACGAGGAATATACATAGATCCAGAAATCACAGTATAGAGGACACACGATGTCGTTAGTGTCCGTAAATAACTTTAATAAGCGGGCACGCGGTATGCGGCGTCCTACACCATTAAGTATCGTAATCATCCTTCGCGTAGTAGTAAAAGTTCCATCTATTTTTGTACCTGATGCCGACAGGTACAATGTTTTTTCAGGGCATTACCACGAGAGGTGCTTCGCGGTTGACATCGGGATATCCAACCTCCGTGGGAAGGCTTGTCATTTGGAGAAAACACAAAATTCCGCATGGCTGTACGTGTTCTTTCTGATATACATATGATATTGATGAATCGAGTTGCTTCCTTAAACTTCGGCTGGGAGTGAAACTGTGGTCTGTGGAGACCGTTGCGGTCAAGATTCAATTGTAAACGTTATGTTTTAATGTTTCAAGTCCCTGCTTTTCTGGAATAAAAAATAGCCGTTATTAGCGATTTGTGAGGTAAGAATACTAGGGTGATCCCTAGCTACAGGTTCGAATAAAAAATAAATCTTGCTTCTGAAGTAGATACATACCAGCAAGATTAGATCCTCATTTATTATTGTCGTGTAATATTAGTTATACATGTACTTGGTTATCGAAGGACAAAGTACATGTATGAAAGTGTTCTGACGCCTTTCTAGACGCTCTTTACGATCCCGAAGGTATCGCTTTAATGTGGCGCAGGTCACAAAAGTCCTTCAAGCTTTTGAAATAGAGAATGATGTCTTTGCTAGCGCTTTGTACCATCGTGGAGTACTGCAAAAGAGCACATGCTTAAAGAAAAATTATAACTCGCATCCGAAACAGAAGACATAGTAACGCTTTAGCACAGTTGAAAAAATACATCAAGCTTCAACTATTTTTGAAGTGAAGCTTGGAGTTTCCACCTGTGCATGTGCTCGGTGAGAGAAAATACCTCTAAAAGTCTTAAACCTGAAGAAAACAGTAGACTCGCCGCTTCCGAAGAGAACATATAATTATAATTGTAAAACACAACTCATCTTTTACAGGATAGCAGAGATATTAATATGTAGGGTGCATAATTATAAACCTAGCATGGGAGGGTCAAGTCTGAATGCTCGATGTACGTATCACTTTACCGTCGCGCTAATCTAGTTGAGGATAATGGTTTGAGCGCAGTGTATCACCATCATGAGTGAAATTTTGAAAGCTTAAGGAATTTTGAAGGGCTTGATGCCGAAGCCATTAGAACTAGTTTTAAAATAAAGAATGAACTTGATTTTACTGGCGCTTTCAGCTACCGAAGAGAAGACAGACAATGAATGCAACCTGATGTAACCAACTGCACACCGTTTAAAAACAGGGTGCCCAATTTTCTGAATTATAAGACTATCATATGTAATGTTAAGGTGCAACTAAGGTGTGAAAGCAAGTGAAAGTTGTGAAACACCCTGGCGCTCTTAGTGTTTAAGTAGTACCCGACGCCGAAGGTGTCGCTTTATTGTGGCGCAGATATTTCTGTTTAAAATAAAGAATGAAGACGTAGGTCCAGCGCTTAGCTGCGAGTGAGCCAGGAAATCACTCAGTACTACCACCACACCCATGACGTATGCATGATCGATGATAAAGCAGATCTTACTCCAAAAAAAGAATACATCCTTACAGAAGATTTACTATATGCAAGAAATTTAGCCTCTTATTTTCTTGTTGTTAGGTATGAGAGTCTGGGGGTCGAGTGTCATTGTGGCGTATATACATCCTGCAAAATGCTCCGATGGCAAAAACTCTCTGAAAGCTAATATGCATGTTTATGGAGATACAAGGTTTGGCAAACCTCATCATTCTACAGAGGGAAGATGAAAGAAGTCAGCAGAAATGCTTAAACGGTATCGTTCATTTTTCGGAGTGGTATTGATGAATGCAGTGCATAATCTTGAAGAGTGGATTTGGAAACATCATGGCACTCTTGAGGCGCTCCTTGGTATATGTATTAACCATGATGCGAAGCTATCGCTTTAATAATGCAACTCTTTCCAGCTTTCATCTGCATTTGAAATGAGGAATGAATCAAATACAGTGAATAATTAGAAACATCAAGCCCGTAGTTATGGAAATGTTCAAATGCTCTTTAATGTTTGTACTACGTAGAATATGAAAATCCGATTGCCGAATGAATCGCTTCGCAAATCGTTGTGGCACAAACCCTCGTAGATCATACGTCCATATTATTATTGGCATATATTCAAAGATCTTGCGAATACAATACAGCACTTATGCACGTTTGTAGCACTACATGTCACGATCTGGCGCTGATATTAACTGTCCGTCTCAATGGTCATCCCACAATTGTGCTTGTCTTATCATACCCTCCGATTGCCTGTCCCGTGGTTTAATCGTGCATGGGAAAGGTTTCGGTTGACTAGAAATATTTCAATCAAGAGAAGTACCAGAGTTTGAAAGTCATATACACACCTTGTTCCACCTATAATCAATTCACCATCTGGTATTATTTCCATTCCTTTGTCATCGAGAGCTCTCCCTATTTCTAGAGTTGCTAACATAGAGGCTATGGTAATCCATAGGCTTGCATCCGCGAGATACAGTCCAGGGCATATTCTGTATTCAATGAGAAGATGACTCTGAGATTTATTAAGTATATGACATACCTGCGACCAAATCCAAAGTGTCCAACTGGATACGGCTCTGCATTCCCTTCTGGTTTAGGGAGATATCGACTAGGGTTAAATGAGTCCGGATCGGCATAGATAGACTCGTCTCGTAGAATTGCACTGTAAATAAAAATTAGTGGCGCATTTACAACATGCAAATCGCAATATGTAACGTACAAAACGTTGGCTATTATCACAGTACCCTTTGGGATGAACATCCCATTATACACATCATCTGCTATAGAACGATGAGGGACACCTTAATACTCGTTTTCTTCAGTCAGCCTTTGACGAGTCTCTATAGAAGATAAATTTATCACTGACCAGATGGAGCTGCTGCATTCCATCTGTAAGGCATGTGTGAACAAAAATAACAAACGAAGCCAGTTGAATACACACCTCAGCACTTCTTGTAATATCCCTTCAACATACGGGAGAGAGCTTCTATCGCTTAGTTCTGGGAGCCGATGTTTGCCGATTACTTGATCTATTTCATGCTGGCCCCTTTTTTGACATTCCGGGTACAAAACCATTGCATGGATATAGTGTGAGAGCACACAATATGTCTAGAATATGATGAACGTCCGTAAGTGTCTATACTGTCAGGACGAACCGTTTCGGCCGCACCACCATACATTACGGCAGCGCTTCCCTGTAAATCAGCCATGTGATCCGGGTGATGATATTCCCCGTGAAGTTGCTCGAGGTGATACGAGAGATAGGATGGTTGCGCGGTGCCTTCTTTCTGAAGCATTATATATGAGTCTTCGTATAAGAAGCAATAGAACTGAAAGTCAAATAGACAACAAACCAATTGACGCATCACGGCCTCAAATGGATACTCATGCATTTTCCGTACAGCAGGGTAAAAGCTTCTTGCTTTGAGGGCATAATAAGTACCCGGAAACCAAGGTGGGAAATATTTCACTTTCGATTCACAATATTTAGTTTGTATGTGTGCATTTATAGCTGCAACAGGTATGTACGTACGCAAGGGTATGAAGTCGACAGGTGTGCTGCCCAGAGATCCACAGGAACTTAACGAGTGAATCCAAGGTCTTGAAAGATCTTTCAAGAGACACTTCACATATCATATATGATACGTAGACATAGATCGTAACTGGTAAATCCTGTGGACTGTGGGAGATGGGAAGGACTCAAGAACAACCCAAGAAAATGAGGTGTTGGTGTCACTATTAGTTAGCTCAGCTAAGCGTATGTACTAACTACTCACGCATCGCGTGGAACAAGCCTCAGCAAGGGCTCGAACGTTTACTAATAGGATAACGTAACACGTAATGCTCAGTAAAAAGCAAAATCGGGTTGATATCACACGGAGTCAGAAGTAAGTCAAATATGGGGACAAAAAATCAAACATAGTCGAACAAGCTGAATTTGTGGTGTGACTGTTGTTTGACTAAGTTTGACTTTTGGTCCCCATATTTGACTAAATTCTGACTCGTGTGGCATTGACCAGATTCTGCCCTTGCTGAGCGTGGCGTCTGGTTCGGTGCGGTAGTGTTGAACGCGGCTTTGAGGTTCATTCAACGTCGATTTTGCAAAGGGTATATTTTCTGGCCGCACGTTTTTGCCATCATCCCATTATCTTTCCTTCTCTCTGATGTTCTTGAAAGATTGCCCGGAACCAACCCAGAACTAATTGCTATCAAAAAACCTTGTGCTGATTTACAGAGATGGATTGAGGCTCAAACATGACGTAGAAGGTTGGTATTCTTAGTTAACACTAATTATAAGCCGCAGCATCTGGTCGAGTCAGAACTAACATCACTGACTCAAGTTCTGTGGTACCCATCTTCAAACTTGCAGTTAAAAAGGAATGAGCGAGGGGGTCAACTTCAGTAACTTGCAATACTACAACATACTTACTTCCAAATGTCGAGAACAGTAAACATCCTAATTCTTGGCGCCACAAGTCTGTATCTACCCTATCCAATTTGTAGCTACGCTGATAAACTACTTTCGAATAGGCTACATTGGCGGCTCTGTCCTCTCTGCGTTCCTTGAACGAGAAGATTTCAAAACTTTAAACATCACTGCTCTAGTCCATTCTGCAGAGAAAGCGGAAAAGTTACAAAGCCTCGGTATTAACGCAGTCGTTGGATCTCACTCTGACTACCCACTAGTCGAAAAAATCGCACAAGGGAATGAGGTTGTATTTTCTATGGTATTTGACACAAACTTCATGTAGATTTGTACGCACTTAATCCGCACGGATCAGGCTGACGCCGACAGCTTGGAAACCATTCAAGCTTTGTTGAAGGGGCTTCATAAACGCTTTGAAGAAACGGGAAAGGTCCCGATATTAATTCATAAAGTTAGTAGATATTGTCATCAGTTAACTTCATCTACTGATGTTTATTCCAACCTTAGTCTAGTGCCGGTAAGTATTTATACCCGTAAACGCACGCATCACCACGCTGACAAGTGAAAGGTGTTGTGGCAAGCCCCAGTAATGGTTACCTGGATGAAAATGCAGCAGTTTATACCGATGCGGATTCGAAGCAAATGGCGGGTATTCCTCGCACTCAACGCTATAGAGCCGTTGATCTTGAAATCATAGCTGCAGACACCGCAGGTGAGTGTTAAATGATTTTAAAATGCTGCACACAGTGTAACACTCCTACTTTACAGGCTATGTGAAGACCTATATTGTCATGTCTGCTGCTGTCTTTGGCATTTCCAAGACTAAACTCACTGAATTAGGCGTGCAAGATGAACACTCTTGCGTAGCTGTACGCCTGGCTCGTGTTGCCTTGGATCGAGGAAAAGCGAGTGTCATTGGAGACGGAAGTAACGTATGGCCTCATATATCAATCGAAGATAGTGAGCATGGATCGTTCTCATGCCATACTTACCAGCTCTGACCCAGTCCCAGTAAGCTCTCTTTACACCAAACTTTACGAGTCTATTGTAAACGATCCAAACACTGCTCACGGAGCAGATGGCTACTACTTCGCGGAGAACGGAGAGGGAACAGCATTGGCTATCGCAAGTATGATTGGGGAAGCCCTATTCAAACATGGGAAGGTATCTACTCCGGATCCAGTTCCTTTGTCTCAGGATGAAGTTATAAAGTACTTCAAAGTATGTCAGATTCTCCTGTTCCGAGCCTTTACTGATTGTTCGTTAGGGGACATCGCTTGTAGGTTCCACTTGCAAGTGTCGTGGAGTTAGATCTAGATCACTTGGCTGGAGAGCTACCAAAGGCACGGGAGATATCTTGGACAGTATCAAGTCTGATATTGAGAGCTTCATTGCGACTGGAAAAGCTGATTTACTTTAGAAATATGGATATATAAAGATGGAGCAACTGGTTAAATCTAAATTTGATTATGGTCGAATTAGAGAAGAATGCAACAAAAAAATTTCTCGTTTCATTACCAGCCCTTGAAAGGAAAATGAAGTCCACCAAAATAGTATGAACTTGAAGAAAAAGAAATATAAGATAAGAATTGAAACGTAAATTGTGGCTAGTCGTACCAAGATCGCCCACGGTCAATCTGTCTTCAGGCACGATAGCGTTAGAACGCTCTTTGGAATAAGAGCCTTCTGAATGACAAATGGGTTGCTCAAACGGGGAATATAAGTTCAAATATACATCTTCAGCTAACATTACATGTTTGTAGCCAGACATACAGAGTTTGGTGTGTAATCCATCTAGGTACGATTTCCCATTCCGTTATCTTCAGGAGCTCGTTCTATATTTAGAGTTGTGCCAGAGTACCAGCGATAAGTATATCACAAAGCGTTGAAGATCCGGTATCCGTTCGGTACTTATAAGCGTTTTGTTACAGATGTCTACGAGGAGGCGATGTCTTAGCCCATCCTAAAACAAGATGGGATTATCTCAAAGCGTGCTCGGTAGCTATATATTCAAAATAAGACCAATTCACGCCCACATCTGAAATAGATAAAACCTCATCCAGTCACTGGTTGTTACAACGAGTTTTTGACCAGAAATCGGCGCCACGAGAGATCACTTATTGAAATCTGGATGAAATCAGTTCCTAGTGCGGAATTTTATTCAACAATTCTCAGAAATTAGGCTTCTTCAACCGTTATGGTAAGTCTCGTATGTGCGCGTGAAGTGGCACAGACTCAGTGGATCTGCAGCGGATAATCAAATCAAGGGCATCGGATCCGAAGAGCACTTGCACGGGAGCAGACGGTACTGAATAAGTACCTTAGCCTCATTACCAGTGACTGGGAAGCTTGCTCCCCAATTGCTCGTACAAGTTGGATTTTGGCCGGGTGGTAGATTGCTGTGGGCGGACGATTCCGAAATGAAGTCATGTCAATGTTGAAGAAACGGCGGGCGAGAGAAGTGGCGTCGGCGACGGTGGAGGGCCGACTTCCGAGGCTCCTTGTAGGTACTAGATTATTGCCAAGTCTAGAAAGGCATCCTCCCGGGCTTCATACGCCTCGTCAGCAAAACGTCGGAAATAGATTTCGTTGACGGACCACGGTGAAAACTCAGTACTCAGTGCTCAGAACTGGATCAACCTCCTCGAAAACGGATAAGCCAACTTGGGCCAAAGTCCAAGGTGGATGATATCGATCATCGATCATCGATCAGGGGAGAAGGAGGAGGAGGAGGGAAGATGGCTGTGAGGATTCTCGAAGAAGGTAGCAAGATCGTTACTACCGGTGTGATTGTGTGCGTGATACGTTCAATTCGCTGCTCGTAATTTCAGTTACACATCCTCCACGCTTTCCTGTGCACCTACCTTCTTCGTCTTTCCCCCCCGGTTTCATTCTCCGAGCCCTTCAATCAACTTCTACTCTCTGTGGACCCCAAACTCGTGATTATATTGCGGAGCTTATAGTTACGCATGACGTTGAGTCAACCACAAAGGCCCACCATACACTATGCTGAAAAACGAATGGCGATGGAGGCCACTGTACTGAGGGAGGTGGTGGAGGGAGGTGGTGGAGAAGTACCCCAACACCCACCATACTGCGACGGTCATTTGAAACCCCCATTTTTGTTTTGTTATGTTCCCTCTGCCGTAGTATCCTGTTACTCCATTCGATTCCCTCCCGCCCTACTCCACCTTTCCTCTTTCATCCGAATAACTATCCACTTCGACTTGACTCCGACTGTATGCTGACGTGACGCAACGGCTCGGAGAAATGTGGCAACCTATAACTTGCGGTCAGATTCATCAAGAACTCTGAGAAGAAGCATAGATAGGAGAAAGAGGAGTAGGCAGGGGAGACGGTTTCGGTAGGCTTACGCTCTCTTCCTGCTCTTGTGTTTCCCAACTTCCGAGTTCCGAGTCCCTCAGCATTCGTCACTCCTCCCTCCTTCATCAGCATTTGCCAGGTTCCTATCTTCTCCCTTCCTTTCCTCAATTATTCAATGACACGTAAAAAATACTTCCATCTTATTTTAGCACAAAGCTTAGAGCTACCTACCTATACTTATTATGCATGCTATTACACTATTACTATATTAAACACAATTTGCATATTATGGTTACTAGCGTCCAGGGGAGATGTATTTAGGTTCATATCCCAGATTGAATAAATACGGTGGTTTATTTTGACTTCGATATTGAAGCGTTGTGTGCAACTTAGAAAAAAAATGAGTCGACCCAGGCTCGAACTGAGGACCTTCTGTGATTTCAGTCATTACACTGTAAAACAGATGCGATAACCAACTACGCCATCGACCCGATGGAAGATAGGGAGAACATAAACTATAAAAATACCGTTCATCTTAGGCTTCTGGAATCGGCCTTAAGGGCCCTTAACTTCGTCAGCCTCGGTTCTCTTTGAAGAGTTTGCAGTGCACGACCAACTCAAGCTTCTTCACCTTTCAAGAGTCGAGAGAATTACAGTAGCTACGTAAGAGTCGTCACATATATGCATGTCGTTCGATATACTACCAACTAACACTACATATTGACTACATATGTTATACAGCACATAATACTGTGTTGGTACCGAATCTCAAACGTTATCCCACAATTGTGCTTGACGAATCATACTCTCTGATATTGAATCTCGAGGCTTAATAGAACAAGGGAAAGGTTTGGGATGGCTATTAGGCAAGTCAGCAAATATAGATCGATGGATCATAGAAAACTTAACTATACATACCTTGTTGCACCCGTAATGAGCTCAACCTTGGGTATAATTTCTTTTCCTTCTTCGCCAAGCGCTCTTCCTATGTCCAGAGTTGCCAGCATAGATGATATTACAATCCACAAACTGGCATCTGCAAGGTGCTGGCCAGGACAGATCCTGCATGAAAAGCTGATGAAACGATTCAACATTGCATTAGTATATGTAAAATGCTTACCTGCGACCAAATCCAAATTGACCAATTGGATATGGTTCTGCATTTCCCTTAGGTTTAGGGAGATATCTAGTAGGGTTAAAGGAATCAGGCTTGGCATAGGTTGCTTCATCCCTTAGGAATGCACTATGAACAAATGTTACTGTGTAGTATACTGGAATATTACCAATACCTACTATGCGTTAGGAATTATGACAGTCCCTTTAGGAATGAACATTCCGTTGTACACGTCATCTGCACTAGAACAATGCGGTATACCTTATTATCCATCAGCTATTCACCAACCTTATATTCCTAAATAATTGAAAGAGTACATTACTCACCTGACGGAACCACGGTATTCCATCTACATCCAGTATGTAAATAGTGTAAAAAATGCAACAAAAGTTGAAATGAACCTGTATACTTCTTGCAAAATAGCTTCAACGTATGGTAGAGATCCGCGGTCACTCAATTCAGGGAACCTATTTCTACCTATTACTCGATCGATTTCTTTCTGACCCTTTTTTTGATATTCAGGGAACAAGACCATGGCAAGCATAAAATGTAAAAGGGCTGAATATGTCTATAACAATGTTTTCAGGTCAGCGTTGTTGGGATTTGAGTCAGCCATGGAGTAACCAACCGTCTCTGAGCCGCCTGTAAATATTGCACCTGCAGCACTTTTTAAATCTTCCATGTGGTCCTGGTCATCAAATTCCCCATGAAGTTGGTCCAGGAAATGGGAAAGAAAAGATGGCTGTGCAGTTCCCTCTTCCTGCAGGGCGTGGATATGAGCATAGTAGCGGAAATAGATGGGAGCGAATTACCAACAAGTTGACGTTTTACAGCTTCAAATGGATAATCATGCATTTTGCGTACAGCTGGGCGCAAACTCCTAGCCTTGAAAGCGAAGTAGGTCCCAGGACACCACGAGGGGAAATAACGCACTACCAAAATATTGTTAGTTAGACCCTTATAGTCAGAATTCGAACATACGGAACGGCATCAAGTCAACAGGGGTGCTTCCTAAAGGCCCACAAGCAATTAATGAGTCCATAACTGTATCGACCATTTCAATGTATGGGTCATCGTCTGATATAATATCCCTTCCGTAGGCAATCTTGGCAACGAGTGATGTAGAAAACCTACATATGAATTAGTGACTGGTCGTATAGATATATTATAACATACATTTGAAAATACTTCGTCCAGTTATTCGGGTTGTCGGAAAGGTGTACTAACAAACGTCTAGTATGTTGCGTTTGTAATTGCTGATATGATAGGCACTTTTTCTGGTGAAGATATTCATGTAGGAGACGTCTATGCGTTTGAAAATCTTTTCCATAGGGTAAGAACGTGAGTGTTCGGATCCATCCCATCCTGTACAAGAATTGTAAGTGAATTTCCTAGCTCGCCTTAATGTCATAAACCCACACCTCACATATTAATAACCTCATACGATCACTGTAAACGCCACTCCCCCTACCGAGGAGTTCAGTTGCAGCCTTCAGTGAGTTCACCACTAAATACGACCTCCCGGGAATATGAAGGTATATAATCTCTCCTAATGCTAGATGAAATCGAATACTAATCGTGATGGTATTATCAAGATGTACCATATATCCTCGACCAGTCACGGAAGACAACTTCTTGATTGCTTGAGGGCATGACGCGTAGGTGACCTAAGATTGGCTCCGATGGTGGACCAGGAGGATACGGAACCCGAGTTCTGCCTCTTCGGGACCATATCAAGAACACAGCGAACGCAAGCGCGATGTAATAAAGTGACCATACCATGATTGTGACTCGATTGAACTTATTCCTTCTCTTTATAACGTACATTTGCATTAGTAGGGTGCGAACAAGAACCCGTTGGAACCGTTGTAATCTGTGTGATACTAAGTTACCCTGTGGTGCATATTGCCGAATTCGTATGCAACACCTAAGCAATTCCATGTGAAAGGAAGTCATTGCCATATTGTGATAAATGAAAAGGTACAGAACTCAAAAATAGAAACGAGAACATATCTACATATATCAATTACTACTAGTGTAGTTGGAGTCGTCCCATAATTGTTTTATTGTTGTGCGAGATCGTAAGACTAAAATATATAGTGTGCCAATGTGGTTCTGATACTCATCCATCCACATCATCCCATAATTGTGCCTGACGAATCATATTCTCCGATGTAAGGTCTCGCGGCTTAATCGAGCAACGAAATGGTTTGGGGTGACTAGTAAATTCGTCAACGGAGAAGTCAGACATCTTAACATTATCCATACCTTGTTCCACCTTTAATATACTCAGCATCAGGTATTATTTCCTTTCCTTCATCATCCAGCGCTCGACCTATGTCTAGGGTTGCTAAAATAGAACATATAACAATCCACAAGCTTGCATCTGCGAGATACTGTCCAGGACATACTCTGTGGCCCACGATGAGAGGTCGATTGAACATGGATACAATGACATCATTACCTGCGACCGAATCCAAAATGGCCAATTGGAAAAGGTTCTGAGTTTCCTTCAGGTTTAGGCATGTATCTATCAGGATTAAAGGAATCTGGATTGTTGTATATGGATTCGTCCCGAAGGATTGCACTGTTTAGAATTAAATCATGCTTGGGATATGTAAAATATTCGGGGACATACTAAGAATTCGGAATTATGACCGTCCCTTTGGGGATAAACATTCCATTGTATACATCGTCTGCAATAGAGCGATGTGGCATACCTTAGTGCACGGTTTAGTCAGTGGCACATCCCTTTAAGTAAAGAGCGTCGGGAGGTTACTTACCACTCGGAACCACTGTGTTCCATCTGCATATATAATACTTGAATTGTATGAGTAGAACAACAAGTGGTTGAATATGCACCTGTGTACTTCTTGCAAAATGGCTTCAATATATGGAAGAGAGCTCCGATCACTAAGTTCAGGGAGCTTATTTCTACCGATTACTTGATCAATTTCTTGCTGAGCCTTTTTCTGAAATTCGGGAAATATGACCATTGCGAACAGAAAGTGAGAAAGTACGGAATATGTCTAGAAAATGTGTTTCAAGGTTAACCACAGAACGCCATACAGCCGCAATATAACCAACAGTCTCTGAGCCACCTGCGAATATTGAGCCTGCACTACCCTTTAAATCATTCACATGTTCCTGATCACGGTAATCCCCTTGAAGTTGATCCAGATAGTGCGATAGAAAGGATGATTCTGCAGTCCCTTCTTTCTGCAGGTGGTACATATAAGCATAATAGCAACATGAATCAGTCTTGACGACAAACCAATTGTCGTTTCACGGTTTCAAATGGATACTCATGCATTTTGCGTACAGCAGAGAGAAAGTTTCTTGCTTTGTAGGCGTAGTATGTGCCAGGAAACCAAGAGGGGAAATAACGCACTAAAGATGTATAATTAGCTCATATGCGGATGGTCATATTTGAGATAAAAATGTACGGAATGGCATAAAGTCAACAGGGGTACTTCCTACAGGTCCGCAAGAATTGAATGATTCGAGTGCCGTGGCAGTAATCTCAATATATGGGTCATCGTCTGACACGACGTCCCTTCCATAGGCGATCTTAGCAACGAGTGACATGGCAAACCTGAGAATAAATCAGTAACTTCGGGTTCTACAAACACTGTAAGCATTAACCGTTGGAAATGGTTTATCCAATTATCTGAATTTTCCAAGAGGTGTACTAACAAGCGGCGTGCAAGTAGTGTTTGGAACGGCTGATACGTTAGGCAGTGCTTTTGGTGAAGGTATTCTTGCAGGAGGCGTCTATGTTTTTGGAATGCTTTCCCATAGGGCATGAAAGCGAGTGTTTGAACCCATCCCATGCTTCACAACCATAAAACCATTGTAAATGAACCAGTGGATAGTTAGTGAACTTACAGCTCAAATAATATTAACCTCATTCGATCACTATAAATACCACTCCTCTTGTCAAGGAGTTCAGTCGCAGTCTTCAGTGAATTGACGATTAAATATGACCTTCCGGGAATATGAAGGTATATAATGTCTCCTAATGCGGGATTGAATCAGTCCGTAAAAGGGATTTTGCTAAAGTACCATAGATTCTCGACCATTCGCGGAAGACAACCTCTTGATTGCTAGAGGGAATAACTCGCAGATGCCCTATGATTGGTTCCGCTGGTGGCCCTGGAGGGTGTGGAAGCCGAGTTCCACGTCGCCGTGACCAGACCAGGAAGATGACAGTAACAAGTGTAGGGTAAAAAAGTGACCATGCCATATTTACAATATAGAGGGCATGGGTCCTCTTTTAAAGCATACATTAAGACAGATAACGCCACTGAAACTTTATGTTATGTAACAGGTCATATGAACAACATATCAATTAAGAATACGTGCTAAATTTACATAAGTACATGCAACAGTGGTGTATGTCATTGGGACTCCACATACCCTTATGGATGTTACGCTATACTTATTCTGCGGCATACTGGAGAAGTGCCGCAATGTGTTGTATTTAGCGGTTGTTTACTGTAACTATTTAACTTTTCGATATCCGTTTAAGTGCCACTATTGTTTACATGTTACAGTTAAAATTTGAGGCATTAACACAACTCTTGAGGTTTATTGTATCTAGGACAAGTCGCACACCAGTAAATATTCCTGCCGACATGCGATTCCAGCGCATCGATGTACCTCATCACATCTTCAGACGGTTCGCTATTTATCAATTTCATTCGAAGAACTTTGACTAGTTCCTCTTCTTCAATGATAATCCCCTTAAGAAGCAATTTGGCTTGCTTCTCACCCAAGGAATACTGTCGCATGAGAATCGGAACGGCGTTGCGAATGCGGTCAGTGGGTTGAGACTTCTCTCTCTCCCACGAGTAGTCATTGGTCAGTGCTAACATCCTTCCGAAACCCACTTCAAGATCTTTAATAGCCTGGAGTTCTTAATCAGTGAAATGAATGCCCATTGCCCACCGACATGAATGCCAACTAAGTCTAAACTCGTACAGGTAAGTTAACCGCAATGTTAGTGTAATTGTGATTGCGCTCTCACATGGCACCCACGTTCCAGATTCTGAAAGGTAGGTATTCCTCCAATGTCTTAAATTTTTCGTTGCTGGAATCGTATCCCATTATATAGCACTCGACTTCCTTTAAAAATGGTGGGGTATCCACAGGATCCAGAGAAAGCATCCTAATCCTTGCTTCACGAAGATATGCATTCTTCAGACCGGCAGTTTCACCGGTCTCGGTGCTCGAATCGTACTCCTCATGTAAACCTTGTTGCAACACTTCATGTTCCTGCTGTGCATCTTCATATGTCATTTCCTCAGTCAGGTCTGGATCATTAAACATAAGAGCTGTCGCTATCCATGGAACATACAATAAACACAAACCATCATGAATAGAAAGAATTTCTATGACCTTGACTATATATTCCATCTTCTCTGTATTGCATTCGGGATAGACAAGAGCGTAGGGGTTTCCGAATGGGTTGCTGTGGCGAAAAAGCGCTTGCTTACACTCTTTGGAGCCTGAACTGGTACATCTTTCAATTGCATTCATAGTTGCTATATCAATAGCTGCAGTGTCCTTGTGAATGCGAACGGGTAAACGGGTGAAGTATGAGGGAAGGGATGAAGTGTCAATAGGATTTGAGTACATAAAAATAGGAGCCATGCTGAAAAGCAAAAGTAAGTCGAATATGTACTTAAGGCCCCAAGATATATACCTATTATACCTACGTCGCGGTGACCCAGTGCCATTAAGAGTTCGAAATCACTATAGGTGATTGAAATAAGACCTCTGCTCAACACGCGTAAGGAAAAGGCTACATTTAGCTCTAAGTGATACTTACGGTTCACCAGAAGGTAGAGCGACAGTCCACCAGAGTCCACCTGTAAGGAATATGATCTATTTCGTGTTCTTCGTTGACAGCCTTCTACGCATGGAACATCCATATTTAATTAGATGGGGGGCGATAGTGTTTGGTTCGGTAGTTCCAGTAAACGTGAGCGGATGAAGTTCGAGGGCATGCGTGAATTATAAACATTAAATATTGAAGGACTACATCATAGACTACATCATAGTAGGAGTTACGCTCAGGAGTTCAAATTGATAAGATGATCGTTACACTTACTATGTTCCTGGACCTGGGTAACCTTTGGTAACTAGATTCTTAAATTCCGGCGGCTAGCCATTCACATTTGTTCAGGTCTACTCCCATGAAGACAGAGTACAATCTTCCTGATCTATATGCCAATTGGCCATGGCAACGAACTGCTAATCCTCATTATGACGGGGTCAAGAGGGAGACACGCGCGTGGATCGAGTCCTTCAAGATATTTGGCGAAAAAGAACTGGCTGCATTCGACAAATATGATTTCAGTACGTGATACTAAGAAATACCATAATCATAAGCTTACAGATGTATCAGGTCTTCTTGCAAGCTTAGCGTACCCACATGCGAACAAGGGTATGAACTTCATACTAGTTTTAAGAAATCGTTATCAACTATACGTTCGCAGAGTTTGCGCGGGTGACTTGTGATTACATGCATGTTCTTCTCGTCTACGACGAGTTCACGGACACGCTTGGACGAGATGAGGCGGAGAAGGTGGCTTCCGCTGTCATCGATTCCATGAAAAATCCGTATGTAGAAAGACCGAAGGGAGATATAATCGGCGAGATAGTTCAGCAGTACGTTTCCGAGATTTCTTGTCATCCACAGCTATCCACCACTGAAATATGTATCAGGTTTTGGAAACGTGCGCTCAAAGAGACAAATCCAGACGCACCATGTGTGAAGCATTTCATCGCTGGCTTTGATGAATTTACAAAAGCTGTGGCACTAGAGGCAGAAGATCGGGAAACATCGAAGATAAGGACGGTATCGGACTACATGGTGCTCCGTAAAGGAACGTTTGGTGCCAAAGCCTTTCTTGCGTTGTTGGAATTTGACCTGGACTTGACGGATGAGGTCCTGGAGCATCCACTTGTAGCTGATTTAGCGGATATTGCTGCTCAGCTACTAGGTATCACCAACGTAAGCTCATTTTCTCAATAAGGGATCAAACCTACCTTATGACGATATTACAGGATATACACTCGTACGCCCGTGAACAAGCACGAGGACTCGATGGGCACAACGTTATCACAGTGATCATGCTTGAACACAGCATTGATCTTCAGGCTGCTCTCAATTGGATCGGAGAATACGCTGAAGAACTAGTTGCACGTTTCTTGTCCAATATTAAGCACTTGCCCTCTTGGGGAGCCGCCATGGACCGAGACCTTAAGATATATATCGACAGATTGGGGTGCGGCGTCAGAGGCCAAGATAGTTGGAGTTATGAGACGAAAAGATATTATGGCGAGAACGGCGAAGAAGTGAGAAGGACGCGGATTATGACTCTTCAAGCACCGGAGAAGGGCTTCAACGTGACGCAAGGGCAACTAAAACAAGTTGTTAACGATACAAATGGTTCTGTATAATAAAGCTGACGAGGTTCGAGTACTTACTTGTTTCGCATATAAAGGTTTTGAAAAATGCAGTCAGATAGGAACATAAAAAAGGACTGTTCATTTGAAACGTTGGAAGCTGGAACTCGTAAGGTAGACGTAAGTAGTTTGCTCGTAGTCTCGTAGTCAACGTCGGGCCGCATCAACGAAAACTGGAACGATAGTTGATTACGTAATACATCGATTACGTTCTGTCAACACTTCCACTCCCGAACTTGTCCCGAATCATAAGCTCACCCAACTCCCACCCTGCTCACGTTCACAGCTTCCCGAGGTCTCAGATGTCAAAAATCAATTACACGGTACGTCTGTAAGACTGTAAATACTAATATCTGGGTAAATTCTGGCAAGGATTGTGTTGGAAGACGTGGTCTTGGCCCAGAACTGCGATAGAAGCCAATCCTATCGAAATCAACGGGTGCTTTTCCTTCTCTTACCCATCCGATCTTTCCAGCAGTCAGTATTGCAGTGCGGATGAAGAGCGTACCATCCAGTTTCTCTGCATCCTTCAACTCCGTTTCTGCAAGGTACCCTGGACTGTTCAAACCATACACACTTGCGTAGTGAGATAGGGTCCGCTGGAGTTTTATCAAATGATCATCAGGATGCGCCATCGTAGATTGAAGTATTGGGAGCCATGAGTTTGGCGTAACAGCATATTGAGATCTGGCAGTGGGGAATGCCTTTCCATGAGGCGATGGTGACAGGCCAGGTGCAGTAGGAACCGTGGTAGTCTTCTCATAAAACTCTTTGATATTGATCGGTGGCCGCCCACGTCCTATGTACAAGACCAGCGCATTCCCAAAATAGGATCGGAGAAAGACTTCTTGCGAAGACCGACTGAGCTGTCCTACGACGGAAGATAGGAATAGCGAGGACGTAGCGAGGTGCAAGCTGTAGATGGTACGTTAATATATCAGCCCACATTCAAAATGCACGCTCACTGGAAGAAATCTGCGTTAAAAGGTTTCCCGTCTTGACGACCGCCAATTCCATAGATGATGATATTCATCCAAATAAGTTCTTCCACTTTCTTCTCGATTGGGCCATTCAGAGTCCATTGATCAACATACGCTTTAATAGCAGCTTCATGTTTCTCATGAGCGGTTTCATAAGCAGTCAAAATATCTACGTATTCTCCGGCTTCGAATCGGGGGTCATCTAGAATCCTCGCTAAAATTGTCAAGGCGTGTACGGGTTTCTTCGATCTGTTCTTCAGCCCGACAGTATTGTTGCCATGAAATGATGATGTCAAAGATTTTGTACCGTGTACGGCTGTCTGGGCTAAGCCTTCGCGAGGATAGATAGGGTGGGTAAATATCCTTCATTGGAGCACTTTTCATAGTATCCCACCTTCAGCAACCATTCCAGGCAAGCCAAACTCGAATCCGTATCCAGTGTGGATAAATGGGTGGAAAAGCCCGTCAATAAATCGGCTGAGCATGGCGGGTTCTCCTTTGCCGTTACCTCCAATGTTCGCTTTCGCGGAGAAAACGTATTCCTCAAGGCTAGTCGCTGCACCTTTTGCTTGTGTCTCGCTTGTGAAAAACTTCAAGTATGCATTATAGTAGCTTTAAGAGGTTATTTCTATTGGTTGGTACGAACATGTCATATGTCACTCACTTTTCATCGCCCAGATGGTCCTTCCAATTACTAGCATCGATCGTGCTGGGAGAAGCAAACGCTGGCCTTTGTATGGTACTGATTGCCTTGTAAGTAGCTTCAAGAATGGATTCATGTGCTCCTAGTGACCAAAGGGCGATCACAGTATGTGCGGAATGACTATATTAAATCGAATCAATCCCTTTCGTGAAAAGTCCCGAGGAATATAGTATACTTATGGAACCCTGTATCGTTGTAGAATATGTGCCAGCGCGTGTGGTTATCCTCTAGGATACGCCTCAGCACAGCAGTCGATGAAGGCGTAACGCCAGCCCATGTCTTTGGGTAATTACTCGATGTAAGCAAGCTTCGGTTTGGCTCTGGGAAGAGCTGGAAAGCGTTTGCAGTGGGAGTCATTCCGTGAGTGTCGATCTACTACACGGCTCTCAGTATCAGTATCTTATATGCATGTTCCAGAGTTATGGACGCGTCCGCGTCCCTCTAGAATAGCCTCTTTGTCAGGTGGTCATAAATAAATCCCATGCTCTGACCTATTGCGAATGTCAGAAGTGTGAGCGTATTACCAGGAATATCTGATGCTCGTGATTAACTTGGCTTCAATACGATGAAAATTCCCATGCATGAAAATTATGATACTGGAAGCAGTAGCTGAATAGAATAACGTTTTGATAAAGATCATTTTCTGTAATAACTTTATGGATGGTTGATACTTATTTATGGGACAAAACTAAAAATTATTAAGAACGAGCAGTCGTGAGTAGGTTATATGTAGGAACTTCTTGGAGGAGCCTTTCGAAATATAAACAAGCCGGAAATAATTTATCTTTACTTATCTTTAAGATAAATTGGGAGTCTTATCGCTATCTGCTTGAGTTAATTCCTGTGGGTTGTTCACGACTGTCCAATGAGGAGTGATGTATTTATTCGATTCTACATCAATATCCGTTTCTCGGGAGAATGATTTATATCCCCAAGATATTAATACGGTAAGGTGGCTTGCTATAACAGATATTGCTCCCTGCCACATAGGCTATAAGATCAGCTGCATACAGAAAACTCTCATATTAACGCACCTCGATGTGTACAATTATCACAAAAACAACTGGGGCACCAGGACCTTTAATGAATCCACCATAGGCACAAATAAGCAGCATCGCAGCTACTGTAAGCGTGAGAAGGCTTGTAGAGAATACTAGCCGAACCAGGCGACGTTGCGCTAGAGGTAGCCGAAGTCGCCACAGACGATATAGTGGTAAGGCGACGAGAAATAAATCGCCAGCAATATCAGCTATTAGACGATGACTGTAAGTTATTGGCAGAGAACCTAATTCTTGAACAATAGACTTACAAACCATACTTGCAGCTGAAGCTGTAAATGCAGAACGACATACCAGAATGTCTGTGTTGGCAAATTCCCAACTAGTATCAAGACAGCATAATATCGTGTAAGCGGTTACAAGCCCTATCCAGTTACATACGAAAGAACAGATAACGCAAAGAATGATTACACGGGATTTCGACCATTCTGGAGTAATGCGCGCGATTGAAAGGGCCATCCCAATACGCGACCACCTGAGATAGTATTTATTATATTAGGAAAGGCTACCGAAAAATATTTTCATACCATATAGTCGTCGTAAGTAAGGCTGTGCCCAAGAATCTTAAGTTTACTTTCATTTGCCGAAGCCTTATATTATCTTCATCGCCTGTAGAGGTTTGTTATAATTCAATGAAAAAATAAAAAGGTGAAAAGGTGAGTATAGTACATACTGAAATGTTGCAGTTTCATCCAGAGCCCAATCAGGTTGCAGAATTCAAGGAGCGCAGGCAAAATAGTTGCATAGTCGTCCCACCATATACGACGAGACTTTCGACGATATCCGATACGAAGACAAGCCGTGACAATTGCGGCTATGTGGAGAATAGTTACGGATACTGAGGCATGGATATATGAGAATTCTCGAATGGCTCATAGTAAAGGGTGAAAAGCCAAAACACACCGTTCCAAGGTAAGTATGACTGCGGGGGGACGATCATGGAGCGACTCGGAAATTCCATCTTCATAGTGCTTTCATTCTTATATACTATAGTTCTTCTAGCAATTCGTAGCCGAGGGACTCTTAGTGTTAACTTAAAAACCCTGAAAAAAGCTCGAGTCATAATCTAATGTTCGGTGGCGATGGTGCCGACTGACGCATTGAAACTTGAGGTTGCGTTGAGGAGTGGCGTTCATACGTGCGTATCGCTGAAGGGTGATCGACACTGTAAGTACGTTAAGTAACATCTGGCTGGACTACTTAAGTAGTCCAATTTGCACCATTATTTATCCGTCGAACCGACTCGACATCTACAGCTAGATACAATCCGATAGAGAATTCGTTTCCAAGGTCAACTTCGTGACTTGTTTGGTATTGGAACTCGGCTCCCCCGGCATATGCAAACAGAAGCAGGTAACCCAGCAGGAGCTAAGTTAAGCGAAGTGTCTTCCTCAGCACTCTTCCCTCACGCACACGCTTCTCCTCTTCTACAGTAAGTACTCTAATGAACTTTGCAGGTTGATTTTTGGAATTTATGCATGCTGTGTCTTGTACACCTACTTCTGACCAACACGCCTTCGCTAGGATGTCGCCTTCGTATCCGGACTCGACTCTGAAGCTTATAACGCTCGTATCTTTGGTTATGTTGACTCATGAGCTATGGAACGAATTATGTGAGTGCATTTTGAGCGGTTTGTGATGGGGTTCTTATGAAGTATAGGCTTATTCAGGTGGGGTTTGGTCTGTGTTGAAGCGGGGTGCTGCTAGGAGGTTGGGATTGCACTGCTGAGTGGTCAGGAGGGGTACGAAGGTATGTATTCGCTGGGATGGGGAACCATTGGCTACAGCTTGAGCCATGGCATGTCGTAGTTGGACGCAGTAAGTACGAACGTAGCACTCGTGTGGAAGACGTTCAGCCAGTAGCCTACTCCACAGCAAATACCCATCTCAACACTACGATCAGCGTCCCCCATAGCCTACTACGGAAGGTTCTCCATTCGAAGAACCGCATCAACGCTGCCCGCAATGGACGGTCAAGAAGTAAATTAACACTCCGATCTTCATACCCATCCTCGGGAGATCCTACGATCATGTTTCTCTTTGTGTCTCCTTGCTTCCCCTCGAGATCTCTGGGTTATCAGCACATCGGACTGTCTGTTGAACATCAACTGGGAATGCGACGAATGTCCTAGATCTCCCGCTATTGAAGTTGTTCACACTCAGCTTTCTCAAAAGGCTCGATTTGAAGCCTCCCCATGGCTGGGACGCTTACGCGATGGCTTCCAACCCGGGCTCATATTTTCCCCTTTCCTTCTTGCGAGCTTAGGGCGCGTTGGCTCCTGCCATATGTATATCTCCGCAGCAGAATTGCAGTGGAAGTAGTATAATTCCATTCATATACTTGTATTGTACTATTGGATGCATACACCAACAAGATCATATTGTAGACTGTACTCAATGAAAAGTAAGAGTTGTAATGGAAAATGTTAAGGGGTACTGCGACGGGGCGTGCCCAGCCGGTCATTATTTGCATGTGCCGAGCTCCAAGACCAAACAAATCACGAAGTTGACTTTGGAAATGGATTCTCTGTCGTTTCGTATTTAGCTGTAATATTTTCGTCATAGAGAGAAATGCGACCTCACGATTGGAATAATATTATACCCCAAGTTTAAATTTATTATGATAACTTCCTTCTCTTATTGTTTATTTTTGTTTTGGAATACAGTTGAACTATTGGTTGCCAAGATCTCGAGGTAGAGAACTTGGAGCAGACGGACTACAATTTGCTGGACTAGGTGTCTGGTTGTATGCGGTAGGAGGGGAATTAAGCGGAGGTAGATTGGAGGATGATGGAAAAATCCAGTGAGGAGTGATGTGAGCGTTCGATTCTTCATCTAAATCTTCACTTCCAACGAAGGTCTTATACCCCCATGATATCAGCACGGTTAGATTACTCGCAATGACTGAGAGAGCTTCCTGCACGCGTAATAAGCCGGCAAGTTACTCAGAAGACATACATAGATAGCAACTTACTTCTATCTGAACCACCGTAGCCCACGCAACCGAAGCCCCAGGACCATTGATGACCCCAGCGTAAATAGTAATTAAACTAATAGCGGTTACCGCTAGAGTTAGAAGACTCGTAGAAAATACTACTCGAACGAGGTGGCGCTGTGCTTTAGGAATCCGAAGATGCCACAGGTGATAAAGTGGTAACGCGGCAAGATATGCATCGGCAACAATGTCAGCTGCCGCATAAGGTTATTCAACAGTACGATCAGCTTGCTAAAATAAGAGGCGAGAATTATGGACTGACAAGTCATACGGGCTGCCGAACGCCTGGCAGATTCTGTTTGGCATACCAGAACGTCCGCGTTCGCTTTTATGGAAGGTCGGACTGCCACGCTACGTTTTGTTGATTGCATCAGGCTTTGGCAACAGTGCCGAGTGCAGGACCCCAAATACTTTAAGGTAAGTAATGAAATAGAAAAATAAAATGATTCTTCCGATTACGTAATAATTAAAGTCACGAGGGAATTTGCTAGAAAACAAATTCCCTCGTGACCAGGAAGTTGTGCAATAGAGTTATGGCGCCGCGCCATGACACATAGTCACACCGTGTGACAGTCCTGAAACTTGAAGCCAGACATATTTTTCGACATTCCTCCTTCCACATGTAATCTACCACCATGAAATAATGTATGTTATGTTTGTATAAATTAGTCCAATATATAACATGTTTTGTTTTGAAGTATACATAAATATAATGACAGAAAACTCAGATAGTTTCATAATCTGTGCAATTTTGGCAGGGGAAAACCATATTGAATAGAACTCAGCACACAATTATTGGATTAACTTGTGTTATAGAGCGAAATTGTACTACTCATTAAGGAGAACATACTCCCATGATTAGGATTTTAAATTTTAAACCTTAAGGCATATTTTGACCAGAAAAATCTCTACTTCTACATATTCTGGTTCATAAATAAAAAATATAAATGCGGAGAATTATAGCCATCAATAATTAGTGCAAAAACGCTCTATATATTGTATAAATCCATGCAGTGGTTGTTGTGTTCTAAGCAGTTTAGTATTTGGCCTACTGTGAGGTACCCTAAGGCCAAAGCAAGCATGTGCAAATAAGAACTTAATAGATTCCATGCTTTGACAACATGGCTTAACACTTCTTCTTTCATCACCCCATTCAATCTATACACTCAGGATACTTTGAGATTGATTTCTACAGTATATAAGTAAATTATTGAGCCATAATTTTATATATTTACATTAAAATGCTATATATTCATGGCAGAAACAGTGTACTTAGCTCAGTAAATTATGATTTCTGCATATAGAAGTTCAAAAATAATAAATCTAAATGTGGAGTATTATAGCCATCAATGAGTAGCATGAAAACACTCTATTAATCATATCAATATGTGCAGTGGTTGTTTCATTCTATACAGTTTAGTGCATGGCTCACTGCCCTAAGACCAAAGCAAACATGAGCTCAGATATCAATTACATGCTTTCACAACATGGTTTAATGCTTCTTCCTTTATCCTCCATTCAATTTACACATCCAGAATACTCCAGGATCAATTTATGCAACTCATAGATAGAATATGGAAGCACAATTGGATGCATTTACATTAAAATTGATGTATTTATGGCAAAAATATTGTACTTAGCTCGAAAATTTATGATTTCTACACATGTAAGTTTAAAAATAAAAAATTTAAATGCGGAGCATTTTAGCCACTGATGAATAGTGTGAAAAAGCTCTATTAATCATATCAATCCATGCAGTGGTTGCTTTGTTCTATACAATTTAGTGCTGCCCTATGCCCAAAGCAAACATGCACAAACATGAACTCAGATATTGATTACATGCTTTGACAACATGGTTTAATGCTTCTTCCTTCATCCCCCATTTGATCTACACATGGTATACTCCAGGATTGATTTATACACTATCATATGCCTTTACCTGGAGGTCATGAGGGAAAATGGTCAGAAACAGTCCACATTGTCCTATTACTTACTTAAATTCTGCATTACTTTAGTAGTTATTGCTGTATTCTAATGCTCTGGTATTAAATTTATAAGTTCCTCGATGTTCTTACAGAAAAACCAATTAAAAATAAAGCCTTTTTAAAGTTTTAATGATCCAGTAAGAATGAATGTAAGAACAAGCTATAGAGTGTAGGAACAAGACAGAGTTTATGAACAAGTCACAGAGAGTGTAGGGATGAGCTAGAGCACGTAGAAATGAGCCATAGACCCCAGGAACAAGCTTGGAACTCTAGAAATGTGTTGTGAACTGTAGGAATGTACTTTGGGTTGTATGGATGAGCTGAGGACTGTATTAATGAAACAGGGACAGTAGGAATAAGCTGGGGATTATAGGAACAAGCTGGGGGCTGTAGAAATGAGTCAGGGACTAGGTTAATGAGCTGGGGACTGTAGGAGCAAGCTAGTGATCATAGGAACAAGCTGGGATTATAGGAATGAGCTTGGGATCATAGGAATGAGCTAGGGGCTGTAGCAATAAGCTAGGGACAATAGTAACAAGACAGGAATTGCAGGAACAAGCTGAGGGCTGTATGAATGAACTAGGGACAGTAGCAGCAAGACTGTGACTAGAACAAACTGTGAAGTGTAGGAATGAGATGAGGACTGTAGGTACAAGCTGGGGGCTGTAGAAATGAGAAATAGATTGTTGCAATGAGCTAGGGAATGTAGGAATGAGCTGAGGATTGTAGGAATGAGCTGGAGACTGTAGGAACAAGTGTTAAGTAGTATCATGACATTGTTGGTATCAATTTCATTGTGACAGTATTTCTAGCACATTCAATTTCATAATTATAATGGTTTAGGCTAATTTAAGAGTCATTATACACATCTAGCATTATTATAACAATATCAGCTTCATTTAAACTTCACATCCAGCACTATTCTAATGATGCTAGGTTACCCCACTTCAAATAGTATGTGTGTACCAGCTATTTAACTTTAAGCACCCTGTTAGTAATTACTGCTCATATTAAGTACAATGGTACACTACTGCACTCTCAAAATTTTCATGAGCATGCAATATACAATAGTTATTATGCTAGTGAATACTTACACAAAGTTGCAGTGAATTGTAATCTGTGCACTTAATGATCTCATGAGTGCTCAATATAAATATACTCAGTATATATAAGAGTAACTGAGTACATTATAATATCATTAGTATGTACATAGTTGAATGAACACTCATTATAGTGCTTATAGTATATTAATATGGACACTGAAGAAAACTTAGAGTACTTAGATCACGCAGCATTGTGAACAATGGCTCTGCATTAAATAAGTACCTAGACTTGGTAGATCACTAGGTATTTGTAAGTACTAGCATGTCAACAGTATGTACAAGTCAATGAGAACTCACCTCAGCATTCAATTAACATACATAAATTAATATTCTACTTAAGAGGTATATAATTGATCCTGTAGTACCATGAGAATGTATAGAAAATGGGTAGATGAAGGAAATAAGTTTTAAGCTATGTAGTTCAAGTATAGAATCTACTTTTATACTAAAAGGTATAGAACTCAACAACTATGGCATGGATTGACATAATATACAGAGTGATTTTGCACTACTCATCAATGGTTATAATGCTCTGCATTTAGATATTTTAATTTCAAATTGGAATATGTAGAAGTTGAAAATGCTCAGGTCAAAGTATATCTTAAAGGCACAAATTAAACAATATAATTGTGGAGAATTGTACTCCTTGATGAGTAGTATAACTTTGCTCTATAAACCTAGTGAATCTGAGAAGTGGCTGCTGAGTACTATTCAAAATGGTTTTCCCCTGCCAAAATTACACAGATTATGGAAGAATTTGAGTTTTCTGCTGTTACATTTATGCATATTTCTTAAAAGAGCACTGCATATATTAAAACATCATATATAAATATAGTACATATTATTTTAGGATAAAGAGTTGTATGTGGAAAGAGGAATATCAAATAATATGTCTGGCTTCAAGTTTCAGAGGGTGTCACATGATATGACTACATGTCACACTGCAGCGCCAGAACCGGGGATTGGTCTGCATCTGGTATAAAAAGGGTTACGGGGGCTTGATGGTCGCCTAACCTCAAATCATGTCGGCTTGATAGCCGACGTAGCGTGGCAGTCCGACCTTCCATACGCTTTCTCCCAGGCAGTATTAAGCGCGCACAGAAGTGTGCACAAAATAACGAAAGCAACCCAGATAACAAAAAATGTAGGAACGGCAGACAGAGAAATCAAACGGAACTTTGACCATTTAGGAGTAATTCTCACTAGTGCAAGTGCCATGCTGATACGGGGCCACCTACATAGTAAATCACAATGAGAGGCGGACAGCTAGAGTGCCAAATTTCCTTACCATAGAGTTGTATAAAGCGATACAGCATTGGCAAACCGCAAGTTAATTTTCAATTGCCGCAATTGAACGTCCTCTTCATCGCCTGGTCGATTTGTTTGCGAGAATCACCGGTATTTGACATAATACGTACTAAAATGCCGTAATCTGAGCCAGAGCACCCCCACTGTGACGCATTCGCTCACGGGAGGCACAGCTGCTGCATAATCATCCCACCACATACGATGGGACCTGCGACGATATTCGATGCGGAAACATGCCGTCGCAATTGCTACTGCATGAACAATCGTCATTGAAACTTATAATTATTGGTTCCATAAAGCTGAGTGGAAGTCATGAAAACACAAGTATGCTCACTTTTCCATGGAAGATATGGTTGCTGCGGGATGATCATAAGTAGCTTGAGGAACAGACTGTCTAGCTAGTATATAAAGGGGTCTGCAATTCAATTATTTAATCGGTAACCGTGCAAACGTTTCAACTATCGTACATAATGATCATCAAAAGTGCCATTGACGGGGCGCTCGTTAGGGTAAAGAACTGTAGAGTTCTAGACTAAAGTATAAATTGAGTATATATCATGTATACATACTTACATGGATGATGGAACTCTAAAACTCTCCATAATATTAATGTACTCACTGGAAGGGAGACCATTGTCGTGGTTTAGAGTCTAGACTGCATTATCGTGAAATACGAGCATAGACTTAGGCCCGGGAAAATCTGACTTGCGTATTTTTATGCAAAGTTGACACGAAGGTTGGATAATCATACGATATTTCGACCACCACACTCCAAGGAACGAGGGGTTATATATTTAGTAGATTCCTCATCAAGATCTGTGTCTCTGAAAAAGATTTTATATCCCAAGATAATAAAACCGTCAAACTGCTCGCAATAATGGATACAGATTCCTGAAACTATTAGGAAACTTACGCAATTAGATAAGGAAGAAATGGAACCTACGTCAATTCGCATTAACATTAACCACACAAAGGGTGATCAGTGTCACGAAAGTCGAAAACATCTTGTAAGGCCTTAAGCCTTTACTTTGATTATAAGGTCTTGTCAGATCATTGTAAGACACCAGCCAAACTACTACAATGTCACTAAAAAGCATTGTAATATACAGGCTGTCATGTAAGGACTCCTGAGATATCAGGCCTTATACAATGAATTGTAAGGTATCCGTAAGATTAATCTTACATTTCATGATCGCCGTAATATTATTTGACCCGTATAATGCCTTATATTCTGCTCGTAAAACAGATCAAAAAAAACCATGCATTTATGAACTCTTTTATCTCGAGATATGTTTAGATTTTTTTTCCGCCGAAAGCAAGCCGAAAGAGTGCAAATTCATCGGACGGAAGTGGAAAATATAAAATGCTTACATTATTTTTTGAATAATAATTCTATCAAGGTCGTGACGGCCTGGCGAATAAGATGAGAGCTGGACGGACCACTTACAAAACCCTAGATAAGTTCAAGACGTGCCCAGGTTAGGCAAGCTAAATTTGATGCAAGTTCTGGAACATGTACCGAGACCGCACAAGATCCGATGCGGGCTGACTAAAACATTCATGTCGAATGTATCAAAAGCCTGCTGCTTTCGCGTTGTTATCCTCTCAAGATTTGATTTGTAACGGTAAGTAGCAAAGGTAAGGTAAGTTGAAGGTGAGTTATGTAAGTCTTTAATAGTACGTCAATTTTTACTTGCTGCATGATTATTAGTGTAAGGAGTAGATTACTTTACTGTAGACTTACAGTTGCCTGTACGTACTTAATAAATAAATGTTTCTTAAAAACGATTCACAGCGTTACCATTTTTGAGCTCATGTAATTAGAATAAGACGAAGAATTGGTTATTTTTGTTGACAGTCTTAAGTCATCTTACAAGTAATTAAACGACATGTATTTATTACAATACTCCGTACTACATCTTTAAATTGCTTATAAGGATCAGGCTAGCTTCAATGAGTTATAAGGCACCCAGCCAGAACTTGTAAGAGCCTTAAAGTTTCGTGTTCAATTTAATGTCACTTAATATGGCCGATGCCTTAACGGATTACAATGTGTCGTAATGCCTTGTGTGGCAAACTAAGTTTTCGTGACATCCAGGACCTTCGAAGATCTTGCCAAAGGAATATATCGCGAGAATGAAAACAACGACCAGAGTCAGAAGACTTGTCGAAAATACAAGTCAAACCAGGCAATGTTGATATGAAGGGAGCCAAAGTCTCCAGAGTCGATATAATGGCAATGCAGTAGGATAAAGGTCGGAAAAGGGGAAAGGAAAAAAGAATGGACAAGGCGCGGGTACCTTGACGGTCAGGAGTAAGCGCGGAAGCGGAGACGGAGCCGAGAGGCGCGTTAAATGAAAGTGATGCGAGCGGCTGACGCTGCCGCACCGGCTTATTACCCGAATAGGAAGGTAAACGATGGAACGCGCAAATGGGTACCCGCTGCAGAAAGGAGACATGCTGGGCTACGCGCACGATTGGCTAACCACCGCCTGGCAGCGCTACCTTGTAAACGGACCGCAGAATTGTCCATAAATCAAATAGGATATAGGGATTTATTACTACGCAATTTGTAAATAAGTAGCTGGAAATATATATATAGTAGGGCCTGAGGGAAGAGAAAAGCAGGAACTGCCAGGCATTCTTCCCTCCCGCAGATAGGGTATGTACAGGCGAGAACCAGACATATTTACAAGACATTTTGACATCGACAAATATGTACAGAGTTTATTGTTTGAATTGATATCTGAAAACTTTGACATCTGAAATTCTGAATACCTTGACGCGTACCGAAAATAGCCTGAGTTTAACTTATATATTTTTATCTTGATCTAAATCTGGAACTGATACAATTGCGCCCCTTGAACTTACTGAAATCGCACCTCGGGATTTGAGTTTTATGCTTATATTTGGGATTTCTATTCTAAATATTTATCGTCGCGTGACTCAACAATACTGAAGCTCAGTGAATAATTTTTAAGACGCCGAACACAGAGGAAGAATAAATACACACTTTTCCATGTCGGGTACGACTGAATTTTATCAATGATCATCTAGTGACAGAGTGCTAGTGACGGGTTGCTTAGCGGGGGGCGTCCATTCTTGTATGTACTTATATGTATTACTTTTCCGTGCCTGAACCAGAGTGGCCTTCTAAATGAAATGATGGAAACGGGGTCAGATGGTCAAGACTTGGCACTAGTGACTAAGTCGACACCATCAATGATTTTAACCAGCTTCATCTGGGTAAGCAATAACTACTATTGAATTCAACAATAATACTTACTGCCCTGGTGGGTAGATGTTTGGGGAGTCTGGCTGCCTGCTCGGGACTCCTCTTGCTTCTTGTTTCCGGTGGAAGGGGCTAACTATGTTGTCTTTTAATTTGTAATTCCCCATTCGTTAAAGTACATGAATAGAACTAAATCTATTTCCAAGGCAAATCAGGGGACATATCGCTATCCATTTGGTCGGACTTCCAATGGTTAAATAATACTTACCGTCGGAATGTCGTTCACGACAGCAGTCCAATGGGGATTTATATAATTATTTGATTCTGCATCTATGTCAGCATCCCCAACAAAAGCTTTATATCCCCATGATATTAATACGGTGAGGTGGCTCGCAATGACAGACATCGCTACCTAATGATCATGAGACTTTTGTATGTATAAAAATACAGATAGTATGCTTACTTCAACTTGTAGCATAATTATCCAAACAAGTGATGATCCTGGACCTTTCATAAATTTTCCATATGTGAATATCAGAAGAACGCCTGATACAGCAAGTGGTAGAAAGCTTGCTGAGAATACTAGTCGAATCAGGCGACGTTGTGCTGGAGGAAGCAGAAGGCTCCAAAGACGATATAGCGGTAATGCTGTGAGAAATAAATCTCCAGCAATCTCAGCTGTCAAACAAATAGTAGTAAGTATATTTGTCGGCGTATTCGAGGGTGCAAATGTAGTACTGACTGGATATGTTTGCAGCTGAACCCGCATATGCAGGAGTGCATATTAAAAGATCTGTGTTTTCGAATTGCCAACTCGTACGAAGAGTGCATATTGTCATAAAAGCGATTAGAAGCCCCATCCTGTTAAGAATAAATGCGAAAATAACATTAAAAGTAACGGTGCGAGATTTTGACCATTCTGGTGTAATGCGCATGATTGTGAGGGCCATACTAACACGCGACCACCTAAGTTACCGAATTTAAGAGAGATGACTGGGAAAATATAATGTATCCATACCATCCAATTGCAGCGCAAAAGACTGAACTTGCAAGACTGAGCTCTACTTTCAAGTGGCGATAGAGTATTTGTTCTTCATCGTCTATATAGATTTTGCCATTCATTTAGCTAATCGAATGTATGTTACTATGGTACGTACTGAAGTGATGCATTCTAGCCCACAGTACCGCCAAATTGAAGCATTCGAGAAGTGCAGGTAAAGCCGATGCATAATCATCCCACCATATACGCCGAGATCTACGGCGATGTTCGATACGGAGGCAAGCTGCCAAGATCGCTATTACATGAATAGTGGTCACTGCGACTGAAATCAGATTTAGAAGTTAGATATATTCATACTCAAAATACCCATTACTCACTTTTCCAGGGTAAATAAGGCTGTAGGGAGATGAACATAGAGAAGGGCGGCGGAAGCAAGGAATTGGAGACTTGTACGATAAGGATATCATCGTACTTATATGAAAAATCATAAGCATAATTAAAGCTAAACCAATGGCTATCAATGTTCATTTAGTAATATCGCAGCGCCAGGGAAGATGTCCAGTGTTACGAGTCTGACAACTGCCGGTACTTCAAATATGCATCATGGTCGTCGGGTGCCGTCGCAACTAGCCGCCTGTTACTGTACAGCTGCTAAGAGAGATGACATAATATGCTTATGTAGAGTTATGTTACCCATTCAAATGTTTCAATGATAATCATTCTATGTCTCCTCCACATGTACTTTTAGATATGTTACTATACCTATTATGTACTTTACTGACAACGTGCTGCTGTTGGTTTTAGGTACTTAAGTAGTCTACAATGTATTGTATCTACTTATCCACCTACCTCTGGCTTTCTCCCCCCAGTACGTGCCATGAGGACAAATATAACGCTGTCGTCGTCGATGCGTCATTTATTTCAACAGTTGAATATGTCAAATATAATTGGATTGAAAAAACCTTGAACAGGGTCCTAGACGATTGAGGGAAGTTGGAGGGAAGATAAAGGAGAAAACTTGGAATCGCGCTGAGCAATGACTCCTTGTTTACACATGTGTCTAACGGAGGCTAGCACCTTCTCACCAATTTCTAGATCACTAAAGATTTATTGAGACCTGCCTCTTGTCCGCCTCTGACTCAGCTCTCTGCTTTCTTTTCATCCCAGCTCGTCCCAACACATAATATAATCACTCAAAATGTCCTATTTCCTGCCGCATCTTCCTTCAGGCTGGCACGTCGATGAAGCCATCAAGTCAGAAGAAGATAGAGTCGTCGTCATTCGCTTTGGCCATGATTGGGACCCGCAATGTATGGCCATGGACGAAACGCTCTATGCCGTCTCTGAGAAGATACAAAACTTTGGCGTGGTTTATCTTGTAGACATCACTGAAGTGCCTGATTTTAATAAGGTGAGTCGTCTTGCTTGATTTCCTGTGAGGCGGGAGCTGACAAGTTGGACAGATGTATGAACTGTATGATCCTTGCACTGTTATGTTCTTTTATCGGTGAGTAATCTATTTCATGGAAAGATACTAGGGGTGCTAACGAGGCATCCCGTCAGAAATAAACACATTATGATTGATTTGGGGACTGGTAATAACAGTGAGATGTACGTGCTCGCCGCTCTCTGACTGTATGACTCATACTGACTTTCTTTCTTCATTCAGTAACTGGGCGATGGAAAACAAACAGGAGGTGCCGCTTTCTTTGTTAGCGGTTGTGGCCTGACTGAGGTTCTTTTTTCTACAGTTTATTGACATAGTGGAAACAGTGTACCGCGGAGCCTCTAAAGGACGTGGTCTAGTCGTCTCTCCCAAAGGCAAGTATCTACTTTCATCTCCCTCGCGTCTACTAATACCTTTTTCAATACAGATTACTCCACCCGCTACCGGTACTAAGCCGCCCTCCTCATACTTCAAGAAGAACAATGTACGCATTATCATCGGACATTCCTTTATCTCGCTGATCAAACTCTGTACTGTATGCTTTATCGAGTTAATTCAATGGATTGTTTAGATCTGAGCAACCATGTGCTCACTACGTCCCTGTGAGTCAGTTCTGATCCAAGTTGTGTTGTAGTTAGAAGTTCCGAGCGATTCTTATTATATCACAGTCACTGTTTCCGAGGATCGCATCTATGGTTTGGTCCTGTACACCTGCAAGCTGTGCATGAGTGGCTCCATGCTCATCTTTCTCGCTTCGGGAATATACCTGTACCGTGATACCTCGTAGCACTATACCAAAACTTGAAAAGACTAAAAGTTGTTTATTGCTTTAAATATATCGGATCAGGATGAATCTAATGAACTAGGTAAGGTGGTAAGGTCTAAAGTATGAGGGTATAACATAAACGAATACAATGATAACAGCGCTCGCAGTATAAAATTAACGAGCAATAATAAAGTCCACAATGAACAAATCAAGTGATGAAGTAAACTGAAGTGAGTCAAGGAGTCAAAATACAAAAAAATGCCGAATGCGCATAGTCAAATAGTATACATTGGTGTGGTCGTCATTCCGATGGTATTCCTGTTAATGCTATTGCAATCCCAATAAATTGTTGGGAGGCGGTTGCTGTGTTTGCTGGTATATGCCCAAATTGCGATTAGATTGGGCATTTTGAGAAACGTGAGGGGTAACGTATATCGAACCCATTCCGGGTGCCTGCGGCTGCTGATGCTGTTGATGTTGTTGAACTTGTTGCTGGTGGTACATAGGATGTACGAATTGTTGTTGCTGCTGCTGAGGATGCGCAAACGGCTGCTGCGGGGGGTGCGCGAACGGCTGCTGCTGCTGCGCGTGCGCAAACTGCATCTGCGACTGAGACCAATGACCAGGCTGCTGCTGCAACTGCGGATGCGTATGCGACCGACTCATAGGCCTCTGCTGCTGCTGCTGCGTTTGCGCCTGCATCTGCATCTGCGGGTGGGTATGGGACCTGCTTACAAGCCTCTGTTGCTGTTGCTGTTGCTCCTGGGGAGCATACACCGGCATAGGAGGAAGCGCCAACAGAGGCGGACGATGCTTCGGCCTAGGCGAAGGACTCTTCGACTTTCTCCCACCAGAATGCTCCCTACTAATCGGCCCAGGAGGCGTCAAAAACTGCTGTTGGTGCTGCTGCTGCTGGCCCATACTGGACATACTCCTCTCAATCTGCTCCTGCGTCGGCGGTGAATAAATCTGCCATTGCGAGTTCGACCCCGACCCAGGCAAACTCCGTCCCCTACTCCCCCCGACCTCCACCTCAATATCACTATCACTCTCGGTATCCGTCTCTTCCTCACTGCTCGAATCCAACGACGAATCAGTATACACCGTGATCGATGAATCCCTCGACAGGCGCTTCAAAGTCCACTTCTCATCGCGCGCCTTAGCAAGCTTTCGATCCTTCCTCTTCTCCTTCTCCTTCCTCTCCTTGAGCAGTTTACTCTGCCTCTGGGCATAAGCGTGCATCGCAGCGTCGGGGGAGAGAATTTCATCCCCAGGGTCCACGGTATGCACGTACGAAGCTTGATATATCAGCCCTTCGACATCCCTATTGAAGGCGTCAACGTCTTTCTGGGTCCGTCCCTGCCACGGGTTCGGATTGCGCGACTTGCGCTCGGTGCGGTAGATATTCGAACCAATATTCATCCCCGCCATATGCGAATGAACATCATCGTCCGGGGGACTATAGCTCCCACCCCGGGGACGAGCAGTAACAGGTGCATGATTCGGATTCATCGAATGCCACTGCTGCTGATGACCAGAAAATTCCTCCTGCGGAGGAACGAAGATAGCCTGCTTCTCCTTCCTATCTTCCTCCCTCTCCCGCTCCCGATTCGGATTTCCAAAAACAGGAGGCTGAGGGCTAGGTTTCTGACCTCTACTTCGACTCTTACTCCTCCCCCTACTCTTCCTCTTCTCCTCCTCGCCGTCCTTCTTCCACTCAGACACATGTCCGAAATCAGTAAACGACGGATGTCGAGAACCGTCTTGGGGTGGACTAGACACACCCGCAGGGGCCGAGGCAGCAACAACAGCCCCAGTACCCGTAGCATCCCCCTGCACCCCCGCCAAACTCCACATCCACCCCTTCCTCGATCCCCCACTGACAGCCTTGTTACCCCCCATAGCGCCTTCGGGCGAATACGGCTTATCCGTATAAAAAGCGGGATACTCCTTCTTATCCTATCGTCCTCATCAACACCTCGCCTGGACCTAAAAAAATAAGGTAAGACGCACATGAGGATCAGGCCAAACACCCTTCATAAGTTCCAGTGCATTCTCAATGCGCATACGCATCTCGCGTTTGCGCTCGGGAGGATAATGCTTGTACCCCATCTCCCAGCAATGCTTGAACAGCCAGGTCTCGAGCATTTCGGGTGTCCATTGGACTTGTGAGAGGATTGTCCCGTTTCTGGAGGATGTTGTCAGTACGCGCTTGGAGGGTGAAAACGCGGGACCAGGAGGAGGAGAGAAAAAGAAAAGAAAAGGAGTTGCCAAAAATGCAAATTTATAGCATTGCATAATGGGTGGATTCAAAGCTCATCACTTCACAGCACCTTTTATCCATACACAACCGCGCGCGTCGCCCATGGCGAACAAGGCTTCCATTTTATACTTTACAGCACTCGCCGCCCACACGTCGGAGGTGGGTATATAAACCACGCGTAAAGGGTGAAGAGAGAAAAATCCCCCGATAAGCCACACATAATCAGGTATAAACACCACAATCGCACGCAAAAAGAACCACATACACACACGACTCGTACAAGCTGGCATGGTATGGTACACACCGCACCAATCGCCACACACAAGTACACCGGTGCAAGAACGAAGATAAATCTCCGCCAATGGGAATCGCACACGATGCGTGCCAGAAGATACCAATACACCAATCACTACACTCCAAAACACACGACACGAGGAGAATTCACGATACACTATACACAACATTGCACATTTACCCAATCCATCCAAGTGTGGGCTCATCCCACCAAAGTAGGAAAGTACCAAAGAAGGGGATAGGGCAAGGGCAAGGGTTGGGTGGAGAGTATATATGTATATATACCACACTCTACCCCCATACCCACTCCAAACAGTTCGTTCCTGCTATCGATGCGGTGTCTCCTGGAGCACCCCCGAATCCTTTCGCAGAACTCGGAAACAAACATCGTATCGCATCGCAGTCCAAAGACATCAGAGGATGACTCAACATCCCAATCGCAGAATACGCACTCCACGATCAATAACGATCACCCTAGGTGCGTACTCCCCAAATCCAAAAATCTAATCCAAAAAGAAAAGAAAAGAAAAAACAGAAAAAAACGCACCGTAACAACAAACAAACATCCCCCGGATCCCACTTGGTATACCTAACCAACTTGAGCGCGACAGCCCAAAACGGGGTCACACTAACAAGCGTAAGCAGGCCATTTGGCGAAGTGAATATTTTATGCAGGTGCATGTTGTCCGGAGTCAGAGCGGCTTGGTATATTGAGTCTGATTGGTGGCCTTGTGCACTACAAGAGGGGCGTTAGTCGGGAACATAAAGGGAAGGGGAGAAGAGGGAAGGACATAAGCTTACTCAACAGCAAAAGGCAACGCAACATCCGCATCCGCATTCATCCAATCCCTTCCAAGCCCAAAAACACGCGCAGTCTCATCCCTACACTTCCTCAGTCTCGCAACACCATCCATAACCCCCCTCCCTTCCATCTCCTTCTTAAACCCCCTCTCGATAATATCCACATCCCTCGTTGTCGTTCTCCGCATTAAATGCGCGGGAAGGGACTGCGAGAGTTCCCAGAGGCCTTCGTGGAGGAGCATACATGCTCCTCCGTGTGCTACGAGTCGGAGGGGCAGGGCGGTGGGGGGGAAGTAGGTTGGTAGGAGCGCCGAGAAGTGTGTTAAGATTTGGAGGAGATCGCCACGTGTTAGTTCGCGTTCGTTTTTTGGGGGGATTGGGGCAGTGTTGTTTGGGAAGGGTGGGGTGGAGTGGCTGGGGTTGAAAGAGGAGGGCGGGGAGGCGTGGTTGGAGAAGGGGGGAGTGTTGTTGGCCTTTGGGAAGGGGGGCGTGGGGTGGTTGGGGTTGAAGGATGAGGGCGGGGAGGCGTGGTTGGAGAAGGGAGGAGTATTGTGATTGCTATGGCTCGCGAAGGACTGCATAGTATGCGAGAGGGCTCCTGAGGAAGAGTTGCGCGAGTGGGCGCGGCTTATCGGGGGTGGTGGAGAGAGTGTATGTTGTACCTGAGGTACTTGTGCTAGTTGTTGTAAAGGCGGGGAAAACATCTGCTGCACTTGCACTTGCACTGGAGAAGAGAACGTACGTTGTACTTGAGGCTGTCCCAGTACCTGCACGTGTCCGTGTCCGGTGTGCACGGGTACTATAGTGTTATTACTGGGGTTCACGCTGAATGGAAGGACCGGCACCACAGAGGAGCTACGTGAATGCGTTCTGGATGGAAGCCATGGCACGACTGGCAATGGCATAGATGTGGGTGCTACTGCAGCTGCCATCGCAATACCAGTAAAAAAAGTGGTGGGGAATCGATACGGGTGAAAGAAGGAATCGGAAGGTTTTAACCAAGGAGAGTGTTGGAGTTTTACGTCCTGGCGAACGGCGAGGCAGGGAAGAACGGCAACTTCGGTAAGTGGTAGCGGTAGGATGGGTATCCCACTTCGCTTGGAGGGGGCGATGTTGAGGTCCTAGCGTACTTGACTCTTGTATATGAAGAAGGATCAACAATGACTCCTTTCTCGTCCTCCGTAACCTGTACACAGTACAGATACCTCCTCTTCAGTCTTTGCTCTCCAGCGATCGAGTGCTAATCGACTGAAAGCAAGGATCGATAGGACCAAAAGCAGATATATAAGTATGTACACTTGATGTACACCCCAGTTGCAAACCAAGCAAGTATGCAAGACAGGCCTCGTGGAAAAGGTGTGTTTTGATGAACCTCGTTTCCTTTCAATATGGACCCTTTCCTCGTACGAGTTTTTATTCTTTTCTAAGCGCAGAAGAGGTAAAATAGGTAAAAACGCTGGGAAAGAGGGGGAATGGGGGTGGATTATAGGAGATATTAGGGAGATTATGGACCGATGGCTATGTTCCATAATGGGTGGGAGAAACAATGAGTCACGCGCGCAAATTCGGATTCGGTAGACTTACAAGGTGCCCTACGCAGCCCGGATCGAGTATGTGCGTCCTTTTGTCTGTGAGTCACTAGCAAGGGAAGCAAACCTTCCGGGAGATAGAAGAAAGACAGGACAAGGGAGGGAGTGTGGCGCTGCTGACTCTGCTATGCTGTCACCCTCGCCGATGTTTTGATGAATGTTCACGTTCGGGGTCGGTCTGTGGAAACCTCGTGTCGCGAATCGGAACTGCGGCTGCCTGAGCAGTTTATGAGGGAAGGAGGGAAAGAGAAGGGGAGGAACAAAGGAGCTGGCGTGGCGGGAAGATTGATATATGTGCATATCATTTGTACAGCTCCCCATTGCGGTCATACTAAACCACGGTCCAGTCTACGCCATAGAGCGTTGTTCTTCACCGTAAAACGTGCCTTCGGGAGTTGCCGTGTGGGCGTGATCAACGTGATAGTGATTGATGCGGTTTTAGACCTATTTTGGACCGTGCTTGGGCGTTTATCAATGTTTTATTGTGCATAAATATACAGCGTAGCTATGTAGGTGCTTGTGGGTACAGCAGTACAATAGCAAATGTATAGTGCTGTGGGCGTACGTACCCATGGATATGTACGAAAGTAAACAAAGTAGTTCCCCCAGAAGTAGTCCTAATCGCACCTCTGCCATAGATTGTGCACACAATGTCGCTGATAATCAACTCCAAACATCGGATTTAGATCCGCCCATGCCTTCCATTGAACCGCCACAATCACATTTTGACCATCTAGATATCTAACGCGTATCAGAGTCACCGTACATGCTGTACATCTTTATCCTATCCTACACACTCAAGACGCACAGCGCTTACCCGGCAGATCAAGCAGGCTCAAAGCGTCGAAATGTCAACATGTCGATCGTGTTAATGAAACTGACGCTGGCCACTGTTGCCTGTTGGGCGGTTACATACTTACCTCCTGACAACTGTCAGCGTCTCCTGTTTCAATAGGGCATATATAAAGACCTTCCCATGATAAGATTTTGACCATTTTTGTTGGAATGGTAGGCTTCTGCTATGTAAGTACATAACTACTTCTGTTCCATTGCAAATTACCATTGCACTAGTACTCAGCATCGGCCCTGTCCAACACCCGCGTCGATGACTCACAGTGGACGAACAAAACGGAGCGCAAAATGCTAGCCAAAATGACTGAGATAACCTAGGAACACGCATCATCAAGCAGTCACTGTCTAGTAATCAAATGTCGACATGCCGATCCAGTCTTAATCTAACTGACGCCGTGGAGCGCCTACGGAATGTCTCCTGACAACCAGCGTCTCCTAAGTATTCGAATAAGCGCACATTAAAAGCCGATACAGCTTAATGTTGTACTATAAATACCATCCTAATTCTTACCATTCCTAGAGAATGGCGAGTACCTTCTGTTCAATTACAACCTAACACGGCACTATCTTCGTAGCATACGTCCACCCTCAGGTTAACCGCAGTCAGGAATATACCAGGCTTGACGAGATGACAGGATGAATCGACTCCTCATGCCGTCCGTCTAGGACATCCGCATTGTTCGCATTGTGATACCGGGCTCCTTTCGACCTCGTCATTGTGAATGGTGCGACTACGACTGCGATGAGCCTACTTATCCATTTTGACTCCGAAGTCAAGAGGTAAATACAACTAGACCGGACGAGATGATAAGAAGAATCGTCTCCCCATGCGGTTCGTCGTCCGTCCCTGCCCAGCGCTTTGTTCGCATTGATCACTCGTGTCCTTCAGGCGTCATTGTGGATAATATAACCGAGGTGAGCCAGGAACTGCACGGAGGTAATACCATATATTAGTATATATGATCAGCCACAGGTCCCAATGCCCATCTCCCATCTGACGCAGTCAAAAGTCTAGACAAGACAACAGATGATAATTAGAATGTAAGTTCCTGCTTTTCCCGCATTGTGATCACCTAGCTGAGCTGAGAGCTCCAACTTCAACTTGTATATATTACCAGCTTACAGTGGACAATCTAGGATCAAAACGGAGCGCAATGCGGTATCTATATCAGAAATTCAGATAATCAGTTAGTTCCCTTATTGCATCTCATCCTAGAACTTGGACATCGGAGCTAGCTAGCGCTATAACCTCAGACACTAGAAGATGGACTCTTCATCAACTATACCATTACTCATCCAGCGACCGAAGTCAAAATTCAAACAACACATCACTCTAACAATACACTTAACAATTACACTTTCCAGAGACTCGGAGGTCAAAAGGTAAATAGAACCATCACTCTATAAATTCACGATACCGCACGTTCTCTGCTATTCTATGTTTCTTCTGCGGATCAGAATGGGTACCTGTGACGTTGGAATCAGATCGTTGCACAGAAGTGCAATTCATTATCTTGAGTCTTGGAACGGCTGCTTGGTATCAGATGGTTGCGCGGAGCCGTTCTACAACATTATTCTTGCCCCCCTTGACGTGTACTTCGATCTTGAAATAGGCGCTAGAAGCTAGGTCGCCGAACATTCGACGCATGTACTCGGATCTTGGAACTAGCATCAAAGGCTGGAGAATTCGAAGATGATCATGCGCAAAGCAAGACTACTCGCGCACTTTAGAAGTTGTGCCTTCAGCTGTGAAAAGTATACGTCTTGTTAACATGCAATGGTGTAGGTATAGCCTACTAGGTCCAAATTAATTTCCATTCATTCAAGGTTCATAAATCATTCATTAACACATACACTTAAGTATGACCGAGTCTGATGCACAGGATGGCGATGGACTTTATTGTTACTGTTATTATCATGTCATCGAAGTTCGAACTTGGACAGATTTAGAATGCTGTGAAAAAGCTATAAATGCTTAGCGCCGGCTTGGAATGATATATTCTGTCAACTCTTCACGACATCACTCTCAACTGCTATTCTATCTCGATCACTCAGTATGTAATTGTTAATTGTCTCCCGAAGTCGAGGAACATTGCACAGCAGTGATTTGGAAGCGCCTCTTGGTTGGAAGGTGTAATCATTGACATGTTTCACAGCTCGAAAGAACTTGTGTGTGCGTTCGATGATTTTCACTTGTACTTCACTTACAGTTGTAGGAGATTTTTAGAGCTAACGGATCATAGAATCGACGTCCGGCTCGGTTATAAAGTAACATTGCTAATATACCAATGAAAGGTCAGTCTCGTCAGGCTATACTTACTTGTACGGTGTACCGGGTCGGATACAGACTTCTGCTCCTAGATTGCCTTGAAGAGTCCGAGTCAATTTGGTTCGAATTATAGACTTTTAATGAATGGAACTTATCATCCTCAAGGACTCGTAGATCTGCTATCAATGTCAACAGGAAAGCTCAAGAGTAAAGCGACCTCGCAGGTGCGAATATCAGGTTCAATAAGATTTAAAAGTGTTTCGTGGCGTCACTATTTGGCTCGGTTTCCATCGAGGGTTCCCGTGTCATTTGTAATGGCCATTCAATTCCAGGTACAACAATTAATACATACCGTAGGGTCTAGCCTAATGTTATTACCGCTAAGGAGCAGTCCATATAAGAAAGGATACCATTTGCATAAACTTCCTTCGCTTCCGTTCTGTCAATATCTATGATCATTGCACAACAGTCGTACTTACCATGGAAAAGTGAGTGCTTCCTTTTCAATTTTATTCAGTCTTGGGCATCTGATTCACCGAGTCGTAGTATGTATAACCCTTACTCAGTTGACAGCAATTATGTTCGCCTGTCTACGTATTGAGTACCGTCGGAAATCTCGTCGCATATGGTGGGACGACTACGCAGCATTTGTGCCTGCACTGGCAGAATTTCTAAATATGGTCCTGATGTGGTTCAGGATACGGCAATTCAGTATGTGCATCGATTATATTTACTTGATAATCCTCATGAGCGCTATATAGGTGGCCACGAAAATGCGCTTTTACGCCAACAAAATGTCAAATTGGTTTTCATTGGCATGGCCTTGTCTACAACGACTATATGGTATTACCGTATCGTTTATATAAGTCAGTGATTCCTAACATGACTCATCAGGTGGTCACGTATTAGTATGGCGCTTGCAATTGTACGGATTACACCAGAATGGTCTAAATTCCGAGCGATTACTTTATACGTCACTTTTACGTTCATCTTTACCTGGATCATACTCATAATTGCTGTTACACTGCTCTGTACATTTCACGATGGCTGGCAGTATGTCACTTCAAGTATTCTAGTATGTTCTCCCTCATACCAGCGGGGTATCACTGCAAGTATATCTGGTAAGCCTTCTCCTATATTTACACCACTGAGCTTATTGTCTACCAGCTAATTATTCTTGCAGCTGATATCGCTAGTGATTTATATCTTGCTGCATTACCATTATATCAACTCTGGCGACTTCGGATACCCTCACCTCAACGTCGCCTAATTCGACTAGTATTTTCGACAAGTCTTCTGACCCTGGTTGTAGTTTTTATTCTCTTAATATATTCCTATGGCAGAATCTTCGAAGGTCCTGGATCAACATTTGTGTGGTTGATGATCGTTCGGATTGAGGTACGTTGAATAGTGTTTTTACCACTAAAAAGTTGTCTAAATGGTTGTAGGAAGCTATATGCATCGTTGCTAACAACCTAACTGTTTTATTGTCCTGGGGATATAAAGTTTTCTTTGGAGACGCAGATCTTGATGAAGAATATACCAAATATGATACTCCTCGTTCCTGGGAGTGCAGTGGTCGAAGCGCAGCGTGAAGGTTTTGAATTTTGAACTTCGTACGGAAATAACCATCGCCCGATGGATATTCACGGGTACTTCGCGAACGCTCAAGATTCTCCGACTTGTTGACTTCAACGTGGCGTCAGATATAAGCCAATCACTAAGTCTCTACATTCAATGATGGAAATAATCTGCATACTTTCGGTTTACAGTGCTTTGAACGCAGATGCTGAGCGGCCCGACCACTAGGGTAGTAATCGAGCGTATAATACACGCTTCTTCGAATCTCCTAGTCCGTAAAGAATATACTCGTAGATTTATTCGATTTTATAATACGTTCTACTCCTGCTTGTCTGTTAACGTTCAGTTACTATTTACTCAGCATTCTGCATCGTTCTGTAACGTTGAATATATAGTTTTAATGCCACTTTGTTGGTAGTCCATCATAAGTATGTACTGACGATTATCGGGTTCACTAAAATCTGCAAGCATATCCGCTTTTCGAATGTCCTGGATTAGCCTTTGTGTGGTTGATGCTCTTTCGAACTGAGGTAGGTTTAATGTTGTTTTCACTACAAAAATGCTGTCTTAATGGTTGTAGGAAGCTATATACATCATTGCTAACAACCCAACTGTGGGATTTCCGATTCAAACTCAGAGGATTAGAGCTTCAATGCGGAAATACACTTGAGAAAGTTTGAAGAGGTTCGAACTTTTAGACTTAGAAACTCAGGAATGCGTGTCTAAGGTCTCGTAAAATTGAACCCCGACGTATTCTAACTGTTTACAATATCTCTATATGCATCCCACGGAAGTAGTGAGTCAGTGCGAATCATAAAATCTAAGTAAGAGTCAAGTAAGAAATGTATGTGTGTGTTTTGTAGGTATGGAGTCATAAGGAAAGTGTACGAATAAGGGAACTGAAGAGGGACCGAGAGGAATGAGTAAAAAGATAACGGTACCGATGGGAATGCGGTGCCGTTGAGTCTAGGCAGTGGAAAGGTGGAGGAACGGAACTGGGGGCCAATGAAATTGAGGAGCAAGCGCGGGGAAGTCGATGTGCGAGAACAGTCACGTGATCAGCGGATTCGAACTCCGTGGCACGTAGATGGTTGATGCAAGGTCGAGACCTTACACTAACTGTTTTATTGTCTTGGGGATGTAAAGTTTTCTTTAGAGACGCAGATATTGATGAAGAATATACTAAATATGATCCCCATCGTTCCTGAGAGCGCAGTGGTCGAAGCACGGCATGAAGATATCGATCTTTGCATGTAAACAGTCATCACCTAATGGTTATGTATGAAGTACCAAGCGACTGCTCCCCAGAATTTCTGCCCTCCTAACCTCGGCGGAAATAGTCTGCACACTTTTGATATACAGTGCTCTGAAAGTAGGTACAGAGAATGCCCGCCGGGGGAAATCGAGCGTATAATACACGCTTCTTCTAGATCCCTGTCTGAAATTATATACTCCTTGATTCATTCAATATTATATTATGTACCTTTCTCATCAATTTTCACTGCGAACTTTAATTCTACTTATTCGTTAGTGTCCCGTTACTATTTACTCAGAATTATGCATTGCGTCAGTCAATCACAACACATTCATTTCCGACGAAATACCACATGAGCCATCTTTTGGCATATGTCCACAAACTTAAGTTATGTACCTCCCAAAACCTTAGAAAATACAAGCTGTATTACTTATTTAGATCAGTCACGAGGTACAAGTATCCTGTGAGCCAGTACCTGTTCTTCATTCATAATGTTAATTATTTCTCAGTCAAGTCGTAGTCCTAGACATGACCACAGCGTACTATGAAGACAACTCGATCGGAATTAATACGAATCATGCCCCCGAGCCGAGAGCCCCTAAAGTACTTCCTATGTGTTGGGTCTAGAACCAATCTAGAACCTTATTAATTGTTGCTGGATGTGCACGGCCTTTCCATTTATGCAAGCGTAAACATGGAAAGAAAACGGCATCTGCGGTTTTCTCCAGCGTTAGATTCTTCCCTTCTCTCGCATAATCATGATGCATTCAGCCTCAGGGCACACCTCTTGAAAGAAAGGTGCCCTCTGCAGCTCGACTACCTCACCATTTATCTTGATTCAGTATGTATAATGCCATCGTTAACCTTCAGTAGGCCCGTGATTCACAGAGGAAACCCTGAAATATCACGGTGGCGTACTAGTAAACAATGGATGGTAGCGAGTCCTACTAGCGACGGATGACCTAAGAAGAAAGCAGTCGGAGGTCGGACTAAGATCTTGAAGGAATCTAGAGAAAACAGGACTTGGAATTCGATGCAGATTACTTGAGTAAGAGATCCTCACCCTCGAATTAAGATGGCAGTTAAAGTGTTAACGTCAATGCGTAGGTGACCCATATATGACATCTGGATTCTCTTCCGTATCGACCAGGAATTTCCAAATCTCTAAATAAACTGTATAAGTAGAATAGTGTCATTTTTCACCGCTGTTAAAACAAATTAAACGTCGTTATCAGATTCAATGCAACCTTAATACGAACCTGAAGTACACTTTGAATTGTTATTGCCGTCTTGTCGTCAAGGATTTATCCGGTTTAATGTTCATGGGTCTTTGTATGTACCCTCCCTTGGGTTCAATACTACTAGTTTCCTTGGTTCGTGTGACTAATACTGGCGTACAGCGTTTGAACGAAGCTAAAACTTGGCTGGAACCTCAAGGCTCCTCATATAAGACAGGATGCGCTACCAAAAGTATTTCTTTACTTCTATCCCAAGAAATTGTTCCATGCATATCCCTCCACAGCCATATTTACCTTGGAAAAGTGAGTTTGAATCACGCTTCACTTACTCGTAATTTCTTAACAACTCTTGCACCAGTAGCTGTAACTATTATCCACGTAATAGCAATCGCGGCAGCATGCCTTCGTATTGCGTATCGTTACAGATCCCGTCGTATATGGTGGGACGATTATGCAGCTGTTCCGCCTGTACTTGCCGAATGCCTTAATATAATAGTACTCTGGGCCCGGGTGCAGCATTTCAGTATGCATCATCTCCACTCGAATGTTCCTTTATTCATATGACTCACAGAAAATTTCTATAGGTCATGTAGATGGATGGAATCGTGACATAAAAGTACATTTGACATTTTTAAACTTGGCCTCTATGGGGGCGACCGTATGGTATGGAAATATTCTATTTCGCAAGTCATGTTTCCTAATTTGATCCCTAAGGTGGTCACGCATTAGCATGGCCCTCGCAATAATGCGCATTACTCCAGAATGGTCAAAATCTCGCACCATTATTCTATATGTTACTTGTGCTTTCATATTAAATTGGGTTGCGCTTCTAACGACTTTTGCGGTAATTTGTAGTCAGCACACCAGCTGGCAATATGCCAAAACAGATATTCTACTATGCAAGCCTGCATTTGTGGCTTCGGCTGCAAACATGATTAGTCAGTTTATCGTTTAATTATATTTATAAGCTTGCAAGCTACTGATAATCCTCTGTCATTTGTTTACTGACAGCCGATATTGCTGGAGACACATTCCTTGCTGCCTTGCCACTCTATCGTCTTTGGAGGCTTCGTCTTCCCTTAGCACAACGACGCCTGGTTCGATTAGTGTTCTCAACGAGCCTTCTACCGCTCATGGGAGCTATCTTTCTTCTCGCTTTAACCTACAGCAAAGTTATAAGTGGTCCTGGATCGCTGATTGTATGGATAATGGTAGTTCATATTGAGGTATGTTGTGTATCCCGGCTTCTGTTCTTTACCGATCGTCTTATTATTCACAGGCAGCAATGTCCGTCATTGCGAACCATCTCACCGTATTGGTTTCTTGGGGATATAAAGCCTGCGTTAAAGAGACTGATATAGACGCAGAATCAAATGAATATGTCATTCCTCATTGGACGGCTGCGGGTAGTTTTTCCAATAACTCATAATCAACAATCAAGTCAAACGGACAGTGATAATATACCAACTGAGAATTTGTCAAGAAGATATGTAAGTTCAACGAGACGGGGTGGCTTTTGTGTTCCATTTCTATTACTTATATATACTACAACTTACTACTTATAACAAGACTATTTTTATACAAGTCCGAGAGTCCGATTATACTAGTGTGCGTGATTTATTATTTTCATTTGATTTCACGGTTCACCATGTTTAGGAAAATGCTCTTCAGTGAACTCCCTGAAGTCTGAACTCCCTGTCAGGCTGTCGCCCTATAATCACTTACGGCTTATTGCGTTCGCTATTACTTATTATCAGCGATTAAGCCTCATGGATAGTGTTACTGTTAAATTCAACGTCCGAATCTCTAGTACCTTGGAAAAGCGAGTACTAGTTCTCTTTCTTCAATATCTCACTCTTAAAAACTCTTGTATTTTCTTTGGAGACTACAACTAACTTTAGCGCAACGTCGCCTTGTTCGGCTGGCTTTCTAAACGAGTTTTCTAACGCTCTTAGTAACTCTCATTCTTTTCATTTCATCTTATGGAGAACTTTGGTAGGCCCTGGAGGTCCTTGTTTAGATTATTCCTCTGTCATTGAGAGTCATCTCACAGTGTTGATATCTTGGAAATATATAGCTTTCATTGGGGATACCGACATCGATTCAGAGTAAAACGGATATGCCACACCCCATTAGAGAGCCCTCGGGATTTCGCCAGCAGTGTATACTCAGTAAACAAACCGAACGAACAGCGACATGCGCACCAATTGGTCTTAAAGATTGGAATTTATACGATTTGGTATACTTTCTTAGCTCTCGCTAAGCCGATGAAAAGCAATATGAGCGAGATCAGAAAACTTCGTAGGAGCTTTGACGTCATCTAGAAACTAGTAATAATAAGTATTGCATTACTGAGTACCTTGGTAAGTATTTACTGCACAGTAGTAGAATGGAAACCAGAAGTGCGGTTTGATGATGCCGCTCCGTTTTGGATATTTCCATTGAGTATTTCAATTTGAATCTTGATGTCAATCGGGTCCTGATATCATCCGTGCTTATAACTTAGCTGGCTATGTATTCATTTTCAGGGACACATAGTTGGTATATATTGAAAACTATAAAAATGGATGCTGTTCGTGTCCAAGAGTCTTTCAATTCCGTTCGCTAGATGCCAGTGATCATTTCTCAACAGTCGTACTTACCTTGGAAAAGTGAGTACTAGGACCTAATACCAAGCTCCCATTCTATGTTGTTGCTAACTCACAGACTGTCAGTATGTATGACCGTTGCTCACGTCATGGCAATTTTGACTACGTGTCTACGCATTGAGTACCGTCGTAGATCTCGTCGTATATGGTGGGACGACTATGCGGCATTTGGGGCTAGTGGTTTTTAACGGTACTGCACGGTACACTGCACGGTACTGTGCGGTACATCAAAAATTGTACGGTACTATTTACGGTACGCACGGTACAATGTACGGTACATTTTTGGTTATGCACGGTACATTTCTCGTTATGCACGGTACATCATTGGAGCAATGTTATTCCGTGATAACCGGAGTATTGAATCAAAATTATTGTACGATATATTAACTGAGCACGAATATTCTGTAATTAATGGAGTACCATTTCAAAACTACTCTACACTGCTCTCCTATCTCCCCTTTGTCCGGCCCCCCGCCCACCATTTCCTTCAACATTTTGCATTGTTCAAAATTTCCCATGCTTCTTCTCACCTTTGTCAATGTTTGCAATTGCTGTCATTGACATTCATCAATGCCATCAAACTCACTTTCCTCAAGGCCGCCGCACATATTGATGGGTGATGTGTTGATGGGCACCCTTCGTCATCATCATGCTCAACAGTGAGCAAGTAATTTCGCATTATTTAGCTCAGTATTTAATATTTTCTCTTGAATCTTTTTGTAATATATGTAATATATTTTAATTTATACATTATAGTGTACCTTAGGTATTATAAGAAAGGGTAATCATATGAAAATGCGAAATAATTCAAATTTTCACTGTGAAATAATTAATAATTTTTTACAGTGAATCCTACAATTATAATTTATGAAGCATATGTACTGTTGATTTGTTAAAAATTTAAGGGAGAGTCCAATGAATGCGCAATATGTGCATGGGAAAGTGAAAGCGGAGGGTGGGGAACAATGAATTGATGGAATGATGAAGCATGGGAAGCTATAAGCAGCAGTGGGCAACACTAAAATATGTGGGAAATGTTGAGGGTGAGTATTTAACAAAGGAAATACTGTGGGAATTATTGAGCAGAGGGGCGGGCAGCAGTGAGTAGGGACTGAATATGATTAGCGGAAGCGTGGGAAACGATGGGCGGGAAGGTCGGCATTAATGAGCAGCATACTTAATTGATAAGCGGGGGGGCGTGGGAAAAATTGAGCGGGAGGGTGGGTGAGAGTGAAGTACATACACAAGAAGTACAATTAATTTATTGACATAAATTGAGTGAGTTCTTAAAAGGTACATTTATGATGTTGGTCAGGTATCACCAATACATGTACGGTGGTATCGTGATAGACAATACACTAATGCTGCACGGTACATTAAAATTGTTGTACGGTACATTTACAACACCGCACGGTACATGCACGGTACTTTACGGTACTAATTTACGGTATTTTGTTGATGAACGGTACTGTACGGTACAGATTTTTGTGCACGGTATCTGCACGGTACGTGATTTTTGATGTGTACGGTACTTGCACGGTACATTGTGGCAGTGCGCGGTACTTTCACGGTATGCACGGTACTTATGCACGGTACCACATTAAATAAATATATGTCATTACAATATATGAAACTTACAATTTTCTCCAAGTAAATCTTAATTCAAATTTTTGCGTTTTAAGTGATGAGAAATGTTATGATTATTAGTATCATATGTGGTAAGCTCAATTGTACAGCAGCAATACCTAATTATACTATGAGCACACTACTATATTTAAATTCATTGGGCATATGAGAGCAAAGATACAAGAAGAATCTTGATAACCCATATATTATACCCTCATTAACCAGTGTTATAGCATAATAAATAAGTATTTAATTGATTTTACATAGCTTATTTAAGTTACAATTTATACCGTAAATTAGTATCTGTTTTGCAGTATGTACGGTATGCACGGTAAATTTACGGTACTAATCAGTACTGCACGGTACATGCACGGTACATCGAGTACCGTTCAGTACCGTGCGTACCGTTAAAAACTGTCGGCCCGCGGCATTTGTACCTGCCGTGACGGAAGCCCTGAATGCGGTTCTGTTTTTGGTCAGACTTCGGCATTTCAGTGCGTGCACTAACATATTTGTAGTCCAAATTCCGCATAAACATATTATCAGGCGACGAGGAAAATCAAATTTTGCGCACACTAAAAGTCCGCTTGGTATTTGCTAATATACCCTTGTCCGTGACAATCCTATGGTACAGAAATGTCGATTAAAGCGATGCCTCTTCTAATGTGATCTATTCAGGTGGTCACGTATTAGCATGTCCCTCGCAATTGTACGAATTACACCAGAATGGTCAAAATCCCGGGCAATCGCTATATATGCTACTTTTGCATTTATCTTAACCTGGGCGGTGCTTGTAATTGCCTATATGCTTCTTTGCACATTTAACAACAGCTGGCAGTATGCCAACTCAGATATTCTGATATGTGTCCCCACATATCAACGTGGCATAGCTGCGGGCATATCTAGTTAGTCTTGGTCACTCAAACCGTATTATCTTATAACTAATAAATGTGGCAGCTGACATAGTTAGTGATATATACCTCGCTGTTTTGCCACTATATCAACTTTGGCGACTTCGACTCCTCCACCTCAACGTCGTCTGGTACGACTGGTGTTCTCTACAAGTCTTTTGACTCTGGTAGTAGTTGTAATCTTTCTGATATCCTCTTACGGTGGGATCTTTGAAGGTCCTGGATCTTCATTTTTGTGGTTAATGATAATGCGAATTGAGGTAAGTTAAGTCCCTTAATATTTGTATTACATACGATATCCTAAATGATTGTAGGAATCTGTATCCCTCATTGCGAGCAATCTAACTGTTTTATTATCTTGGGGATATAAGGCCTTCTTCAGAGACACGGATATAGACGACCAATCTAATAAATATATTACTCCTCTTTCCTGGGCGCGCAGCACCCAAAGTACAGTATAAACATCTTTCTGTCTTGAATTGGTATGGAAATAACAAGATATGTCGCTTCGTAATAACATAATTACGCTGTGTGCAGTTCGTCTAATAATTTTAGCCATTTGAAGACACTGCGCGAGATACTTATGATAGCTTAAACGCAACTTAGCCTTTTCGCGTGTACTTAATTCCGCACTGATAAATATCTTGTCGATCCTTAACAGACGGATCATGCATATGCATACCGTTGGATTGATAATAACTATGACACTTTGGAAGGCATCGAACCGAAACCTTACAAATAATTGCCATGCATGGGAGTTCGAGTCATTTCGTAGGGTAGTTGGTCACGAGTGTTGCATATTCAGGTAATACGCTCACACTTCTTACACCCGCGATACGTCAGGCCTTCAGGCCTTGGGATTTGAATATGACCACATGACAAATAGCGATCCAAATTAGAGACACAAGTGGATGGATTCACGTGCCTAGAACATGTATATAAGAGCTGAGAGTGAGAGCTCCGCAGAATATCAGCACTCACGAAATGGCTTCTACTACGACCTCTTTTGAACTTTTCCCAGAACCAAACCGAAGCCTTCTTACGGCGGGCGAATTCCCAAAGACGTGGGCTGGCGTTACGCCAACGTCGACTGCTACGCTGAGACGTGTTCTAGAAGATAATCACAAGCGCTGGCATGTATTCTTCAATGATAGAGGATTTCATAAGTATGTTACTTTCACAGAAACTCAACATAGCACGAACTAATGGTATTCAATTTAGTCACTCGGCTCATGGTGTAATAGCGCTTTGGTCGCTAGGAGCGCATGAGTCCATCATCGAAGCTTCATATGAAGCAAGCTGCGCCATGCAAAGGCCGGCGTTTACGTCCCCAGGCACCATTGACTCTAAGAATTGGAAAGAGTATCTGGGCGATGAAAAGTGAGCGAGACGCACCACCTCTCATCCAATGAACTTATTTTTATCGCAGCTACTACAACTCTTACTTGAATTTCTTCACAGCTGAGATTAAATCGAAGGGCGCAACTGCTACTCTTGATGAATACATTTTCTCTGCAAACGCAAACATTGGCAGCACTAGTGGGAAAGGAGAGCCCGCTATGGTCAGCAGATTCGTTGACGGACTTATTCACCCATTTATCCATACCGGATACGGGTTCGAGTTCGGATTGCCTGGAATGGTTGCTGAAGGTACGCAACGAAACAATGACTTCAATATAGGATAAACAACTTATTGCCTATGTTCCTCTGGTATAGGCTTAGCACAGGCAGCAGTACACGGTTCAAAATCTTCTAAGGTTATCCCGCCATCGCTTTTCCAGAGTAACAGCACCATCGCTGGGCTAGCATCCAGATTTAGCGAAACTGTTGGTTTGAAGAATAGCTCAAAGAAACCCGTACATGCCCTGTCGATTTTGGCGAGAATTCTCGCTGACCCTCAATTCGAAACTGGAGATAATATGGACCTTATGCAAATTTACCGTAATACCCATGATAAAAAAGGCGATGCGATCAAGGCGTACGTCGATCAGTGGACACTAGATGGTCCGATTGAGAACAAAATTGAAGAGCTAGTCTGGGCAAACGTCGTCATCTATGGCATTGGAGGCCATCAAGCAGGAAAGCAGCCTTTCAATGCAGATTTCTTCCAGTGAGTACACATTTTGAATGAGAGGGAAAATAATAACTCACTATTCGTAGTATGCATCTTGTAACATCTTCGTTGTTCCTGCCTTCCCTTATAGCACAGCTTAGTCGATCCTCGCAAGAGATTCTGCTCCGAGCGTACTTCGCAACTTCACTGGTCTGGTATGTGGGTCGTGGACGAGCATCTATCAATGTGGAAGCCTTCTATGAAAAGACATCCACAATCCCCAACGCACCCGGCGCAAAACCGTCACCGAACGAGGACGCATTCCCATCTCCAACATCTCAATATGCTATCACACCCAATGCTTGGTTACCCATACTCCAAAGCACTCTCACGCACCCCGACGACCATTTAGTGAAGATCCAGCGTGCTCTATCGCACTACGCTAGCGTGTATGGATTAAAGAATCCAGGGTACCTTGGAGAAACTGAATTGAAGGGTGCGGAAAAACTGGATGGCACACTCTTTGTACTGACAGCAATTTTGACCACTGGAAAGCTCGGCTGGGTAAGAGAGGGAGAAGCTCTCGGTGATTTCGATAGGATTGGCTTCTACCATAGCCCAGAACCCGCGTCTATAAGCCCTGAGACCTGAAACCGAGAGAATCCGGCGTAACGAAATGGCTTCTTTGTTTATGAACCCCTTCTCATGTTGTTAAGTATCCTGCAAAACAAGTCGAAATATGTATGAATAGGAATCTACTTTGTTGGAGTAAAGATTGTTAGTACTTATTAGCAAATGAAAATAATCACTCTCCTTTCCGTCTGAACATGCTCATTGCTCAAGTGCTCAGCAGGGAGCCCCCTCAATACTGGAATGACAGATGTAACTGTAAGTAAAGACATATGCATTGAAACATGCCATGATGAGCCGCCGCCGGTTTGTTCAATATGAGTCCCCACCCTGCGCTCGGGTGAAAATTGGCATTGGTTGCACTTTTCGATTCACACGTGAAATATTTCCCACGGTTACCTGCTCCCTGTACCTTTTTAGTACATACTCTCCTGCGTCATCTCGGTTTCTTGTTTGCTTCTAAGTTCTAGTGTCCACAGCTTCCCTTTGTGATCTCTCGCTGATCCCCGCCCCTGTCCTTTTGTTCGTTGTACTTCGTGAATTGACCACGACGCTCCGACTCGTTTACTCGTTCTCCGTCGTGCATGGTTCTCGAGTCTCGACCGCGACACCCCATCTTTGCTCTATGGTGTTCCCGTTTCGTTTGCGATGGGGTGATAACCAATGGACTGTTTGAGTGAGCTATGTACCATTTCTTTTTGTTTCGTTGCCTGCAGGTCGTAGATATGGCGTCTGCTGCCTCTCCACTATCTTGCAGCTGGAATAGAGGCATAGACTTCCCTGTCGTTGTCTCCGACTCCACTGCTGCTGCCCTCATCGAAAAGGTACTGTTGCCCTTGAGCTTTTCGTTCAACCCGGTGCTGCCACCCCCGTTACCTCCGCCCCTCCTCTTCTCGACGAAGAGGTCCTCCTCAAACACAGTCTATTATTGAGCTCGTCAGCAAGCGCTATAAGGCTACCAGCAAGAAGATCCTGTGTGCTTATTTCTCATCCTTATGTCTTTTCTCTCTCACGTTCATTCCCCCTGGTAACCGCAGTACGTAGCAATTTAGAGGACTGCTGGCTTCGAAACGGCACGCTCATGGTTCCCGAGCCGTCCACCATTGGCAATGAACGGTGTGCGTGTAGTTCAGGAGGCGTGTGTGATTCTCGCCCTTGCAAGGATCGAACACAATAATATACATACTCAGCTACTTTTTCATCTTCCAAACTTTGTTTCCTATCTACAACTTAAGTGTTTCCTCCAAGTTTCCTCTAATAAATCTCATGGCGTCTTTTGTGCAAGCAAGGTTTTTGTCGACGCAGTCGACACTTTCAATTTAAAAGGTCGTATTAAAAGAAGCTGTGAAAAGCTGAGAGTCAACTAGATATTCGCGCTGACGACCGCACGTGGATATTTGAACGTCTAAAACTTTGAAACCTTGAAACTTTGAACATTTGAACACTACCACGACTCCACTTACACGCGACTCGACTCAGATCTTACTTACAGTACAGCCACAAGTTCTTTATATCGTACCCAAACCAACACCTTTCAGTAGTAAAATAATGACTCTCTGAGTCTAACCGAAGATACAATAATATATCGCTGGGTTTTCCAACAGGCTCTCGAGCGTGAAAAAGAGAAGATCAAAGAATGAACTAGGAACGATGGAGGATTGAATTACTAAAAATGCCGAGACATATTACTTACTTGGAAGCATCGACTTCGTCGACGAAAACCTTGTTACTAAAAATGCCGAGACATATTACTTATACAAGTCTAGTTCCACTAACTAGGCACCCTATTCCTTTATTAAAATAGGTATATTTCCCTTTCGATCTCGTTCGATGTTAATCGTGGCATCGCCACTATCGATGGTGACGTTCATAAGCTGGGTGTACCTGATGATAGGATGCTCTTATGGATGCGATTGCAGAACTTGTGAGTTTTGTCTTACATATCATGCACATGGGCCAAAATTGTTGACTCATCAGCCCTCTGTAATTGGATATGGCAGTTGCCATTGGGTAGCTGTTAATGATCGTTGCCGACATTTGACTTGCGTTTGACAAGCCAGGAGAATGTTCGTCAATTCAAATCACCGGTTTGTATGTACTTACATTATGTGCGTCACCCGAATCGCCAATTACTTCGGGTAACTATACTGGAAGTTGAACTCAACTGGAACTCTAGAAGTGCCTATCTTTAACCTTTAATATTAACGTTTGATATCATCCTTTGAACCAAAGGCCCCTAGTATAGTATGTCTTTCAGGGCCCATGCTATTGTCATATTGCTTAGTATGGGGGTCACCAATCCCTATATGGTGTTTAGCGTGACGTCACACAGTGTGACCAAAAGTGACCAAAATCTTGTCCCAGGATAAAACTGACGCAGTGAAGTGAAATTCTGAGTGTCCCTCTTTATTCTTTCTGTGTAATAATGATATTTCATCTATTATAAGTCTCTCAATATATGTACTATGTTTAAATTATAAATATAAATGCTTAAATACATATTCCTTTCTTGTCACAACTTTGTCACAGGCTGAAAGTTGTCATTTAGAAGGGCCTAAGCATTGGGATATACATATCATATGATATAATTTTACATATATAACATGTTTATATAATATTATGTTTTTAACACTGCTATAAAATGAATTTTGTGATATGCTCTGTGATGATCTAGTGATTATATGGCTAAAATATTGCTGAATTGAAGAACTAAAGAGATATTTTACCATATCTGGTTAAATTATTTTTATAATCATAAACAGTAGTTCAAATGTAGTATAATAAAGCTTATTTTATGAATTTCCGCCAAGTTATCACTTGGAGGTAGTGTTTAAGTGGTGTATATGTGGTATTTCCAAGTGTACCGTGCAAATTTCCCACGCTCTTTGATACAGCGAAATTGCAACATCAATTGCTTCATGGAAACTTATTATTTCGATTAGTGATAGTGATATAAAGTGCTCAGCTACAACATATTAATTACATTATTGAGTCAGAATAATTATTAAGAAGAGGATGGCTGTCTAATGATGGTCTACAGTGCAATTTGAGTGTATATTATACTAGTTTCTCATGCTATTTAGCAGGGCAAAACTTGTATCTACGGCCACTCATCAGAATCTCACTTTCACAGCTAGCTTTAATGATAAAAAGTACTTAGATTAAGTATTAGAATAGAACTGTTGAGCCCGAATTTTTATTTTTTGAATTTTACCTGGAGATCTTGTGCGTTACCTTGCATTATTGACTGGTAAAAGAAGGTTTCTTAAAATTCTGGCTCAACAGTTTTGTTCCATATGTTAGGATATATAACTTTTGTTATTATGATTAGCGGATAAAGTGAAAATCTGAAGACTGGGCACAATATTACTGATTTGATGCCTATTTTGGCAGAGAGGTTGGACTATTATGCAATTTTAAATCTATGTATTAGACTACTAAAAATATAATTACACAAGATTAAATATACTACTAAATGACATATTATGCAAGTTATTTTAAAGCGATTGAGTGTCTGTAGCAAAAGATATTACACTGGGACAATGCAAAATGGGCATGTGTCACTGTCACGCTTGTGTGACATGCCGGATTGGTGACCCCCACTTAGTACAGCGGAAACAACCGAGCCCTGCCGTTCTATTCGCTATAAGTACATAAAGTAAATGGTACATAAACTTACATCTGTTTCTCAATGGACATCCCTGCACAGTCGTTTTTACCTTGGAAAAGTAAGTGCTTCTACGTTTTTTCTCTTTCTGACTCGTTCCTAAATTAATACATGTAGTATCCATCACCATCCTTCATGTAACGGCAGCTGCTACAGCCTGTCTACGCATCGACTATCGCCGTAGGACTCGTCGATTATGGTGGGATGATTATGCAGCATCTGTACCTGCATTTACCGAATGCTTCAACGCGGTGTTTCTCTGGATCAGGCTGAGGCATTTCAGTATGTCCATCCTACGAATTTTTACTCAGCAGTCCATACTAAGAGAATGATCATCACAGGCGACGAGGAAGATACTCACTTACGTGAAGTGAAGGTAACTTTTGTTTTCTTTAACTCGGGTTTATTTGCGACGACTTTATGGTGCAGTATTTTGTGTATTTTCATTGCAATGCCTTACATTGATACTCTACTAGGTGGTCGCGTATAAGTATGGCTCTTTCAATCGTGCGCATTACTCCCGAGTGGTCAAAATCACGTATAATTACCTTGTTTGCCACTTCTGCATTCATCTTCAGCTGGATTACGCTGATGGTTTCGTTCGCGGTGGTCTGTGCGCTTCGTAGTAGCTGGCAGTATAGCCACGCAGATGTTCTCATATGCGGACCTGCAAACATGATTACAATTGCGAGCATAGCCAGTCAGTCCATGCGATTATTCTTTCCATAGTTAGCCCTTCATCATTTTTTTCATGATAGTGGATATTATTAGCGATGTCTATCTTGCTGCCTTGCCGTTATATCGTCTCTGGCGACTTCGGCTACCTCTAGCTCAACGTCGCTTGATTCGGCTAGTGTTCTCCACAAGTCTACTAACACTACCGCCAGTATTTGTTTTTTTGGTTTGGTCCTATGGCGGAATTATTAAAGGTCCTGGATTCGGGCTGGTTTGGTTAATGTTGCTACAGATGGAAGTAGGTCATAACTTATCCTATATCATTACTATATCTTATCCGTTTGTATAGGAAGCCATTTCTGTCATTGCAAACAACCTTACGGTTTTAATAGCTTGGTGCTATAAATCATTCAGCGGCGATATAGATGTGGATGCAGAATCGAATAAATATGTCAATCCTCATTGGAGTACATCTTCCCCCTCGATTCTACCTTCGGTTACCGTAATCGAGCCGTTCGCGGCGACATTCAACCATGCTTCTAACCAAGCAAACTGTAATGCATATGCTTCGGACACTTCGGGGACAAGAACCTTGAAGTCAACCCAAGCCGACAGTAATGAGCAACACATTTGTAAGGATCAGGTACGATTTCGAAACTTATATTTCTAGAATATAAGGATATTTATGATGTACATCCAAGCTCCACGCTAATCGTGACGTCGAAACTGGCCATACATAATGAAGCCTCCAGCGGTTGAACCCCCTACTCAACCCGGTCTGGTACGTGGGTCGAGGACAAGCATCTATCAATGTGGGGGCCTTCTATGAAAAGACATCCACGATCCCCAACGCACCCGGCGCAAAACCGTCTCCGAACGAGAACGCATTCCCATCTCCGACATCTCAATATGCTATTACTCCCAATGCTTGGTTACCCATACTCTAAAGCACTCTCACGCACCCCGACGACCATTTAGTGAAGATCCAGCGTGTTCTATCGCACTACGCTAGTGTGTATGGCTTAAAGAATCCAGGGTACCTTGGAGAAAGTGAATTGAAGGGTGCGGAAAAACTGGATGGCACACTCTTTGTACTGACAGCAATTTTGACCACTGGAAAGCTCGGCTGGGTAAGAGAGGGAGAAGCCCTCGGTGATTTCGATAGGATTGGCTTCTACCCTAGCCCAGAACCACATCTATAAGCCCTGAGGCCTGAAACTGAGAGAATCCGGCGTTACGGAATGGCTTCTTTGTTTTATGAACTCCTTCTCATGTTATTAAGTATCCTGCAAAACAAGTCGAAATATGTATGAATAGGAATCTACTTTGTTGGAAGAAATATTGTTAGTACTTATTGGCAAATGAAAATAATCACTCTCCTTTCCGTCTGAATATGCTCACTGCTCAAGCGCTCAGCCGGGAGCCCCCTCAATGCTGGGATGACAGATGTAACTGTAAGTATAGAAATATGCATTGAAATATGCCTTGATGCATGATGAGTCACCACCGGTTTGTTCAATATGAGTCCCCACCCTGCGGTCTCTTGCTTGCAAGGTAGGTACTCTTGAGTCTCCGATTCGTTGCACTTTCCAATTCACACGTGAATATTTCCCACAATCACCTGTTTCCTGTACCTTTTTAGTACACTCTCTTGCGTCCTCTCGGCATCTTGTTTGCTTCCAGTATCCCCAGCTTCCCTAGTGACTGTGATCTCTCGCTGATCCCCGCCCCTACCCTTTTGTTCGTTCTACTTCGTGAACTGACCACGACGCTCCGACTCGTTTATTCGTTCTCCATCGTGCATGGTTCTTGAGTCTCGACTGCGACACCCCATCTCTGCTCTATGATGTCCCCGTTTCGTTTGCACTGGGGTGATAACCAATAGACTGTTTGAGTGAGTTATGTACCGTTTCTTTTTGTTTCGTTGCTGCAGGTCGTAGATATTTGGCTGGTAAGCTGTCTGCCTCCCCACTATCTCGTGGCTGGCATAAAGGTATAGGCTTCCCTGTCGTTATTCCCGACTCCGCTGCTGCCCTCATCGAAAAGGCATTGTTGCCCCTGAGCTTGTCGTTCAACCCGGTGCTGCCACCTCCGTTATCTCCGCCCCTCTTCTTAGCGAAGAGGTCTTCCTCAAACATAGTCTATTGTTGAGCTCGTCAACAAGCGCTATAAGGCTACTAGCAAGAAGATCCTACGTGCTTATTTCTCATCCTTGTGTCTTTTCTCTCACACGTTCATTCCCCCTGGTAACTGCAATGCGTAGCTATTTGGAGGACTGCTGGCTTCGAAACGGCACACTCATGGTTCTGGAGCCGTCCACCATCGACAATGAATGATGTGTGTATAATTCAGGAGGCGCGTGTGATTCTCGCCCTTGCAAGGATCAAACACAATAATCAATACATCTACCTTTGAGAGGTATATTGCTCACTAACATCTTGTATGATGCTCTATTCCGAACATAGCTACTTTTTCAACTTCCAAACTTTGTTTCCTATCCACAATTTAAGTGTTTCCCCTAATAAATCTCATGGTGCCTTTTGTGCAAGTGGGGTTTTTGCCGACTGTGTCGACACTTCCAATTTAAAAGGTCTTATTAAAAGAAGTTGTGAAAAGCTGAGAGTCAGCTAGATGGTCGCGCTTACGACCGCACGTGGATGTTTGAATGTTTGCCAAAGTTTGAACGTTTGAACCTCAGATCTTACAGCCACAAGTTCTATACATCGAACCTAAACCAACACCTTTCAGTAGTAAAATAATGACACCGAGTCTAACCGAAGATACAACAATATAACACTGGATTTTCCAATGGGCTCTCGAGCGTAAAAAAGCGAAGATCAAAGAATGAACTAGGAACGATGGAGGATTGAATTACTAAAAATGCCGAGACATTACTTGATCCTTCTTTTCAGTCTATTTATGGATATACAGGTCTAGACTCTAGTTCCACTAACTAGGCACCATCCAGGTCGCATCAAACATTATTACAATAAGTATCTTTCCCTTTCAATCTCATTCGATGTTAGTCGTGGCATCGCCACTGTCGATGGTGACGTTGATAAGCTGGGTGTACCTAATGATAAAATACTCTTATGGATTCGATTGCAGAACCTGTGAGTTTTGTCATACATATCATGCACATGGGCCAAAATTGTTGACTCATCAGCCCTCTCCAATTGGATATGGTTGGATGTGGCTGCCATTGAGTAGCTGTTAATGATCGTTGCCGACATTTGACTTGCGTTTGACAACCGGGAGAATTTTCGTCAATTCAAATCACCGGTTTGTATATACTTACATTATATGTGTCATCCCGAATCGCTAACTACTTCGGGGAACTATACTGGAACTCAACTGGAACTCTGGAAGCGCCTGCCTTTAACCTTTAACGTTTAATATCATCAATTGAACCAAAGGCTCTTAGTATGTCTTCCAGGGCCCATGCTATTGCCATGTTGCTTAGCGCAGCGGAAACAACCGAGCCTGTCTTTTTTTTCGCTATAACTACATAAAGCAAACGGTACATTAACTTGCTTCCGTTTCTCAATGGACATCCCTCCACAGTCGTTTTTACCTTGGAAAAGTAAGTGCTCTTACGTTTTGTCTTCTTTCCGACTCGTTCCTAAATTAATACATGTAGTATCCATCACCATCCTTCATGCAATGGCAGCTGCTACAGCCTGTCTACGCATCGACTATCGCCGTAGGACTCGTCGATTATGGTGGGATGACTATGCAGCATCTGTACCTGCATTTACCGAATGCTTCAACGCGGTGTTTCTCTGGATCAGGCTGAGGCATTTCAGTATGTCCATCCTACGGATTGTTACCCAGCAACCTGTACTAAGAGAATGATTATCACAGGCGAGGAGGAAGATACTCACTTGCGTGAAATGAAGGTAGCTTTCGGTTTCTTAAACTCGGGCATATTCGCGACGACTATATGGTGCAGTATTTCGTGTGTTTTCATTGTAATGCCTTATATTGATACTCTACTAGGTGGTCGCGTATAAGTATGGCTCTCGCAATCGTGCGCATTACTCCCGAATGGTCAAAATCACGTATAATTACCTTGTTTGCCACTTATGCATTCATCTTCAACTGGATTACGCTGGTGGTTTCATTCGCGGTGGTCTGTGCGCTTCGTAACAGCTGGCAGCATGGCCACGCAGATGTTCTCATATGCGGGCCTGCAAACATGAGTACAATTGCAAGCATAGCCAGTCAGTCCATGTGATTATTCTTTCCGTAGCTAGCCCTTCATTGTTCTCATGATAGTGGATATTATTGGCGATGTCTATCTTGCTGCCTTACCCTTATATCGTCTCTGGCGACTTCGTCTACCTCCAGCTCAACGTCGCTTGATTCGACTAGTGTTTTCCACAAGTCTACTAACACTACCGCCAGTACTTGTTGTTTTGATTTGGTCCTATGGTGGAATTACTAAAGGTCCTGGATTTGGACTGGTTTGGATTATGTTGCTACAGATGGAAGTAGGTCATGACTTATCCTATATCATTACCATATCTTATCCGTTTGCATAGGAAGCCATTTCTGTCATTGCAAACAACCTTACGGTTTTAATAGCTTGGTGCTATAAATCATTCAGCGGCGATATAGATGTGGATGCAGAATCGAATAAATATGTCAATCCTCATTGGACTACATCTTCCCCCTCGATTCTACCTTCGGTTATCGTAATCGAGCCGTTCACGGCGACATTAAACCATGCTTCTGACCAAGAAAATTGTGATGCATATACTGCGGACTCTTCGGGGACAAGAACCTTGAAGTCAACCCAAGCCGACAGTAATGAGCAACACATTTGTAAGGATCAGGTACGATTCTGAAACTTATATTTCTAGAATATAAGGATATTTATGATGTACATCCAAGCTCCATGCTAATCATGACGTCGAAACTGGCCATACTTAATCAAGCCTCCAGCGGTTGAACCCCCTACTCAACCCGGTCTGGTACGTGGGTCGAGGACGAGCATCTATCAATGTGGGGGCCTTCTATGAAAAGACATCCACAATCCCCAACGTACCCGGCGCAAAACTGTTACCGAACGAGAACGCATTCCCATCTCCATCTCAATATGCTATTACTCCCAATGCTTGGTTACCCATACTCCAAAGCACTCTCACGCACCCCGACGACCATTTAGTGAAGATCCAGCGTGTTCTATCGCACTACGCTAGCGTGTATGGCTTAAAGAATCCTGGGTACCTTGGAAAAACTGAATTGAAGGGTGCGGAAGAATTGGATGGCACACTCTTTGTTCGGACTGCAATTTTGACCACTGGAAAGCTCGGCTGGGTAAGAGAGGGAGAAGCTCTCGGTGATTTCGATAGGATTGGCTTCTACCATAGCCCAGAACCAGGTCTATAAGCCCTGAGGCCTGAAACCGAGAGAATTCGGCGTTACGGAATGGCTTCTTTGTTTTATGAATCCCTTCTCATGTTAAGTATCCTGCAAAACAAGTCGAAATATGTATGAATAGGAATCTACTTTGTTGGAAGAAAGATTGTTAGTACTTATTGGCAAATGAAAATAATCACTCTCCTTTCCGTCTGAACATGCTCATTGTTTGGCAAGCGCTCAGCAGGGAGCCCCCTCAATGCTGGGATCCCGGATGACAGATGTAACTATAAGTATAGATATATACATTTACATAAATATACCATGATGAGTCACCGCCGGTTTGTTCAGTATTAGTCCCCACCCTGCGCTCTCTGAAGTCACCTTGTTGCACTTGTGTTAAGTACACCTTGCTTGCAAGGTACTACTCTCGAGTCTATCGAGTGAAAATTGGCATTAGTTGCACTTTTCGACTCACACGTGAATATTTCCCACAGTCACATGCTCCCTGTACTTTCTACTATTTTGTACATACTCTCCTGCGTTCTCTCGGTTTCTGTTTGCTTCCAGTATCCACAGCTTCCCTCTGTGATCTCTCACTGATCCCCGCCCTACCATTTTGTTCGTTCTACTTCGTGAGTTGACCATGGCGCCTCGACTCGTTTACTTCTTCTCCGTCGTGCTTGGTTCGCGAGTCTCGACTGCGATGTCCCCATTTCGTTTGCGCTGGGGTGATAACCAATGGACTGTTTGAGTGAGTTATGTACCGTTTCTTTTTGTTTCGTTGCCTGCAGGTCGTGGGTATTTGGCTGGTAAGCCGTCTGCTGCCTCCCCACTATCCTGTAGCTAGCATAGGGGCATAGACTTCCTTGTCGTTATCCCCAACTCCACTGCTGCTGCCCTCATCGAGAAGGCACAGTTGCCCCTGAGCTCGTCCTTCAACTAGGCGCTGCCACCCCGTTACCTCCGCCCCTTCTCTTCTCGACGAAGAGGTCCTCCTCAAATACAGTCTATTGTTGAGTTCATCAGCAAGCGCTATAAGGCTACCAGGCTACCAGTGGGATCCTGCGGACTTATTTCTCATCATCGTGTCTTTTCTCTCTCTCTCACGTTCATTCCCCCTGGTAACCGCATGCTCATGGTTCAGGATCCATCCACCATCGGCAATGAATGATGTGCATACATATAATTCAGGAGGCGTGTGTGATTCTCGCCCTTGCAAGAATCAAACACAACAATCAATACATCTGCCTCTGAGAGGTATATTGCTCACTAACATCTTGTATGATGCTCTATTTCGATTACATAGCTACTTTTTCATCTTCCATTGAAACTTTGTTTACTGTCTACAACTTAAGTGTTTCCTCTATAAATCCCATGGTGCCTTTTGTGCAAGCAAGGTTTTTGTCGACGCAGTTGACACTACCAATTTAAAGGGTCGTATAAAAAGAAGTTGTGAAAAGCTGAGAGTCAACTAGATAGTCGTGCTCACGACTGCACATGGATGTTTGAACGTTTTAAAACTTTGAAACTCTGAAACTTTGAAACTTTGAATACCACCACGACTCCACTTGCACACGTTGTGCACGCGACTCGACTCAGATCTTACTTACAGCAGTACAGCCACAAGTTCTTTACATCGTACCCAAACCTACACCTTTCAGTAGTAAAATAATGACTCTGAGTCTAACCGAAGATACAATAATATCTCGCTGGGTTTTTCCAACGGGCTCTCGAGCGTGAAAAGGAGAAGATCGAAAAGTGAACTAAGAACGATGCAACAGAGGATTGAATTACTAAAAGTGCCGAGACATATTACTTACACAGGCCTAGTCCCACTAGCTAGGCACCATCCGATCTCGTTCGATGTTAGTCGTGGTATTGCCACTGTCGATGGTGACGTTCATAAGCTGGATGTACCTGAGGATAAGATGCTCTTATGAGTCCGTAATGTTGGTATATCTAGATTTGCCAAATGCGATAATAGCACTAGCCACGCTGGGTTACAACAGGGTTACCGCCACACCAGCTCACAACCAGCTCAACCACAGTTTACATAATAAATTACTTGTTGAGTTCGCAGTAGGCACGTTAGTCTACAAAACTGATGTTGTTTAAAAATGCGAAGATTACTTACATCTGGACAATATTTTTAATGAGAAGTGAAGCAATTAGGAAAATAATTAAAATAATCAACTAATGTGCTACAGTATATGATTATCGCACTATAAGCATTTAAAACATGATTCTTATAATTTACCTCTAGGACACACATTTAAATTCAATATAACTTATAAGCTCGTCCATGAGGTGTAAAACTTAAATATCGCATTGTGGATTTGGTTAATGAAACACTCGTGTCCAAATTCAGTAGTCACACGTCACTCAAATTGCTTGCAGTATACCAGGATGCAAGCGTGATGCATGTGTTAAAAATTCCCGTAAAAACAGCGGAGTAAACTTGGTCAGTCAGCGACATAGGCAATCTAGAATCTAGATATAAAGAGATACAGAAGGCCGGTAAACTTGTTTTCTACTCATTCTTTGGGGGCTTGGCCTCAAAGTTTATATGTTATTGCGCAAATAACATACTTATAATACATATTTTAATTTAATGTGTACAAGATTAACAGCGGACAAGCGCCAGTGGTTTGCTTGGGTTTGCATGCTAGCAACTTGGCGCTTGTAAGCGCGCATTGAGGTTTGCGAGTTGCAGCGAACTGACGTCTCGGGATGTCACGTGATGAAATCTAGATATACCAAGATACACAAGACCGATCAGCGCTCTTCAGTTGGATGTGTTGGATGCGGTTGCCATTGAGTAGCTGTTAATGATTGTTGCCGACACTTGACTTGCGTTTGACAAGCCCGGGAGAATTTTCGTCAATTCAAACCACCAGTTTGTATGTACATACATTATATGTGTCATCCCGAATCGCTAACTACTTCGGGGAACTATACTGGAACTCAACTGGAACTCTGGAAGCGCCTGCCTTTAACCTTTAACGTTTAATATCAACAATTGAACCAAAGGCCTTAGCATGTCTTTCAGGGCCCGTGATATTGCCATGTTGCTTAGCACAGCGGAAACAACCGAGCCCTGTCTTTTTTTCGTTATAAGTACATACATAAAGCAAATGGTACATAAACTTGCATCTATTTCTCAATGGACATTCCTTCACAGTCGTTTTTACCTTGGAAAAGTAAGTGCTTCTACTTTTTTTCTTTCCGACTCGTTCCTAATTAATACATGTAGTATCCATCACCATCCTTCATGCAACGGCAGCTGCTACAGCCTGTCTACGCATCGACTATCGCCGTAGGACTCGTCGATTATGGTGGGATGACTATGCAGCATCTGTACCTGCATTTACCGAATGCTTCAACGCGGTGTTTCTCTGGATCAGGCTGAGGCATTTCAGTATGTCCGTCCTATGAATTGTTACTCAGCAGCCCGTGCTAAGAGAATGATCATCACAGGCGACGAGGAAGATACTCACTTACGTGAAGTAAAGGTAGCTTTTGCCCTCTTAAACTCGGGTTTATTTGCGACGACTATGTGGTGCAGTATTTCGTTATTTTCATTGCAATGCCTTACATTGATACTCTACTAGGTGGTCGCGTATAAGTATGGCTCTCGCAATCGTGCGCATTACTCCCGAATGGTCAAAATCACGTATAATTACCTTGTTTGCCACTTCTGCATTCATCTTCGGCTGGGTTGCGCTAGTTGTTTCGTTCGCGGTGGTCTGTGCGCATCGTAGTAGCTGGCAGTATAGACACGCAGATGTTCTCATATGTGGGCCTGCAAATATGAGTACAATTGCAAGCATAGCCAGTCAGTCCATGTGATTATTCTTTCCATAGTTAGCCCTTCATTATTGTTTTCATGATAGTGGATATTATTGGCGATGTCTATCTTGCTGCCTTACCCTTATATCGTCTCTGGCGAATTCAGCTACCTCTAGCTCAACGTCGCTTGATTCGACTAGTGTTCTCCACGAGTCTACTAACACTACTGCCAGTACTTGTTGTGTTGGTTTGGTCCTATAGTGGAATTATTAAAGGTCCTGGATTCGGGCTGGTTTGGTTAATGTTGCTACAGATGGAAGTAGGTCATGACTTATCCTATATCATTACCATATCTTATCCGTTTGCATAGGAAGCCATTTCTGTCATTGCAAGCAACCTTACAGTTTTAATAGCTTGGTGCTATAAATCATTCAGCGGCGATATAGATGTGGATGCAGAATCGAATAAATATGTCAATCCTCATTGGACTACATCTTCCTCCTCAGTTCTACCTTCGGTTATCGTAATCGAGCCATTCACGGCGACATTCAACCAAGCTTCTAACCAAGCAAATTGTAATGCATATGCTTCGGACTCTCCGGGGACAAGAACCGTGAAGTCAACCCAAGCCGACAGTAATGAGCAACACATTTGTAAGGATCAGGTACGATTCCGAAACTTATATTTCTAGAATATAAGGATATTTATGATGTATATCCAAGTCCCATGCTAATCGTGATGTCGAAACCGGCCATACATAATGAAGCCTCCAGCGGTTGAACCTCCTACTCAACCCAGTGACTGACACAATCTACTATCCACCAATTCGAGATACAAGCCAGTGGTAACCGACATACAGATTCACGTGGACTGTGGAACGGAGCACAGTACGGAGCTGCTGTAACTCTCCTAATCTTAATCCGGGGTATGCCTACTTCCCCAAACCTCTGCCTTTGTGTCGACTCTTGATGTCAGATGTACTACTGCAACTGGTAACTTGGACTGGTAATTCGACCCACATATGGCTTTCACTCACAATGGTTCGAGTTGCAAAGCATGTAATATGGTATTGGTGAAACAGATAATAAATATGCACCGTCTATGGACATCATAATCTAAGGGCACTCGTGGAGTGCCAGCGTTGCGCTTTGACTGATTACTGTAAGGACCACCGCGGTAATTGACGGTGGTATAATACGGGGACCGACGAGAAACAAACATATCGAGATTGTTATTATTAGGAGAAGCGCCACGGTCGGGAGGCTCGGAACGTAAGTACCGATACCGCATGCTGCTCGTTCCGTTACCTCTGCACCAGCGTATACTTAATATGCTTCATTTTCTATGATTTCTAGGTATAAAACATTGCAGTTTCTTTCACATGATAGCAACACAACCTCCTTTGCACAATGGTTCCTATCCATTCCATCCCTGTTGATACCTCTCACGTTCCATCCTATTTCAGCTACCTTCCTGTTCGCATCCACAAGGAAGTTGCAGCCATTGATGCGGCAACCATGGATGCGATTGAACGATGCACCGCACTCGGCTCAAAAGAATACAAACAAGCACTTTATCGTCATAGTAACCCGTTCGGAAACCCATATGCTCTGTGTCATGGAGAATGCAACATAGAAAAATTGAAATACTTTGTCAAAATCATCGAGTTGATTTGGATAGATGACGGTTTGTCGATACTCGTTAAGACAACGCAAACTTCTAAAATGCTGGTATCCATTCATAGATGTAACCGAGGAATTGGCACATGTGGATGCATTGGAAGACCACGAGGTACTGCGACAGGGACTCCACCATGAATATGATTCGGACATGAACACAGGTAAAACTGTTGGACCAAAGAAGGCATTTCTTCGAGAAATAAGGGATGGAATGCTTACTCTTGACCCTGTCGACACACCCGCACTTCTAATGACGCTTGATCATTACTTACAAGAGTACGATAGCAGCCAAGAAGACTTTCAAACATTGGAGGAATACCTGCCATATCGAATCCCACATGCAGGGTTCAGGTTAGCATGAACACATCTCATTTGCAAACAGTTGTTCGATAACTTACATCTTATACCCTAGAGTTTGCGCCCATTTTATTAGATGGGCTATGGACATCCACCTCAACGATACTGAGCTGGAAGCAGTTCGTGAATTTGAATGGACCCTTGGAAGTGTTTTGGCGCTCACTAATGACTACTTCTCCTGGAGAAAAGAGAAGTGGCAAAATACGGATGGCATTCGAAATGCCGTTCCTCTGTTAATGCGTCAGTATTCTTTAAAGGAGAAGCAAGCGGAACTTCTTTTAAAAGGGATCATCGTCGAGGAGGAAGGACGTGCTAAGGCGTTACGAATAGAGTTGGAGAGCAGAGAGTTGTCCAATAATATGAAGAGGTACATCGAGGGGTTGGAGTTGTACGCAGGTGGGAATTGCTACTGGAGTGCAACATGCCCAAGATACAACAGGCCTCAAGAAGAATTGCGCACAGTGTGAATTCGGCGGAGAGGTCGGAGCAAGGTCGGGGGTTGCAATTTGCATATTGGTCGCTTGACTCATTCCGTCGGCATGCGAGTCCGCGAGACGACAATGCCTTCCGATTACAACAACGACAAATTAGACGCGGATTGTTGATCTTCAGCTAAAACTCTCACCTTATTTATTCTCACCTGTGACCACTAACGCATACATTTTGAACGAGTTCTACTAATATATGCTTTGTGAGTGATTCAGTTGACATGACGGTCTGCTGCAACTTACCTAGTACCGTTCCTTTCAAACAACGCGACGTATCTTAAATTGTCTTAAATCACAATAAGTATGTTTACTCTCAGACCCTCAAGAATCGCTCAAGAAAGATAGTAACCAGATCTTAGTACTAGCTTCAATTGCAGCGCGGTCATGCCGGAGATTGAACTATTAATATGTATCTAACTTCAAATAGCTTCACGACGTGATCCCGTGCATTTCAATAACTCCATTGAATACAAACACTCGCTGAATCCTCAGACCCATCTATTCAAGTCCAAACTTGTATGTATATGACGTAAAGCTGTTTAAATCATAGGATGACTTAAGATTGCAGATCTTCTTCGATTGTTCTATACATTTCCAATGTCATCGAGGAATTGTCATAACAGCCATACAACAGATAATAGCATGCGTTCTGTTATCTCAGCCACAAGATGTCTACTCTAAATAACACCTCATACGCGGATTCCACGGAACGTTCATAGTTCTTATCATTCGCAAGAGGTGTCTCACCCTGCTGCTTCTGGACCAGGAGCCTGAGATAATAGAAATTCTCAAGTATTCTACGTTTATCTTCTTCGCACATACCTCCAAATTTAATCGTGGCCATATAAGAAGACCAGTGAATCTGTGTCCCATAAATTACGATGATGGCATGGTCACTATACTTCCTTGTGCTTGCTTCCGCCTGCTTTTATCTTATATATGGCTTCCAACGACGTCGGACTCGACTTCCCTATCCTCCTGGTCCACCGGCACAGAGAATCTTAGGACACTTACGTGTCATGCCCTCGAGCAATCAAGAAGTTGTTTTTCGTGAATGGTCGAGGTTATATGGTACATTCAGTCATATTCTATTATTCTATTTATGAAATGATTGAATTCTGTATCAGGGGATATCATATACCTTCATATTCCAGGACGCTCATATTTGGTATTGAACTCCTTGAAGGTTGCATCTGAAATCCTTGACAAGAGAAGCGGGATTTACAGTGATCGCATGAAATTCATATTATATGAAATGTAATCATTTTTGTTTTAGGTCCGTGTTCAAACGGAATAAACATTAGTAACATACCTTCTTTAGGATGGGGTGGTTACCGAACATCGCCTTTCTACCGTACGGAAAAAAATATCAAACCCACAGACGGCTTCTACAAAACTATCTTCATCGGAAGCGATGCGTGTCATACCAACCATTACAAATTGAACAGACACGTCACCTTTTGGTACATCTCTTGGAAAATCCAAATAATTGGATGGACCATCTCCAAAGGTAAACCTCTCAGTTTCTTTATATCTGAAAGATATGATCGATAACATAAATAGATTTTCCTCAGCACTTATGGTCAAGATTGCCTACGGGAAGGACATCCTTTCAGGCGATGACCCATACATCGATATTTCTGCTAAGGCACTAAAGTCACTAACTTCCTGTGGATCTGTAGGTAGCACGCCCATTGACTTCATGCCATTCTGTTCGTACAGAATATCTCATTGAAAATGACACTTTCCGTGAACTAATCGTTGATCTATAGTGAGATATCTCCCGGCCTGGTTCCCCGGCACATATTATGCATTTGAGGCGAGAAGTTTTCTATCAGCTGTTAGAAAAATGCACGACTATCCATTCGACACTGTGAAACATCAATTGGTTTGCCTAGTTGACAAAACACCCAGTCGCTATTAAGCTTACATTACCACTCGCAGGAAAAGGGAACTGCACAGCCATCTTTTTTGACACATCATCTAGGCCAACTTCAAGGAAATTATGAAGACAACGAACATTTGAATGATTTAAAGGGAAGCTCATGTGCCATTTTCGCTGCTGGTGTAGAAACGGTTTGTTGCCGGATGACTTGTTTACAATATGCTTACCTGTGGGCGCATACACCTTGTTCAGACGTATTCCACTCTCGCACACTTTATACTTACAATGGTTTTGTTTCCAAGTTTTCAAAAGAAAGCACAACAAGAAGTTGATCGAGTCGTTGGCAGAAATCGACTTCCCGGACTGAGTGACAGAAGCTCTCTTCCGTATGTCGAAGCCATTCTTCAGGAAGTGCTGAGGTGTGTATCCAACCGGACTTTAGCCCTTAGTGTATTTGTATATAATGTCCTTTAGATGGAACCCAGCGGCTCCTTCTGGTGAGTTATGAGATACTTATTATTCGTTAAATTGATAACTGACCGACTTGGTTAAGGCATACCACATCGCTCTGTTGCAGAAGATGTATACAATGGAATGTTTATTCCAAAGGGAACCATTGTTATTGCAAATGCTTAGTAGGTCTTTAATGTCTCGGTTATACATACCTCAGATGCTGAGTAGTTATTATTATCTGTTCTTCACAGTGCGATACTACGAGACGAGTCCATATACAGCGATCCAGACTTGTTTAACCCTGGTAGATATATGCCTAAACCGGAAGGGAACGCGGAGCCCTATCCAGTTGGCCATTTTGGGTTCGGCCGTAGGTGAGCGCTTGAGCAACGTCGTACAACAATGTCTCAATTTCTACATATCATTATATGCAGGGCATGCCTCGGACGACACCTAGCTGACGCAAGCTTATGGATTGTAATATCATCGATCTTAGCAACTCTGGATATTGGACCGGAGCTAGATGATGAAGGAAAGGAAATTGTGCCAGAGGTTGAACTGGTTGTGGGGCTTGCGAGGTATTAGTATTGTTGGTTTCTAAGATTTCTCTATTAACGAGATTTCTAGTCACCCTAAACATTTTGTTTGCTCGATTAAGCCGCGGGATCAGATTTCGGAGAGCATAATCAGACAAGCGCAGGGTGAGAGTTGAGAGCTACTATCATCACTGGCGCCCTGTATTATTACAGATATGTATCTTCGTCCATCACTGCGAAACAAGTAAGGTATTCTGAGTCATATTCATCTCTCAATACGAAATGTGATGATGGTTTCAGCTGATTATTCTCCAAGTCGCTTCGTACCCAAATCTCCGCTTTAAAACAATATTATTCTATGATATACATTCGGATAAAAACATGCAGATAATGAACAATCTATGGTAAAATAGGTATGGGAAGATATTCGAGAATATTGCCAGTATTTAGGCAGAGTCACCCATACCAGTGATAGCTTCCTTCAACTGCCCTTGTGTCAGGTAACCTTTCTCAGGTGCGCGGAGCGTAATATAACGAGTCTTCCTGACATCATCACCATCGTCACCATAATATCTCTTTGTCTCGTAACACCAGCAGTCGTTGCCCCGAACCCAATATCCCAATCCATCGACGTAGACTTTAAGCCTCTCGTCGACATCCTTCCCCCAAGAAGGTAGATCACTGACATCGGCCAAGAAGCGCTTCACGAGATCCTCGACGAATGCACCAAGCCAGTCAAGGGCTGCTTGAAGTTCAAGCTTATGCTCAAACATGATAGCTGAAATGATGTTGTGCCCGTCAAGTCCTCGTGCTTGTTCGAGTCTGTAGGAATGCATATCCTGCCGATCCGAAGAGGTGAGCCAATTTCGCTAATGGCACAATGTTACATATTGTAAACTTACATTCGTAATTCCAATCAATTGCGCAGCAATATCGGTGATATCTGCAACAATCGGATGCTCGAGAACCTCATCAGGGAGGTCGAGGCCGAATTCCAATAGCGCAAACAAGGACTTGGAGCTGGTGGTTCCTCTGCGAAGTTGAAGGTAGTCGGAGACTTTCCTCATCCGCAAAGTTGCTCGATCATCTGCCTCTTGAGCTACAGCCTGGATGTACTCATCGAACCCAACGATGAAGTGCTCGATACAAGGTGCATCTGCTTTTGTAAGTGCCAAGCCACGTTTCCACCATCTAAATCAAGGAAATTTTGTCAGCATTACTCCGGTTTGACTTTTGTTGGAAGAGATCCACTTACTGCTTAGTTATCTCGCCGATGATATCACCGTTGAGGCGTTTTGCATCAGGATTCCTCATGGCGTCGATGACAGTGGCAGCCATTTTCTCCGCCTCTTCGCGACTGCAAAGATCGGTATACTCGTCGTAGACGAAATAAAAGTTCATAAGATCGCAGGCGACACGCGCATAATCTGAAAGCAGATTGTTGTATATCAGCGCACGATTTTAGTATCGGAGCACAGTAGCAATGTACCTTTGTTTCCAAGTGGGTACGTCAAACAAGCAAGAAGATCTATGAAACTAGTAAGCCTCGAATAAGATCATTATGGACAAATGGCAACATACTGAAGTCGCATTTGTTGAAAGCAATTTGTTCTTTCTCGCCAAATATCTTGAAGGATTCGACCCAAGTACGAGACTCGACTTCAACGTCTTCAAAATGAGGACTGAGGAGTCGCTGCCATGGCCAGTTTGCGAACAGGTCAGGAAGCTTGTATTGGGTTTTCTCGAGAGTGTTTTGGATGGCCATTGAGATTAAGAGACTGTGGGTTGTTGGAATCTGGGTTGTTGGAAATTTGAGCACTTTCAAACAGGTACTTATACTAAATAGAGACCTTCATGATACATAGCTCTTGGAATCGACCCTTCGGTTAACCTCCATTACCGCTATACACACTGTGCGAGTCTGCGACTGTGTGCACCACAGATTAATTGATAATAGTGTCATACTGCATGCTTCATGTCAGCCACTTCAAATTACCGAGGCGCCCAAATTAGTTGTAGAATGTACAAAAATAACATCGGAATGAAGGATCGCCGAGTTATACAAGGGCACATGCTATACATAGCCTTTGGGTTCTGCAACCAAGTTCAGTAGCTTCTGGTGAAGACGCCGACTTGCAGTATTCATAATACATTCGTTTAATGGATAGTCCAATGGCATTGGACTCAAGCGACATGTTGACACTGCATCTTAACTCGGAGAGAAATATTCATCGTTCTTCAACGTCACGGCGCTACACATTGATATGGTCGCCAATGCAATAGTAGAACACTTCGACCGTTGGTGTCGCGTCCGAATAGCCGTTATCTGTCGAAAATCTTTCTTCAGCAAGCCTTCGTTCGATGTCTCACTAGAGACCCAATCGATTTTCAAAACACAGCACCTCATTTGCGTCCAAGTTTTCCTGAGCAAATTTAGTTATTTACCCGGGAAAGTTTCCTCCTATAGGAAGACCAAAATACTACAGTTTCTGTTAAAGATGTTAATACTGACACGCTGTCATCTCATGCACACGCGGTGCTCACTTCAACTCAACTTCTACTACCGAGATATAGGTCATTTCACTTGTCAATCTGTAGGATGGTTATTCCGCGAATCCAGACAAGCGAAAGGAAAAAGACAGAGCGAAGTCGTGTAACTTGTGCATATAGACCGATAATCAACCATTTAGATAATTTCAACTCCGCCGATTCGGATTTACTTATCCGTTCCGGCCCGCAACAAATTCAACCGCGCCCTTCAGTTCTCGACCAACCTCTCCCCCGCCTTTCCCAGACCTTCCTCTTCCTCAACATAAGTATTAGGAGACTTGTTATCTCAGTTCTTAATTGGTAATTTATTACTCCTACTATGTAGTAAGTACATCTTTATTACCATTACACACCTACTTACTGAAGTTCGACTGATGATCATGCTCGTTCATTTTCAAGCTCTTATCAAGCTCTCACAGTCGTTACTAGATAGTAGACCCGATCGGTGTAGCTTTGCAATTGATACAATTTCCCCACGGGGCAGGTACTTGTCTCCATTTTTACTAACAAAGCACTCTGTTGTCCATGAGGCTATTCTACAACTTACTGTAACTTTAATCACTTGATACCAGCATACGACTACCATACACGTGAAGCACCTGACCGTCACCAAGTACAAACCCGAGTGATACCCGCCACACATCCCACTCTAGGCAAGTGCGTTTGCCAAAATTGGCCAAAGTAACGCAAAGAGCAGAACAGCCGCCGAGTCCAAGGATGAAGGCTCCATCGTTGTCGGGCATGGCCCACAAGTTGCAACATACATACTGCCCGTCACTCAGATCCCTTTTTGACAACCCATTGGCTTGCTATGGTTGGACTCTAGTATCATGCAAAAGTTCCTCAATAGTTTTCGACAAGATAAAGAAAACTTGAAGTACTTACTCCAAAGTTCCAATTTCAAGATCCTTTGTCAACGGAACTGAACGTGTGAAGATTAGCTCTAACTTATCTACTAAATAACTAAGTAGCAGCCGTGGCAGTCGGTGCTACCAGAGCTCCGGTATATTGTCGTTCTACGGTACGGCGCTCAAATGGCGCCCCCAAGGGCCAAGCCACAGTTTCAACGCAGCTTCCTAAGACGCCGGTATTTTCATTGCTTATTCCCTTCATAGACGTTTGACGCATATGCTTGGCAAAGATTACTTGGTGGCAGCCCTCCAACGTTTCTGTTCCAAGTCACTTCTCATTCCCCTCAGCGCAATAGCTTCAACCTCCAGACACATTCACAAAGATCTCATTGAACTCACTGCTTTCAAGACTGTCGATTGCGCAGCTTTGCTCGCATACCGCCATGATTCTTGTCATAGCCTCTAAGCTCTTACTGCTGATGAATTACCTATGGGCGGCCGCCAAAAGGCCCAGATGTCAAACAGATATGTAGGGGTCTCTAGTTCAGACCTTTGAAGCCGGCTTGGATTCTCTTACGTTCACTTTAAGTCGTCTGCGTTGGCTGCCTTCTGGATCTATGTGGTGTTGATAAGGCACCACTGCTTTCGCTGTGTCTGGCCAAGGCGACAATGACCCTAGAGTTCCATTTGGATGATAGATATCCAATTCCAACGCCATTAATACTTACTTCATTTCTAAGCACAGCGTTTGCGAGGAAACTTGGCGGCTGATACCTTTAAAAAGCAAGGAATACAGTACAACACTCACCCCACAACTTTACATCAGACGATGGCGCAAACACCTCTTCCTGCACCTGCTACACTCAATTTGAATAATATTCAAGGCGATATTTTGTACGTACATCTTAAGAGTTTTGTTTACCGGATACTAATATATTTATAGGAGCGGCCTACCTAAGAAAACCGAAACCTGGTACTTCTTCCAAATTGTTGATCCCACCGATTTCAGGCGTCGCTTTCGCAATTTTATTCCCCACATCAAATCAGTTGCCCAGGTACTCAAAGACCGAGACGACATCGAGAAGCACAGACGAAAGCATGATCAAAGTGGAACCAAGCCCCATCTTATTCCTCTCGTCGGGGTAAATGTCGCATTCTCTCACTTCGGACTTGATAAGGTAAATAATCGACGTCGTCCATGCTGTGATGGCCGGTCGTCATAACTGCGTTATTTATAGATGGGTGTCGACGACAAGAACCTTGTCGATACAGCTTTTATGACAGGACAACGGATTGATGCCGGAGCGACGCTTGGTGACAAGGGAACAAGCAACGAAGGAAACTTTGATCCGGACTGGGATCCTGCCTTTAAGAATGAGATTCACGGTGTATTTATAATTGCAGGCGATAGCCACGGAACTGTGGAGAAGAAAGTTGGCGAAATCGAAAAAGTGTTCGGGGTTGGAGCTCCAAGCCCGTCGATTAAAGAGGTCGCCCGTGTAAGAGGGGATACTCGTCCTGGCGACCTTTCTGCTCATGAACAGTACGCATCGTAACTAAGAAACTGTGAAGCTAACCTAATTATGTAAATTTTAGTTTCGGATACCTTGACGGCGTATCCAACCCAGCCGTCATTGGATTTGACAAGAACCCGAATCCCGGACCTGCTCCTGTTCGTCCTGGAGCAGTTATCCTTGGTCACGAAGGAGATAAATCCAAGGACACGCGAGACGGTTGGATGGTCGACGGAAGTTTCCTGGTGTTCAGATATCTCTTCCAGCGCGTACCCGAATTTGATGATTTCCTCGATCGAAATGCATTAAAGGTACCTGGTTTATCTCATAAAGAAGGAACAGACCTCCTAGGAGCCAGACTTGTTGGACGCTGGAAAAGCGGTAAGTTTTCTATTTATTATATCTGGTCTATTCTCAATTCTTCAAAAGGCGCCCCAATTGACTTGACTCCCTTCCACGACGATCCCAACCTCGCAAACGATCCCAAGAGGTACTCCAACCCTCCTAACCTGAATTTGTATTCCAAAAATCTCACTACAAATCCACAGGATAAACAACTTTAGCTTCGCAGCCGAAAGGGACTTCCAAAAACTGTGCCCGTTCGCCTCTCACATCCGGAAGACGCTCCCGCGTGCCGACCTCGAAGAATTGGGGATCTCACTCGAAAGTCGGCGTATAATGCGTCGGGGGATCCAATTTGGACCCGAAGTGACAAAGCAAGAGAAACGTGACAAGCGAACCTATCACGCGCGCGGTTTACTCTTTGCTTGTTATCAGAGCAGTATTACGGATGGGTTTCAGTTTATCCAGAAGAGTGCGTACATTTTATCATTTACGATCGATCACTTGTTGCTGTGCTTTGCTGTGTGTATTCGGAATGGTTGAGCTAACGCGATAACTGTATGCTTTTTGATAGGCTGGGCTAACAATGCCACTTTCCCATTCGCGGAGCAAGCTCCTGAAGTTCCTGGGTGAGGCATTTTATGTTTATGCAGGCTAGTTCGGGAGTTTCTGATTTGTGTGTATTTGATTTTGAAGGTTGGATGCGTTGATTGGCCAAGGGCCTGATAGGAAGTTATCGGGGACGGATCCAAATGATCCAACTAAGGAGTTGATCTTGCCTGATGAATGGGTCGTTCCTCGCGGAGGAGAGTATTTCTTTTCGCCGTCTTTGAACGGGTTGAAGGATGCAATTGCTTTGAGTGCCTGAGCCCCTGTGGGATTTGTGTAATTGTTTTCCGTTGGTTTTCCAGACTTTTGTAATGTTATCTACTGGGATGTATAGTATTGTTAACCGAATGGAACATTTATTTCTCTTTTCGATCGTAGAAAGGTAATTTGAGTGCCTTATTGGCGCCTAAACGGTAGATTTCGTCATCTGTACGTGTTCTGCGATCAGTGACATAAATGCCATCACGTCTTCGACATTTGCAAAAGTACTTACATACTCTCAGTTAGTTCTCACTTCAGATCTCCAGACTCCACATCTCATGCAATCACGTCTTCGACTTTCGCATAATTGCATACTCCCACTACCATTCAAGATAGCGGCAATAATCCATCCCGAACGTCCTACAACTAAGTAATTCCCATTCAAGATCAATCCAAGACCAAGTTAAGTACCCCCACACGATCCTCGAACCACTCATCGCACATCCAACAAAAAACGATCAAAAAAACACTATGCAATTACACAACCATACATCATATAATAATCAAACGCACGAATTAAACAAAGAAATAACAAGGAAACAAACAAAAAAAGAAAAACAAAGCATAAAGTAATAAGTAGTAATCGTAGCGTCGTAGCGTATACATAGCACATGCATAAAACATAAAAAGAACGTGTCAAAATGCGAAGCAAAAAATGCGCATAACAAATGCAAGGACGAAGAATAAATCGAAGAGAATGCAAAAAGAAATACTAAAATAATTAAAACAACAAAAAAAAACCGAAAATATATAAATAAATTAACCCCAAATCAATCCATCACTAGGCCTGGAACAGCAATGGCAAATAAAAAAAACAATAAGGATCATAAAGCCTCACGGGGGAGAGGACTAGATCATGTCACCTTCTCTAAGGTGTTGCCGGAGTATTGATTCTCTCACTGTATGTTTATAACCTCGTTAGAATGGAGTTGGGGTGGGAAGAGGAGGGAACGTACCGCCTACGAGGAGAACTGCCATTGAGCTTATGTCCTGTAAGTGGTGTTGTGTTGTGAGTGTGGCTGGGGAGGGGGGAGGAGGAGGACGTACGATAGCGGACGTTTCGTAGCACATGAACGGTCGTGGTGTCGGAGAGTACTTTTTCTATGACAAGTTGTAGTATGAGATTCTAGCTCCGTAAGGGGTACGAGGGAAACGTACATGAGAACTCCGGAACTTGTCTTTAAAGTCTGAGTATGTGGCATTCAGCATACATGAACCATATACTTAAACGAAGGGCATAACATACATTTTGTCACTTGCGTAACTTCGTTCGGCTGGTCCCCATAGCTAGGCACGTATTTGCGCACCAAGACTCCCGATTCGAGCGTTTCTGTTAACACGTCCTTCTATAACGATCGTTAGCACGCGGGAGAGTAAACATGGGTGTAAAGAAGGACCTTGTTAAAGAATAGAATAAGATTGGCAGCGGCTAAAAGTTTGTTAGAGCATATATCTTTCCATAACGATAAGCTATCTTCCTAACAAATGTATAAGTACGAGCAGTAGAAAGAAGAGAGGGAATGAGGACATACGAGTCGATTGACCCTCGAATCCTCCTCCAACGTCTGATTGAACGCCAGCGGTGCAAGGAAGAGTATAGCTTGTACTAAGCAAGTACCACACATCAGCCCCCACCACACCTCATAGAAGAAACACATCACACACCATCATCAAAATACGGTACCCACGTCGCACGCTAAAACACCCAAATCGAAACAAAATCCCATCAGTTCCATTATACAAAGTAAAAGGAAAGGACGGAAACGAACCTGACTCCGACTACCACCCACATCGGTAATATAAAAATCGGAATTGGCATCCTGCCCTGTACAATCACGGCACAATCTCAGCACGATGGATGGATTATCACAATGACACAGCGTTGGCGTGTACCTTTTTCCACTATAAAGTGATGTTCTTCGACTCCGACGGTGCGTATACGCGCTCGAATTATGTCCGCTTTTGTTGGATGAGGTCAGTAGGGAGGAAGAAAGGGATAAAGAGAGAGGGAGAGAGGTGGGGTAGTTGGAGTTAAGCTTACAGTCTGTGGGTTGATAATCAGGGGTGGCGATCCGTGCGATATCGTTCATGAAACTATTATATCGGCGGCGTTAGTATCCTTCCACAATACCAAGAACAGAAAGAAAAGGAAAACATACAATCCAGGTGAACTCTCCAACTTGACACCACGCTTCCTCAACACCTCCCTAACACCAGGGTCCATCCAAAGCTCCTCAATATCCTCCCTCTGCGCAGCAAGCACAGTCGTCGGATCATTTTCATGATTCAAAATCGTCCTCCCCGCAGGCTCAACAGATGTCCTCCGTGAGCCATTCAACATAGCTTTCCACCCGCTTCCCGCTCGCACGCATACGTCTTTCGTGTCTTTGTGCTCGGGAGCGAGGATTTTCATCAGGTTGGATTCGATTAGGAGGAGAGGGGAGAGGCCGAGGCGGATGCGGCGGAGGTCGCGCAGGGCTTGGGATTGTGGGTAGTCGTCCGTTGAGGAGCGGGGTGCGCCGGTGTCTGGTTCGAATTCTTCTTTTAGGGTTTCGAGGATGGTTTTGATGGAGCTGAGGAGTGTTAGTTGGGGTTGGTGCAGATGAATAGAGACATACCTGATAACATTGAGCTGTATAATCGTCTTCCACACCACCCGCTCATTGGAGAACTGATTCGGTGCAAAGGCGAGCTGAAAATCTGAGAAGCAAGATGGGTATCAGGGATGCTTTAGTTGCCGAGTGAAACAATGAACGCACTCTTCAAAACTGAACTCTGATCGATAACAAAATGTTAAGTTAGAATAGAATGAAACAAGGACAGGGACGCACCTTTCCAGACTCAGACTGGCCTGTTGGAGATACGATAGACACCCCGTCAGCACCACAAATCGCGCATATCCAAAACAAGCAACACACCCAGCAACAGAATCTTGACGGCCTTCTTTCTCTTCTCCAGCAGCTTTTTCGTCTCCTGCAAGTCAACATCGATTTCCTTGGACCGCCTCTCAGCTTCACCAAGCATACGTAGCCGCTCCTCCTTCTCCTCGTCGGTCTCGTTTGGGGTGGCACCAGTCCACTTTCCAGAAGCAATGAATGGGTTTGCCAGGCATTGTCAACCTATACCAAATTAACAACTGCCAAACCACCCGGCGAAAAAACAACTCACCACTTCGTGCATCCTCAAATCCCCAGCGACACTACATAGCATATACGCCTCCTCCCTCCCAAGCCCATACTCAACGCCCAGAAACTCAATCATGTGCCGCACAGCACCCCGCATAGCAGCACCAACACCCGAATCTACCCCCGTGGTGCAATAATACGCCTCATCCGCTGCAAAATTCGATTGCGGAACCTCAAAATGCGGCGTCTTGACATACCCTTTGTCTTTCACCACACTAAGGCGAACAGTTATTCTCATGGGAGTTTCTATCGCTGTACCTGCCGGAATACATATATCATAACCACCCTAATGACGGAAGACGAGAAAAAAATCCTACCGCAGACCTCTACAGAGTGATTAGCATTATCTTGGAACACGCGTAAAAGTGTCAAAGCTTCACCTCCATCGCCTTGTGCGGCGTGCCCATCCTAATATTCCGACGCCGCCGTGTCAAAAAAAAAGGTAAATTCGACATCAGAAAGGACCCTTCACTGACCCCGATAGAAAAAAGTGCCCCGTCAACTTCAACAGGCAAATACAGCGTCGATCCAGCACATACATGCCTCGTATCAATGTTCCCGCCAGTGCACAGCGGGGGAATCGTCGAAAACGCGCCATTCTTCCCCGGAGCAACACCCATCTCACCCGCAAAAGGCCTAAGACGAACGCGCATCCCGCGTCCCTCATCAAACCACGCATACCCACCTTCCTTATCCAGGGTCCAAATCTTCAACTTGGGCTCGGGAAATTCGTCATGCAGGAGTCCAAAGCCAGGGATAATACCGGTCCAGCCCCAGTCAGCCGTGTCCACTGACAGTACTTCTACTTGGAGCGTGTCACCCGGCGCCGCCCCCTGCACGTACACCGGTCCGCCTACTTGGTCCAATTGCGAAAATACCAGAGAGCGGATGGTCTCGGTTGTCGATTCCTTGGTGATTTGCCCATTTGAGGCATCCAGGCAGTCAAAGGTCACTGTGTCCCCCGATTGGACGTGGATCACTGGTGGGATTCTTGGTGGCGATAAGAATGTGCGGAGTGTTGGAGTTTGGACTCGTACCTGTTGTCCCAGGTGAGGTGGGTATGCGCACGTTTGACTGAATGAATAGACATTGGGATGGCGGTAGTGTAATCAGAATGATTCTATTTCATACATCCTCGATGATAACAGATAGCAATATTCATTGGAAGGCTGACCAATCCACACCACCGGCACCCCTCGTCCCTCAGAGCCGGTGGTTCTACCCACATCAGCCATGTTAACCAGATGGCGCATAGTAGGCCTCCCATGGGGACAATTCCAAGGCTGGTCCATACTTCCCATGTGTCGCACCACTTGACCCACGCAAGTGAGAACACTATTAAAACTCGACAGACTAACGACTCACGGTAGTCATCTGGCGTTTAGTCAAAGCCATGCCAATCATAACACTCTTCCTACACGCCCTCGATGCGAACATCGCGCGAGCCTTCGAGCACCTTACCATCTGCCCAGCCGGGCGCTCTCGCAATAAATGGACTAGCTCCTCCAAATCTGTTTCCATCCATCCATCATTCATCTGCCTAGAAACCCCACGCCACAACCAAATGAAATATCGTACCTTTCATATCGAAGACGGTGTTCTTTGACACAGGCTGTGCCGTTAGTTGAAGTCGTTGCCCTGAGTTCCCATCGTCATCCACGTCAACCTCGAAACCGTTCTGCCGAAGGATTTCCATGTTTTCTATTGCGAGAAGTTGGTCGGATGCAGTGAGCTAAAGAGGCTTGGCTCTGGAATCGAATATGTCAGTAGATTACTTGACTGGATGCGAAGAACGTACCTGAAGAGCTTCTGGGACTGTATTCGAGTCGTCAGCTGCAATGTTTCGAAATTGTACTTCTCGTCCGCGGCGTGCTGGTCCACAATGAACAGATCGTCCATTTGTACCTCGTCTTCGTCACTTTGAGAATCCTTCCTCCTGCGAACAACAATAAACCCAAGATTGAACTGCCCCAGAATCTCCATGCTCTCAAAATCCTCCTTTTCGATAATCCGAGCCAGCGCATCAGCAGCTTTATCTTGTTCCTCCGTGTTCTTAACACCCGCCTCAGCCAAGATCGACTCGCTAGCGGACTTTTACATCCTTCGAAGAAGCGGGTTTATCAGTCCCAAACAACCGCTTCCATCTGTCTGCAATTTCCGTGCAATCGAACTTAAGGGTAACGTCACCTATCGTGTTATCCGAAGATTTGATGATCTCCGAACGAGATATTGTTGGCGCAGCAGCGGATTTAGATGTAGATTCATTTGCTAGCACTTGCGAGAGGATGGAGGAAGAATCTGGGTGATCTTCGTCTTCCCCTTCCAAACTGGGAGGATCAGCGACTGTCGAGGAACTTGGACCTATTGCAAAATCGACGACGGTAGTTGAGCCCTCGTCGTCAATAACCATGGGATCATCAAAAGTTCCTCCATCCATGATCTCTTTCCTCGCCACAGGAGATGAAACCATTACTTCTTCATCCAGCTCATCTTCCTCTTCCTCCTCGTCTTCCTCATCCTGAAGAGTCTCAATAGGAACCTGACTTCCAATCATCGCAAATTCAGCTAGCCGACTCCTAAGATGTCCGCGGGACTCCTTTGCGGTTTTGGAAACACTACGCGATGACGAAGTGCCTTTACCAGATTTGCCGAGATTCAACGGTATTCCGACGTCAGATCTATGTTTCTTGCGTGCAGGACCTGAATCTTCACGATTATCGTCATCCTCATCATCTTTCTCAGGTTCCTTGTTTCGCTGAGAAGACAACAGTGTCGGATTCCATATCGCCTGCGTAGTATCAATGACCATCACTTCGTCTCTATCAGACGGACTCCTCTCTTTCTCGAAAACACGCTGAGGCAATTCATCTTTGTCCTCGTCCATCCGCAGATCTTCCAACACACCAACAGATCCCGCTCCAATGCCAACGGCACGAACGAGATCTTCATTAATCTCCCGTTCCTGCCCCTCATCTCCTCTCTCCACTTCATTTATCTCTTCGTCCGAATCTGGAATGAAAAGTGGCTCCGAGGACATATTATGCCCCAATTGAGCATGCAACACAGATCCCTGCGCGGGTCTGAATCGCGGTTCCTGTGGAGAAAGAGGACAGGGGGGAGAATTAGGTGGAGCCAGCGATCGTTGAGGTTCAGGGACGCGGTGCGAAGATGAGGCGGTAGATTGGTGGTGTGCAATGGGATCTGAGTCAAACTCCGGTTGTGGATGGCTTTCCTCGTCCTCGACATCTTCCTGGACCCGGCTCATCCCTAAATTTGCCTTCCTCGTATTATTCGTAACGGAAGTACTGAACAACGACGATAATTCTTCCTCAGCTTGAGGTGCAGGATCCCTGCTCTTGGTTGTCAGTGGGCTTTCCTCCTCGTCCTTGTCATCTTCCTGGACCCGACTGTCTTCCTCAGCTTCAGGTGCTGGATCCCTGCTCTTGGCTGTCTGTGGGCTTTCCTCCTCGTCCTCGTCATGTTCCTGGACCCGGCTCATCCTCAAATTCGCCTTCCTCGTATTATTCGTCGCGGAGGTACTGAACAGTGACTCTTCTTCAGTTTCAGGCGCAGGATCCTTGGTCGGGCTTTCCTCCTCGTCATCGTCCTGGCCCCGACTCTGCAGCTTCCGACTTGCCTCCCGATCAATCCTCAAATTCGCCTTCCTCGTATCATTCGTCACAGAAGTCCTGGAAAGCGATGATTCTTCAACTTCAACTTCAGGCACTGGATCCCCGCTCTTGGTTCTCCGTGGGCTTTCCTCTTCGTCCTCGTCATCGTCCAGGTCTCGATTCTGCAGTGCCCGATTCGCCTTCCCCGTATTCATTACGGGGGTGCTGGACTCCTCTTCCTCGCCTTCAGACTCAACATCCCTTCCCTTATCCCCCTCGCCCCCCCATCATCACCACCAACACCATGCCTCAAACTACCCCCCCCAGCCCTCAAATTCGCCTTCCTCGTATTATTCGTCACGGAAGTGTTAAACCCCAACAGGCTCTGCACTTCGTTTCCTTTTCCTTTTCCGTTTCCTCCATTCTGCTTGGCAACGTCAAATGTGGATCGGGAAGACGCGAAGCTGTTTTCCAAGGCGTTCTATTCACCGAAATCATAAGACGGGACATGAAATGAATTAAGAAAAAGTGTACCTTGAGAGCTGAAATAAGGTTTTCTTCGCTGTGTAGGAATATGGTTCTTTTGTCTGGGGATACGTTGATATCGCATGATTCTGAGTTGCTCGTTAGTAAGGTAAAAGGGCGCAGCAGGAAAGACGGTCACCGGTAGGAATTATAAAGTCAGCCATAATGAACGGGCTCTGGTTGACATTGAAAGAGCGGTAAACCTCATTGAAGGCTTTCTGGATCTAAAAGCAGCATCAGTATCTTCTCTGAGATGTAAAGCAGGAGCATACCTTGGATAGATTGCATGGTCTCCCATTAACGTAGAAGAATTGTCTATCCGTCCCTGTTCGGCCACTTCCAAAGGCGAACTTGGATATGAGACCTTTGACTTTCACAGGTACCGGTGTAGTGTCGATAGGGAATGTTGTGCTAACGTATGCGTAAGGTTCAAGTAAAGAGTATGTAGAAAGAGACAAACCTAGAAACGCGTTTAATAGTAACCTTATCCTTCTCCACCTCAAACTCCAGGTCCAAATCCACAATATTATTCATAGCCTTAGGACCCCATAGTGCGCTCACAGACGACCGAATATCCGGTGCCCCCTGCGTTCGAATCTGTACGGCTTTCTGTCTTCACCTTTCATTAACTCAAGTTAAACATACGATAAGGCCAAACGCACCCTTTGTCCAGCTGATTACTAACGGTAAGCCGTACGCCTTTTCCAGACGCACACGGTCCCAAAGCATAGGCGGTAAGTAGTGCCAGGGCTTTCCCGAACTCGCGTTTCGCATTGCGTTCGAGCTCTTTCCGACGCACGGGGAGCGGCAAGAAGAGGTTAGTTACCGATACCGTTGTTCCCCTCTACCCCAAAACCACGCGTAAACCTTACAATCCCAAAAAAACAACAAAAAAAGTATAAAAACGCACCTTATGCGCGATAGTGGACCTGTTTTTCACTTTACCACTTGGAGCCATCTCCAAGGTGACGCCCATAGGCGCAGTATGCTCCGTTGCGGTCGTAACGGAGAGTGTTTCGCATAATGCGCAGAGGGATGAAAGGGCTTCGCCCCGGAAGCCGAATGTGCGGAGGATAGTTAGGTCTGTGAATGTTTCGAGTTTGGATGTGTGGTGTTTCAGTGCTGTTTGAAGGTTGTGAGGGTGTATGTATAAGGGGAAGGGGGGAGTGCGAACCGATGCTTTCGTAGTCTTGTTCTGGGATTCCGCTGCCGTTGTCCATTACTTCGATATTGCGGATTCCGTATTGTTTGAATCTGACCTCTAGGTACACAAATCAGAACCACGCGTGGTACTTTAAGGAGAGAGGGGACAGACCGATGTTCGTAGCTCCTGCATCTATACTATTCTCCACTAGTTCTTTTACTGCAGTTTGTAGATCTATAACAACTTGTCCGGATGTGATTCGGTGTATGGAAGATTGGTCTATGGCTTTGATGCTGCTGGTGCCGGTGCTTGCAGCGGATGCGCTAGGCGTCGCGGTGGTTGCTGTCATTTCTGTGGGTATTCAAGCTAAGCAATGGGTATAGTATGTGGTAGATAGGTTGTAGTGTTATATTGAGCAGAAATACGCGTCGTTCATGCTAGACCATTGGGTTTTTGCACCCTGGATGGTGAAGCCAAGCTTAGTCCAAGTTGAAGCAGCTGGGAAGTGGATTGATGCAAGGTTCGCTTATGGGTTTGGGTGCACGTGATGGTGGTTGGTTGTGTTTATCAAAGCCTTTGGGTAAAGCAACCGGACCGTCGTGGAACCGGACGATCACCAATGATCATGCTGTTAGATTGCTGTTGAACTCACCTCTAATGTTTTCAACTCACTCCTTGCTCACTCCTTCGTATTCTCGTGTAGGTTTCACAATCCTAACAAGATGAAATAAAACCGTAGCAGCTGTACATTTGTGCAGTCATATATAACATGAACACTACATCGCTTCCCCAAGTTCAAGTTGAATCCTCCGAGCTCCTATCCACTGTAATTCTCGCATCTCCTATACGCCACGCTATTCCATCTAGCAATACACCATCAGCTACTTGCCATTCTTCAAAACCAAACACACCTACTTAACAAGGAACACCACGATACCCCATAGGCCTCACATGGCGATTATAACAATAATTCGAGATATATCCATGTCCGCAGCGCGGGTCGCCGCATCCAAAGCAAGTTTGCGCTGGCTGGTAAGGGGGTGGGCAAGGTGGTGGGCATGGACGAGGTGGGCAGGGGACACAGATTGGTCGTGGTCTGCATGGACCGCATCCACCGTAGTAGTTAGGCATTTGAGTTGGTATATGAGAGGATGGTTTAGAAGGTAAGGAAGGTAAGTAACTCTGCAAGTGATTTGTTATCTTACACCTCCGATTCACTCTAGATTATATACCCCCCTCCCATCCCAAACTTCCCAAAACCCAAAAACACATTTATCCCAACTCAGCATGTACGCGACACAGCATTCCGGCGAGGACCCACAAGCGGAAGATACACACACACAAAACACACTTTTGCCTCATTTCTTCACCTTCGCGATCCCGTTAACGTTCAAAATGAAAGAAGTTCTAGGCATGTGTAAAAGCATAACGGAATCATAACACCCCGAGGGGTCGTTTAGTGGGGTGTATTGCTATCTGTAGGTAATATCAGCTCCACGCAATCTCCAAATTGAAATTCGAGACCTGCACCATTCTGGCATCTCGTGAGAACACCCCGCAGAATCATATTGAACATTGTCTTTGGGAGACGGGAATCTGTTAAGACCGATAGCCTAAAAAGGTTCTTGTCTTCGTAGCTTTCTTATGATCCGTGGTCACTTGCTGCTTTTTAGCCCCTATGAGCAGTGGATCGTGTATGTGAGTGAGGTTGTTGGAATTCAATGTATCATTTATGCTTTACTGTTATTACTAGGAAGGTACTTAATTGAACCGGATAGCACTTTGACTCTCGTCTTCCAATCTTATCTTCGAGGATCAGGAACATGATCATTATCACACGACGACTCGCTTTATAGATCTAGTCTGGCCTTCTTCCAACATACACGTTAAACATAGCTCGGATATTCACATCTCCGTCCACCGACTTAACCAAAATCCATCCAAAAACCCATTTCAACCGTAACGCAACAACTCTTGCTCCACCTCCACGCACGAAATGGCACCTCTTCTATCGCATATCACAAACCCTAGATTATGAAAGGTCAAACTAACTCCTTTATCTCACAAACCATAATCCACACGCTGTCACATTAAACATAACGATCGAAACCTGACAGCATCAATGAACGGCGTAACCTCGAACAGCTACAGAACCCGCACCGGTACCTGATAATTCCTACCGTCCAAATTAGAAACTTCAGAATATCAACTGGCTTGGTCGCATCGAGTACGCTCGAGTATTATGTTTGCAATGATATAAAAGCCAGTACAATCCACCAATCCACTCAGGTCCCAACTTCTCTTTAATCTTCAATCCAGCATTTACATCTCATAACATCATCTCATAACAATGTCTCTAGTCTTCGCAGAAGTCATCGAAGCGGGAACGTACATCATAGGCAATGGTGACGACCACCGTCTTGCGTTGACCACTGAAGGCAATCGTAATGAAGCTGGCCCAGTATGGGTCGACAATGCCGTCTTTTTGGTAATTTACCCATCCTTGCTATGTAATATGAGATACTGATATTATAATTTTAGTGGAATATCACGCCGATTTCTGGAACGGAATTGTATACTATTAAAATAGCTGGAAGTAATGACCAGTATCTTACGATTGACGAGGTTTGATATTCACGCTTTCAATTATTGAAACATCCCTGATGTTTTAATGTGCTTCTAGGCAGGAAACGTCGGCGTCGGTGCGACAGAAGTTAAATACCAAATCGTCTTCCTTGGACTTGCTCATTACAAGTACGTCCAATCCACACACAAAACAACAACAACTTCTAACACCATTAAAAAGGATCGTAAACAGCGAAAACGAAAACGTCCTCGACTCCGCCGGTGGATTCAAGAAATACGTCACAGCAGCCCCCAACAACGAGGAGACAAGCCAAGAGTGGATTCTTAAGATAGCTAATGTCGCTACTGGCGCTTACTCCGTGCGTATCTCACGGCTGGATCGTTATGAAATAAATTGCTGAGTAGAGATATAGGCTATCGATGCAGACTTTTTCATTCAGGATAATTTGAACTCGGACGCTGCTAGTGTCGGACCCGTACGTTTTCTTTTAACGTAAATACCCGACTGCTAATATGTAAAGTAATAGGTATTCCCGAGGTTTGGTTTGGAAGATGATTCGCCCGACCGCTGGTCCAAGTTTTGGTCTCAGATCGCTGCTTTGAATGAGAAGGATGCTGGTGTGGCGCAGTACAAGGTTATCTTTTTGGCTAGGGCTGTTCAGGCTACCCGTAAGTAATGCGATGAAATTGGTTTGGATCTTGTGTTGATATGGTTTGTAGATGAGCATGCAATTGATCTCTACGGGTTCCAGGTATGCATCTTGAATTCTTATCACTGGCATATTCTGATGTTCTCTTCTTCTAGCAATGGTCGTAAGTAAAATTCTGGAGCATTCTTAACTACAATAATTAACGTTCACTTAGTGAAGTATGGGGTAGGAAGGAAGGAGACGGAGACCTTTCATGGGGTACGTGCATCATTTCCCTACTTAGAACATCACTAATTTCCTCTCTTACGCAGTCGACCCCGACGTAACCCAAACTGGCTTCATCACAGCCCTCCAAGTCCGCCAAATATGGGAACAAGAACTCGCTGCCGGCCTCGGACTCCCCCAAATCTCCTACAGCAGCCCACTTACCCGCGCACTGGTCACCAACACACTCACCTTCGGACCCGAATTCGCACAGGATCCACCAGCAGTCAACACTGTCGTCCTCGAGGACTGCCGCGAACATTGCAAGACTGAAACACCGGAAAAGCGCGGGACAAAGACGTATATCTCGTCTGTGTTCCCTAAGTTTGCTGTTGAAAATGGGTTTGAGGAGCAGGATCTTGTTTGGAGTGCTGAGAAGCATGAGTCTCCGGATGATGTTGATGCTAGGGTTTTAAGGGTGCTTGATAGAGCGTTTGCGGACGAGGGTGCTTGTAAGTGACTCTGTTTTAAAGATGATAGAGAGTTGGCTTATGACGATGGTTATAGTTGTTTCCATCACTGGACACAGTGGCTTTGTTCAGTCATTCATGAAGGTCGTTGGACGTCAGGATTACTTGATGCGATTAGGAGGGGCTGTCCCGATCGTCATAAAACGCAAACTTTGAGCTGCTTATGTTTTTTTTAGTTTTCTTTCTCTCTTTATCTTTTGTGCAGTATTAATCGTCACCTCAATGGAATTATTTTGCATCGTAATATGCTGTGACAACTTGAGTGTCATTTTAGGTTCTGGAAGTTCAACTTTGAATGTCGAATGAAAGATCGGGATTCTGCTAGACCTTTCACTCCTTTCACCTTGCTAAACCCATCCGCTCCTTGGCGAAGATTTGCAGTGTAATTTTCAAATTTTGGGCCTGGCCCTGAGCTTGAGCGCTGAGTTTCCTGGACTTCTCAGTAAGTGCAAGCTCTTTATGTCTACCTGAAACTCTCAAACTCAAGGATCTCGGGTTAGTAAAACACCTTGGCAATAAACGCGCCTGTCACACATTCTACTAGCGATATACTAGGGACGAGCACTGCCCGCCTTTGCGGTGTATAGTAGTGTATAGTGCAATGGCTGTGGCGAAATGTAAATGATTTTTACCCTATCACTGGATCTCGTGACTGAGCGGGCATTCCGGCGTCTCACATATTATACTCTTCTGTAACTGGGCGCCGGGAGAATGCAGGCAGCGAAAATACTATAAAAACCCCTCCTACTGGGAGAAGAAAATCATCTACTTTCGCACCTCTTTTTTTACAAGAGCCTTTCAACTTTCTTCTTCACGCGTTTCAAATCTACGTCTTCTATCTTCTTCAGCTTCAACTTCTATAATGTTTTCATTCGCAACTTTCTTCATTGCTTCGCAGGTCTTCCTCGGTCTTGTATCTGCGTCTCCACTCCAAAGGAGAGATGCACCACCCAGCATGAATTGCCATCCCAACTTCGAGGGAGTCGGCGTGTCCGTGACCAACAGTGCACGCGAGTGGGGCGTTTCTGGCTTCTTTGCCGGCGCTGATGTTACGAGTTTGAGCGTTGGTGGCGGGCTGTCAAAAGCCGACTTCAGATTCGAGCAGACTGGCTCGCCAGCCACAACTTACATCATCAAGTGAATTCTTCGTGTTTTTATGAACAGTGATAAAAAATAACAAATATCGTCCAGGCTTGTTGAGAACAATGATTTGGTTGTTGGTCTGTCGGGTGACCACTTGCAGGTCAAGAACCTGGAATCTAGTGACTTGTAAGTTTACTTTCTCTTTGCATTAATAAACACGGAGCTAATTTATGTTTAGGACCCAGATCTGGAATGTTCAGTGTGACTTCTGCAGCGACAATATTAGTCAGCGCAAGGGGAATGTAGCATTCGGATGCAACATCACATCCACCACCAATAACGAATGTGTCACTATTGGCGAGAAAGATACCGATGCCTTGTTTTTGGCGGACTGCGCTGGCATCGATGCGCAGAACTTCGATTTCTGGACTGCGACTGTCTGAAGGATGTGATGGATTTTCATTGGCAGTGGAATATGGACTGTAGTTTTTTGCATGCGTGGACATTTGATCTTTGTTACTTAGTTTTTGGACATTAAACGATGATTTTTATTTTAATATTGAGTATGCGATTCTACTATGGCGGCGATGGTCTGGAGTCTCGTACCAATGTTGAGAACGTACTTACCACTATAAACTCCCGGATCAAGAATAGGAACTTGTATGTCCTTCAATAGTTAAGTTACCTGTGGGCTGATTGATATATATAGATTGTAGTTGAGCTCCTGGTCCTCCCAGCCCGATGTAATGAGTAACCTTGAGCAAGCAGATTGTCATATGCTTGATAGAATGTTTGATTAGACGTTGCTGGATGCTCATTCGGGAAAATGAGGACTTCCTCCTAAATAACTTTGATTAAGAGCTGTGTACCGCCCTAGGATAGACACTCCATAGGGTCTGGGTAGGAGACTGGGTAAAGGTCGTTCCGCGAAGCGGTCATTTAAAAGTTATAATTTGGATTGGGCTTTCTTCCAGGGGAGTATCATCGAATAACGAGAGCAAGCAATTTAACCTCCAGAAAAGGCACATTACCTTGCTTGGCAAGGTGTCTGGGACTCAAGATGAAGCCTTTTTCCGTGTGCGTGACGTGACCGTCATTTTTCTCAGGGTACCTTTGGGCACCAAGCGGACATTCTCAATTGATTCTCAACTCTTACAACCATACCAGACTATACCCCTTAGCCCGTACTAAATAATATTCCTGTCCAACCCACTACCAAAACTATTGTCGATCGAACCTGTCAATTGTAGATGTGTAAATGAAGCGTAAGGGAGTGTACTAAGATGGACGTGTACAGACATTAGAATCCGACGTCGCAATTGATGAAAACATACAATAATGAAACTGCAGGTTGTGACTATTATTATACCTCAACTTGTAAACAAGCTTTCGACTCTCTCTCCTATTTCATCAACCACTATATATTATCTCGTTGTATCCACAAAATTGTAAAGTAACTTGTCTTGCATACTTTATAACCTGTAAATTGTGTAAACATGTAAGTAGCGGCTAAGCAAGGTATATGCCGATGCAGTCGGCGCTTCTCGAGTTCATAAAGCCAGATGTTAATTAATACGAGCGTCGTATACACACAAATATCACATAAACATCATTCCCATCTTTATCGAAAATGCCACTGATGTAGGTACGAATGACTTAATACCGTTAATTACAATCGCTGCAATGTTGATTGTAGGTTGGTTGCCCGCCGTACTTCGCACTGAAGAGGACAGAGCGCTAACCTCTACCTGTGTCCCCGTGGAAGTGACGTCTGTGGGAGTAGACGTCGTAGAAGACAATGTGATCCCTGATGTGAGCGCTGAATTAGACAAGGATGCAGAAGCGGACGCGGACACTGGCGTGGATGAAGGTCAAGCCGATGATATCGAAATTGGTGGAAGTGAGTCACCTGCACAGGTTGCCTCGAAAGCTATCAAATGACCAGGAATTCGCGATTAGAAAGAACAATAGCATCTGTGGCATTATGGAAGCACGTACTGTTCAGAGTATCAACTGCCTGACTCTTAATTGTGTCGTCTGCGTTGACGCATTGTCCCAACTGGTTGGCATTGGTGGTAGTGCATAAGCAGTCAGGGATATCGCAGGTCTAAATGCACAATCAGTCATTTTCTGACAATAGGACCTTGTATTTAGAGTTACTTGAACAGTATTGAGTATAGTTGAACAAATGCTGCTACACTTAAAACAAGGGATTGGTCAAAAGAAATCGAATGTGGTTGATAACATCATACACTAGTTGGATCGGTTTGTCGTGAAAGAAGTTGACATAACGGCAAAGTTTGTGGCGCGAGGCATGACACTAAACAAAAGAAGAATCTTCAGAGAAGTACAAAGAACTGTACAGAAACCAACCTTGAAAGAACAAGGCAGAGAAATTTAGCAGTAAGAGGGGTGTAGCACGCATTGTTTACTTTGCGTGTCGTTGAGCTAGTCGGGGTGGTGGGGGGATTCAAGCAAGATCCAAGGTGCGCAAACTAACAAGCCCGCGAATAAATGAAAAATGTAACTTTAGTTGAGTGCATGTGGCGTGGATCGAATTGGTAGGCGGTTATGATGCCGGTGACGTTTCAACTTGCCAAAAACAGAGAATCGACCTGAGTTGCAGCTAATTGGAACGTATTTGCAAACGACTTTCAGCGAGCTTTGAGCGAAATTATCTTCTTAAACAGGAAGTATTTGCTCCAAATTTCCTTATAAAGTTTAGTGAAAACTTATTTTAAGTGGTGCAAATACGTTCTAATAGCAAATTGTTGTATTTAGCACCCAGGTTACATTGCCAGGGATTGCTCGTGATCTAACTGCAGTTTGGCTAAGCTTGCAGTCTGTCCATGATCTCGTTACGTTTTGCTTGTACTTGTATTAGGGGAATTCAAACCTAGCTGTTTCGTGGCGTCAAGGTAATGATGGTAATGTGTGAACTTCATTTCGTATCGTCCTAGGTTTGACAGCCTCCGATACAAATGAAGGCAGCTGATACTTGGTGGGGATGCCCAATCCTCGGTTATGGCGCCGCAGCATGACATGTACACAGGATAACCGCTCCTTTGTACATCGAAATTTATTTTAGCCATAGCTTTGTCAATTGTTAGTTCATTTACATATAACTTGGTGCATATATTTACCAAATTTTATACTTCGACATACTTAACTTTCACGTCACTAGGAAAAGAACTGGGTGAGATATTTATGTTTTATTGGTTTTGATACGAATTCCGTGAACTACTATTCGGTTGTACAGTGTCACATGATGCGTGACAGCCCTGCCGCGCCGCTGAAGCGATCACTGGGGATCACCAATCCGGCATGTCACACAAGCGTGACAGTGACACATGCTCATTTTGCATTGTCCCAGTGTAATATCTTTTGCTACAGACACTCAATCGCTTTAAAATAACTTGCATAATATGTTATTTAGTAGTATATTTAATCTTGTGTAATTATATTTTTAGTAGTCTAATACATAGATTTAAAATTGCATAATACTCATGGGTACTAAAAATGATGGCAGTTCCCACATATATGGAGAACACTTCATCACCTTCACCACATTGTAGAGCGTCACACTCTGCATGGAATGCCTCGTAATTTTGAACATATGTACTATCATATATCCGCTACCACCATGCAAAATTCTGTACATGATAGATAATTATATGTTGTGATATACATGCTGTAAAGTTTGGAAATTCATTATTTCATGTTTCTATTTAAGCAGCTTGTAGAAGTCTCTGTAGTGGGATTTTCTATCTGATATCTTAGATATATTATGTCTATAATATAAAATATTCAAGTTCGAAATTTCAACTTTAGAGGACTTCCTAAAGTCAAGATATTTAGCCATTTACACTGGCCTTCCCTCTTGTCAGGTCTGAGAAGGTCAAAATTACATGTTTAAATACTCTATAGACTGCTGATACATCACTATAACTTGCATATAGGTGTAGATTGGCTGAAATATATGAATTATGTTTGAAATGGATGGCATATATTTCACATAGTGCAATATATTCACTGATACAAGCTGAGGTACACAAATCAAATGTTCATGATCAATACTATGGCTCTTATTCCAGGCCAACGAAGTGGGTAACCATTATATAACTTGGCTATCGAGTTATTCAGCATGATAGCTATATTATTGTAAAAAATTATATCATTCCTAACTTTAAAAGCAATTATATTAATGAATGAATTATTTCTTTGTAAAAATCTGAAATCACATAAAAATTGTTCATATCTCAACATTAAACTGCTGTGGTAAAATATAAATTTGCATACATACACAACACACTGTATAGTATATGCTGTAAATTTTTTAAAGTGTTCCAAGCAGAGTGTGATGTGCTACAATGTGGTAAAGGTGATGAAGTGTTCTCCACATGTGTGGGAACTGCCATCATTTATAGTACCCATGAGTAGTCCAACCTCTCTGCCAAAATAAGCATCAAATCAGTAATATTGTGCCCAGTCTTCATATTTTCACTTTATCCACTAATCATGATAACAAAAGTTATATAGTTTAACATATGGAACAAGGCTGTTGGGCCAGGATTTTGGGAGACCTTCTTTAGCCAGTCAATAATGCAAGGTAACACACAAGATCTCCAGGTAAAATTCAAAAAATAAAAATTCAGGCTCAACAGTTCTATTATAATACTTAATCTGAGTACTTTTTATCATTAAAGCTAGCTGTGAAAGTGAGATTCTGATGAGTGGCTGTAGATACAAGTTTTGCCCTGCTAAATAGCATGAGAAACTAGTATAATATACACTCAAATTGTACTATAGACCGTCATTAGATAGCCATTCTCTTCTTAATAATTATTCTGACTCAATAATGTTATTAATATGTTGTAGCTGAGCACTTTATATCACTATCACTAATCAAAATAATAAGTTTCCATGAAGCAATTGATGTTGCAATTTCGCTGTATCAAAGAGCGTGGGAAATTAACATGGTACACTTGGAAATACCACATATACACCACTTAAACATTACCTCCAAGTGATAACTTGGCAGAAATTCATAAAATAAGCTTTATTATACTACATTTGAACTACTGTTTATGATTATAAAATTAATTTAACCAGATATAGTAAAATATCTCTTTAGTTCTTCAATTCAGCAATATTTTAGCCATATAATCACTAGATCATCACAGAGCATATCATAAAATTCATTTTATAGCAGTGTTAACAACATAAGATTATAAAACATGTTATATATGTAAAAATATATGATATGATATGTATATCCCAATGCTTTGGCCCTTCTAAATGACAACTTTCAGCCTGTGACAAAGTTGTGACAAGAAAGGAATATGTATTTAAGCATTTATATTTATAATTTAGACATAGTACATATATTGAAAGACTTATAATAGATGAAATATCATTATTACACAGAAAGAATAAAGAGGGACACTCAGAATTTCACTTCACTGTGTCAGTTTTATCCTGGGACAAGATTTTGGTCACTTTTGGTCACACTGTGTGATGTCACGCTAAACACCATATAGGGATTGGTGACTCCCACGATCACCATCAGGTAGTGTTGCTCTGCTTGAAAGTTGCTGAGCCAGTGAACTGAGCCAAAATTAAGCTGGCTCTAACAGGTCCAGCTCAGCTAAGAAGCACTCCCAGGAGCTCCTGAGCAGCTATGAGTCCACTTAGCTGTAGCTTAAGTGACATTATAATATTTAGTATATTCCTCACTTGTGTATTGTGCTCATGTACAATCAATCTATCAAATTTAAATTAAATAAATCTTCTTCACATCTATGGATATTTGAATAAGTACTGTAAGTGTTATATGAAGAAACTAAAGGTTTCTTTGCATTCCTTTTTTAAGTTTTCACTATGCATTATTTTTCTATTATTGACCCAATCGCCAGACATTATGTAAGTATGTAAGATTGCCAATAACAGTGCTTTTTGAGAGCCCAGCTAGGCCACAGTATACCTATTTTAGTTTAGATTCCAGAGCTATAGCTATATCTAACTGAGTGGCTTCTGAGCCATAGCCAGAGAAGCAAATAGACTAGAGGCAGCTCCACTTTCAAAGCTGAGCAACTCCATGACCCTAAGCCACAAAAGCTGAGCTAAGCTGAGTGGAGCCAAGTGGTGGCAACACTACCATCAGGCCTTCAGGGATGTCACACTTTGTGACATCTCATGTTCTATTTTGGGGGATAAGAAGGATCTCTTGCTGTTGTCACTATAAGTACATAGACTTTCATGAATAAAATGATACAAGCATGCATCTAAAGTATGTACAAGTGCAAAATAAGCTCTATATCAGCCAAAAGTGTACAAATTCATAGAAAACAGCATTGTCAAAATCACAAAAATTTCACAAAAACACACCAAATCAACATCACCATTTAAACAGAAATAGATATATAAAGAATAACATATGTAGTTAATCTCTACCTTACACAATACAGGATAATGCCCAGAATTAAGTAATACATGTGAAGGTTTTAGAGAAATGTGCTACTGTACAAAGGAGTAGTGGTGTACAAAGGAGTGGTTATCCTGTGTAGTCCTTCTGTGATTCTTCTGAAACTTGAAGCCAGACACATTATTCAATATTCCTCTTTCCACATGCAACTCTTGTCATAAAATAATATGTATTATGTTTATATATGATGATTCAATATATACAATGCTCTTTTTTAAATATACATAAATGTAACAGCAGGGAACTCAGATTGCTCCATAATCCATGTAATTTTGGCAGGGAAAACCCATTTTGAATGGATCTCAGTAACCACATCTCAGATTCACTTGTATTATAGAGCAAAGTTGTACTACTCATTGAAGAGTAACAATTATCTGCAATTATATTATTTAATTTATCTCCTTAAGATATATTGTGACCTGAAAATTTTCAACTTCTACATACTGTAATAATCAAATCAAATCATCAGTCATGCATCACATGCCTGTTTGATGAAATGAAATTTGGTGCTTGTCACATGTCACATTCAAAAATGACAAGGGGTTCAGATGGTCACACAAAATAGCAGGTTCAAAATTTTTTTCCTACCAGGCTCAAACTTGCAATTTTGGGCTTAAATTCATCTAAATTTTTTTTTTGCTAGTCCAATTAGTGAAAGTGATGAAAATTTTTGGTGTGTCATGAAGAATCTACCAAAGTAATGAAAGGATTTGATGGTTCAGCATGTCATGCACCCAGAGAGGTGATGAATTGATTTTATTATTACAGTATTCTGACTGGGAAGTGTTGACTGCATTGACAGAAACCTTGCTTGCACTAATTAGGAAAGTAAATAATAAATATTTATGTAGGTCAATTATACCACCTGGTGTTTTAGTAAGTAAATGCAAGTCTGAGTTTAATAATAAGTATGGTGATGCCTGCTTGAAGGTAGAGATACCAGAGGGTCTAATTTATGCAGGATATTTATTTCATGTGGGGTTACAGTATAACCTGGAGGAGGAACCATAGTATAGACTGCTACTAGGTTAACAGTGTAGTAAATAGCTTATAAGAGCCCTGTTACCTGCATTTCCACAAAGTGGGCAATAAGTAAGTTCAAAAAGAAGTTCAATGGTTGCATTTAGTAGGCAGATTCAATAAAATTGACAATGAGCTATGGAAGAGGATGACAGATTGGAGAGATTGGATGCAAAGACCAAGAGGCAATGGGAGAAAATTAAAGCAAAGAAAGAAAGAGAGTTAAATAGACAAGGTAGTTGGGCATAGTTACATCAGGTAGACTAAATAAAATACACTATATACAATCCAATGGTGACAAAAGTATGCCTGAAAACTATAAATCAGATGAGAGAAACTGAGTCCAGTCAACTGATCCCACCAATAATCCCACCAACAATCACCTCCATCAATGGGGGAGGGTAATGAAGAGAGGAGGATGGCAATAGCATAATACAGACAGGGAAAAGCACATCATTAGTGGGGGGAGAGGACAGAGAGAGGAGGAGGTTCAACCAATCCCACTAACATTTGCCAGAGGAGGGGTTGGAGAGAGGAGGAGAACAACAGTACACTGACCTCACCAAAAATTGCATTGACTGAGGGAGAGGACAGAGAGAGGAGAACAATGGTATACAGAGACCACCAACAATTGCATTGACTGGGAGAGGGGATGGAGAGAGGAGAAGGGTGATAGTACACAGATCCCACCAACAATTACATAGCAGGGGACAACAGAGAGAGGAGGATGAGATGATAGTATGCAGACCCCACCAATGATTGCATTGAGAGGGGAGGGGATGGAGAGAAGAGGACAGTGACATGCAGATGCCACTAATCATCATGTTGATTAATGTCAGGAGGAGGAGGACAATTCACCAGGGGGAAAAGGTAACTGCATAGTCATGGGACTCAGAATTGCATGAGAGTGGCAGGTTGATGAGGATGGAAGAGACATGCCCAGTGTAGAGCAGGTGTTCTGCCTGCATGGCAAAAATGTATTTTTCATTTCTGTTACCTCACTCCTTACATACTGTTGTTTACCTCATGTCACTTACCTACATAAATGTCATACATACACTTTGAAAATGTCAGCTTTGCATTCCCCCTCTTTTCTCTCTCTAATGTGAGCTCACTGGATCTGAAGGGTTGGATGGATGTGCCACCCACTCACACAATTCTTTGTCAAGAGGATACTGTCAAGCAAATATCCTCCTCCACACCAGTGAAAGTGCTATTAGAGCATGAGGGTTACTTATGCAATCCATGTACTATTGATGTGCCATGTGCACTTCAGCAGGCAAAGTGCTGCTAAGGTTATCCTGTTGTTTCAATATGAGTTAGTATAGAGATCTTTATTTTTACTTTGTATTTAAGTAGTTTACAAGAGGTCTTGCTCTCTTCAGTTGTCACTATTCTCTGTGAGAACTGAGGTGAGCAAACCCTATTAGATCAGCTATAGTACTTACTAACATTATCTATGTAGTATTGATTCTACTTACTAATAAGTGCACAATGGAAGTCACAAGAACCAGGAGTGGGGTCAGTGAAGAAAGAACATGGGACAAATAGATTTCAGCAAGCAGGACTAATGGAGAAAAGCAAGAAAGAAGAAAACCATTGACAATGACAAGAGACAGTGTAAAGAGAAGAACACATGACCATGGGAGAAGTCACATGTGGGTTGAAAAATGCAACCTATTTTCACTCAAGAGAGTATCTTGCAAGCAAGGTGATTTGAAATTTAAAAATCTAAATGCAGAAATTAGTGCAAAATTGCTCTATATATTATATCAATTCATGCAGTGGTTGTTACATTCTATACCATTTAGTATCAAAGTAGATTCTATGCTTCAACTACTGTACCATTATGACCAAGTGTTCAAGGGTCCATGTGATGTGTGACAAATGTGTTATCTGTTGGATATACAAACACCCTTGAGTTCCATGTCCACAATGTCCCACTTTCCATTAGACTGCGCTCATCCCATTCACTCAGCAGCCACCACCTTGCCCGCAAGGTCATATGCTTGTTGCATGACAAGGTAATATATTGTATATATTGTATCCTTTTGTTTCACTATGCTGCCCTTTGTTTCTGTACTAATACTTACTTGTGTTATACTGTTACTATACTGTACAGTATGCTCTTGGCCATACACTTTCCCATTTATGTAGTTTACTCTGTTATCATGAAGTAAAGGACTCAGTGTGTATATAAACCATATACTGTAATGTGTACACCTCAGCCATTGTTCCAACACTGAGGTGAGTTCTCATATGTTTACATATCTTGTACTTTTACTTACTGTTACCTAGTGACATTCTCTAGGTACTTATCTAATATACTAGCCATTGTTCCAATGCTGAGTGATGTTCTCTAGGTTTTCTACATTATCTGTCCAAGTGCACTGACAAACACTGAATTTTTTCAGCTACTTACCCTTTTGTAAGTTTTGTTGTACCTCTGCTCAAGCAGCTCTATGATTTGTGAAAAACTTGAGATCAGTGAAATAGTGCCAAAGCAGCTTATATATTTACTAATCTTAATCATCACTACACTCATGCCATTGCCAAATATGGCCTACTAGTGTTCATATAACCAACAAGTTGCTGCAAAAATTTCCCTCAGTACATCAGTTAATGGTACTTATCACAAGGAAGATAAATTGTGGATATAAACAAGCTCCTTCCTTTGTAGCTCACTTGACTCTCCAGCCACAGAATCCATAATCATATGATCATATATGCAAAGTGTGAGAACTCAGAAGGCTAGAGAGCATGACTTGGTTTTCATCACAGCAGTACATAACATAGTGAGAATGGACACAAGACCAGTAGGATGACAGAAGTTCAGTGCACTAGTAAAGACTGAATAAATATATCAAGGTCTATATTGATATTTGATCAATATGCATTGGGTGTGTGCATTGAGCAAAATATTATTGAGGGGTGCATTTGTTACAGTTTAGTTCAAAGACATAAATCATACAAGTCTGAAAATCACATGATTCAACAAGTTTGTAAGAACAAGTTAAATCAGTATTGAAAGAAGTCTCATTACAGAACCAAGGGACTTAAGTTGAGTAAGAATGCAGTAGTATTCTTTAAGCTGAAGCTTGAGCTCTACAGCCCATCTTCCTACTGTTTAAATACAAACTGGTTTGCACTAATAATAAACTAGATGAGTAAGTAAATGCTGCAAATTAATAAGGCACAGTAAAAGAAGTGTGAAAATAAAGTAAGTATAGTACAATGACTTGAAGTGAGTTATAGCAAGTCAGAAATATGAGAAAAGTAAGTGTAAAACAATGACTTAGAGCAAGTCATTATGAGTCAAAAGTATAAATAAATCTATGTAAAAGTGAAGGTGTTTGGCATCAATGGTTGTGCCAAATATATCAAAGTAAACTAACTGTAAACAAAAGAAAGAAAAGAAAAATCATAACAGCATTGCTCAGTTGCTACTATTGCTTGCTATTACATGCTACCTTTGACTGAGATTTGTGTGACAGCCCAATATTATTATTATTTATACAGTTGAACCTCTCTTATCTCATATGGTTCAGTGGACTTCCCAGTGTATGACTTATGGGCTTTATGAGTTATGAGTAACCTTCCAAAAAAGGAAATAGTTTCAATTTTGGCAATTTTTTATGATTCATAAGAATAGCAATTATAGAAATGTATATAAGTGAAAGAGTAGTAGAAAGACCAAAGAAAGAACACATAAAATAGCTTATGACTACTTGTAAAAATCAGTCAAAGCTGTCAATTGAATGAGTCCAAGATTACATCAGCTTTGTGGGAAAGAGGATCATTCATATCTTCAGTGTATTTCTTAATAGTTGATGCAGCTGCAAGCACATCATGCTGGGTTGGACAATGCTCCACCTGAATATTCTGGTCCACATCATCACCCCCATTTACCTCTAGCTTCTGACAAGCAGCAATTGATTCCATGACAGCTTGATAGATTTTGTTGTCTGATGTTTCTGTCAAAGCATGTGATTCACCTTTGGGGTTCAACAGAGGCTCGACTGTCATTTGGTTGCTTGTCTGCAGTGCACCTGTTAGCAACAAGTGCACCAAGTGCATTTTCAACAAGTCTTTCTGCATGAGAGACTGAATCCATCTGGGATGAAGTATCATGAATTAGTGTCATATCCTGTATCACCCACCTCTGGACTCCTATGCTCTTACTCTACCATTTTCCTTTGTTTACTCTGGACTTTGATTACATCTTTATTATTACTTATTGCTTACTGTACATAGATTACTCTTGTTTCCTTTCCTCTGTTCTACTGAGCCATCCCCTCAGTAGTTGTAGTATACATTCATAGTGAGTCACTTATCATTCCTAAGTGTGCCACTATCTGTTTCACCTTACACTGCCATATGTGCTCACTTCTCCAATGTGTTTTATTATGTTTAATTAGTTATAGTCTTCATTCTAAGTATGCCTACCCTGACTGTACTTCTCCACTGGCCTTGACCAGCAGCCTTTACTTACTCTGAGTCTCCAGTATTTAAGTAGTACTTGATTTGTACTTAGCCCTCAATTTCATATTAAACTACATTCTCACCTCTTGTCTGACTTGAGTTCCATCTCTTGTCTCTTGTCTTTTCTGAAGGGCTTGCCCTTACTCTGAAATCTAGGACTGGGAATCCCAGGGGTGCAGAACATAAGCTGAAGCTGAGGTCCTATCCCCTGAGTCACCTTCTCTGCTCTTGTCTCTTACTCACCCCTCACTTCTCCACAGTCACCCCCTCATACTCTGCTGCCAAGTCAGGCTAGGGGCACAGTCATGACAATTAGGAATGAAACTGGGATTAATGGCTGGGGTGCAGATGATGAAGTTGCATTCATTTCAGGTAAGATACCTACCTTACACCAGCAATTCCAAATGGTAGTCATGTCTACATCACACCATGCTTCATCTGCTATTTGCATAGCCTGCAGCTGGTTGAGGTCATAAATATTGGAAGGGGTAATACCCTCATCATAATGATCAACTGATTGCTGAATGAACCTAGCACAATAGTGAACCTTGAAGCACCTGATAATTCCTTGGTCTTTTGGCTGAACATGCACAGTAAGGTTGGGCTCAAAGTTTTCAACTCAAATCCTTCAAAGACCATTGGGATCAATGTGATCAGAGAAATTATCCTGAAGGAGAAGTATGTTTCAATCTTCTGGGTGAAGGCTGCTATCCCATTGCTGAATCCACTCCTAATACAGTTTGGCAGTCATCCACACTTTCACATTATTGCAATAGTAAAAGCCAAGTTGTTCACCAGTTTTTTTCTTGAAAGCTCAAGGGCAAGCAGCCTTTCCTATAATGAAAGGTGGGAATTTTTTGGAGCCATCAGCATTGGATGTGAGTGCATATGTCAACCAGACTTTTCTGCCTTTTACTCCTGCTTGTTTTGTGTCTGTCAGACCTCTATCCAGTACCATTCTAAAGAAACAGGTTAGATAACATATCTGCAGCAGGGTCTGGCAGGTACATACACATAAAAAAGGCTGGTTTCATCCATATTGAAAATATCATGCAGCTGGTATCCACTCTCTTGTATCAATTCTTGCACCCTTTTCCACTCTCACTCCACAGTTTCAGCATTTGCTGAAGCTGCTTCCACATGTCACCTCATCTCCTTCAAGCCATTCCTATCCTTAAAGCATGCTATCCAACCATTACTGAGATTCAGTCTGCTGTCCTCAGGAACACCAACCAATACAGCAAATTGGTTCCACTTATTACAAAGAACCTCCTGTTAGCGACAGACAAGCAAAAACTCGAAGTTGAACTCAAACACGAAGAGAAAAGAAAGAAAAATGAATCTTATTGCTTGTCTGGAATAAACTAGCACAAGAATAAGGAATATCTAACTAAAATGACTGTATTTATAATGAAAGTCCATGAGGAAACTGCATGTAATCTAACCTACACTATAACACATGTTTACTGTGCTTCTACTGTGCAAACTCATGTACTACATATGTAACAAGCATGGCCGAACTGTGGACTGTGCCCATAGTCTTGATGAATAATGCATGTTGATATGCATGGTGTCCGCATTCATTGTCATGTGATATATATCAGGTGACTGTGATAAGATAAGTTATACAGATTAGATAAGATAAGATGTGAAATCCTAACATTACCCCCCTTTAAAGGTCGTGTCCTCATGACATTTTCATGATCGTCAGGGGTAGTAATAGTTGCAGATAAAAAGAAGGAGGATTGGGAGGTATTTGCTGATAAGAAAAACAGCGAGGCAGGAGGAGAGAATGACGAGGCAGTAAAGAATGAGAATTACTTCATCTGAAAACATGATAGTAGTTTGGAATAATGAATTTGGTAAAGGAACATCATATATTTATATATTTAGAGCTTCTGGATGTTCCTGATGAAATTTATTGAGTAAACTCTTGGCTCCTGTTAATGCGTCGATCAGTTCCCAAGTGCAGTCTTCCATTGAGTAACCCTTCTATTTAATTTTATATAAGACACGTTTTTGGTTCCTTTCCATGCTAAAATAGCCTCTACTTCATATTGTTCCTGATTGTCAACCAGAATAGTGGGTGGAGGTTTAGGTTTTTGTTGCGATGGATATTTAGCTGGTATAAATTTAGATAATAATTCCATGTTAAAGGTCGGATTCTTTCTATTCCATGATTTTGGTAATTCAAGTTTATAGACAGATGGTGCTACCTTTTCAATAATTTTAAAGGGTCCATAACGTTTATCATCTAATTTTGAAACTGGTCGATCAGATTTAATATTAATTCCTTCTAGGTAAACCTTATCGCCAATTTGATATTCGGGTGCTTCTTTACGATGTTTATCATAATAGCGTCCCATTGTTTCGTTTGCCAAGGATAAGGCTGCCTTTGCATTTTCTCTTGCCTTTTCCATTGTTTTGACAAATTCTTCAACTCCTATGGCTCTTGTTTTCCCTGATGGTTTAATACCTGTATATGGATGGTATCCATACATTAAATAAAATGGAGTGTATCTGGTTGTCCTATGAATGGTATTGTTATAATTAAATTGACAAACATCTGTTTTTCGGGCCCAATCGTCTTGATCGTAATTTACGTAAATTCGCATATATTGTTCTATTTCTTGGTTTACCCTTTCTGTTTGTCCATTGGTTTGGGGTCAGTAAGCTGTCGATAGATTCATGCGAACTCTGAGTTGTTTTGTCAATTCCTTAGTGAAAAATGAAGTGAATTGAGATCCTCGATCACTAATAACTCTTTTTGGGATTCCATAATGTTTAAATATGTTTTGAAGATATTTTTCTGCAACTCCTGCACTATTGATTTCTTTGTTGCATGGTACAAATGCTGCCATTTTTGTGAATTGATCAACAACTACCATAAGAAAATCATAACCTTCAGATAATGGAAGTGGTCCCACAAAATCTATAGATACGGTATGCCAGGGGTGTTCAGGTATACTGTTCGGAATAAGTTTTCCGACTGGAGCGGATCTATGAATATTTGTTCTTTGGCATGCTTCACATCCAGATACATATTTCTTTATATCCACCATGAGTCTGGGCCACCAGTAATCTCTTGTGATAAGCTCCATTGTTTTGTATTCTCCTTGATGTCCTGATATTTCTGAGTCATGACAGAGTCTAATTATACATTCCCTTAGTTTGGCATTTTTAGGTATGTAAACACGATCCTTCCATGTGATAATATCTTCCTGTGATTCAATCCAATCCTTAGATTTAAGATTAAGCATCTTAATTACTTCTTTGTCTTGATTTTTTCTAGATTTACGAATTTGTTCCATGATTTCTTCATCTTCTCCATGGACTTTGTAAGTCTGTCTAAAATGTTCCAGTTTAAGTAATATAAGATCTTCATTGTCTTGATCTCCCTGGTTGTGTCCTGCTCTTCGTGATAATAGGTCCGCTTTGATCATTTGATTGCCTGGTTTATGATGTAATGTGTAATAGAATTCTTGTAATTCTGTATTCCATCTTGCCTGATGTCGGTTTAATTTCTGTGGCTTCCTAAAATATTGGAGGTTCTTATGATCAGTCCATATTTCAAAGATTTGCTTAGCTCCTAAAAGATATTGTCACCAAGTATCTAATGCTCTCATTATAGCAAGCATTTCCTTATCATAGATCTCGTAATTTTGCTCTGTTGGACTTAATGCATGGGATAAGAAGGTGATTGGTTTCCATTTTCCATCTGGTTGTTCCTGAGATAAGATAGCTCCATTTGCAAAATCTGATGAATCAGCCTCTACTCGATATTTTCCATCATCATTTGGCATAGCTAATATTGGTGCCGATATGATCTGATCCTTAAGTTGAGAGAATGCAAGGGCTTGCGATAATTCCCATTTCCATTCATTCTTTTCTGTGAGTTCATGAAGTGGTTTGGCAATCTTAGCAAATCCTTCAATAAATCATCAATAAAAATTGATGAATCCTAAGAATTGTTGGAGTTCTCTTTTATTGTTTGGAACTGGCCAATCAACTATTGCCTTAACTTTTTCAGAATCCATTCATACAGAATTCTTAGAAATAATAAGTCCAAGGTATTCAACTTCAGCCTTTTTGAAGAAGCATTTTTCCGGTTTAAGGTATAGTTCATATTCTTCTAATTTTCTAAGAACACATTTTACCATTTTTCGATGCTCCTCTAAGGTTTCTATAAAGATAAGAATATCATCCATATAGACAATTACCGTTCCTTCATTAATTTCCATTCTGAAAATGTCATTCATCATGGTTTGGAAAGTAGCTGGAGAGTTGGTAAGGCTGAAGAACATGACTAAGGGTTCGAATAATCCTTGATTTGTTTGGAATGCTGCATATTGCTCATCTCCTTCTTTGATTCAGACATTGTTGTATCCCCATCAAATATCCAATTTCGTAAAGTATCGTGCCTTTTTTAATTTATCTACTAGTTCTTGAGTTAACAGTAAAGGGTATCTATTTTTAACTGTTATTTCATTTAATTTTCGATAATCTTGGATTGGTCAAAGTGAGCCATCTTTCTTTTTAATAAAGAAGAATGGAGATGCCCAAGGTGATTTCGAAGGTCAGATGCATCCGGAATTAAGGTTTTCATCTAGGAATTCATCGAGTTGTTTCTGTTCATCCAGATTTAATGGATAAATTTTACAATCGAATGACGTAGACCCAGGTAAAAGTTCAATAGCATGATCCCATGGTTATCATGGTGGAAGTTTATCAAATGATTCTTTCATGAATACTTTTTCGAACTTATGATAATACATTGGAATTGTTTCTTTCCAGTGCTTCTTTGGTTTCTGCTGATTTTGTGCTTCAGCTATCCTAGAGGTGGTTGTTTGGAATGCTCTTATTTCAATTTGTTTGAATAAGTTCACTGCTATGATTCGATCGTCTGTTTCTAGATTAATTGGTTCATCTAAATCCGATTTGTCTTCCTCTGGGTTCATTGTATTAATCAGCGGAGTACATTCTATTGGACAGTGTGTGAATTTAATTGTATTTTCCTTCCAATCTATCTCCGGATTATGAATTTTAAGCCAATCGTGACCAATAAACATGGAAGCTTTTCCAAGATTAGAAACAGCAAACAGAATGATTTCTACATGTCTTCCGAGTCAGACTTTTAATTCAATGTAATCGGTGATAGCTCCATCACTGTTGAGAGTTCCATCAGCATTGTACACAGGGGTAGGTCATAGTAGTTTCTTTGTTGTGATACGATTGTTTTCTACAAACTTTTGATCAATACATGTTCCTGTACTTCCACTATTGAGTAATGCTTTTAATCCATTCATTGAGTATCTAAAGTAGTAATCATTAGATCGAGATCCATCTGATTTCCTTTAGATCCTTGGATGAATTTTTTAGGTCCTTTTAATTCCGTTAATGCTTGAATTACATCCTGATTGGAAAGATCATTTAGTTCATTAATTGTTTTTGGAGTTACTTCAAGTTTCCGTTTCGAATGTGTCCAAATACTAAGTGAAGCCAAGGCTAGTTCTGGTGTTTGGTCTTTTAATCTTCATGCAACCCAATACACATTTCCTGGTTTTACTTCCTGATCAGGGAAGGTGCACTGTGATATCTTTTTCTTGAACAATATGAATTCAGATTCCAGATCTAAAGTAGGTACAGTTACAGAAGAAGCTATATAATTAGAGGCTGGTGAGTTCGCGCTCACTGCTGGCCTTGGGGAAAACCCAATTGTGCCATTAGTAAAGCATGTTGTTCCTCTGATAGTTTAGTAATGTCCAGTAATTCTACAATGCTACTGGTACTGAATTATTTACATAAGTATTGTCCATATTATTGTTACATTGTACATAAGGGCCTCAGTTTTGCTTTTTAGGGCATGCATTGGCCATATGTCCTTTTTCCTTACAATAAAAACAACATCCTTCTCGTTTCAGGGTGTCAATGTCCATGCAGTCTCCTCCTTGCGATACCGTAAGGTTGGCTCGATTAGGGGGAGGTGCAGGGTTCTGGGGGAAGTGGGGTCCTTGGTTCTGAGATTGGAATTGATTTGGTCATGGTCCGCCCTGTTGGGTATTCTGCACACCTTGTTGTTGTCCAAAGTTCTGGTTCTGACTGGGATTAAATTGTTGTCCTTGTCATGGGTTTTTATTTCTAAAAATATTTCGACGTTCTCGATCAATTTCCTGTGCTGTGTCATACCATTTCTGAAGTGTGTTCGGGGTTCCTCACATAACTATCATTTCGAGTAGTCGGGGGTCAAGTTTGTTCTTATATTTCCTGATGATTGCAGTGTTGTTATATCCTGTTTGTCCAGCAATGGTCGAGAATCTAACTGTGAATTCTTCGACTGTCCAGCGACCCATGTATAAGTTGTCAAGTTCATCCTGAGCATCCTGGATTTCTGAATATACTCCGAAAAAGTGTAAAAAGTCCTCCTTGATTTGTTCGTATTTGGTTCCAGGGGTTTGTTTCATAATCACCATAATTTGATCAACCCAGCTAGCTGCTGTTTGATTCTTTGATCCATCTATAAGACTCAATATGAACCTTATCTTCATCTCATGCTCGAGGGGATTAACATGAGATCCAGTGAAGTAGGACTCCAGTGATCTCATCCAAGCTCTCGCATGTTTATGGTCTCCTGTGTATTTCTCAGGCTTCTCTATTTTGAGAGCCTTATCTGTGACTGCGTCACGTTGCCTTCTTGCCATCATGGATGTGGCTTTGGCAGTTTCAATTACAGAGGTGTGTAATCTGAAAATACCTCTACCAACAAATCTAATAGTGTCTGCGATCATGTGTACCCAACCTCCTTGCTCAGCTGAGGTCGGAGGATTAGGTGGAGGGGGTGGTGGTGGTTGGTTGGGGGTATTAGGAGGGGGTTGTCTGAAATTTACTGGTATCATGAGGGGTGAAGGAGATCCTTGTGGGGTAGGAGCTTCCATGTGAATTGTCAGAGTAGTATGATGTGTTCTGGGGTTATTAATATAAATGGTTCCAGGTACCGGTACCTGGTTCCATGGGTTTCCTGGTGTATCCATTTTCACAATTCGAAATTGGGGTAGGTAGGAGTAGGATGTCCAAGTTTGGTGATGATGGTAAGGGTACAGGGAATGGGGATAATGGGGCGAGGTGCGGGTAATGGGTAGAGAAGGATTTGATCAAGTGAGGGATAGGTGTTGGGATCGAAATTTGAGTCATCGGAGTCCACCGACACAGCTCTCAAATTATGAGTGTAGGGTGTAGGGCAAGATCGAGGAGTGTAGATTGGTGTGGAAGATAAAGAGATGTGATAGGATCGATTATGGAGAGTATGAAGGGTTTGGGAATGGGTGATAGGTGCCAGAATGAAAGACTAGATAACAGATGCTTTTGAAGAGGCTCGGAGACTAGCAAGACGTCCCAAGTCTCATGCACACCGATTTGCAGATAGAACCAGCTGGGCCAACATGTGGTAGCCTGCCCAGTCACTGGCGCCATGCCAAACTCAAGGCAGAGGGCCTAAGATGTTCGGTAATTCGGAAGAGTCGGGCTCAATGTTACTCTATCCTCTCGTGCATCCAAGCACAACGAACAAGTCTATTGAATGGGGTGTATGTCTAAGGATTTTGAAGGTCCAAAGAACGGAAAACAAGGTAAAGAGAAAAGTGTGCCGGGGGTCGGCGGGAGAGAGTTTGAGGTCGAGAAACAAGGTAGATTCTTGTGCTTTTGTTAGCAACAGACAAGCAAAAACTCGAAGTCGAACTCAAACACGAAGAGAAAAGAAAGAAAAATGAATCTTATTGCTTGTCTGGAATAAACTAGCACAAGAATAAGGAATATCTAACTAAAATGACTGTATTTATAATGAAAGTCCATGAGGAAACTGCATGTAATCTAACCTACACTATAACACATGTTTACTGTGCTTCTACTGTGCAAACTCATGTACTACATATGTAACAAGCATGGGTGAACTGTGGACTGTGCCTGTAATCTTGATGAATAATGCATGTTGATATGCATGGTGTCCGCATTGTATGTCATGTGATATATATCAGGTGACTGTGATAAGATAAGTTATACAGATTAGATAAGATAAGATGTGAAATCCTAACACCTCCCCACACAGCAGAATCCCATCTGTCATAGCTTTCAAGACCCATATGTACATCATCTCCAATACTTCTGGATGCTGGGTCTGTTGTACTCATTTGGCCATTCAATCACTAGAGCAGTTAGCCTCTTCCCATTGTGCTCACCATTTTGCCTTGTGCTTCAGCCAGAGTGAAATCAGTGGCTGTTTGATTTGGAGGTTCAGATAAATCTTGTCAAAGTGTCAAGCTGTGTCAGTCTGGCATTTACCATTCTTGTGATGCCAGTCAAGGATTTCAATCCTCTGTTCCAGTGGAGCATTCTCTTTTGTTGTCTTTGTAATGACAGGAGTAGAAGAGGACAAACCTTCTTTCTTATTTGAAGGTTTATGAATATCATTTGCAGGACCTTTGTGAATTACAATAGGTAAGCATATCCTTTCATTATGAAATGAGAGTCTGTTGATATAAAATCAACTTAACATTCATATCACTGTAAATGCACACATACCCCTTTCTCCCTTTTCACCCATTCATACCTTTCTACTTTCATTCATACTTTCTCTTTATTCCTTTATACAATGGCCACTGGTAAATATGTATATATACTAGCTAGTGGACATATATTCACCTCAGTCATTATACTATACAATAACACTGAGGTGAGATATCTAATTACTTTCTGTTTATATCTTGTACTGACATCACATGTAGATTACTATTACTTACTGTGTGTATAGGTACAGTCATTATACTATACAATAACACTGAGATTACTATTACTTACTGTGTGTATAGGTTATTCCTTTCTACAGAGTCACATATGTGTATGCTTGTTTCCAGCAACTTTGAGTATTTCACCACTCCACTCCTTCAATTTCATTACAATTGCCCTTCCCTGGTTATCTAAACATTCAAGCCCTCTCTTGTAGTCTGATGACAACTCCAGGGTTTCAAGAACACATTGCTCATCAACTGTGTTTGCTTCATGATCCAGCCAGTATTCATCTGATGATGATATGGTTTCCTTTTGTGGAAAGGCCTTTCTTAAGAACTGCAATAGGTTTGGGAGGCATGATAGTAGTGTGCTGTGTGTACAATGTTGAGAGAAGGGTGTCCTGAATTTCAATTTCCACCTAGTCTCTTTTCCTGAGTCTCATTTCACCCAGTGGCATTATAAACTCATAGTCTAGCTATTGAATCAACAAGTGGCATGTTAGAGTGAGTGAAGAGTTGGTAAATACAAAATTTGGCTGAAGGAAATTATGGATAGAATGAATAAACCCTACTATGCTTATGTAATAATATGGGGTTTCCTGCATGAAATTGTATGACTTATGGATTATGAGCTTTATGAGTTATGGTCTGCAAATCTCTGTGAACTGAGTTGGTAGGCTGAAAAACTTATGAGGGTTATGAGATAAGAGGGGTTTGACTGTACTTAACATAGTGTGGGTCTAATATAGCAATATGTGGAATTTTGCATGAGAATGTGTGAATATCCTCAACCACAGTGTGGATGTCCATATGTATTTTCCACACTGTGTAATGTGTTGCTTTTCATCCATCCCATTTCATTATTAACTGCTATTTCAGGGTTCTTAATATGGTGTGCACACAAGAGCACTGAGTTTCCTGGACTTCTCATCAAGTGCAAATTCTTTGTGTCTACCTGAAACTCTAATACACCTAGCATACTTCTACCCACTGTAAAATCATTATTTCTATATTCTATGTGCTACTTACAAATGGTATAATATACATGGGTTGTATTTAGTATCTAAGGTAGAGGTCCCAGACCATTAGTTAGCATGGGAACAATTCACACTAATAAGGGACATGTCTAGCCTAAGTAGGAAAGTGTCTAAGAATAGAAACATTGAGGTCAGAGTTTATTCTCAACATCAGTGGGAAATAGTTACTAGTAAGGCTGGAGATTGAGCTAAGCACACATCTATTCTAATAATAGGATATTGAAGTCATATGTTATTGCATCATAGGAAAAGCACAAGGATTTAGACTCACAGAAAATGCTGCTATCTAACCATGCTGTACCAGTGCCATGCATCAGCATGCCATAAGCACCTGGCCAGGTCTGAGATTCAGCATTCCCAGCAGGCTTATTCAGCAGTTCCCATTTCCATGTGTCAAAGTGCATGGCATCATGCCTCCATATGGAGTGTTCTTCCTGCAGGATGATTTATTGTTCTTCACTATCTTCCCATATGGACACATTCTTGGTGCTTGTATGTTTGTACATCCATGATTTACTCTGGTTCCAAAAGTCTATCTTACTGCTTAGCTAATGTGTAAATTACTGTATTTGTACTAACTATATAGTTCCTCTAGCTGTAGTCCTGTATGATATTTAATAGGTAGAATAAAGTAGAGGAAAGGCAGTCTCCTGTGCCCTGAGAAATACCATTAAGCAGTTCTGCAAGAGTATTGTGTGAGCTTGAGATTCTGAGTGTAATGAGAGTCAAAGTTCTAAGTCCATGCTAAGTCCAAGATTAAGGAATGTGCATCAAATGTGCATCAAAGTGTTCACTAAGCACACATTCCATCTTGCACATTGATCTTCAACACCCTTTACATTACCTTACTTCACCCAGAAGCATTCTGCATCTGAGTCTTACCCACCAAGCACTTTCTTAGTGAGTGTATGTGGTGTGAGTGAAATTATACATATTTTAATTTATACTACATTGCACTAAATTAGGTACTTTAACTCTCAAACTCAAGGATCTTGGGTTAGTAAAACACCTTGGCAATAAATGTGCCCATCATACATTCTACTAGCAATATACTGGGGATGAGCACTGCCTGCCTTTGTAGTATATAATATTGTTATATCCCCATATTGCCTACCTCCGGACCTCTAGTCTCTTACTCTGCTGTTTCCCTTCATTGCTCTGGATTTTTGATTACACTCTTAATATTACATATTGATTACTGTACATAGATTACTCTCATTTCCTTTCTTCCATTCTACTGAGCTATCCCCTCAGTAATGTAGTATACATTTCATAGTGAGTCACTTATCATTCCTAAGTGCACCACTATCAGTTTCACTTTACACTGCCATATGCACTCACTTCTCTGACATGTTTTATTATGTTTAATTAGTTATAGTATTCATTCTATGTATGCCTACCCTGACCATACTTCTCCACTGGCCTTTACTTACTCCAAGTCTCTAGTATTTAAGTAGTACTTGATTTGTACTTTAGTCTTCAGTTTTGTATTGAACTATGTCCTCACTCTTTAGTCTGACTTGAGTTATGCCTCTCATCTTCTCATCTCTTGTCTTCTCTGAAGGGCTTGCCCTTACTCTGAAATCCAGGACCAGGAATCCCAGGGGCACAGCACATAAGCTGAAGCTGAAGTCCTACCCCCTGAGTTCTCATTCTCCATTTTCGTCTCATACTCACCCCTTGTTCCTCCACAGTCACCCTCTCATACTCCATTGCCAAGTCAGGCTAGGGGCACAGTCATGACAAATATGATGGCTATGGCAAAATGTAGGTATTCAGAGTGATTTTTACCCTATCACTGGGACTCATGACTGAGTGGGCATTCTGGCATCTCACATATTATACACTTCTGTAACTGAGTGCTGGGAGAATGCAGACAGTGAAAACACTATACAAACCCCTCCTACAGAGAGAAGAAAATTATCTACTTTCACACCTCTTTTTACAAGAGCCTTTCAACTTTCTTCTTCATGCATCCTCAAATCTATGTCTTCTATCTTCTTCAGCTTCGACTTCTGTAATGTTTTCATTCACAACTTTCTTCATTGCTTCACAGGTCTTCCTTGGTCTTGTATCTGTGTCTCCACTCCAAAGGAGAGATGCACCACCTGGCATGAATTTCCATCCCAACTTTGAAGGTGTCAGCATGTCCATGACCAACAGTGCACATGAGTGGGGTGTTTCCAGTTTCTATGCTGATGCTGATGTGACAAGTTTGAGTGTTGGTGGTGGGCTGTCAAAAGCTGACTTCAGATTTGAGCAGACTGGATTGCCAGCCACAACTTACATCATCAAGTGAGTTCATCATGTTTATATGAACAGTGATGAAAAATAACAAATATTGTCCAGGCTTGTTGAGAACAATGATTTGGTTGTTGGTCTGTTGGGTGACCACCCACAGGCCAAGAACCTGGAATCTAGTGACTTGTAAGTTTACTTTCTCTTTGCATTAGTAAACATGGAGCTAATTTATGTTTAGGACCCAGATCTGGAATGTTCATTGTGACTTCTGCAGTGACAATATTAGTCAGCACAAGGGGAATGTAGCATTTGGATGCAACATCACATCCACCACCAATAATGAATGTGTCACTATTGGCAAGAAAGATACTGATGCCTTGTTTTTGGTGGACTGCACTGGCATCAATGCACAGAACTTTGATTCTGGACTGTGACTGTCTGAAGGATATGATGCATTTTCATTGGCAGTGGAATATGGACTGTAGTTTTTTGCATGCATGGACATTTGATCTTTGTTAAATTTGGACATTGAATAATGATTTTGACCTGATATATTACCTGGGGCCCCGAATTTTGCTTCAAGGTTTAGATTGCTATTGAGGAGTCCTGGTTCCCCAAACTCTGATGCAACAAGTGATCTTGAGCAGAGGTAGCCATGTGCCTGATAGAATGTTTGATTAGACATTTCTCTGATCTATTTCTTGATATAACCTAAACCTACTTATTAGTATCATGCAAGCATGCATTATGACTAATGAAAAGAATGCATGTAGCAAACTCCAAATTGAAACTTGAATGTATGACAGTGACTGGTTTGGAGGAGTCAGGCCATACATGTGGATGAGTAAAGAGTTTGGGATGTGTTTGCAATTGTTCAGAAAACCTACCACTGCTGCAGAACCTAACAGTAGATGTATTTCATGTGACATTTCCACATGATGAAGTGATAGAATTCTTTGGAGATTTGGAATATCAAGATATATTCTATGACATTTATGAAGAACATCATTGAACATATATGGAATTGTAGATTTAAAAACATAATAATAATCTTGTCTACTCACATGGCTCATGTGTATTCAGTAAACTTTAATTTGATCTCAACAGAGAAAATATGCCCCAATTAGAAATTTGTACCCACATGAATTGTATTGCTAAAATTCACTGATATGGCTAGCACCTTGTGCATAGAATGCACCCCATGAAGTCCACTAGGCCCAGTACTGGCAGATGACTTGTCTTCTCATTCCACATGAATGATTTGCTTCACCAGTTGTTCTGCTTGCTTCAGCAAGCTGCTATCACTTGCTTCCTGCAGTACTTCTACCCCAGTACTATGGAGTGACTCATCATGCACTATACACAACATGAAAGATATAAAGCTAGATTAATGAGAATTATCAGTATAATTTTGTGCATATTGTGGATTCAGACTCACTGTTCTTTCAAAAATGCATAGGATTAGCCATCAGTTGCATCTGCAACTTCACCAGTGGTTTTTTCAGGCTCATTAAATGATACACTTATATTTTTTGCTAGAAACTGGACCTTTTTGACCTACTTCTTTGCAAATGACTTCCATAGTCCATGGTCTGGCAATTGGAAGTCATACTTGACATCAAAGTGCGATGGTTGGTTGAGAATTGCATTGTCAATTCTTTCAGGGTGGTTAGTCATCATGATCATCAACAAACCTTCATTTTGTGCCTAGAGAAGTCAGTTAATCAGCTTGCTGAACTTAAATCATGTGATATGGTACTCACCAGCCCATTCAACTCATTCAAAAAGAATGATCATACTTCTGGAACAACCATTGCATCTAGATCCTCAAGGGCCAACACACAAGGTGTGTGTTTTCTTGTGTGGTCAAAAATTGTGTACACCATATTCAGGACTCTGGAATAGCAGTTAATAATGGAATAATAGCAAAAGCTATGTGAACATACCACCTGAGTAGTAAAAGACTTTACATATAGTGCTTTGGCTCCCAATTTGTTAATAAGTGCTTTAATTGTCTCTGTTTTCCCATTTCCTGGAGGTCCCAGAAGCAAAATACCATGCTTCCAAGTGATTTCCAATGACTGATAAATCCCTTTGCTCAAAAAGTAAGTCATTGTATCCCTGCACAACTTGTCCTTGAAGGAATCATTTAAAACAATAGAATCCCAGTTAGCTGATTTAATAGCCTTGTAAAGTTCTTTATTCTTTGATCAATGTCCTCCTTTGAATACCCAAATCTCTTCCCTGAGGCTGCTAGCCCAGTTGATGACAGCAGCAGACAATTTTTGTCCAATAGTGTTATCTGGTGAATCAAACACTAAATGATAAAACACATAATGTGCCATTTCATTCCTCCACATTGTCTTGTATGCACAAAATGCTATAGAGTCAAAGTGGTTACACCTGATAAAACATGTTGGAAAGCAAGCTGTTGGGTAATATCATACTGAAAATCACAATATGTTTCTGCTTTGACAATTTTGACTTTTATACCAATTGATTCTAAGTATCCAGAAAGAGGAAATTGTTATATCCATGTCCGGATACATCATGCCGACGTTCCCACGTGACCTTCCAACATACCCGGTCCATTCCCGGAACGTACCCGCTTCGGGTTTACACTTCCCGACGTTCCCGCCTGGGAACATACCCGGAACCCGTCGGGTTTTCTATTGGGTATCCCGGATACATACTTTCTCTTATGACGGCCTCACTGCGTCATCATTCTATTACTCCTCTCTTCCATTCCTACTTATATGTTTCATTATGGCCTTTGTAGATTAGTTCCTTATTCTTCATTCTGAGTGCGTCATTTGCGCCCCTACTCCGCTTTGCCAAGACTTCATTTCCTACTTACTCCTTTGACTTGTCCTTTGTATAATACTTCTACATTCGTATCTACAGGTTCCTACTTAGTATAAGTAGTCTTCCAGATGTAATAGGTAGTCTTCAGTATTCGTATCAACTCTGTACACTTTCTTCCTACTCTAAGTTCCGAAACCTGCTCCGGGTTTTCCTTTGGGTTTCTCTCCCGCTACCTAGTGTAGTGGCGAAGCCCTCTCTTGTACTCTGGAACGTTTCCTTACATTGGATATCATCTGTTGTGAAATACGAACCATTCCCTGGGGATATCCAGGCGGCGCAGCACACAAGCTGAAGCCACGGTTCTTTCCGCACTCCCGCTCTACGTTTCCGCACCCGTACTCACTTCGGGTTTCCGTTATAGTTCTCCCACACCCTCCGGGTGTCTTCGCAACCACTTCTAAGCAGGAAGAGAATCGGTACGTAACAGTATACGAATACTGATACCTTGGATATCTCTTTATCATGGCTCCAACTGGGACTTCGGTTACTCGCACAGCACATACCGCTAGTCATACCAATGCTGTGGGTGCTCGTGCCACCCGTGCAGCTACGAGGCAACAGCCTCCAAGGAGTACTTCAGGTTCTCTACCTTCTACACCGTCTCGGGTTACACCCAGTCCAGCACCACCTCCTAGTGCTACTTTCCTGGGTCCACCCTTGACTTCCGCTCAGCTACTTTCTGTTCCTGCAGCCGGGAACCTCGGATCTGCTCAGGCTCCTCCGGATGGCACTCCACTGCCATACGGTACAGTCGCAGCAGACCGGGACACTCCCGAGGGTCACGGCTCCGATGGTGGTACCATTGGACCGCCACCTCCACCTCCTTCTCAACCCAATCCTCCGTCTCCACCATCCTCAGACTCAGGGGATGATGGTGATGAGGATGATGTTGACAATCCCAGGCGCACACCTCTTGCGCACCACTCCCGGGAAGACCGGCTTGCCGAAGCTCTTTTGAGAGTTGCGGAAACCGCCCGGGGTACGTCGGGATCACATCGGGAACACAACGTTCAAAAGCCAGATACTTTTGACGGTTCCAGTGCTGAGAAGTTGGAGCAGTTCATTACTCAATGCCAAATTTACTTCCGGAATAATCCTTCCCAATACTCGGATGGACACTCCCAAGTCAACTTCGCTCTCGCATATCTTCGGGATACCGCGCTTCAGCTCGTTATGCCGACCCTCTCCAATCCCTATGCTGATGATGAGTTCCTTCACTCTTGGGAGGTTTTCGTTGTCATGCTAGAGGATAACTTCGGGTTAGCAAACCCGGAAGGGGATGCCGAGAATGATCTGGATGTCCTCGTTATGAAGGATTCACAGAAACTGTCCAAGTATCTTGTACAGTTCAACAGGCTTGCACAGCGCACCGACTGGGATGATAAGTCCTTATGCCACCGACTCTATTCCGGGTTTCCAGGTCGCATTAAGGATGAGATCTCTCATGTTGGGAAACCTACCACAAAGCGCAGGATGATTAAGCTAGCTCAAGGGATCGGTAGTCGGTACTGGGAATGCCAGTCCGAGTGTACGCGGGAATCCCACCAGCCTCGGGGTCCGCAGGTTCCGGATAGCTCTGTTAGAGCTACTACAAACCGCCCCGCAGTCACCCCGGCGCCTTCCCGCCTCATTTTGGGCCAATATGCACCCTGTCCGAGCTATCCCCACCGTGCTGGTAGTCACCCACCTCGTTCCTCGCAGCCTCCCCAACAGCGGAGGCCGGAATTGAATGACAAGGTTGGTCGAGATGGCAAACTTTTGCCACAAGAACGTCAGCGTCGCATGGACAACAATCTATGCTTGTTCTGCGGTAATCCGGGGCATCGCGCCAAAGAATGTCCCCGCTCTGCCTCTTCCACGGCTAGAGCCCGGGCATCCGGAATATCTGCTTCAGCTCCTATGTCGGCTTCTGCGGGTCCCTCGACCCGCAGGTCCGCGCCTCTTTCCAACCCGGCTTCAGGTTCGAAAAAATAGGGAGCGGTCCTCTGGACACCACACAAGCCGAGGACCGCGTTGTTCCCCCTTGTGCGCAGCCAATGCAGGTAAGACTCAACGCTTCCGCTCTTTCCGACCCCAATGCCCTTCATATTCCACTTTGTAGTACCATCCATGCTCTCCCTACACCCTGTACAGTTTCATATAGCGCTCTAGTTGATTTGGGTTCTACCCATTGTTTTATGGATTCATCTTTCGTTCGGACACATGCTATTCCTACCTCACCTACTCCACCTATCACTCTCAGACTTTTCGATGGCACCACCAATCATGTTATAACCGAGTTCGTTACACTGCCTGTACTATTCCCTACCAGTGAATGTATTACAGTTGAACTCTATGTGACACCTCTTGATTCCGTGTGTTCTGCAGTCCTAGGATACAATTGGCTCACCCGCTTCAATCCGTTGATTGACTGGGTATCGGGCTCATTAACATTCCGGACTCCAGTCACTTCCGAGCGACTTCCACTCAAATCCGGGATCTCGGAACCAGGTTCCGCTTCCGAGGATCCATCTCCGGTCACCTCTGATGAGTCTCTGCCACCTCCTCCTAGCATTTCGCTAATAAATGGTGCTGCCTTCTCGCGTGCATGCCGTTTAGAGGGAGCACAGACTTTCCGTATCCAGCTTGGTGCTGTCGCTTCTGCCGCTGCCCTCAATCCAGAGGAAGCTCCGGATCTCTCTTCCATACCATCTGAGTATCACGAGTTTGCTGATGTATTTAGCAAGTCCCGGGCAGATACACTTGCCCCTCACCGTCCCTATGACTTAAAGATCAACCTAGAGGAAGGTGCTTCACCTCCTGTAGGTCGGATCTATTCCCTTTCCCAATCTGAGCTTTCCGCTCTTCGGGATTTCATCGATGAACATATCCAGATCGGATTCATTCAACCTTCGCGCTCTCCGCATGGGGCTCCCGTCCTTTTTGTCCGCAAGAAGGACGGATTGCTTCGGCTTTGTGTGGATTTCTGCGGGTTGAACACTATTTCTAAAAAGGATCGTTATCCTTTGCCACTCATTTCAGATTTGCTCGACAGTCCCCGTCGCGCCCGTATCTACACCAAGATTGACCTGCGTCATGCATACCACCTGGTCCGCATTGCCGAGGACGATGAATGGAAAACCGCTTTCCGGACTCGCTATGGATCCTTTGAATGGCTAGTCATGCCCTTTGGACTTTCCAATGCACCCGCGGGTTTCCAACGCTTCATGAACGACATTTTCAAAGATCTTCTCGATGTGTGCGTCATAGTTTATTTGGATGACATCCTTATATACTCTGATAACCTTGCGCAACATCGCCAACATGTCAGGGAAGTTTTGCGTCGACTCCAGAAGCACGGGTTGTACGCACGTGCGGATAAGTGTGAGTTCCACTCGGAATCCGTGGAATATCTCAGATATATACTATCGCCCAACGGTCTCACCATGTCTCCAACAAAGGTGAAGACTATTCAAGAATGGCCGGAACCAAGGAAAGTAAAAGACATTCAATCTTTCCTTGGGTTTGCTAATTTCTATCGACGTTTTATATACAACTATTCCGACATAGTTGTTCCGCTCACCCGCCTTACCCGGAAGGGTAATCCATGGAACTTCTCGGAAAAATGCTGTTCCGCTTTCACTGAACTTAAGGACGCTTTCACGTCGGCACCCATTCTTACCCATTGGGTTCCCGACAAGCAGCTCATTGTGGAAACCGATGCTTCGGATTATGCGTTGGCTGCTATCCTGTCTATAGTTTCCAATGATGGCGAGATTCACCCTATCGCTTTCCACTCACGAACCTTTACACCTCCCGAGTTAAACTACGACACCCACGACAAGGAATTGCTTGCTATCTTCGAAGCATTCCAAGTCTGGCATCATTACCTGGAAGGTTCTGGTTCACCCATTGACGTTGTCACAGACCACAAGAACTTGGAATACTTTTCCACAACCAAGATCTTGTCCCGACGACAAGCCCGATGGTCCGAGTATCTTTCCCAGTTCAATCTAGTTATCCACTTTCGACCCGGAAAACTCAGGGCGAAGCTGGATGCTCTGACTAGACGATGGGACGTCTACCCTAAAGAGGGGGATAGCGACTATGCTAAGGTCAATCCGCATAACTATCGTCCAGTGTTCACACAGGAACAGCTTATCACTTCTCTCCGAGCAACATCACTTATTGTACCCACTCTTCGCGCTAGTATCATCATGGACATTGAACAGTTACATACTGATATATTATCAGCTCTCCCTAATGACCCAGTCGCAGCTATCCGAATGCGGACTCCCAAGAATCGTTGGACTGTAACCCCGGACGGTTTCCTCCGTCTAGATAACCGGATCTATGTTCCGGACTCCGGAACCCTTCGGCTTCGGGTTTTACAGTACAAACATGACCACCTGCTTTCAGGACACCTTGGACAGAACAAGACCCTCAAGCTAATTCGACGCGAATATACTTGGCCGCTTATACGGACATTTGTAAAGGACTATTGTAAGTCTTGTAATACTTGCATGCGTTCTAAACTACAGCGCCACTGCCCGTACGGAACCCTGAAACAACTTCTGGTTCCCGGACGCCCATGGCATTCGATATCTATGGATTTCATAGATCAACTTCCAAAATCATCGGCTTCCAAGTATGATTCTATACTCGTTATCGTGGATCGTTTCTCCAAGCAATCTATCTTCATTCCCACTCATACCACTTGCTCTTCTTCCGACCTTGCGCTTCTATTTGTACTTCATGTCTTTTCCAAGCACGGAGTCCTGGAACACATCACTTCCGATTGTGGTTCCAAGTTTGTGTCACATTTCTTCCACTCCCTCGGTACGGCCCTTGACATCACTTTACATTTCACCTCGGGTTATCACCCCGAAGGCGATGGCCAAACGGAACGCACAAACCAAACTCTGGAACAATACCTTCAGGCCTACTGCAACTACCAGCAGGATAACTGGTGTGATCTCTTACCTCTTGCTGAATTTGCTTACAATAATGCACCGAGCGCAACCACAGGAATTTCACTGTTCTACGCAAACAAGGGTTATCACCCGAACCTTGCGATACATCCGGAACGTGATCTCACTTCCGCTCGTGCCCAGCACTTCACAGTAAACCTCGAGGAACTTCATGAGATGCTTCGGACCGAAATACTCAGTGCGCAGAAATGTTACCAAGCACCCGCCGATGCGCGTCGCAAACCTGCACCTGCATTCCCTGTCGGGACAAAGGTATACGTCAAAGCCGAGTACTTCCGGACAACCCAACCATCCCGGAAACTTGCAGAAAAGTTCCTAGGACCTTTTGAAGTCATCGCACTTGCCGGATCGCATTCGCGTACCTTGCGCCTTCCAGAACAATTTCGTGCAGTCCACCCAGTATTCCATGTATCCATGCTTGAACCCAATACTGAAAATACTATCCCAGATCGCATTATTCCTCCACCACCACCTGTCCAGGTTGATGGTGATATTGAATACGAGGTCTCGGAAATATTGGACTCTAAACTGGATCGCCGTTTGCATTGCAAACTGAGGTACTATGTACGCTGGCTAGGGTATGAAGGGACCAATGAAGAGTTTTCATGGCTTCCGGCCACGGAACTGGAACACGCTACGGATATCATCGAAGAGTTCCACTCCCGCTATCCGGATAAGCCCGGCCCTACTCCTATTTCTTAAATTTCACGTTACTTATTATCTGCTTGCAGTTTCACCTTATACAAAAACCAAAAACAACGAATAACAACCAAAAAGCGAGATACAGGTACATTAATTCTTTGGTAACGTGTTACGACCATTTCCATCACTCCCTCAATGTCTGCGACTTGACCCGAGCTCCTACTTCACCTTCCGACGCAATCCCGGAACCCGTAACAACTTCCTCATATGCATCTGGATCGCGGAGGCATTCCGCGAGCAGGGTTTCAATGTTGGAAACATGGACGACGTGCTCGGATACTTCGGCAACTACTCGCGACAACTTACCAAGTTCACCTACCACTTGGCGATTGGTATCCGCGAGGTTTCCGAGTTGAGTGATCATCTCCCTTTGCAAAGAGATGATAGTATCGTTCTGCAGCCGCATCGTGCTTAGGATGGATGTTGCGACATTCATGGAAGTGGACAAGGAGACCAGATTAGCAGAATCGTTTGCACTAGAGGATTGGAACGATGGACCCGCTACTGCAGATGAAGAACGGATAAACTCATCATCCGTGTCGTCGATCCGAGCCCGCTTCATGCTTTGACGAGACGACTGGCGAGATGGCGCAACGGATGGGGGACCCATGTGAGTATCCGAGTGTTCCAAAGGACCGGATGGAACAGGACTTGTTCCGGCTTTGTTCCAGCCTCGAGTGCTAAGGGAACATTTTCCCTTAAGCACCCCGCAAGCAATGCAAGCACTACAGGGAGTTCCTATAAACTATACAGACTGATAATCATGTTTTACTCACCTGTTTGACTCCCTCAAGCGATAACACTCAGTTCCCCAATCCTGACAGTTTATGCAAGGCACATCATAATAGTATCATAGTTCCTTTGGCTCCCCAGAATCATCCGTACCCTTACCCTTACTATTTCCTATGTTTCCACCACTTTCCGCCTCATATCCAGAACCCGTCATGTCTCCCGACGCTTCCGACCCACTCCCGACACTCGTCTCCGTCGGATTTACGACCCACGGCGTAACTGCGTTTGCCGCCTTCCCGGAACGAACAGAGGGAAGCGTTGCTGGTGGAACAGCAACGTACGCGGCGTTCTCCCGCCTTGGAGCCGGATTTATAGGCCTCGGCTTTGGTCTCGGCTTTCCGGAACTACTCCGGGATGCTGGAGTCGAATTTTCTGACTGTTGGTTGGCCACACGATAGGCTAGGAAAGCAGCATAATCTTCCGAAGAAATATTTGCTAGATTGACACTCTTATCCATGATGGGGGTTAGAAAGGAATCAGATGCGCATATGTTCTCTTATTTGAACATCTACTAACCAATAGGATTTCTTGTATTATTTTTAGTTATATATTCTCGCACACAATATGACCTCGTGGGCTCGGCCCTAAAAGGGGGATACTGTTATATCCGTGTCCGGATACATCATGCCGACGTTCCCACGTGACCTTCCAACATACCCGGTCCATTCCCGGAACGTACCCGCTTCGGGTTTACACTTCCCGACGTTCCCGCCCAGGAACATACCCGGAACCTGTCGGGTTTTCTATTGGGTATCCCGGATACATACTTTCTCTTATGACGGCCTCACTGCGTCATCATTCTATTACTCCTCTCTTCCATTCCTACTTATATGTTTCATTATGGCCTTTGTAGATTAGTTCCTTATTCTTCATTCTGAGCGCGTCATTTGCGCCCCTACTCCGCTTTGCCAAGACTTCATTTCCTACTTACTCCTTTGACTTGTTCTTTGTATAATACTTCTACATTCGTATCTACAGGTTCCTACTTAGTATAAGTAGTCTTCCAGATGTAATAGGTAGTCTTCAGTATTCGTATCAACTCTGTACACTTTCTTCCTACTCTAAGTTCCGAAACCTGCTCCGGGTTTTCCTTTGGGTTTCTCTCCCGCTACCTAGTGTAGTGGCGAAGCCCTCTCTTGTACTCTGGAACGTTTCCTTACATTGGATATCATCTGTTGTGAAATACGAACCATTCCCTGGGGATATCCAGGCGGCGCAGCACACAAGCTGAAGCCACGGTTCTTTCCGCACTCCCACTCTACGTTTCCACACCTGTACTCACTTCGGGTTTCCGTTATAGTTCTCCCACACCCTCCGGGTGTCTTCGCAACCACTTCTAAGCAGGAAGAGAATTGGTACGTAACAGAAATGCATTTTCCAAGCATTGTACAGTGGAAACATGATGGCTACTAGGTTCAAGCCACCAGTCTAGACCTCACCTACACACCACAAGGGTCCACACCTGCATCACAGGGTCCCTTTTATACTTACCTCCTGGTGCTCCCCCTGTGGGGGTAGTATTCCTGAGTCCACACCTACAAACCCACTGCCAAATTTCTCCTTTTTCTCTTTACAATACAATTTTTTTTTTTTTTTTCAAGTCCGGTTTATTGTCTACTGGGAAGACCCATGTCAGACCTTACATTTGCTGCATTTAGTCTATCTACTGTGCCCCCCCTCTCTCCTTCCTTCTCTCCCCTCTGCTCTCCTGGAATTCAGTTGTGTTGTCTGTGCTCTTGAGTACCTGTCTCCCATGGGAGAGTAGCATAGTGTGTGTCTGAGAGCTCCATGTTCCAAAAGCCATGTCCCCTTTTTCCCAACTACTGTTCCACTCGCTGAGTTCCATTGGGGTCTTGACTGGGCACTTGCCCCACAGTATGAGTGCAGGTAAGAATAGATAAATAAATAGATATTGGTTTTGGTCATTGTCTGCTGACTGGGTGTTAAGTTACTTCTGTATATGTTGCTTAATCAAAGGTTCTCATTTTTCAGTGGATGGTACCTCACCAGAATATTTCAGCAAATCATTTTGACACCCTTATGAATGCCACTGCTGCCTTTATTCCTTCTTCCTCTCCTAGCAAATAGGCCATGTCTCTAGCATTTCAGCCAAGTTTCCTGTTAAGTGTGTATCACTCCTCCACATAGGCTGGACATTCAAATAAGTAGTGGTTTACTGTCTCCCTGGTAGCAATGGCATGTCTCTCCCAACAGGCTGCACAGTTGCTTGTATCCACCCTCTTAAACTGGTGTAAGTAGTAGGCCAATGGAGTGTGTCCTGTTACAATACATTTACTACACATTTACCATACTTGTCATATCCCATATCGCCTACCTCCAGACTCCTATGCCTTACTCCGCCTTTTCCTTTGTTTACTCCAAACCTTGCTTACGCTCTTAGTATTACTTATTGCTTACTGTACATAGATTACTTTCGTTTCCTTTCTTCCGTTCTACTGAGCTATCCCCTCAGTAATGTAGTATACATCTCATAGTGAGTCACTTCATAAGTGTCAGCCAATTTGGATCATAAAAAGCCCAGGTTTTATGAAAAAGTGATCACAAAATCCCTGACTTCCATGATCACTGCTAAAATCTAATGGTATTCATTATTATTAATGAATGTATGAGTGATCAAAGGTGATCATTAGATGTTATAATAGTGTATGATGGATATTAAAGGGCATATTGACTACTGATGAATACTAATGAATGTGAAAGTGATCATAAGTGATCATGTTATGATATAATGGTGTATTATAGTGTGTAATGACTACTGGTGAATACTAACAGATGTGTAAGTGATCATAAGTGATCATGGTATGTTGTAATAGCATATTATAGTGCATAATGACTACTGGTGAATACTGATGGATGTGGAAGTGATCATAAGTGATCATGGTATAGTATAATGATGTATTATAGTGTGTAATGACTACTAGTTAATACTAATGAAGGTAGAAGTGATCATATGTGATCATGATATGTTATAATAGTGTTTTATAGTGCATAATGACTACTGGTGAATACTAATGAATGTAGAAGTAATCATAAGTGATCATGGTATGTTATAATAGCATATTATTGTGCATAATGCCTACTAGTTAATACTAATAAATGTAAAAGTGATCATAAGTGATCATTGTATAAATGAATATAGGAATATCACATTTTCCCATATGTCACACCTGTCACGCTCGTCACATTCGTCACATATGTCACGAGTGTTACGAATGTCACGCTCCACATATTTGTCACATATGTAGCATTTGTCATACTTGTCACACTTGTTGTGTATGTCACATTTGTCACACCTGTCACGTATGTCACGTATGTCACGTATGTTGCATTTGTTATACTTGTCACACATGTCACACCTGTCGTATTTGTCACGTACGTCACACATGTCACATTTGTCACATTTGTCACACTTATGTACGTCACGTATGTCACATTTATTATGCATGTCACACGTCTCATGTATGTCACATTTGTCACACTTGTCACACTTTTTATACATGCCACACCTGTTATGTATGTCACATTAGTCATGCATATCACATTCTTACATGTCACGCTTGTCAGATTCGTCACACCTGTCACGCTCGTCACATATGTTTCACTTATCAGTCCCATCTGTCACAAATGTCACCCCTTCTCTATATGTTACAAATGTCACATTTTCTGTATTTGTCATTCCTTTCCTGTATGTTACACTTGCACCCATATCACACTTGTTATACTTTACATTTACACCTTTCCCACATATAATTGTTAGCATATTGATCTCACAAGTAACTTTACTTGCCATACAGATTACATTTGTCACAAATTTTACCACTTGTCACATATGTCCCCCTATATTACCACATGCCATGCTTTTTCTTTTCCTGCTACCCATCACACCATTTCTGCCACCAATTGTTGTCTGAAGCAACAAATAATAAAGAGGGGTAGGTTGGGAGAGAGGGGGGTGATAAGAGATGAAAAGCTCAGACACAAACACAGACACAGACACAAATACAAATAGGAGGAAACTTGTGGTCAACTATCAAATTACAGGGGTTTATATACTAGGGTTATCAACCAAAGTCCTACCAAGGCCTGAACCAGAGGCTGTACAACCCAGAATATCTAACATTGTACCTTTCCTGCCACCTGTTGCAACTTTCCTGACAAGTTGCACATTTCACACTTTCCCTATTCACCACATCCATCACATCTTTTTCCATATATTACATAGTACTAACTGTATACTATCTTCCCACTATCACATCTCTTATCTCTTTGTCTCACTTCATGTTTAGTCCAATTGTGTTGTTTTATTCATGTCACTCATTCTACTATGGTTCTATGTTATTGTTAAAACTTATAACTTTCTAATGTCTCAAGTCTTGATGTCAATATGATACTGTTTTCATGTCCTACTAGTACTTATCTATTCATAAGCAAGAACTGCTACATAACCAGCTGTTGTATGTATCATTCTCACAGATGTCTCAACTAACTCTCAGCTTACTCTCATCTGAGACTTAAATAAAACAAGTAGTTAAATGTAACAATCATGTGAGTGCTTAAAATGTGTAATTCCCATAACTCAGTGAAGGCTATCAACCTTGACAATTTCAAACTGATTGCAGATGGCATAGTGTCATATATGTCATATTTGACATGAGATTCTTGAGACAATTATTACACATGTAACTGTATGAATGTCTAAATACTGATGTGAGCTTTGACAAAGATCAGAAACATAAGGATCATTGACTTCAACTTGTGTGCTGTGTACAATGCAGTTCTTTGTGTTCAGATATATTATAGCAAGTTATATGTTTCTATTTTAATACTTAAGATTGGTACACTAAAGATGTGTTCACCAAGACAGGTTTGAAGTAGGGGAATAAAATAGAATCTTCAATTTGTAATGTATGTAATATTTATAGAAGTATGATGTGTAATGTAACTGAAAAATGTGACATGTAAGAAAAGTGTAACAAAATGAGAGAAAATATATGACAGATATAACAGACATGGAAAATGTGACAAATATGTAAGGAATGTGACAAATGTGTAAAATATGATAAGTGTTATATGAAGACAGAAAAAAGGGTGACAGATGTGGAAAGCATGACATTTGTGACAGATGAGATTAATAAGTGTGATATATATGACCAGTAGTAAAATGTGTGACATATGTGACAAGTGTGACGAATCTGACAAGTGTGACATGTAAGATAAATGTGATATGCATGACAAGTGTGACAAATCCAACAAGTATGACATGTAAGAATGTGATATGCATGACAAATGTGACATACATACAGGTGTGACATGTATAAAAAGTGTGACAAGTGTGACAAATGCTACATACATGACATATACAACAGGTGTGACAAATATGAGGAGCGTGACATTCGTACTGTGACACGTGTGACAAATGTGACATATATGAGACGTGTGAAATGCATAATAAATGTGACATACGTGACGTACATAAGTGTGACAAATGTGACATGCATAACATGTGTGACATGTGTGACATACGTGACAAATACGACAGGTGTGACAGGTGTGACATACATGAGACGCGTGACATACGTGACAAATATGACATGTGTGACGTGTGTGACAAGTATGACAAATGCAACATACGTGACATACGTGACAGGTGTGACAAATGTGACATACACAACAAGTGTGACAAGTATGACAAATGCTACATATGTGACATACGTGACATACGTGACATACGTGACATATGTGACAAATATGTGGAGCGTGACATTCGTAACACTCGTGACATATGTGACGAATGTGACGAGCGTGACAGGTGTGACATGTGGGAAAATTCATTTATACAATGATCACTTATGATCACTTTTACATTTATTAGTATTAACTAGTAGGCATTATGCACAATAATATGCTATTATAACATACCATGATCACTTATGATTACTTCTACATTCATTAGTATTCACCAGTAGTCATTATGCACTATAAAACACTATTATAACATATCATGATCACATATGATCACTTCCACATTCATTAGTATTAACTAGTAGTCATTACACACTATAATACACCATTATACTATACCATGATCACTTATGATCACTTCCACATCCATTAGTATTCACCAGTAGTCATTACACACTATAATATGCTATTACAACATACCATGATCACTTATGATCACTTACACATCCATTAGTATTCACCAGTAGTCATTATGCACTATAATACACTATTATATTATATCATGATCACTTATGATCACTTTCACATTCATTAGTATTCATTAGTAGTCAATATGCCCTTTAATATCCATCATACACTATTATAACATCTAATGATCAACTTTGATCACTCATACATTCATTAATTATAATGAATACCATTAGATTTTAGCAGTGATCATGGAAGTCAGGGATTTTGTGATCACTTTTTCATAAAACCTGGGCTTTTTATGATCCAAATGGCTAACACCCCTCGTCACTTATCATTCTTAAGTGCGCCACTATCTGTTTTACTTTACACCGCCATATGCACTCACTTCTCTGACGTGTTTTATTATGTTTAATTAGTTTTAGTCTTCATTCTACGTACACCTACCTTGACCATACTTCTCTGCTGGCCTTGGCCAGTGGCCTTTACTTACTCCGAGTCTCTAGTATTTAAGTAGTACTTGATTTTTACTTTAGTCTTTAGTTTCGTATTGAACTATGTCCTCACCCTTCAGTCTGACTTGAGTTATATCTCTCGTCCCCTTGTCTCTTGTCTTCTCCGAAGGGCTTGCCCTTACTCCGAAATCCAGGACCAGGAATCCCAGGGGCGCAGCACATAAGCTGAAGCCAAAGTCCTACCCCCTGAGTTCTCATTCTCCACTTTCGTCTCATACTCACCCTCGCTTCTCTGTAGTCACCCTCTCGTACTCCGTCGCCAAGTCAGGCTAGGGGCACAGTCATGACAATACTCTTCTGTAGGTAGTTACCACTCCAGAGCTGTTCCCAAAATGTTGTAACATATGGCCTGCCACAACCAACAATAAATATGGATTAAAAATAAATAAAAATGGCTACTAGGATGGAGTGTCCTCAAACTGTTGATGATCCTCAGCTCAGGTGCTGGCAGGGATGAAGCAAAGACATCAGAGAGGATTTGAGTGAACATGACTGTGGTGAGCATCTCATATTCAAAATTTATCTGCATTTATAGCTTTGAAAAGCTGCTAAATAGAATCATGTGGAACCTAGAGTCATTCTCCAAAATAGCTGCCTATCAATAGTGTGTCTTGATCACATGGAGTTGGTACACATTGCAATGTGCATTTGTGTTATTGAAAGATTTGTGTTCATATTGATTCATATTTCTGGTCAGTATGCAGATGCCACAAACAATTTGAGAGAACTCAATTCAGTCATGTAAGTCAAGTTAAATACTAGAAACTGAAATTTCAGAGAGGACACTGGAGGACTGGACTGGATGGGTGCTCTTTTTAATGAAGAATTGCTAACATTAGCACCTTATCCACAGTGATAAATGGAACAAGATAAACCCACTTGTAATGTGGTTGCATTTATGTTGTTGCATTCTGACTCAAAGTGAGTAGGTACACAGTACTTAAGTATCAAGTCATCATTTGAAAAATAAACAAAGATCAGCTGATGACACTAATTCTCCAATAATTGGTGTTACATTTTTTTTAACAAAAATCCATCATCATATGTGTTTCTTGTGGATGATATAATGGTGAAGTAAAGTCAGTAATTTTCTACCAGGTTATGAGGATGCCACAAAGGTTCATAATGTTAAAGTTTGGCACTCATGGTGTGTACTATGTAACAGTATTTGGTCAGGTTACAGTTGATGACTTGATCTAACTAAGTGGTAACTGTCAAGTCATTAACTAGTCATAGTCATTGGCTGGCACAATGCTGCATGACAGTTTCTGAAATATCATTTGGGAGAAAGGGCAGAGGCACATTGGAAGACAATGACAAAGTCCAATGAGGAGTAACATGTTTATTTGATTCCACATCTACATCATCTGCATTGCCAGAGAATGCTCTGAAACCCCAAGATATCAAGACTGTAAGATTGCTCACAATGACTGATAAAGCTTCCTGTGAGTGATAAGGGCACTATGAATTATGAATGGGTTCAACATAAACATACAACATACTTCAGCTTTTAACATCATCATCCAAGGAAGCCAAGCTTCAGGTCCTCATAGAATTCTGCCATAAGTAAAAATCAAGGCTGCAACAGCAGCAACGAGTGTTATAACACTTGTAGAAAATACTATTCAGACCAGGTGATGGTGTACTGCAGGAAGCCAAAGTTGCCAGAGGCGATATAGTGGTAATGTGACAAGGTATATATCACCTGTAATGTCAGCTGTTGCATGGAATATGGGTAGATAATTAGCTAAACAAAGATAATGTGCAGAAAAAGGTGAACTAACTGGCCATACTTGCAGCTGAAGTTCCTATTGCTGGACTGCAAGCAAGAACATCCCCACTGACATATTGCCAGCTTGTTTGAAGAGCACAGATAGCTGTAAAGAACACTATGAGCACAATCCAGTTTATGATAAAAGCAAAGGTGGCATAAAGAGTCATTGTACATAACTTGGACCACTCTGGTGTAATGCATACAAGTGCAAGTGCCATACTGATACACAACCACCTGAAAATCACATTAAAAGTGAATGAAACAAGATGAAACAAGGTCATTTCCACACCATAAACTTGTTAGAGAGAAAGCTGAGTTAGCAAATGACATATAAACTTTCAGTTGGTGTAACAATACACCTTCCTCATTGCCTGGTGAAGAGGTGTAGAGTCAGTTGGGTGTACTTAAACAAAGATAAAATGCAAGTTGTCAAGATGTCCATCCAACTGGGGTGTTCTAAGGTGAGAAGGAAGGAGTTAGAACAATAAGATGAGAGTATTGTGACATAATGAGAGAGATGGAACTTCAGTTCGAAGTTCTAGAGGGAATGAGCAATGGTGTAAGCATAAGGTTGGGAAAGTGAACAGTGAGATGGTTGAGATGGTGTTGTAGACTTAGATTTCAAGTATGAGATGGTGTAAAAGTTGATTAGCAAAGCTGTAGAAAATACAATTGTTTACATACAGAGAATAAACAACTAATCCTAAAATGAATAAGTCACTCTGGGACACTGGTGAGTGATGATCTCAGATTAAGAATGAATAATAAGATAAGGTAACATAGCTGAAACACAAGAAATGAATGGGATGTAGTTCAGGGAGTCTGTTATAAGGAAAGGTGTTGAGTTTGTGTAGAGTCTCCAATGTCAAAGCTCAGGGTCTGGACTGTGAGCAGTGGCAGGAATGTATAGGCAAGTTAAGACAATCCCTAGAGCTGGGTACGATGTTGGAGCAGTGCATGAAGATGTTCATTTTGAGGAAAGTCTGGGACAGGGTGAGCAGGGAGAGGAGGATAAGTTGAGATGAGTGGAACACATATGGATGCATCATTCCAGTGTGATGTGTGATTATGTAATCATAATTGGAATGTCTTGATATATTGAATAATTTGAGAATCGCATTGCAGGCATTTTGCCTGCTCTACACTGGCAGTTGATTATCTTTGCATGGACTACTGAATGCATTTGGTTACATACTGAAGTGCCTAACTCTAATCCAAAGTACCACCATATTTAAGAGTTCTGACAATATAGGCACAGATGCTGCATAGTCATCCCACCAGATATGATGAGACCTGATGGTACTCAATATGAAAACAGGCCAACATGATAGCAAAAATGTGGAGGATTGTTATTGCTACTACATCATTGATGGTTCTTTTAGAAAGCTCAAGTGGAAGAGAGAAATAAAGGTCACTCACTTTTCCAAGACAAATATGGCTGTGTAGAGATGAACATAAAGCAAAGGGAATAGAAGGTAGGTTTAGCACATTTCTTATGTCCATCATTATATAAGTAACTGTGTAATACTTAGCCAATTCAGACTTCCAATATCAGCCCTGAAGTTGTCTCTGTAGCACTTGGACTGAATTGGATTGTATAAGTCATATACATATTGATTAGCAACTAGCCACCTGGACCATAATAATTAATCAATACTTACTTGTGTATGATACCACTTTACTACTTTATCAATGTCACCCAATCTATTTCTCTGAACCTATTACAGTCAGACTCCTCCTAAGTACCCATGATGACCCACAACTCCTTATAGTGTATACCCCATGGCATTTTGTGGCTCCCAAGCTGGGAGGCACCATATCTACTAAGTTCCACCTACCCCATGGCTCCTTATAGGCCATAGCCTGGGCTGCCTCTGGAGGGGTATGGGTTACGAGGAGTCCAACTGTAATGCCATACAATCATACATTACATTCATGACTATTGAGAGAGAAGAGAGTGTGCATATGGATGCCAGCTCATATGATATAGTGATGGTAAAGACTATTGAAGGTTGAGTTCCATATATTACTAACATACGTCTGGTGTAGCTTACCAACTATTTTCGTGCCGATTAAGTACATTATACCTTCTTCACAGGCGTATGGCAGAAGAGACCATAATGCAGTGAAGTAAGTGGGTAATTTTATCCGAGCCCGTGGGAATGCAAAGAAATGTTATAGCTTGTAAGTGAACGGAAGATCAGATGTATTCAATTCAATACTGTATTGGCAGTGGGCAGCTGCTACATGTGCGTGCAGAAGAGTAGAATTTACTACAGTCAACATCGTTATCAGCGCCAAATACTTAATTGATATGAACCAAACCCAAAACAAACCCTCCCACTTACCACTAACCTCTCGAATACCTTCAGCTGTCAATATTTAAATTTCCGTGCTTTTCCCCTTATCCTAGAAGTCATGAGGTCTCTCAGAAAGGAACTGGAAATGAAATGAAGTCGGAACTGGTTTTCTCCTCATTCTCTCAACATCTTTCTCAACTCAATCAAAATCCAATATCACATGCAAGAAAAACGTTGTTATCCATGCTAATGCTCATTAACTAGCCAGTATCAGGCCTGACTGAGATGACATACAAGTCTCGTCGAAATCCATGGATCCAGTCAGACATCGAGCCATTCATCTTCAGCCCATGGGGTTTTATCTTCATCGCCATGTCCATTGTCTTCTCTGAAGTCATCGAAGCCGGAACATGCATCAGAGGTAGTGGTGTTGATCACCATTTTTCCTTGAAAACTGAAGGTAGTCAAAGGAGGGTGACCCAATTTGGGTTGAAAATGTCATCATCTTGGTAATTTTTTCTACCATCCCACGTGAGAGGCTGATACTATGAATAATGGAACATTATTATCTCGATTTCTGGAACGGACCTCTATCTCATCAAATGGCCGACATTAATCGCCACTGGAATCTGATTCTAATTTCTCACCCTTGACACTCGACCAGGCTTGATATTCCCGGCCTTTCAAGACCAAGCAAAACGTCAAATGTCGGTGTGGGCGCGACCGAATTTATTGTCTTCCTTCTACACGCTGCCCATTACACGTACTTCTCAGTTTCTCCCCAACCAACTGACTGCTGACCACATCATCACATGAACGTAGGATTATGAATAACAAAAACGGGGCCGGACTCAAACGTATCAGATACGTTTTACTATAACACTGTTCGCCTTCTAACTTTTAACCTTTCTACCACTTTGCAGGGGGTAACTTACTTCTACATCAATTGTTCCAATGCTGGTTAATACTAGTAATTGCCCCGGTCAAATGTTGACAGTTGCAACGTTGATCCGCTGTCTCAAGTTAAGAAGTGATTTGGCTATATTCTAAATTTGACTTTGATTTGTTATGAGTAATGTTATTATTCAACCCGTCCATCGCGAATTTCTCTCTTAACTGTTCAAGCGTTCATAGGTCATTGGTGTTTACTTGATAAACTGCCGGTATCCTCGTGGTGAATCGGTGTCCGGGATGGAAGTACTACGCGACCTGCAATTTCAAGCCCTGCCACAATGCTTGAACTTGTTCGAACATCGAACGCTGGCAATGTAAGAGCGAAGGTGGGTCCGTTAAGATCCGTTATCAATGTATCACCAATGCAAGGACCGAATATTGACCGAATACGCCACTATAACTGAAGGTTCCTTTCATAATTATTCCCGCTGTCTTCCACTGCTATACATAAGTACGTCTTATTCCCTTGTTTCTTTCCTTAGATCTTATAATCGTCCCTCTTTCCTGATTGCTTCATCTCTGCTCTGAGCTTTCAAAAGTCTGCAATAGATTGCATTCCGAGTCTACGTACCAGCACACCTCAAACATGCTCGGCAAACAGGACGTCGAGTCAGTTCCAGAGGGAAGCCTCAATAAAGGCTACAAATATCCGGATCATGAGAGAGAAGCTCTCTTGCCTATCATATCTAATACATACCTCGACGACAAACCACCGTCGTCGACGAAATCCTCCCCGACTTCCACCACCGATTTCTACACGCGCAAACGCTTCGGTGTAGCACAAGTCCCTCTTGTATTTATTGCTGGTATCCTTGCCTGCCTCTTAGGACAGGTCGCAGTATACGGTACCAACTGCTTCAGCTGCAATATCTCCCAAGCAACTGACGTGCACGTAAACGCGTCTCCCGAAGCTGGGTCGACGCAGGTGCACAACTACCCACCAGCAAATCCTACCAATGCCTTTCCCTCCCTATTTCCCTCCAACGTGGGCTACCCAGGTGGAACCCCCACTGGCGCCGAAGCAGCTGTCATCGCAACTGCCCCTTCATACCCCATCCATTCTGGCGCCGCTCAGCTCGTTTCCCCTGAATCTCTTGGCAAGAAACACAAAGGGAAGAAAGGCAAGAACTTCGACTTATTTAAGAATTGGGGCAACTTGTCTCCGTGGTATAGTATTGAGCAGGGCGCGTTTGGCGTGAACTCTGGCCCTGAGACGCCTGAGACCTGTAGGATTACTGGGCTTCACTTTTTGCATAGGCATGGAGCGAGGTATCCTTCTCCTTGGGGTAAGCTTTCTTTTTATCCTTAAAGTATGTTTGTAGGTGACTGATACGTGTTGTCGCTTCCATACGTAGGTTCGTATGGTGGACCGGCAAACTTCTCTTCGCGTCTGCATAACATCGCAAGTGAATGGAATGGCAAGGGTGAATTGGAGTTCATGAATGACTGGTGCGGGCGTCTCTCTTTTCTTATTGCTTGGATCTAAATACTCTTCCAGGACGTACAAACTTGGTGAAGAGCGTGCGTATATTTGACATTATTATCCTTTACAAGACTGAATGTTAAGTTTATACACAGTCCTTACACCGTTTGGAAGGCAGCAACTATGTAAGTCGTGTAGCCCTACTGTAAGACACTTATCTCCTAAACTTGCGTACTCACAGTCGACCTCGGTATTTCCCTCCGTCTCAAATATGGCTTCCTCCTAGAGGTATATATCCTTCGCTCCTTGGATTTACTGTCTATTTTAATTAATAACTACGAAATAGAACTTCACCGCTACCAACACAATTCCCGTTTTCCGTACCGAATCGCAAGACCGTATGATCCAATCTGCGCTTAACTTCGCCGTTGGATTTTTTGGTCTCCCGGTTGAGGAGAAGTATCAGCAAAGTATCACCATTGAATCTGCCGGTGTATGTATCCTCCCTTTAGTTCTTCATTTATTCTGCTGACGGAGACCTGTAGTTCAACAACACGCTTGCTCCTTACAAAACGTACGTCCCTCCCATCCCAACACTTCTAAACTGTACATGTATTCTCCAATAGGTGCCCCAACGCAAGTAACAGGTCTAAAGCTGAACGTGGTAGTTGGTACCTTCGCCGCTGGGCAGATATCTACCTCAAGGATGCATTGAAACGCCTTCGCCCCCAATTTCAGGGATACGAGCTGAGCGCTGAAGACTTGTATGTGATGCAGCAGCTATGTGCATATGAGACTGTTGCTTTGGGGTACTCTAAGTTCTGCGAGTTGTTTACAGAGAAAGAATGGGAGGGTTTCGATTACGCGTGGGTGTATTTCTGCATACGGGGATTTTCCGCTTGACCGAGCTTGCTTTTGCTTTTATTTAGGCTTGACCTTTACTTCTGGTATGGATCTGCGTTTGGTTCTCCTATAGCGCGTGTCCAAGGAATTGGTTATGTTCAAGAAATGGTTGCTCGCCTTACGCACACGCCGATTGAGATACATAATTCATCTACCAACGCGACGCTTAATGACAATCCTATCACATTCCCATTGAACGACAACTTATATGTGGATGCTACACATGAAGTCGTGATGCTCAACAGTACGTTTTTTTCTTTTGACTCCAACCGACGTTGCTAACATTCGAGATAGTTATTACCGCGTTAAACCTCACCAGCTTCGCAGCTGGTGGACCTCTGCCATATACGCACATCCCAAAGAAGCGAACCTTCCGCGTTACTGAGCTCGCTCCGTTTGCTACGAACATGCAATTCCAGCGTACGTTTTCCCCCCTCACTCAGCTTACATTTTGTTCTCATTCCGTTTCATACAGTACTGGAATGTACCTCGCTCCCCGGACCCCAAATTCGAGTGATTATCAACGACGGTGTTACTCCTCTCACTGGTATCCGCGGATGCCCAAAGCAAAAGGATGGTATGTGCCCCGTTGACACGTTTGTTGCGGCGCAGAAGGAGACCATTGGTAAGACGGACTGGGTATACGACTGTTATGGGAATTGGACAGTTCCTGAGGGTGATGCTTGGACGACTGTTACCGGCGATCCTCCTAAGTAATTTGACAATTGAATGAGGATCTTGGAGGGGATTTTCAGACAGGTTAGTAGCAAGAATGATAGTGGGTCCTGCACAACATGTACACTTGTATCTTGATTGCGCTTCTCAAAGTTGAAATATATTCTTTCAAAGCATTTCAACTTGGTCCTTCTTGAGTACTTGGTACGACTAACGGTCGATGCGACATTTGAAAGTGGATGCTAGTTTCTCCGTAGTAAGTGAAGTTTTTTTATGCTCTATGTACTTAAGCATGAAGTACTTATCGGGATCAGTGACCGGTCGGCGGTGGCTGTGGTCTTGTCTATTAGTATTTGCCAAACCTCTCACGACTTCCACCCTAGAAGCTCAACGCACGGGCCCCGCGCAGCTCTCAACCACAACCACAACATCGTAACCTTGTACCTCCACCAACTGTACTATAACTTACCTAATTTCCCTCTGTACAACACAAACCATGAAGTTCTTCACCGTAGTCCTCGCCATTGTCGCAGTAGTAGCCTCCGTTCATGCTGAGGTGAGAGCACATCTCTGAATTGCAGTGTGTTCGACGACAGAATCTCTAACCTCGTCTACAACAGGGATTCGCACCTCCGAAGGAAGAGGATATTGTGATTCAACAATCGGTGCGTGTACTGGTTTTCATCTGATATATAGTGTGTATAGCTGATATGCTCGTGCTAGGTGGAAGGAGAAAACATCGCATGGTGAATGGACAATCTATATACTAGCCACATATGATGTTCAGCATGGACAATACTTTCAATGTAATTTGGTTTTTGACCTATGCTTTTAACTTGTAAGACAGCCGAAACGATCTTTGAGATTAACCAGATATGCATACAGTAACGTAACAGCAATAATGACGAACATAGCAACAATAAAGACGAATCCAAATACAGAGGCGCCAACGCACTACATGCAGACAGTCCTAATCGCAATTCAAGAACCGAGACCAACCAAGAGCAGCAACCAGCAGAATCGAATCCAGCATTCACTTGAAGAAAGACAGCACCAAAGGATAGCCAGCCGAGATCAAACATCTTCACTTTTCACCGTATCCTCACTCTTCGCCGTGTTCTCGCGTTTCGCCGACGCTTCCGATTCAGCTACATCCGTAATGATAATCACAATATCCGATTCGCTATCCGTATCCACTTCAGGCTTCACATCAGCAGTTGGCTGAGAATAGCTATTAGACCAATACGACGAGACCGAGAAATTTTGAGAGTCCTGGGCGTTGAAGGGCTGCGAGGACTGCCACTGGTTATAGGCAACATTAGGGTCTTGTTGGCCATAGGTATACTGCGGGTACTGGTGGCTATAGGTATACTGGGGAACCTGATTGTTATAGGAATATTGCGCGTCCAGCGAGACAGCGTATCCGGTGGGTGGTGGGTCCCAGAAGTAGAGCTTTTGTGGCGCGGGGACCTCGAACCCTCGAGCCTGGTGCTGGAAGACGAGCAGAGGCTTAGGCGGGAAGGGTGTAGGATACTGAGGAGGGGGCGGTAGCTGAAGTGGGTCGTATGACAGAATCGGTCCTGGAGCAGATGCACCCAATATCATCGAGGGCGAAGGTAGAGTCGGAGGTGGAGGTGGAGGTGGAGCCGAACTACGACCACATTCAGCCAACCCATACTGGCATCTACAAAGGAAAAGGTACGTACACAGACTTCACATCCCTACTCATAAGTCTAATAACATCCTCACACAGAAACGATATAATCCTGCGATGCTCGTCCTTTTGCATTTCGAGACGCCCGATACGCATTGACAAACTGTACTCGAGATCCGTCACGCGGTGATGGAGGTTGTACCTGATGTGGCTGACTGATGTTGTCGGGGGGCCTTGGCTGTGGAAGCGGCGTTGCCTACCGCGACTGGCGGTGGAGGTCGTGCTGATGGTTCTGGTGCGGCTGTAGGTGTTGCGCACATTTGTGGGAGCTGAGGGGGCGGGGACTGTGGTTACGACGTGTTTGGAGGCACTGGTGGGAACAGCGGCAGTGGGGGCGGTAGTGGAGGTGGGTTTGGAGGCTGGGACGGGAGCGGGGAAGTAGCTGGGGAAGGGGGTAGTGGGGACGGACATGATGGGTATAGGGTATTTGGGTGCCGTTGGGCGACAACCTTGGGTGGAGGCGGACCGACAATTGGGAAGGTGGTGGTATATGTTAAGGTGCGAAATTTGTCTTTGAGAGCTTCTTGTCCCCGATCTTTGCCTAGTGTAGTCACGTTATCCGGTGCGGATGTCAGCCTCACGTTCCAGAACCTGGTGTTCCGCTCCGACTCAAGCTGATTATGCTAGACATATTCAGTTAAACGTTACGCTCAGAGTGCGAGATGGCGAAGGTGCATACCATGTTATCTCAGTCATTGACCCGAGGTCCCCCCTTTCGCCGGTCTTATCTTCCTTCAGTATTCTAGGAGGTTGTATAACTAATGCCCCTTTGCAGAATGACAAGCTGATGCTATTCATATAGAACTTACCTATACTAAGGTGGCCATCAGTGCGGGGTCAATTCATATTTAGATCCACAATTATATGGAGGTTTCAGCTAGGCGGGTCTAAGTGGTCAGGAGGGCTCTTTAAGACATCTATCCCCAGTACTTTCCACTGTGTTATAACTTATCAATGCCAAGCATAGGGATTATCTTGTTCACAATCTGAAGAAGCATCTCACGACGGCGCTTAAAGTGTATTCCAAGTTCCACGGAGACCTGTGGCATCGGCAAATCTCAGAATAGAATTTCGATATGATTCCCAAGTGTTCTTCGCACTCCAGAAATACTTAGATGTGTTATAAAAGAGAAGGCTCGATTCTTCGTCCCGACTCTCAAGGTAAAAATGGCACAGTGGTTGTACCATCTTGCGCTTGCTTTTGCGGGCTTCTGCTTGATATGGTCGCGACGGCGCAGAACGAGACTCCCGTATCCTCCTGGCCCACCTGCGGAGCCTATTATAGGGCATTTACGCATCATGCCGATGAACAACCAGGAAGAGGTTTTTCGAGAATGGTCGAAGACATACGGTACTTCCATCAATATCTTACTATGTCATGATCGATTTCGACTTGCTTTAGGTGACATTATGTACCTTCACCTTCCTGGGCGTTCATTTTTAGTCTTGAACTCGCTGAAGGTTGCCACAGAACTCCTCGATAAAAGAAGCGGGATTTACAGCGATCGTATGAAATTGGTGCTATACGAGTTGTAAGGTTATATTCGAGCCATAACGAATAATAACAAATCTAGTGTAGGATGGGTTGGGCTCCAATACTTACCTTCTTACCCTATGGAAAGAAATTCCAAAAGCACAAACATCTTCTACAAGAATATCTTAATAAGAAGCAGTGTATGTCGTACCAACGATTACAATCTCAACACGCACGCCGCCTATTATTACATCTCATGGAGAATCCACACAATTTTAGGCACCACTTTCAGAGGTATATTTCCAGAAATTCGATACTATGCATCCATTGATATTGCATAGGTTTTCCACAGCACTGATTGTAAAAATTGCCTATGGGATGGATATCGACACAGACGATGACCCATATATTGATATTTCTATTAAAGCACACGAATCGATTACTGCTTGTGGACCCATAGGAGGTACTCCGATTGATTTAATGCCATTCCGTGCGTTCTATTATATCGGAGAGCGTTTCGATGGGAACTCAATACATGTTGCTAGTGAGGTACTTCCCTTCTTGGTTTCCGGGAACATTTTATGCCTTCAAGGCAAGAAGTTTTTACTCCGATGTGCGCAAAATGCATGAATATCCCTTTGAAGCTGTTAAACGCCAGTTGGTACGGGGTCAGGTACTCACGTTGTTAAGCTCATATATACCGTCTTTAGAAAGAAGGGACCGCACGGCCATCTTTTCTATCATATCACCTCGATCAACTTCACGGGAAACACAGCGAAAAGGAGCATATGATTGATTTGCAGGGAGCTGCTTGTGTGATGTTTGCTGGTGGCACCGAGACGGTTAGTTCCTTTCATTACTTTCATTAACACTTTGAGTCTCACATATGTATGCTTTTCTTTTTAGACGTATTCTGCTCTTTCATTCTTTATACTCACAATGGTCTTGTTTCCTGAATGTCAGAAAAAGGCTCAGGCAGAAATCGATGAAATAATCGGAAAAAACAGACTTCCTGAACTGGGCGATCGGAAGTCTCTTCCGTACGTTGAAGCTGTATTGCAAGAAGTTCTTAGGTGCATATAAAAGTGGATTTATATTGAACCCATTCACATAGTACTTAATTTGTTACATAGATGGCATACCGTAATTCCAACCGGTGAGTAAGATCTTATAAGCATAGGTAGTGAATCACTGAAGATGCCACTTGCTATCAAGGTATACCACATCGTACGTTTGCAGACGACGTGTACAACGGAATGTTTATCCCTAAAGGGACTATCGTGATAGCTAATATCTAGTACGTCCTAAAGTGATTTGGTCAGTGTCCTATGCTGAACGCAGAGATTATGTTGCAGTGCGATCCTGCGAGATGAGTCCATCTATAGCGATCCTGACTCTTTCAATCCTAGTAGATACTTGCCTAAGCCGGAGGGAAATGCGGAGCCTTATCCGATGGGATACTTTGGGTTTGGCCGCAGGTAAGTAGGCCATGTAGCATGTGTTTAAACCGACCCCATAGTTAAATACCGCAGAATATGTCCTGGGAAGCACCTTGCAGATACAAGCCTATGGATTGTGATATCATCGATCATCGCAACTTTAGATATAGGACGAGCTCTAGACGACGAGGGAAAGGAGATCATACCCAAAGTTGAACTGATTACAGGTCTAACAAGGTACGATTCGCTGGGTTCCTTATAACTTCTCTCGGTTGAAATTTCCTTAAGCTACCCCAAACCTTTCCCTTGCACCATTCAGCCACGGGATCAGACGTCAGAAAGCATCATCAGACAAGCGCAAATGTGGGACGATAATTAAGTCGAGCATAATGCAAAATATCTACTAATTTTCATCGGTAAAAAATAAAATGAAGGAATTTTTAGTCTTTGTAAACTTCGGGCTACATGATTGAGGATGATTCTGCGACACGGAGCGTCACCTTTGCATCGCTTCTCTCGTCGGTTGCTCGTCGGAGTTGCGTCAGAAGACTCAGGCATTATTGTTGGGCCGTGTGTACCAAAGCCACCTTAGATTCTTCCCACGCATTCCTATGGGCCCAAGCGTTGTGAAGTGCAATGCTCTGAAAGTTCAACCTTGAGCTTGAACCGTCGCTACACAGTTTCTACCGACTGACCTTAGTCTCCCATCTGTCTGACTCTTCATACACATGAAGTTACCCACCCGATGGTCGAGGTCTCAGGCGATGTATCTGACAGTTGTCATACCTGGGAACGATAACGGCAGTTTGATTGCGGTGGCAGTGGCGCGGGCCGCTCTATGTTCGTTCAAGGGGAGGGCATGATAGGTACGGGTATGAGGTTGGAGTGTTTAATAATTTTCGCGAGAGGGAAGAGTCAAAACCAGGGATGATGGTGTTAGATGTTGAGGTGCGTAGTCTCTCCTATAGCTGTAGAGCCATTTATACTCCCCCTTTGTTGCCCCTGGTCTGTAGTATATATCATGTTTTCATGTGATCATCCTAGATCATAGAGCCTGGTCAGCACCTTCCGCTCCATCACAAGCGGACGAATGTACATGGAGATATTCCTTTGAGTAGCTTCGACGGACAAGCGAATAAATTGGTTTCCATTTCAATCAGTGGTCGACGCTCTTTCGTTGGTGACTTCATGTTTTGTCTTCCTTCCTTGACATTTTGGATTATATATGTTTGTTGCGGCAAACTATACCTGTTTAACAAGTAGTAATACTGATCTTTGTTCCTGTCCCTGGTTTGTGCGCTTATTAAATTCTTCTTTAGAGTCGTTGCCCACTGCAGGGGCTTTCAGAATGATTTCCATGTGGATATCTGAGTGTATCGAGTACACAGTTCAAAGCACCATTTCAGGACGTTAATACCAATCGGATATTATCTTGTATCAGCTGAGACATAAACCGAGACTCAGAATAGAACCTCCAGCAGCTTCCATCATCGCACTATCACCATAAGATAAACCTTCTCAGGACATAAATTCACACTTTAAGCATACCCTTTGTGATAACATAAGAAGACCGCGTCCATATCGCATTCTAAGTATGGCATGGATTTATCACCTTGCGTTTTCTTTTGCAGCCCTCTGCTTGCTATGGTCTCGACGATGCAGAGCCAAACTCTCGTACCCTCCTGGCCCACCAGCAGACCCGATCATAGGGCATCTACGCATTATACCGTCGACCCAACAGGAAGTAGTTTTTCGTGAATGGTCGAAGATTTATGGTAATTCTGCAATGCTTCACACTTGGTTAACGACCGATTAAAACTTACCTCAGGGGATGTCATGTATCTTCATATTCCTGGGCGATCGTTCTTGGTCTTGAACTCGCTAAAGGCTGCAACTGAACTCCTCGACAAGAGAAGTGGAATTTATAGCGATCGAATGAGGTTGATATTATACGAGCTGTGAGCCTGATATATGAATGCATCGAAAGATAGTGTTTATGTAAACTCTGGCAGGATGGGGTGGTTTCCAACACTCACTTTCTTACCCTACGGAAAGCAGTTTCAAAAACATAGGCGTCTCCTACAAGAATACCTTAATCAAAAGCAATGCCCATCATATCAACCATTACAAACTAGGCAAGCGCGACGCCTGTTAGCACATATTGCTGACAATCCACAGAATGTAAGGAACCATCTTCTGAGGTGAATCGTTTCAGGATATCTTTAATATACACACCCTCATTGATTTGAAAAGATTTTCCACGACGCTCATCGTCAAAATTGCATATGGGAGAGACATCGAATCGGAAGACGACCCGTACATGACCATTACTGCTAAGGCACTGGTCTCGGCAACTTCTTGCGGATCTCTAGGAAGTACGCCTGTTGATTTCATGCCATTCTGTATGTTTTAATCCTAGCTTTGAAATTCCTAATACAAGCTAACTGGAAATTGTAAGTGAGATACTTGCCTTCCTGGTTTCCCGGAACATTTTATGCCTTCAAGGCGAGGAGTTTTTCCCTGCTGTGCGTAAAATGCATGAATACCCGTTCGAAGCTGTGAAACGTCAATTGGTCTGCAGTCAATTGCTTATTCTGCTTGCTATTCTGCTTATATTTGCCATTTCAGATAGAAGGGACCGCACAACAGTCATTTCTCTCGTTTCATCTCAATCAACTTCAGGGGAAATATGACAACAAGGAGCACATGAATGATCTACAGGGAACTGCTGGTGTAATGTTTGCTGGAGGTACAGAGACGGTATGTCACTGTGTGGGTGCCATTACTATTATGATTTTATGCATCTTTTACCTAGACGTATTCCGCCCTTTTATTCTTTCTTCTTGCAATGGTTTTGTTCCCTGAATGTCAGAAACGGGCCCAGGCAGAAATTGATGAAGTAATCGGTAAAAATAGGCTTCCTGAGTTCAATGATCGCAGCTCTCTTCCATACGTCGAAGCTGTATTACAGGAGGTGCTTAGGTGTGTAATCAAGTGGGTTTATAAAATTTTACTAGTCACATATTCGTTGTATAGATGGAATGCTGTATCTCCGTCTGGTAAATAGCATGCTATGACTTAAGGGAAATGGATTGCTAATGATGTTTGGCGCTAAGGCATACCACATTGTACGATCGCAGACGATGTATACAACGGAATGTTTGTCCCCAAAGGGACCGTTGTCATTCCTAACGCTTAGTACGTTTCTTTATATAAGACGAAGTACAACATTGATCCTTTCCAGCGCAATCCTACGAGACAAATCCGTATATACGGATCCTGACTCTTTTGACCCTAGTCGATACCTACCTAAACCAGAAGGAAATGCGGAGCCATATCCAATAGGTCATTTTGGTTTCGGTCGCAGGTATATCATGTGAATAGTAACCATTGATGATTGATCGGATACCATACAGAATTTGTCCTGGACGATACCTCGCAAGTGCGAGTCTATGGATTGCAATATCCTCTATGTTAGCAACTCTTGACATAGAACGATCGATTGATGAGGAGGGAAAAGAAATAGTACCCGAAGTCGAACTGGCTACAGCTTTAACAAGGTATGAATATCGTTAGATTATTTCTGCTATGTCTCAACTAGAACACCCTTTAGCCACCCTAAACCTTTTCCTTGCTCGATTAAGCCACGGGATCAGACATCGGAGAGTATGATCAGACAGGCGCAAATGTGGGATTATAATTGAACAGAGCCTTGTACCAGGACTTACCTATGAAAATGTAATGTGACTGATGTAAGTTCATATAAATGTATCTCAGTTCCGAAGACATAAGTAAAGGTGAGTGGTGTTTTTCAAGATTTCCTGCCACAAAATGACCTCCATCTAAGTTTACATGCGGATAATATTCGTAACTTACTCCTATTCTAAACGTGGAGTGTCTTTCTGCAGGCTGTTCGATCTGTCCCTGTCTGCCTATGATGTTCCTGTTATATTTACCGAACTCGACTCCATGCTTCCCACAGTTCCAGAATCTCGTGTCTTTGACCATGTCTACCACGGTCTCAAGCACATAGATATCCACTGACTAACCCCCAGTATGTCATTTGAAACTATTTCAGGATATAATACGCATACAAATATTGAATCAGCTGAGACATAGATGCATGAGGGTTCCGAATAGACCCTCCACAGGATCTTATGTTATGCTTCTTCTTCACACATGTATTACTATAAAGTTGAAATTTTCTCCCATTAGAGATTCTGACTCCTAGCGTAACTAGAACTGGCGCTATAAAAGGGGGCCACAACTATATTATTTGTAGTTATGGCATGGTCACTTTATCACCTTACACCTGCATTCGTGTTGCTTTTGATATGGTTCCGAAGGCACAGCTCTCGAGTTCCATATCCCCCTGGCCCACCAGCAGAACCAGTTTTAGGGCATCTACGACTCATGCCTTCGAAAGACCAAGAAGTCGTTTTTCGTGAATGGTCAAAGATATATGGTGATTCTTGCAATGGTCCATTAAATATATTTGATTCATCGTGCAATAGGGGACATGATATACCTGCATGTTCCTGGGCGCTCATATTTGATCTTAAACTCGTTAAGAGTTGCGACTGAACTTCTTGACAGGAGGAGCGGAATTTATAGCGATCGGATGAGGACGGTATTATACGAACTGTCAGTTTATATATTCGTAAAGTTTAACTTATAATTTTTCTCAACTGCACTCCTGTTTAGTATGGGATGGTTTCCCACACTTGCCTTCTTACCATACGGAAAGCAATTCCAAAAACACAGGCGGCTTATGCAAGAATATCTTCATCAGAAGCAATGTTTATCGTATCAGCCGTTTCAAACTCAACAGGCACGCCGGCTGGCAATTCAACTTATGGACAATCCACACAATTTCACGAACCATTTTCAACGGTACACCATTCTATCCCATGTTCAAGATATACTCACTGACTTTATACAGATTTGCTACATCGCTTATTGTTAAGGTCGCTTATGGGAGAGATATTATATCAGATGAAGACCCATATATTGGGATTTCTGCCAAGGCACTCCATAGTCTAATCGCCTGTGGATCTGTAGGAAGTACACCTGTCGACTTTATGCCTTTCTGTGCGTTCTACTCAAGTTGAGTTCATCTTCCTGTCATGAACTAATGGTAAATTGATAGTGAGATTCCTCCCTTCTTGGTTCCCTGGAACTTATTATGCCTTCACGGCGAGAAGCTATCGACCTGCTGTGCGCATAATGCATGAGTACCCTTTTGAAGCTGTGAAACGAGAATTGGTTCGTTATTATTTATTTAATTCTAGTCCATTCCAATTATGCATTTGTTTATATTTATCTCCTACAGAAAGAAGGAACAGCGCAACCATCCTTTCTCTCGCATTACCTAAGCCAGCTTCATGGGGACTATAATGACGAAGAACACATAGACGACTTGAAAGGAAGTGCTTGCATGATGTTTGCAGGTGGAGTAGAGACGGTTCGTTTTTTTTTTACTTTCTAGCACTATGCCAAAGCCCAATTACACACCTTCTGTTCATTAGACATTTTCTGCTCTTTCATTCTTCACTCTTGCAATGGTTCTGTTCCCAGAGGTCCAGAAAAAGGCTCAAGAAGAAATCGACGAAGTGCTTGGTAAAGGCCGAATGCCTGAAATCAGCGATCGAAGCTCTCTTCCTTATGTTGAAGCTGTAATGCAAGAAGTACTGAGGTGCTTATTCAAATTACTTGGTCTCATAACTATTCAAAATATCCTGTAGGTGGAATACAGTAGTTCCGTCCGGTGAGTAGCGTACTCGATATCTGACCCAATTAGTCACTAATTATGTTTTTCAGGTGTACCGCATAGTTCTATTGAAAATGACGTGTATGAGGGAATGTTTATACCCAAAGGAACTGTCTTGATCCCTAATGCTTTGTATGCTTTACGTATTTCTGCGTGCTAAGTTACTAACATTATCTGCGACAGTGCGATCCTACGAGACGAGTCTATATACACCGATCCCGACACCTTTAATCCTAGTAGATATCTTCCTAAACCGGAAGGGAACGCATAGCCTTATCCAATCGGGCATTTTGGATTTGGTCGCAGGTATATTGTATTATGAATTTAAGACATTAATCTCATGATAAAATGTAGGATATGCCCTGGACAATACTTTGCAGAGTCGAGTCTATGGATTGCAGTATCCTCAATCTTGGCAACCCTGAATATAAGGAGATCACTTGATGAAAATGGAAAAGAAATAGTACCGAAGGTGGAACTGCTTACTGGGCTAACAAGGTAACAATAAAGTTTTCTCTCTGGCATTGGCTGAATTACTTTACTTTACAAGCCACCCTAAACCTTTCTTTTGCTCTATTCAACCACGGGATCAGACATCCGAGAGTATGATTAGACAGGTACATATCTGGGACAACGATTAAACTCGACGAGCTTCATGAAGACCTGTACATAGCCCTCATTAAGTATTATTTCTAAAGTTCAAGCAATGCCCGTTGCCGGCATTTTTCTATTCTAATGTTCTCACGCATGTACTTGCACGTGCACCGCGACTTCCAAACGCCGACGGTTGTTTGTAACATCACGCGTAGCTCCAACTTCCTGTTACTTAGTTCAAACGTCACATACTCATGCATCCCCACACCTTACTACTTCCTCGCCCTTATACAATATACAACAACGAACGCCCAGAAAAACTTCTCACTACACTTATATTGTAAACACGAAGGGTACACTAGCCCTATTTTGGCCATACTCGCGAAGAGTATTTGAACAAGTTACAACGCCATAAACTTGAAACAACGCTGGATATTGAATGTTGGCTGCTCGAAGATACGTTTGACTACGAGCGAATGAAGGTCTATACTTACGGAGATCGATATATGAGGTATAGGTATGTACCATTACTTATGTTGAACGCATGAGTTGCTTGACTTAACGGCACAGTCGCGTTCAGTGCTTCATGTGGTCTTGGTGTGACCGTCAGGCTTCAGCAAACATTCCAAGACATTACCTTCCTCAGTCCTCTAATACTGCCACAATCATATCCCCATTTCCCGCCCCCAGCTACTCTTACATGCTCGAGCTCAAGTGATAGAAGTCTGCAATCGTAGTAACTCATCTGGAGACAGACAGTAACTCCCAACCTACAGGACACAGCTCTTATTCTATATATGCGCTTATATTGAGGGCGACCATAAATAGAGTCAATCCGCGACCTTTATCTCGAGCCAGGATCGTTGTTTCGGATGGATAAGATTTTTATAAGACGGCTCTTCTACGAAGACGGAGAATTAGGCAAGTCCATTGACATCGTTCTTCGTGATTCTTCGCCTGCTTCGTCAATTTTCTATTTCAATCTAGGTTGCTGTCATTCGCTCGACAGCAGTCATGTGATGATTGAAGTTGTGGCTTATCAGTTCTCAACCGTCGGGTACAATTCCCAAAGATCCCATTTTAAAGCCACAACGTCGTGGTACGGATGGTCATCGGAGCGACGGTGGGTGAGATGCGGCATGATTGGAGGTTTTTGTAGGGCTGAATGGCAAACCTCGGCACGCATGTGTCGAGTATTCGGACTTGGCTCTTTCGTGCGTCTGTGAAGCTGGTAGTAGCCAGACTTACAGAGTAGCGAAAACCTATTGTCATCGTGGACTCCTTTCCTCCATGGATGTTTTCATTATTAGTGAAAGTATATCATACGGTCGATCTTCGTCTGGAGAAGAACGGTAGTTAAAAGATATAACTCGAGAAAAATGGCCATTCCCAAGCTTCATTGATGAGCAACTTCAACAGTTGGGATTGATATTAAAGCTAGTACTCATTCGCGGGTATCGATTATGGATAACCAAAGCATTTGCGGCGTACGGATTAATTACAGCACAGGTAGCCGATGCTACTATGTAGTAAGTAAGAAGTAATTATAGTACGATCGTTACTACCACTACGATGTGGTCCCTTCCGTCATTCGTCATTGACACGTTGTTTATGATACTCATCTCTCCCTTCACCCCAGCATTCCGCGCTCGGTGATAGCATTTATTGGGCTACAAAATACGGCCCCTGGCCCCTAAAGCATACTGCATTGTCACGATGTTAATTCAAATATCTAATGGAGCATTGATGTCTCAGAATAAACCCTCCACATTGTTCTGTACGTTTCTTCTCACACGCCACCACCTTAATATAATACCACTTCAACATACTCCAGACACTAGACAACCTATCGCCCACATTTCCATGCCATTGTCATTTTACTATCCAACGCTCGCTTTCGCAGTTTTCTTGTTGATATGGGCTCGAGGACGTAGAGCTCGATATCCATACCCTCCTGGCCCACCGGCGGAACCCATCTTAGGACATTTACGCATAATGCCCATGAGTAATCAGGAAGAAATTTTCCGGGATTGGTCCAAGATATACGGTACATCTGTCAATATCTCATAAATGAATTGACTTGATGCTGCTTTAGGAGACATTGTGTACCTTCATATTCCTGGGCAGTCATATCTGGTCTTGAACTCTGTAAAGTCTGCAACTGAACTCCTTGACAAGAGAAGTGGAATTTATAGTGATCGTATGAAATTAATATTATATGAAATGTAAGCAAGTTCACTCATGCCGTCAGTGTTATCGAAATTAAAGCACAACGATTAGGATGGGCTGGTCGCCGATAGTCACTTTCTTATCTTATGGAAAGCGCTTTCAAAAGCACAGAAGGCTTTTACAGGAATATCTTAACCAGAAGCAGTGTCTGTCATATCAGCCAATGCAAACAAACCAGGCGCGTGGCCTGTTGGTGAATCTATTAGACAATCCAGATAAATGGGTGCATTATCTCCAGAGGTAAGCTTCATTATTGGATGCTGAATTTGTAGTCATTAACTTATAAAACAGATTTGCCACAGCACTTGTTGTCAAGGTTGCTTATGGGAAGGACATCGTATCAGATGATGATCCATATATTGATATATCTAATAAGGGACTCGAGTCACTAACTTCTTGTGGATCTGGAGGAAGCACACCGATTGATTTCATGCCATTCCGTACGTTGCAAATGACGAAGTACAAGTGGCATGGGCTAATCAATTGATAGTAAGATACCTTCCTTCTTGGTTTCCTGGTACATATTATGCCCATAAGGCAAGAAGTTTCCGGCCTGCTGTCAGGAAAATGCATGAATATCCTTTCAACATCGTAAAAAATCAATTGGTAAATCGTCTAATTGACTCTGGATAGTGTGAAGCTTACTTATATCACCTACAGAGAAATGGGGATGCACCACCGTCTTTTCTGTCATATCATCTGAGTCAACTACAGGGAAAGTATAATGACGACGAACACATGGATGACTTAAAAGGAAGTGCATGTGTAATTTTTGCTGCTGGTGCGGAGACAGTTAGTTGGTGGATGTCTTACTAGTATCATGATTGACTCACCAACCCTGTCTAGACATTCTCTACGCTAGCCCACTTTATTCTTGCAATGGTTTTGTTCCCAGAATTTCAGAAGAAAGCCCAACAAGAGATTGATCAAGTAGTGGGTAAGAATCGGCTCCCCGAGCTGAGTGACCGGAGCTCCCTTCCGTATGTTGAAGCTGTTATGCAAGAAGTACTTAGGCGCGTATTCAACAGGTTTAGTTTCATCAACCTATTTACATCTATACCGCAGATGGAATACAGCTGTTCCTTCTGGTAAGTAATGCTAGTATACTCCTCATTCAATAGAAACATCGATCACATATTACACCGGGTACTAAGGTATACCACACTGTTCTCTGGCTGATGATGTATACAATGGAATGTTTATCCCAAAGGGGACTGTCGTGATTGCAAATGCTTTGTAGGTTCTGAGTATTTCCATTTAAATGTGCTGACTTCAATTAATTCTATGTAGTGCGATCTTACGAGACGAGTCCATATATACCGATCCAGATTCATTCAACCCCAGCAGATATCTTCCTAAGCCAGAAGGCAATCCAGAACCTTATCCAGCAGGAAAATTTGGATTCGGTCGTAGGTGCGTTCCACTACAGCAATTTTAAAGATCATGTTTTTATGATTTACAGAATATGTCCCGGACAACACCTTGCAGATGCAAGCTTATGGCTTGTAATATCCTCTGTGTTAGCCACTCTGGATATCGGACGAGCACTGGATGATAAAGGGATGGAAATAGTTCCTAAAGTTGAGCTGATTGTAGGACTTACAAGGTATGGGAATTGTTAGTTATGTGTATTATCTCTATCAACCAGTTTTCCAGTCACCCTAAGCCTTTTCCTTGCTCGATAAAATCAAGGGATGAGACATTGGAGAATATGATTAGGCAGACTCAAATATGGGACTAGTACTTAACCTAAATCCGCTACGTGTTATATCCAGTCTGCCACCCCCGGAACGTACTACACCAGTATTAAGTAGTAGAAGCTGAAATGAAACTGAATTCTTTCACCCTAATAGTAGACTGCCATACAGGCCGACCGCTAGCCTTTTTAAGGAAGAAAACACGACGTTTATGAGGCCCTGGATTGTAAAAATTGCAGCAACTTGCATCTGTTGAGACTCGGGCAAGACTCGGCTTCCTTGTTCACTTGATACACGCCGTAAACTTGAAACTGCTTCGGCTCATCATTTGCATGACAACAACCCTAATAATGCAAGTTACAGTGACATGGATATATTTGGGATACATAGTTCGAGTTTCTGCTTCAAAATTGTTTGGAAAAGGTTCAGGAAAATTGAAGAGGAATACTGTTGACACACCCTGTATGGCCTACTTGTTGAAGGCCTCGATTGATTGACAAGTAAGTTTTTTCAAGATAAGTTTATAAGCTCGAGCGTATGCGATGGCGCTGCTCTGGATCCCTTCATCCCTCTCAAATTTTCACCATGACGTAAGTCGTTTGCGATTCGCTGAATATGCTTTCAATAATAGAACTACATGCTCTACAATTGGTAGGTTTCAACGGTGTCTCTTGCACGCCAAGATATCATTGATAACAACTGTCCCTGGGCCTGTGCTTCTGTAACACTGACATGAATGCTCATGCTCAAGGCTAACTTCATTCATTTATAGACTCACACATTGAACATATGATGATGGGGTCTCACACTGGTTCCACCGATACAAGTGTACCTACGCATGTGGTATGATTGGATGCGGATATTCGTATCTGAATAGCTATTGTCGTATCGACATTCCCAGCTGTGCACTTCACATGCAGCTATCATGAAAGTGCTATCCCACGATGTTACTTAACCTGACCTTATGCGCCAGATGAGGCCTGTAATCTGGGAATCGGTACTTCTTCAAGCTTCAGAGTAGATTTTCCATTGGAGTCCGTGGGTTTAAGGTTCCGTCTACAACGGTGGCAACATTGCTACACGATAGATTGCAGATCTACACTCTGACTGTACTTAAGCTTTTTCGTAAAAGAGAGAAACCAAACATATCTCTCTTCATGAGTATGACATGGCCAACATATTACCTTGCGCTTGCCTTTGCAGGCATGTGCTTGATATGGTTTCAGCGACGCAAAGCAGGACTTCCATACCCCCCTGGCCCGCCAGCTGAGCCGATCATAGGCCACTTACGCATCATACCATCGAACAATTCGGATGTCATTTTCCGCCAATGGTCGAGGATATATGGTAAACCCTTCTATCGGTATCCTATGTTCGAATTGTGTTTACATTGCATTAGGAGATGTTATATACCTTCATATTCCCGGACGCTCATTCTTAGTCTTGAACTCATTAAAGGCTGCAACTGAAATCCTCGATAAGAGAAGCGGAATTTATAGTGATCGTATGAGGATGATACTATATGAGATGTAGCTTCAATCCTTCTCTGTGCGAGAATCTGGGACACTCACTCGCATCTCTTGTTAAGGATGGGTTGGAGGCTGACACTCACATTTTTACGTTATGGAAAGTGTTTCCAGAAGCACAGAAAACTCTTACAAGAATACTTTCATCAGAAGCAGTGCTTATCATATCACCCATTACAAACTCAACAGGCACGCCGCTTGCTAGTGAATATTTTAGATAATCCGAACCACTGGATGGATCATCTACATAGGTGCGCCTTTCAACCTTCTACTCCGTGTTGTAAATTGGTTAACAGATATTCGTACAGGTTTTCCGTAGCCCTCACTGTTAAAATTGCATATGGGAGCGACATCGTGTCAAACGACGACCCATATATTGATATTTCTGCTAAGGCAATCGAGTCATTTAGTTCATGTGGACCTGGGGGAAGCACAATTGTTGACCTCTTGCCGTTCTGTACGTATTCATCGCAGGCTCAGCCTATATAACGGCATGAATCAATTACAACTTTATAGTGGCATATTTACCTTCCTGGTTCCCCGGCACATATTATGCTTCCAAAGCGAGAAGTCTCCGTTCTGCTGTACAAAAAATGCATGAATATCCTTTTGAAGTAGTTAAACAGCAATTGGTCCGTCATTTATTGTTCTTCTTCAACTGTTGTATGATTTATCGTATCCGCCTTCAGAAGGAAGGAAAGGCACAACCATCTTTTCTCTCGTACCATTTGGACCATATTAATGAGGAGAATCACCATCAGGATCACATAGATGATTTACAGGCGAGCGCATGTGCTATATTTACGGGTGGCACGGAAACGGTGGGGCATCATGGTAGAAATACCCGGCTGCAAAAGCTCACATATACTTTTTAGACGGATTCTGCCCTTTTACACTTCATGCTCGAAATGGTACTGTTCCCTGAGGTTCAAAGGAAGGCCCAGCAAGAAATTGATCGAGTGGTTGGCAAAAATCGACTTCCAGAGCTTGGCGATCGTAGCTCTCTTCCATACGTTGAAGCTGTGATGCAAGAGGTGCTCAGGTGCATGCTCAATCGGATTCATGTGGTTACTCTTACTCTACTTACACATGTCCTAATATATCTATTAGATGGAATACAGTGGCACCGTCTGGTGAGTATGGTGCTCTAATGATGTCCAATAGAATGTATCACTGAATGCGTGAGGTATTAAGGTGTTCCACATTGCTCAACCGAAGACGACGTATACAATGGGATGTTTATTCCGAAGGGAACTGTTGTGATTTATAATGCTTAGTAGGTTACTGCGTATCCTGCATCTGCCTGCGTATACTAAGGATGGAACTATTCTTTTGCAGCGCCATTCTGCGGGATGAAACTATATATCAAGATCCCGATTCTTTTAACCCAGACAGATACCTGCCTAAACCTGAAGGGAATGCAGAACCTTACCCAATTGGACAATTCGGATTTGGTCGCAGGTAGTTTGTATTGCATTCCCATTTGACATATCTCATGATTACATATAGGATATGTCCTGGACTATACTTTGCAGAAGCAAGTCTATGGATTGTAATTTCCTCAATGCTAGCGACTCTAGATATACGACGAGCACTGGATGATGAAGGAAATGAAATTGTGCCTAAGGTAGAGATGGTTGCAGGTATAGCTAGGTATAAATATACTTCAACTTCCCATTTTATTCTCCCATGCTGAAAGTACTCCTTAGTCACCCTAAACCATTCCTTTGCGATATAAAGCCGCGAGATCAAACGTCGGAGAGTATGATCAGGCAAGCCCAAATGTGGGATGATCTATGAGAGGCTACGCAGTAGTGCCATACAATTACTACTTATCCTTTAACTAAGAGAATATCATTTATACGATAACTCGGCATACTATTAAGTGAAAAAGACGCTAGTTAGCACGTATCTAGCCTCTCGAGTCGCTAGCTCCAATGGTAGAAAATAGTGCAAGGGCTCCATTTTTTTCTTACGTAAGTAGTTTTTTGATAGTCCCACGATCGTGCACAAGATTCAACCATCCCAGATTGCTAATTCAATGAATCGGACCCCGTCCTCTCTTCTCCTCTTTCACTTTACACTCACGACGGCATTGCCGAGCAGGAATTTGAACCCCGGACAAATTTGTTCTCCTGAACATAAATGACCTGTACCACTTATCAACCATAGTCTGCCAGGCAACTTGACTATGGAGCGCCAAATTGAGCTTGGTTCGTGCACACGCAACCACTGATCTAGTCTTAGCTGCTGAGAATCTGACCTTACGCTCCAAGTTTGATAGTGTTTGTTCAGCTTGTGGTTTATGGGATCGAGAAAGGCATAGAAATGGATTAGACTCATGACAGTACGAGAGACTCATATTTCCTTCATCCTTATTCATGTTTTCACTGATGCAGGACGCTCACAGACTAATGATTATGGCTTTCACACTTCCCCATGTCCACATCGTAATTCAAGTCCTGTGACTATGAGCCTCTGCTTCGAAGGGCCGTTTCTCAGGCGCCAGTTCGACGGTCTACTCGTATACACTGGCTCGGACACCCTTGCTGTCTATGGGATCCTACCTGTCATACACAGCGTATCTTCAAGTTAGCGCGTATAAGCCTCTTTGGGGTAAGGAAAGAGAACACAGAGGATGGTAGCCGGCAACGTGTGGGGGATGTGGAGAGGTATGTCTGTTCTAGTGGGATTTGACGGCTGGTCTTGATATATATACGCGTAGGATGTCTTAAGCTCAGGGCTTCATTGGCGACGTATCATCACTAAGCATTCACCTTCCTCCATATCAACCTGTGCTGAAGTCTTCTTATCCATCCGTTATAAATGAGCAATATGGAGGACTGGCACTTTTGTCCCCGCGTTCAGCTCCCCGTACTCAGCCTAGAGCGACCACTACGGGCCTGTTCGGATACGGCACGTCTACTAGGTCCTCCGCGAGCACCATACAACTGTCAACGTTCCCATTGCGTGTCTTCACGCCCCTAGTCGTCATCGCATTCTCTGTCGAACGTCGGGGCAAGCTCCGCGCTACAACGAAGTTGAAAGTCTGGGTTGAGCCTCAGCTATGTCCTGAGGGTCGTAGGGTATTGCTTTGTTGCCCTTTTCAATCCTCAAGCTTCATTGATCAGCGGAACTACACACCATTTGTACTGATTCCTTGGCACGCATACAGCACATCAATCGTTTACAAAATGTGCTATTACTCTATACATTGCCCGTCAGGGAGCATCGTTACCGCACTTGCCAGCCTCTGATATGACGTGTCGCACACACCAGTCCTCTACTGTCATCGCAACCTCCTCTGGCTGCTACGAGGAGGTAGAGGGACGGTGGTTCATACGGTCGCTGGTCGAAGCAGTTGACACAGCATGTGCACCCTTGCACTATGGAAATCGATCATCCTCACCTCGTAGAACCGGTCACGACGTTCTTGATACAGTCGTACATCCAGCTCGACAAGCTACGTAATGCACTATCTACGTGCATCCCTTAGCTAGCCTCACTAAATGTTAGCCGCACACGGTACGTGTGTGTGGCCTTCCTATGATGCTTATACTTCCTGGAAGGGTGGAGGGCCGGTGGTAGGATGACACGGTGTCCTCTTTGCTTTGGACGTCACTCTTCGTTAGTTCCTGCTAATGTGGGCCGATGGTATACGCATCCAACACATTGAGCACGATTCATATTACTCTGTGTGCATCATACAACTCACCTGACCCTGTGCGCGCAATCTTACGCTGATTCCAGATGATGTATCAGTCATTCATCGGGCGCCTCGATATTCTTATCGACCTTCTTTCTGTTGTCAACTACTACATGGATGTAGAGGGACGGTGGTACGGAAGCGGTGGCGTTCCCACGCTTTCGATGTTACTCCTTGAGGCTCGCAAAGCTTAAGACTTGTTGATACAGTAATTCGGCACCTGGCCCCTCCTGACCCTCTTCGCTGTCATCCGCAGCCTCAGGTGTTCGCTCTGTCTTCGTGCAATGTATCACGCGACGCTTCACAATGGTTCACAAGTTGGCTCACCATCCATATACGTAGGATTTTGGTATCTTATAGCTATACCATTGCCAATGACGGGTTACACACACGGTTCCTCGAAGAAACCTAGATACGCAACCTCTCATGTCATTCGTAACATTCATCTGGGTCATACGGCGAATCTTCGACGCATGACTTGTAACCTCCCAGCTACCCTTGCGCATGACGATTACCACGTTATACACTGCGGATTGGATTCCTTACAATCCTTCCTAGGCTGCTACGTGAACGCCACGCCTTCAGGCCTCGCCTGGCAAGCCGTGCTCTGCTTCGCCTACCGCAGTTTTACCCGTAACCATTGAGAGGTGACTTTGATACTCAGAGGAAGTATTCATCTCTTCGGACTAGCTTCGTGCAAGCAGTGGGAAATACATGCTCTCGAGCATAGTTGTTACTCATCTATGCTCATGCAACAGGCTCGAAAGCATGAGCACATTCATATCTTAGAAACGTGTTATTCGATTTTAGAACTAATCCACTTATTATTTTGTTGCTACCAGCTGAAAAGACTTCTAGCCCAATGGTTCGCTTTCGATAAAACTTTATGTTGAATGTGTTGGATGTTTTCACTGAGCTTGAAGTCATCCAATTTACAATCCAAGATGTACCAAGATGAATGCTCAGGCTCTTCATGAAAGAATATCTGCCAGAATTTGTGAGTGAATGAAACTGCGGAACCTCTTACGGTGAAACAATGGTGGCTGGCCGTGTCACAGGGACTCCTATCTTGTGAGAGGGAGACTTTAATTCAAGTGAGACAGCTGACAACATAACCTCAGTGATCGAGTGAGAAGGTATATAATGAAAACGGATCATTCCAAACACATAAGCACTTTAACAAGTTGACAACCCGCGTTCGATACTAAGCGCTGAATAATTGGAACACACCTTTCGCACTCAGGAACCTAAGGAACTAGATTTACAGTCAATGAGCATACAAGACTATCGAATGGAGCGAGGACATCGAGGTTTCGTCTTTTAGTATCCTAAATTCGAATATATGGGAATAAAGTACTTAACGATTATCCTTTTCAGTCGGTAGGCCGGAAGCACTTACAAACGGTGCTAGATGGACTGACACAAATATGTGATGTCGCTTTCGGACCTTGGAGCGCTAAGATACACTATCATTCAACCACTTCTTTCAATTTTACAGCATTGAACATATATAGCAATAGGGGAAGTCAAACCTGGCTGTTTTGTTGTGCCAAGTAAATAAGTTGTTGCGTGTGAACTTCATTTTGTTTCGTGCCAGGTTTGACAACCCCACTTCATGACAACACGAATGGTTGATACGCACTGTCGGACTTGATCTGGGATTGAAATTCATTGATTGCTGCCCGTCGTCTATGGCCAATCTATAGCTATACCTTGACTTCTCAGATAATTTTCCGGGCAGAAATGTGTAAAACGGTGGATGTGCATTGGTTCTAGTTGTTAAAAATGTGTATTGTAAGGTTATGATACAAGCCGGCGTCATCAAGCCAATTAGTAGCAGTTAACTAACAGTAAAAGACAAAAATGATACACATACGATGGAATAAAGAATTAAAATTGATGTACTTAACCTTTGCCACCGAAATATAGCATATCCATCACCAATTCAAAGTTTATAGGTTGCAGCAGTGTGCAAACGAAACTAATCTTTCACGCAGAAATGCGGCCAAGAGCCTGCCACGTTCAAGCTCCGACTGGGCGCCGGGTTGGCGCTCGCAACGATACAGCCATCAGCCTGGATCAGCTCAGTCTGTTGTTTCCGTGGGAAGTTGTTTTGTTTCGCTCTCCGACTGTTTCGTTTTGCCAAGAGGCCAGGTTTGATTTCCCCTAATGTATATGGTGCCCGTGACCAATGTAAGAGATCTCCATCGCAAAACTACTCAGCGAATATCCACAGGTTTCCACGCCACTAGATATTGCGACCAATCGTAGTATGGACATTCCCAGCATCCCAATACGTGCTGTCATTCCTATGTCAGCTGAGGCTTGAGAAAACGTCTCTTCGTACTATATTCTTCAGCGGAGTTCATGCGTGTTCTCCAGAGTCCTGGCCCCAGGGCCCATTAACACCGGTACTTTTGGTTTATTCGGCTGCAAATCTTCACTCTGGCAGTGATGGTATCGCAACGATATTGTACTTAAGCCTTAAGGCCTTACTACTTGTACAAGTGTGAGACTGCATTTATCTCATTCTTGATTTCTTATGGCATGGTCAGTAAGTTTTTACTTTGTACTTGCTCTTGCAGGTATCTCCTTTTTATGGGGCCTACGACGACGCAAGCCTCGACTTCCGTACCCTCCTGGCCCGCCAGCGGAATTTATCCTAGGGCACATGCGTATCATGCCGACATCCAATCAAGAAGTCGTTTTCCGAGAATGGTCGAAGATATATGGTAGAGCACTTCCAGCTATATCGTTTATTAAGAAGCTGAGTTCGTTTTTCTATAGGGGATATTTTATACTTTCATATTCCAGGACGCTCCTTCTTAATCCTGAACTCGCTCAAGGTTGCAAATGAACTTCTAGATAAGAGAAGCAGGATTTACAGCAATCGTATGAGGATGGTATTGTATGACATGTAAGATTTTTTCTACTACTCCATATATGCACCTAAGATGTTCACTGATATTCAATTCTTGTTAAGGATGGGATGGTCCACAACTCTCAGCTTTTTACCTTATGGCAAACGATTCCAAAAGTACAGAAGACTCGTGCAGGAATACTTTAATCAGAAACAATGCCTTTCATATCACACGTTGCAAACTCAACAGGCACGCCGTCTATTAGTAAATCTTTTAGACACTCCAAACAACTGGGAGAAACATTTGCAAAGGTACATAAATGTTTGTTCAAATGTCTAATACAAAGTCATTGATTTTGGGGTAGGTTTTCTGCAGCGCTTGTTGTCAAGGTCACCTACGGGATGGATATTGTATCTGATAACGACCCATATGTTGATATATCTGCTAGGGCACTAGATTCATTTCTTCTTTGTGGGTCTGGAGGAAGCACACCCGTTGACTTTATGCCATTCTGTAAGGATAAACTCGCCACTGTAGAGTCCACGTATGTACTACTTATTCATAATCAACAGTGCGATATTTCCCATCTTGGTTTCCCGGAACCCATTACGCATTCAAGGCGAGAAGCCTCCAGTCATCTGTTCAAAAAATGCATGACTATCCTTTTGAAGCTGTGAAAAGTCAATTGGTTCGTAGTGTATTGTTAATTCAAGCTGTAGGAAGGCTCATTATAGCTATCATTTTTAGAGAGATGGAACAGCGCAACCGTCTTTTCTCTTACACCATCTGAGACAACTTCATGGGGATTACAGCGACCATGAACACATGACTGATTTAAAAGGAAGTGCATGTTCAGTTTTTACAGGTGGCGCAGAAACAGTACGTAACTAGTTGGTTTGGTAAATGGAATCAGAACATGAAAGTTGATATATACGCCTTTTCCTAGACAAATTCTGCTCTTTTGTACTTCATTTTTGAAATGGTTCTGTTTCCTGAAGTTCAAAGAAAGGCTCAGCAAGAAATTGATCGAGTAATTGGTAAAGGTCGGCTTCCAGAGCTTAGTGACCGTGGCTCTCTTCCATACATCGAAGCCGTGATGCAAGAAGTGCTGAGGTGCGTGTTCACTCTGCTTCATGTGGTTGCTCCACTTAAACATATTCCAATATCTTTTAGATGGAATACAATGGCACCATCTGGTGAGAAAAATATACTAGTTCAGCGGAATGTATCACTAAATTTACGAGGTATAAGGTATGCCACATTGCTCTAGTGAAGATGATATATACAAGGGGATGTTCATCCCTAAGGGAACTCTTGTGATTTGTAATGCTTAGTAAGTTACTGCGTATTCCAATCTGTGCATGCTAAGGATGGAACTATTATTTGCAGCGCCGTTCTGCGAGATGAATCTATATATCACGATCCGGATTCTTTTAGCCCAGATAGATACATGCCTAAACCTGAAGGGAACGCAGAACCGTATCCAATTGGACAATTCGGATTTGGTCGCAGGTAGTTTGGATTGTATTCCCATTTGACATACTATCTCATGATTACGTATAGGATATGTCCTGGACTATACTTTGCGGAGGCAAGCCTATGGATTGTAATTTCCTCTATGCTAGCGACTCTAGATATACGGCGAGTGCTGGATGATGACGGAAATGAAATTGTCCCTAAGATAGAAATGATTACAGGTTTAGCTAGGTATGAATAGACTATTTTTTCTTCTCTTTTTATTCTCCCGCTGAATATATCCTTAGTCACCCTAAACCATTCCTTTGCGATATCAAGCCGCGAGGTCAAATATCAGAGCGTATGGTCAGGCAAGCCCAAATGTGGGATGAAATATGAGTAAAATGCTTACATATAGTCGGCCCCTACGATATGATCGTGTTCGTCGTCTACTGAAGCATTGCGGCACTGATATCTGTGTTACAGAGAACCATCATACTACAGTAGTCTTACAGCTTGGCCAGTTTAGATTCAGCCCCAACGTATGCGTATATCACAATGTCATAATATCAGATATCCCGCTATTCTTGCAGATCAGTTTTCATTCCAGAAATTGCTGCCTGTTATCTCGGTGAGAAGATATTCACTTTAATATCTAACGCACGAATTCGATAAAACCACCACACATTCGGTGCCCATCTTCACAACGTAGACCATCTCATGCTGTTGATGAAATGATGTTCTCTATTCAATGGGTTTCGATATCGTTGTGTTAAGGTTAGGAACTCTTTCGGATTATGTGTATTTGCATTTAAAAAGGACCACTAACCTGAATCATGCTGTATATATGGCGTGGCCGCTATTTTACGGTACGATTTGTGTTGCCCCATTCTCCCTGCTCCACCCTAAATCCTGTGTTCGGAAAAAATGATCGTGGTAAGGTGTATCACTTCATAATCAATGAAGATCCCTCGAAATCCTACAGCTTGCACTTGTATAGATGGATCCAATATTATTCTGAATATTGAAGAGGGCGCCAAGAATTTTGATTGACATGGCTGACATTTAACAGCATTTAGATTGGATACAACTGAGTTGTCGAAATAAAAATCAGTGCATTTATTGCTGAAGGTAATTCACGGCCAGGACCAACGTTCGAATAAAGCTTAAAAGGGAAGGAGAATTATAGGTGCCGGTCAATATTTTCGGGATTGGCGTTGTGGCAAGTCCCGTAGTATTCTGAGGACATAGTACTTGCATGTCTTCCTAAACTTTCGGGAAGGAAAAAGGCTTCTGTCATCGATTCATCAGTAATATCGTAGAAAGTTTGTCTGAGCCAAGTACATATTGAAATAGCCACTCAAATCAACCATGATATCGATAGTTTAAATTTGAAATTTGAATAGGACGGAGCTTTACGAGGCCAGGGACACCACGGAGGTTGACAAAAAAAGTGTAGAACATTGGCTATATGACGTCGCTTCAAATCTCCACGTGATCTCCTAACGTGCTATTCTATAATTAAATTCCGGCCAGTCATCTCCGTGCCGGAGTTCTGCCGAGCTCACAATAAAAATAGAGAGTATAATTATAGAACAAACTAGAACCATCACGCTATCAAACAAAAGGAGATGGTCTTTATTATCGTTCGTTATTTCAGCTATGAAGCTGCTCTAGTTGTTAGAAACACCCACTAAAGATTTCTACCATCTCAAATGAGTTTTCTTTCAAATTTCAGCGACTATTCATTCAGTGACTCCGACTCCACGGTAGGGAGCGGCCGTGATTGTATAGCGCCGCAGTTCCCAACAGGCGTGTTCTTTGAATTCATAACAAAGATAAAAATATCTCTGACAGCACATGTTTCCACGCAAGAAATCTTTCCACCCCTCTGATGGCCCATCATAAACAGCGAGGACAACGCAGCTTTCTTTCTTCCACCACCATCATCCCCCTTCCGCTCACCAGCGTTTTCTTCTAGGCCCACAAGCCACTAATTGGTTCTCACCGACCACAGTCACTCTCTCTTTTTCTTTGGGCCTCTACAACCTAGCTTCTGTTACGCTTTTGCTACTTTTCAAATTACCTTGCTGCTATAATGCTTTCATTCGGTTTCGCTACGTTAGCAACGCTCTTGGGAGCCGCTGTTTCTGCTTCTGCACAGACCTTCCCTGATGGTGTCCTCGCCACTGGCACTATGGGTGTCACCAACCCTCCCCAAGCCACTCAAGGCACAGCTATTAACCAGACCTCTATGGCTCGCTTGCTTTCTATTAACGCCATTGACGTACGTGTCTCTCAACTCTTCATACGCATTTTCAAGCTGACCTTTATATCATTTTCATAGGACTTCTGCCTTTTCGCACCTCCAACAACACAGGCCATCTCCGACTCAGAGACTATCGAGGTTGCTTGGTGCACACAACAAAGAAACAACGCCCGTGTTATTCCCGACGGAACCATCACCGGTGTTTCATTCCTCAAAACAGGTAGAATTCAACTAAACCATATGGAGAGTTAAAAATAACACATTTCTATTCTCACAGACTTCTACGTTCAACTGATCGGTTATGGGGACTTGACCAAGCTGAACATTCCTGCTGGCGACTTTGGAGGGTACGTATTTTATACTTTGTTAGGATTTGGAAGAAATTAATGTTCTTTGCAGAGAGCTTGATCCTCATGGTGCGTTTGGAGATGGTAACCCAGTCGGTGGAAATGTCACCTCCAACATCACTGGTTCTGATCAACACTTTGCCGAATGGATGGTTGGTGTTCTCAGCGAATGTATGCGAAATAATTCTGACATTTCGGTAGCTTTACATCGACTACAACCAATTCTGCATCCGTGTCTGCACCAACGCCAACTCCACTTACAGCGCCGCCAACATGTGCTGGCACGAACTCGACGAGATGGGTTGTGAGTTCGTGATGCCCGGAAACTACAATGTCAACGGTACTTTGTGAGTCGTTACATCGAGTGTATGGCCGTCTTTCGAAGATCTAACACGTTGTCATAGCGAGACGTGTGAAGCTGATGTTGCTTGTAAGTCTATTATTATCCCAAAAAAAAAACCTTTATTCATAAACCTATTTATAGACCCTCCTGGATGGTACCCGACCGCAACTGTTAACGGCACCCCCGTCTTCTCTACCTTCGCTCAACGTTTCACTGGTACTTTGACAGACGGCTCAGTTTACACTGTCGGAGACTTGGCTACCCCCTCTGCTCCCTTCTCCATTCCCTCTTCTAGCAGCTGTGCCACCACCTCTACTATCTCCAACGGAATTGCCCTCGCACAATTGGGTGTTACCGCAGCCCCAACGGCCAGTGCAAGCGGAAGTGGACCCACTTCTGGTAGCGGTACAAGTGGAAGCGGGACTGCACGTGTTACAAACTCTGCGGGGTCAGCAGGAACATCTTCCGGTGCTAGTAGCGCTGCAAGCAGCAGCGGCTCCGCGAGCCAAAGCAGTGCTGCAGGCTCAAATGCACAGGTGTACCCCGTCGTAACTTTAATTTCTCTCGTGTCAGGTATTGCCGCTGTGGCCTTCTTCCATTGAAGAACGTTACTTTGACCCGTAGAAATTAATGCCTGTGATGTCTACAAGTATATAGCGAACTTTCATTAACGGACTATATTTCATTCGCGTTGACGTTTATCGTACACACTGGTTTTTATTGAGTTGCTCTGTATCTGGTAATTTTATTAGACACTTTGTACCTCGTGCCATTCATTTAAAGATTATAATTTGGATTGGGCTTTCTTCCAGGGGAAGATCATCGAAGAACGGGAGCAACTAGTTTAACCTTCAGAAAAGGCACATTCATAAAGCCAGATGTTAATTAATATAAACATCGCATACAACCAACTATCACGAGAGAAAGGCTTGCACTAATTAGAGCATAAACAACATTCCTAACCCTAACGAAAACGCCACTGTAGTAGCTACGAATGGACTACCGTTGATCGCAATCGCTGCATTGTTAATTGTAGGCTGGTTGCTCGCCGAGGATGTCGCAGAACTCGAGCTCGCTGTACCTTGAGCCGAAGAGGACAGAGCGCTGACCACTACCTGCGTCGTGGGAGTAGACGTTAGACTGGCAGAAGACAAAGCGGTCCCTGATGTGAGCGCCGAATTAGACAAGGATGCAGACGCAGACGCGGACGCGGGCGTGGATGAAGGTCCAGCCGATGATATCGAAATCGATGGAATTGAGTAACCTGCACAGGTTGCCTCAAAAGCTATCAAATGACCGGGAATACGTGATTAGAAGGAACAATAGCATTTGTGGCATTATGGAAGCACGTACTGTTCAGAGTATTAACTGCCTGACTCCTAATTGTGTCGTCTGCACCAGGTGCATTATACGTGCAGTTGACGCATTGTTCCAACTGGTTGGCATTAGTGGCAGTGCATAGGCAGTCGGGGGTTTCGCAGGTCTAAAAGAACAATCAATCGGTTTCTGTCAACAGATCCTTGTATTTAGACTTACTTGAACGGTACTGAGTATAGTTGAACAAATGCTGCTACACTTAAAACAAGGAATTGGTCAAAAGAAGTCGAATGTGGCAGAGAACATCATACACTAGCTGGATCGGTTTGTCGTGAAAGAAGTTGAGATAACGGCAAAGTACGTGGCGCGAGGCATGTCACTAAACAAAAGAAGACATTTCAGAGAAGTACAAAGAACTCGACAGAAACCAACCTCGAGAGAATAAAGCAGAAAAACTTAGCAGCAAGAGGGGTGCAGCACGCATGGTTTGTTCTGTGTGCTGTTAAGCTAGTCGGGATGATGGGGGATTCAAACAAGATCCAAGGCGCCCAAGCCAACAAGCCCGCGAATAAATGAAAAATGTAAGTTCGGTTGAGTGCATCTTGCGTGGACCTGAATTGGTCTAGCCGCAGTCATTGTGACGTTTCAACTTGCCAAGAACAGATAATCGACCCGAGTTAATTTGACTGTTGACACAGCATACATAGGCGCTTATGGGTCCCAATTACGCTCAAATGCACGCTGAAAGTGCGCGCATCTCATCGATAAATTGAGGCTTGAAAATATCAGATACATTGAAAGAGTTATTCCAAAAACACGAGAGAATATCCCGTATAAATATCAGAACCTCTAAATACCAAAGCGCGTAAAAATACATTTGACACCTTGAATTAGACCGTAGTTTTAACGTATGGTTGCATGAATGTGTAATCGACGTAAGAACGTGAGGCATGACTGTCATGAGTAAGTGATGAGAAGCAGTTCGACATTCCTGTAGATGACACAGGAAATCGAAGTCATAGACAAATCAAGAAAACGCTCAACAGTGATGTTGCTCCGATAAGACTCGTGGAAGCTCGTCTGTAAAACCCGGTGTTTGAAGAAACAGCGCTGGAGCTCTGATTTGCGCTGGAGATGCTGCTACTAGCAGACGAAGGATTTGCACCAGGAGGCACAATGTGTGTAACAACGACGGTTACAGTTGTTGATGGAGTATGAGTAGACGTGGTGCTGTAAACGGTCTCTGTGGTTGGGAAAGATGCCGTTATCGTCACCACAGGGGGTGTCGTTGGAGAGCTTGATCCTACTACACCCACAGAACTCGCTAAATTCGTCGTTGATGGTTCTGCGGCTGCAGAGACCGTTATTGAGGGCTCCGGGAGAGAAAAGTCCCTGCATGTACCTTCGAATTCTATAGTAGCCGGGGAGAGTCAGCGTGCTCCATAATCTGATGTAATTAACTGACGGTTAAATGCATTCTCCACAGATTCCCGCACTGCTTCCGTAGGTGATACGGAATAGATGCAGTTCATGCAGTCTTGTAACGCAATGGCATTCGAGATGGTACAAAGACAGGTATCGTTGGTACAGTTCTAGAAATGTGATTATCAGCTATTGCGTTATACGAGTGGAAAGTAGGAATCGAATCACATCAACCGCGTTCGATATTGCGGAACAGACGTCTCGGCACTATAGAAGAGGACCCATCAGCGGGGATCTAGGAGTTTTTCCGCAGCGGCTACTCACTTGAGGAGGAGTTTGTCCAATAGACAATTGTCGTGAATGGATGTAGTCAACTGGCATTCTGGGAACAAGGGCGAGTGCTGGTTCAATAAACAAATATCAGTTGACGCGTCATCTAACTGAATAGAAATTTCTGGGGTATGATATGGGATAGTACAGCTAGAGTTGCTCACCTTGATCTAACACCAGCATAATAGAAAGAGCAGTCGTGAAAGTAGTAAAATTCATCCCTCCGAGCTCTAACCGAGGACCAGCCAGCAGAAGTCGTAGAAAGGAGCTTGGAGGGGAAGCAGAGCAAGACAGACGAGGGTATAAGAGCAAACAATATAATCGTCGTCCTCACGTTCTCAACGTTTGCGACAGAGGTTCATGGGAGTTAAAAGTAAGGGCATCTTCCATTGCAACCGTCACTAGTCACTGAGGGTCCCGAGGCGTGATGCGAGTCCGACAGGGGCCGGAACAGGCGGAACGACATATTGAGTGGCTCGGAAAAGCTTGTTCAACAACGGTTGACAGACTCCGGAACGGCGATCCTTCCCGATAAACAATTACCACATTACAAATATGTTCATCTCGTGGCAACAGCCAGTAGTTCCCTTTCATCCACAACCGTCGCGATACTTGCGGGATTAGATTTCTGGGTTTCAGCTGCCCACAGGTTTAAAAGTTGAACCAACACGTTTTGAAAGAGGTTGAAACATTCTGGGTAATATTGAAGAGGATTGAAGGCGAGCTTTGGGCGAGTTGGGCTGGTCGGAAGCGAAAACTGTAGAGGATAAGTGATGATCATGGTGGTCGAGTGTTAACCGGTTTTGGCACAACAAAAATTAAAAGTCAGTGCACCCTGCTTGGATGGGCGCCACACTGTCAACGCCTTGGCGCATTTTGGCGCCCACCTCTCAAGTTGTAAAGGCGTGTGGGGCCGTGGGCATTGGTACTAAAGTCAACAATAACAATATGTATGTAAAATGTAACCATATTGAATACCGATAGCTGATAAGCGATGTAGTGTGTAGCTTTAGCATGCCCGAAATAAGTACTACCAAGTGAATAAGTAGTGAATAGGAGGAGCAAAGGAGGACATGGCGTGATGATGGTAAAAGATGGCAGCTGCTGCTGCAAATGCATCAGATCTGTCTTCTACGTTTCAGGAGATCGTCGGCCGCAGTTGTCTGCCGCAGGACATCGGTCGCAGCTCCACAAGTATAGAATTAGAGCTGCATAACACGCTGATCGAAGTTAACAAGGAACGAACGATGCCACTGGGGTACGAGATCAGCATCATTATCACCGTTGTTGGCACTGCTGCTGCCAATTGGACCTCCTGATAATCACGTACATTTTGACTATTACGATGTCAAGCCTGTGCACTGAATAACCTCAAGTGGCATGTATCGAGCACATCAACACTTCTAACCCTGAGCAACACAATAACAGGTGGCTTATTGATATCATTGAAGTCATTGATATGATGCATCAAATGTAAAAGTGCACTGGGTGAGGTGATAACGCGAAGATGGGCATAATAAGTAACGACACAGGGGTATTACGAGGAAGTACCGAGCGGACAATAGTGAGGGTAAGAGTATGCATAGGTAAATATAATGGAAGATAACGTACAATCGTAAGTAATGTTGCCACTCCCTTGACAAGCTACTGAGATATTATAGCTAACAGCTCATACGCGTATCAGTGGAATGAAAATGGAAGTATAAGTTGTGCATTCATCTTTTCGACGTGTCAGTATTCTTCCTTTAGGACGGACAGGCGAGATGTTGGGATATCCATTATCTAATTTTATGTCATTAAGCATACAGGAGCAATTAGAAGTTCTTCATGCATAAAAAGGATTAACTTTCGTATGTGTTTAGCCGGACAGGCAATGCGAAAGTCCTAGACGTACATGAAAACCCATGATATGGAAAAATTATGCGGGTTCCGAGTTTGTGACACTTTCTCCTCGCCCACACCACACCCCTTCTTCTCGCCCAGAGCCCCACATATACGTAAACTAGAGAACTACCACTTTTCATGCGCAGGACGAACTATACCGCACCATCCAATTTAGCGCAAACTCATAAACGAAGAAATAGAAAAGACATACGATCTAATTCCCAAGTCCAGGCACTCCTATCCTGATTCACAAGATACCAATAAGCCTGACAATTTACTCAGTACCATGTAACTGAATAAAAATTAGGAGAAGCAAATACATACATTGGCGATGCTGTCGGGGTTTAACCGAACGTCTTCGTTCGTTTCCCAGTTGGCGCTGCGACCTTGGCGAGCTTTTCCCCGATCTGTTAAGATTGCTACGGAATAATTAAACTTAGCAGGGAGAATTGTATCGTATAGGGAGGAGAGGAGAACTTACAGCCATCGATTATAGCCTATTAGAGGTGAAGTGGAGAGAAATGGTAACGTTAACTCAAAAGGAAGCAAGTGAGTAGGGAGAACGCCTAACGTACATGAGCCACCTGGAATAATTCAGTACGACACGAGAAAAGGAAAAATGTAGAACATACATGAATATTCTCCTTTCCAAACTCCTTCGCCAAACTCTGCGCCAGAGCTCTTGTGCCAAACTTCCCCGCCGCAAAGGCACTAGTAAGCATGTTACCTCTCAAGCTGGCAGTGGCTCCAGTAAATAATAGTGTTCCCCTCTTTCCATGTTCTTCTATCTCATTTGCTTTAAATTCTTTGATTGCTTCGCTGGCGAAGGCAAAAGCTCCAACAACACTGACGCTCAACGAACCTTCGAGGTCCTCGGGAGAAACCTCGAGGAAGGGTTTCCACAGGTTATGGGACCCCGATGCATTGTACAGAGCTGCATGGATTGTGTATTGAGGTTTGGGGAAACGCCTGCGAATGGTAGACCAGGCGGTACTGAAAGTTTCATGAGTGTAGGCATCGATGTGAAATGTTTCCACCTGTTGTGTTAAAAGTGAGTCTAAGGGAAATGGAATGGAAGGGGAAGGGAACAAGCCTCTCCACCTGAGGCCTTGATTTCGTCGGCGAGCCTTTTAAGTTGTTCAGGACTGCGAGCAATGAGCGCGATGCTATATCCCTGTTTGGAAAAGATACGACTTCGTGGAAGAGGTTAAGTTGGATTACGAGAAGAAATGAAGCGGGATAACATACGCAGTTGAACCTCCCGTTCCGGAACCATTTCCTATGCCTTCATCTTGGAATCAGTACGTAATCTCGTAAGTTAAGGCTTTTCTACCTACCAGCGACGACAAAAACTTTCTTTGGAGACTGCGAGGACATGTTAGATTAGAATAGGTTGACACTGCGATTCCCCAGTATTTGAAGTCATTAAATATTACTAGTATTGCAAGGTTCATGTTATCGGGGGTAAGTTGTGTTGCAATTGTGTGTTAGCAGTGTTGCGCAATCTGCTTCGTAAGTTCAGTGCAATTGTGCTTGGTCATGTTCGCATTCGGACAGTAGTTTTGCCAGTCAGCAAATGTATTAACTTGTTGACATGGCGCCATGGCGAACAATTCCCACGAGTAAAGTATGTACACTTACACTTACTGAAAACAAGCGGATGCGTTTCCGCCAGGACTATCCTGACGACATATGTCTCCTGGAAATTATCTAAAGCTTTATAAGACGGCTTGTCATCCGGAAAACGTTTGAGCGCTGCGATTTTGTGAGTGAGCTCGCGACCAGCATCGAAAATGTACTCAGAATTGCTAAGTCATGATATCGTCTTCAACACACGACTGCAGAATGAACTTTCTAAAACATCCCAAATATGAGCATCAGGACCTTCGTGAAAGCCGTCAATGTTACAGTTCCGCAGCAAACGGCATGACTCTCAGAGTGATAAGCAAGTGATAAGTATACATTTGCGTTATTCGTAAGTTGTGTCATCGTGATTAGCCATCGGTGGACGTTCCGTGTATAAATTAAATGTGTCTATGATATGATTTGGGTTGTGAATTGAGGGCTAATGGCGAATCTCATGAAAAGGCGGAAATACGAGTCGTTTCTTTAGATCAAATAATTTTGATTATGATAAAGCAGGTTAGGCCCTGCTCACGTCTATCTGGTAATAAGTCACCATCGTGTTATGGGAGGCACTGGCGGATTCTTGGTCCTTCACATAAACCTACTTTATCACTTGTGATACATTCTGAGTTGCCATAATAATAGTAGCACATCATTTAAAAGATAGAGAATGCTAGAAAGAATATTGTATTAGACTCACGAGTAGAATTTGCATACTAAACCAGACAATTAGACCGAGTATGTAGCCCGTATAACACCTACACTGGGCCATTGCCGTTCCACTACACCTGGTTCTGACTCGTATGGCACGATGCACGATGTTCCCATGTTGGGATAGGAGCTAGAACTAATAAATGCACTTATCAGGGGACTTATTTCAGTTTGAATATGATGTTCCGTCGTTGTATGTGAACTAGTAGTATTCGTCTGGCGAAGCGGCGCAGTTGTCGTTGATTCTTCAGAGTAATCTTGCTCATCTCGATATAGCTTGTACATGTACGTCACAAGAAAAAGTAAGTTGCATACGGTGAGCGATGTGGTGGTCTGTGGTTGAGGTATCAGCAATAGCTAATTAAGATGTAAGGCAACCGCACACCTTGAAATGTGATATAACCCCTTGAGAACGGTAGTCATTCCTAACGATATACACACAGTGAATGATACTTGTCACCAACACCAGGATTTCCGTCGCAAATATAGCTTGTAGTAGACGATGAAACTGCTTCTTCAGTTTCATATTCCAGAGAAGGTAAGCAGGGGCTCCGAGAAGCCAGATATCTGAGAAAAAGCTTGCTGAAAATGGAGAAAATTAGTATACCAGATTTTCAAAGGGAAACATATGAACCTGAAAGCTCGGTATACCCGGTCACCTTAGACATATCACGGCACAGGAAATCTTCGCCAGGGTGGCTACAGAGTACTAGTTTCTGAATAATTATTGCAATGGCTAGTAATCCAAACATTACTGAAACAATTTTGGAAACGAGCAGTGATGTTCCGGTTGCAATTATGCGCACAACAGTCACTGCAACACTCAGACGTGAAGCCCTGGTTGTAAACTATTAGGATACATTGCCGTCCTAATAAAGGTACATACCATATAGCAGCCTGCATGTTATCATTACAGATGTAAAAGAGGAAATCCAAGAAGGAGAAAAGCCAAATGAAATTCGAATGTACGCGGAAAATAATAGTACTGTGTTTATCAGTGCAATACTGGCCCAGAAATCGTCCCACCACAGCTGTCTGCAGCGTGAGCGATATATCAATCGAAATAGAGTGGAAATAATGGCAAAGGAATAGAATATGATGAGAATGGGCACAAATACTGGATGTATCGGACCATGTCTATTAGTACATAATAATGTAGGTTGGAATGTCACTTACCTGAATATTTCATGTAAACAATTTTGCTCTTATGGAGACGAACCTCACTCTCGACATCAACTCTCTTTATATGAATGTCATTTTACATAACAAAGCCAGAATCTTGACATTTCTGTGCCATATGAAGATAAGTAACTACTAACCGGTAACTAGTAGCGGGGCCCGCAGGTTCTTCGTGATTCAGATTGTTATATTAACTATTGAATTGCATTTGTAACTTAAGAGATTCTTAACATGAGATACTGCCGAGCACGACATATTGAAACATATACATAAGTACCTTACTACGATACCAATCTGGTGTAATTTGCTTCCGTGCTCCTGATCATTGGATGATTATATCAGGACTTTAACATACTTTTGCGGTTACAACACATAAATCAAGCAAAGGATGGCTGATATAAATAATTCCATGGGTTCACTTTCTTTCTTTCTGGATGTCCATCAAGTCCAGTTTTAATTACAACATTTAACGTATTATGTTCACACTGTGTCCATGAGCGGCTTATTAAGTTACCACATTAGTAACAGCTTACATGGCTTGCTCGTCTACAATGTCTGGTGATGATAACATCATAAATGTGAATGTTATCGTGTCATGAAGTAGACTGAGTTCAAACTCAACAACACCTTCCATCATTGGGCAGATGCTTTTTGACATCTATTCATGTTGTTGACATGTATGTCTTTGCAAACCCATTGTTACTTTGGCAAATTATATAGTTATACAAACAGTCATTGAATCATCAGTAGAAAAGCACTTCATTTATTTGCCATAAGCCACCAATAAGGCACGAAAGAGGACAAGGCCTAACCACCCTATTTTGTCAAAATTTTCCTTAAATGTGAGATGGTATATTTCTACTAGGCACATGGTAGAGGTCAAGTTTAATTCACCTCGTTAATAATATCTCACAGCTTGAAGGCTTGTTAGTCTGGCAATCAATCGTATGTTCCCATTGATACATCCAATATATTTTTGTTTTGTATTATTATATCACCTGGCGTCGTTTCTTGCGGGTTCTTATCAATGTCCACATTGACGGAATTAATTTCATGGCCTTTTAGTGTAGTAGTAACATCTTTGAATTTGTCACACGTAGGCTACGTTCCAACTTCCTAACGGGATCTTTTTGTAGGTGTTGCTTATTTTTTTTTCCACATTCTAGTACGCCGTCATATAATTTGCTCTAGTATTAAATGGCTCCAAGGCTTACTAACGCAGTAGTACTCACTATTCTCGTACAAAAGACAAAATTCACTGGTCTCGGTTCGTTCAAAACTGGACGAGGCCTTTCATAAGCGACGAAAAATGTTTTTTGATTGTATTCATAAGAGAATGTAGAGGTTTTACGGACGAACGAGAAGAACCCCCGTCAACTAAACCTCACTTTGAATATATTACAGGGGCTGTTGGTCAGGTAGTAATCACTCTATGAATATGAGTGAAAACTATTGTAGACTGGATTCAAACTTGACAACGCTATCATTATCAATAAAATGCTTCTGTTATTTTTTCAGCCCTCTAGTCCGAAGTTCTCTTTGTTAAAATGCTCTACGCAATATTGAACTTGGCAGTCGAAAAACATCTTTATAAACTCGAAAAATACACTCTCGACTCTGAATGTCTTGCGGGCGACTATTAATAGTCATGGATGAACGAATTCCATGGCCTATTGGTGCGGCAGTAATTCTACGAGACAACTGCTCTTAAATTGTGCTTCAGTCTAATCCTCTGAGGAATATGAATACGTCTTTTTTGTCTACATTCTACAGCCTGCAATAAATGCGCCAACAACTTCCGATCCCTTGACTCGTTTTGTCATTCTCAATGATGCAGATCATGTCTATAAATTTGCTCCGTAGCAGAAGTTCCAAGGCCTACTAGCACAGCATTCGCATTCCTCATGCACAAAACTATGGGCTTGGTTTAGATCACACTAGACAAGGTAATATCGGTAATGTCTTATCGTATCCAATAACTCTTTTTGAATACCTTAATAAGTGTCAAACGTACACCAAGTAAAGCTGGTTAGTAACTACTCACAGAGCGCGTTGGTCTAATAGTAGCCACGTTACGTGATGTACTACGTAGGTGGCATTCAGAACAGCGCTTTCCTCTGGGTGGTGTAGTGACGTAACATATTTTTCTTACTTGTTAATCCAGTAACGTCGGCGAAGTAAGCCAGCTCACAATTCCAACAATACAAAGAAAACAACATTATTTACTATTCGCTACACAAACTCAAACAACACATTCTTCAATTCGATATACTATACATCTCAAAGCATTTACCACTTCTCATGAGCAGGACGAACTACAAAATCAAACATTTAACACCCTCCCACAATCAAATAGAACGCCAAAAACGACTTACAGTCCAATTCCCAAGTCCTATCCTGGTTCACGAGGTACAAGTACGACTATCCGCCACGTTATATTGGCACTTCATTCATGGATTAAGAGAGAAGGAACGTACACTGGCGATACTGTCAACGTTCAATCTGACATCTTCGTTCTTTTCCCATTCTGGGCCACGGTTTTTGCTCCGGTCAGTTAAGATAGCTACAGGTGTGGTGTCAGTACAAACGGGAGAGAGGAAGGATGAAAGGGAACATACAGCCGTCAATGATAGCCTTGATGTAAGGACATGGTTAGTAGATAGAACGAGGGAAGGAATGATGAGGACGTACGTGAGCAACCTACAATCATAATGAGTGTCAGTACGCGAAACACCGAAGTGGGTAGGAAAGAATAGACGTACGCGTGGATATTCCGCCCTCTAAACTCCTTCATCAAACTCTGAGATAGCGCCCGTGTACCGAACTTGCCCGCTGCGAAAGCACTAGTAACAACTTTGCCTCTCAAACTCGCCGTGGCGCAAGTGAACAGTAAAGCTCCCCTCTTCCCATTCTCATCTACATCCCATCACTCAGCAACCTCTTCACCCCAAAGCACAGAGAAACAACATACCAATGACATTCCCCTTAAACTCCTGAATCACCTCCTTCGAAAATGCAAACGCGCGCCCACGACACTAACGTTC